>JAOPSE010000416.1:0-628814 GCA_029449295.1 Zea luxurians
AGGTAAAATGCCGAGATATCGAAGAGTTGGCACTCTTCCCTAGTCCTCGTTGGAGCACCTGCGCAAGGGTATCGCTCCCCCTTGGTCCTCGCAAGAACCAAGTGCTCACTATGAGATGATCCTTTGCCACTCCGGCGCGGTGGATCCCTCATGACCGCTTACAACCTTGAGCCGGGTCACCAACAAATCCTCCGAGGTGATCATCGTGCTCCCAATGCCACCAAGCCGTCTAGGTGATGCCGATCCCCAAGAGTAGCGAGCCATAGACTTTCACTTGACCAAAACAAGCCTAATGCATGCGGTGTGTGCTCTAGGTGGCTCTCACTTGCACTAATGAGGTCCTAATGCGAGATTAAGATTTTCTAATCACCCCACTATGCTTTGTGGTGCTTGCAATGCTCTAGCAATGTATGGTCATCAATGTGGGCAGCAAGACACACAATATGGTAGGTGGAGGGGGTATAAATAGCCCTACCCACCAAACTAGCCGCTACCAGGGTTTCCTGCGCATGTCGTCTCAGCGGATAGTTCTGACAGCTAGCCGTTGGGCTGATGGCACACCGGACAGCGAACAGTTCATGTCCGGTGCACACCGGATAGTCCGGTGTGACGGCTAAAATTCAACTTCACAACTCGTTGCTCTCGAGTTTTTCTCGGGGGCAAGGCTCTGCCCCCGGGCCTGACTGGCCCCACTGTCAGGGGGCGCACCGAACAGTCTAGTGCACACCGGACAGTCCGGTGCCCCGAAGACAGAAACCCTAACATCTTTTTCATTCTATTTTTTGAATCGGTTTTTGTTCTAACTCGTGAGTGTGTTATAGAGAGACACCTAGCACTAGATGTGAGTGTGAATATGCACCAACACTACACTAGAATTCTCTTAGTAACTACTCGTCCACAACCCCTCTTTATAGTACGGCTAAAATAAAATAGAAGACCTAATACTATACCAAGTGTCCGCAACTCCTTCGACACTCGGAATACGAAGACCTTCATCTTCTAACTCATCTCAGGGATTGTTTTCACCGTTGTAGTACAACTTACTGTAATGCGACCTAACTTACCATTTGCTTTGCAAAACACACGTTAGTCACATATAATATTACGTTGTCATTAATCACTAAAACCAACCAGGGGCCTAGATGCTTTCAGTACATGTCATTAAAATCCATCCCTCATGTCCTCCGATGAAAAGTACGTGTCCTACGGGGTCCGTCCAGCGACGAAGGAGGCCATGGTAGGTGGACAGGGAGATGAACTAATAGTGTGTTTGGTTTGAGGAATGAGATAGTCTATCATCTTCTCACTCCTCACTTTCTTATTTGGTTTGTGAAATAGAATGAGATGGTCTGTTACCATTTCATTCCTCATAGACTAATAATTAGTAATAATAAGACGAATGAGTTTATTCCACCAAATTTATGGAATTGACTCATGATACACCACCTCATTAGAATGGATTGATTCTTCAAACCAAACACTGTCTACCGGTCATTCCATAAGTTCGTGCACTTCCACGCGGGTCATAGCGCGCGACAAGCGCCAGCAACATGCCAAGGCCAAGGGCAAGGAAATCATTATGAAGGTGTCGTTGAGAACGGTCCGAATTTTTTGTTTTTTAGCCATTTTGTGACAAAAATTTACACTTAGACCCCTAGAAAATTTATTTCCTGTTTTGGACCCGATATTCGGTGCCATAGCCTACAGCGCCGAGCTCTAACGTGGCGCAGGCGGCTCCCGGCAGCTAGAGATGTCGTGGCGTCGACACGGCGCCGACGCGGCCTCGTAGCTCGGCGCCACAGATCTTGGTGCCGAGCTACGAAGGCCTATAAAACAGCCGCGCTGCTGGCCGAGAAGAGCTCATTTCCCCTCAATTCAAAACTTCGTCAAAGTTGCTCTATTGAAAGTTTCGAGTTGGAATACTTCGTAGACCAAGGTATGGTGTCTCACTGATTCATTTTGTATATTGGGTTGTAATTTTTCGGTTATTAGTTTCCATTGTTGCTCCTAGAATATATAGTATAGTTAATATGATGACTACATTCTATGATAGTTTGTGAAATCCGATTATAAAGTCTATTAGGTACATGTGTTAATTATAATCGTTTCTTAGATGAATGACATGTACCGGGAGGCGTTGTGGCAGAAGAGAGGTCGTCCTCGGGAGTTATATCCAGACGTATCTAGTAAGGATGCTCCTGTTCCTCCTGAGCTTCCTGTGCCTAACTGTGACTGTGGCAGACTGGCTTAGGAATGTTAATCCAAACATCCAGACACGGCTGCTCGCTGCTTCTACCTTTGTGGTGGTTTTAACGTATGTAGCTTATGACTTGTGACTTAATATTGTTTACTAGATGTGTAAAATGCTTCGTTCCATTGTTTTAGGAGCACCTAAGGTGTTTCTTTTTCCAGTGGATCGACGGTCCTGATAAATTTGACCCTCAATATCTTCTTTTCGCTAATTGGTTGTGTGGAAGGACTAGTCATGAGCATTTTAAGCGTTGGGTACCTCCTCCCTCGAATCCTCCACCAATGACAGATGCGGAGAAGGAGGTAGCAACAGAAAGAAGAATGGACTCGCCGCCTCGATGCGATTGTGGGGATCGTGCTATCATCGACGAAGACACTGCGAAGCACTTCGTGTGTTCGAACATTGATTATGTGAGCCCATAACAAATGTCTAAACTTTTGTTATTTTTTGCAAAAAATTACTAATTTATTCTCCTATAGCCATACAGGTGGCGTAAGTGTCATTTCAGAGAGTGGTTGTATGGTCCTTTGTCCCATTGGCCAGAGGCAGAGGCAAAGGAAAAAAATGAGTGGGTGGAAGAGTTGAAGTTTGATCCAGTACTCTACAAATGTGGTATTGAAGCTAAGTATGGATTAGTTCCTTCCGAGCTTGGTGTTGACTATTTTTGTGGACATATGGTAGATTACGATGAGGTCGGTATTTGTTTATTGTTTGCACCAGCTGTAATGTTACACCCGTACTTACTCTTTTTTTGTAGGAGACGAGGAAATGCAGTTGGGAGAGTTACGACGACAAAGGAGAGGTGATGCGCACAATAAAGTCCAAGAGACTAATGGGACAGAAGATGCGTTGTGGATCTCAACTTGTCGATTCATACATTAACGATCGCATACAGGACATGCGTAGGTACGCGAAATCTGCCCATTTTGACAGCCCGATGCGTGCAGAGCAGAGGAGGTTGAAGGCGGCAAATGAGAAGAGAGCACAGGATGCAAGGGAATGGGAGGCGGCTACAGCCGAGAAACTGATGTTGGATAATCTTGCTGATCGTCTCAAGGAAAGTGAGTGAGTAAAATGATATTATAATTTTGTTAGTACAATTTATTTATCCTGACTTTGCAAACTTAATTTTCTCATTATATTTGTAGAGATTGGATGTGGCGTAAACTATATTGCTTATGAGGCACATGCAAGATACGTTCAGGAAAAAATGGCGATGGTGGAGCTGATGGAGGAGGAGGCCAACACTGCAGAAGCCTAGCTGTAACCTCCTGTCGTATCCCAATCAGTCAGGCAGGGCAGAAACATCCCCGCCAGACATCGCTACTCTAGCAGTTAAGCTAATCTAAGAGCAACAAGGCTCTGATACCAATTGAAAGGATCACGATGCCCAAGAGGGGGGTGAATTGGGCTTTTCTAAAAATCAACAACAATTAAACCCTAAGTAAGAGCCTAACTTCACCCAACTACTAGCAATAAGAGAATACTACTAGAAAGACAACAATACTAAGACATTACTTCAATTACTTGCTAAACAATTAAACAAGGTAAAATGCTTGAATTAAATGCGGAATGTAAAGCAAGGTTTAGAAAACTCCTATTTTTTGCCGAGGTATCGAAGAGTCGACACTCTTCCCTAGTCCTCGTTGGAGCACCCACGCAAGGGTATCGCTCCCCCTTGGTCCTCAAAAGAACCAAGCGATCACTATGAGATGATTCTTTGCCACTCCGACGCGGTGGATCCCTCACGACCGCTTACAACCTTGAGCCAGGTCACCAACAAATCCTCCAAGGTGATCACCGTGCTCCCAACGCCACCAAGTCGTCTAGGAGATGCTGATCACCAAGAGTAACAAGTCATAGACTTTCGCTTGACCAGAGAAGCCTAATGCATGCGGTGTGTACTATAGGTGGCTCTCACTTTTACTAATGTGGTCCTAATGCGAGATTAAGATTTTCTAATCACCTCACTATGCTTTGTGGTGCTTGCAATGCTCTAGCAATGTATGGTCATCAATGTGGATAGCAAGACACACAATATGGTAGGTGGAGGGGGTATAAATAGCCCTACCCACCAAACTAGCCGTTACCAGGGTTTCCTGCGCATGGGCGCACCGGATAGTCCAGTGCGCCAACGGTGCACCAATGGTCGTCTCAACGGCTAGTTCTGACAGCAAGCCGTTGGGCTGATGGCACACCGGACAGTGAACGGTTCCTGTCCGGTGCACACCGGACAGTCCGGTGTGACGGCTAAAATTCAACTTCGCAACTCATTGCTCTCGGGTTTTTCTCGGGGGCATGGCTCTGCCCTCGAGCCTGACTGGCCCCACTGTCAGGGGGTGCACCGGACAGTCCGGTGCACACTGGATAGTCCGGTGCCCCTAAGACTGAAGCCCTAACTTCTTTTTCATTCTGTTTTTCGAATCAGTTTTTGTTCTAACTCGTGAGTGTGTTATAGAGTGACACCTAGCGCTAGATGTGAGTGTGAATATGCACCAACACTACACTAGAATTCTCTTGGTCAAACTACTCATCCACAACCCCTCTTTATAGTATGGCTAAAATAAAATAGAAGACCTAATACTATACCGAGTGTCCGCAACTCCTTCAACACTCAAAATACGAAGACCTTCATCATTTGATTTATTGTTTCAGCCCTCACTTCAAGTTCTCATCTCAGGAATTGTTTTCACCGTTGTAGTACAACTTCCTGTAATACGATCTAACTTACCATTTGCCCTACAAAACACACGTTAGTCACATATAATATTACGTTGTCATTAATCACGAAAACCAACCAGGGGCCTAGATGCTTTCAAACTCCCCCTTTTTGGTGATTGATGGCAACCCTACAAGAGTGTGAGAGTAGTTTATTTGTTTTTCTATCAATAGAGAAGATGGTTAGTTATACTCAATAATTTTGACAGAAAGAGGCATGTAAAAGAATAGTAAGTATAAGTGCACACACGACGAAAGTTTCTTGTTCATATAAAAATGAAATGAAATCCATGAACAAGAACTAAATGACTGGTGATAACATCTTAGGTGAAAACACAATATACACAGGCAATAATAAACATCGAGAGCATATCATAGAGTTTGTGAGTTAAGCGCCATACAAAACTAGAGCTAGTACAGAGAGTATCAAGCAAATATATTACAACAAAATATCAAAAGGCACTCTCAACTAACTCCCTAACTCCCCTATTGGGGGCCTTCCTCTTCCAAAGGTCCTAAAAACATGACTAATATGTTTTTTAGTTTAACGTCGACTGCTACAGGAAGCTTCGGCTTTGAGATGAAGGTATGTGTGATATGGAGATACAATCCGAAGGTAGGATGAACGGACGCCGAAGCTGTGACTAAAGGAGCTTCGGCTTAGTATAATGACAAAGGTGGAAGATGAAACCGACCTAAAGGGGAAAAGGCGACTTAGTCCTTGATAGTTTGCCTTATGACTAGTAATGGATGTCAGGGACATGAATGTAATTTTGTCTGGGCTGCGTCCCGTGCCTATAAACAGATGAACAGTAACACCGTACTCTTCACGCTGGATTGTAATCACTCTCACACCACACCCACATTTTCACCTTCTGGCAAGCCGAAGGTATTAATGTAATATTAATATCATTGATGTTTATCCATGTTTATAAAATAAGAATATGAATGATCTAATGATTCGTAATGATTATTCATATTCTTTTGTGTTTCATGTATCGTTATTTATATTCATTTATTAAGATGATGATGGTATGTCCTTCATGACCTTCGTCTAAAAAGCATTATATCCAAAAGAAGATAATGCTTCGAAGGACGAAGGTCTTTAATCGTTAACGATTGTGTTGCTTTGTTCTTGATGTATAGCATTTGAGAACAAGGACCAACATTGGCGCCCACCTCCGGTGAACTCAATCGACCACCTTCGGCAAGCATCGACTTTCGCAATGCCACCGAAGAAGACAACGGTGCCAGGGGCTGCCCTGCAGCCACTAGACACTAATAAGGAGACGCTGCGAGAAGCTAGAAGCCAGATAAGGAAGGCTACTAGCCCAACACCTAAGGAGGAGGAGCTAGATCAAGAGATCAGGGATTTGGAGGCTATTCACCAACAGGTGCAAAGGAAGAGGGAAAAGATGCTTCGGCTTGCCGACCTTCAGAAGAAGATTGACGAAGCTGCTGAAGAAATGTGTCACCTCACTCAGGATGACCAAGACTGAAGGCCTCAACACAGGGAGGTTCGCCAAGAGAGCCTATGTCACACCCGGCTTTAAGGAACAAAGCCAGGTGCATCTCATACATGCGCCAAGAAGACAACATATATAATAACAGAGTGTATAGAGATAAATGTCAATAACATCAGAGTATTTATTACATAGCAGAAGTCTTATTACAAAATAAAAGATAAATATAAAACGAACTAAGGATCGTCATTGGCGCTAATGTCAACTTAGAAACGCCACCTAGATCAGATCGAACTCCTTGCCTTGTGGCTCCTCCTGAACCACATGCTCTTCTCCTGTGGGGGAGTGTGAGACAGCAAGGGTGAGCTCACACATGATCATAGCTCAACAAGTTGTGGGAAAACCAGTGGACATGAACTCACAAAGGTGGGAGTTCATGTGATGTGTAAGGCTAATCAATGACAAGGGTTAAAGCTGAGCATTGCTTTTAAGTAGTTGGTCAAAATTTTATTAGCAGTTACTAAGTGTAAGTAAATAACAAACCTTAATAAAAGTAGTAGAACAAAATTAAATAATAATCCCATGCAATGCAAATGACAAAATTGAATTTAAGTTCCATAATTTAATCATCAGAGTCCTGAGCTGCTCATGACCGTGAGCTCAGCTAGTATACCAGTTTTACACGCTGCAGAGGTTGTACCCTTTACCCACAAGTCATGTTACCCATCTGCCAAGGGATCGCGACTCCCATACACCTCTACCTAGGAAGCGAGGCAGGGCAACACTACGAGGCCTTTACAAAGTTCCACTAGCTTCTGAAAACCTGCTACAGTTTATGGGAAGAGCACTTGCAAGAATCCCCCGTCTGACCGCCATCGCAGCAAAATCAACTCAAGAACCTCCTTGCATGCAACTCCCCTACTGCCCTTGCCCCTTTTGGGTAAGGTAGTCTTCCACTAGCTTTCCTAATTAGTTAGCCAAGGGGTCCCATTCCCCCCTTGTGGTGGCACGTGTTTCTCAAGTTAAGCTCTATGTTCCAATTAACATTAATGATCTTGACATGAACATAAATAGAATAATAAAAGAATTGGAACATAGATATAATAAATGATTATCCCAAAACCATGTAAAGCAATAGCAAACTACCCAAGTGATTCAGGGGTAAACAAGGTAATGAGATAAACAATCTAGGGTGACCTATTGGGTCCCATCAAAATTAACCTATGCATGAATGAGTGGTATTAAAGAACATTATTAGGTAAAAAAAGTGGTCAAGGGCACAACTTTCCTTCAATGAGCTCCTGCTCAGCTACTTCTATCTGCTGCTCACCAGGATCCTCAGTCATGGACTCTTCTACTCGCCATAATACAAACAAGCACAGTATATAGAGAAAATTAACATCACACCAAACATGTAAACAAAATACACAGTAATAATCTACACATTAAAATAAAATCCTAGGAACAGGAATCATAATTTTTGGAGTTATAGATTTTAAGTTATGAATTTTCAAAGGTTTTATGTGCTTAAAATAGGATTAAATGAGAATTAAATTTTCTTGCTGTTTTCATGTCAAAACAGATATTCTAAGTGATAGAGAATAATATTACAAAATTTTAGAAACTAGATTGAGTTAATTTGGAGTTCATATGAATTTTTTATGAATTTATCGAGTTATAGTACTTGTTTTCATATTAAATATTCCTTTTCTAATTCATTTATTCAATTTAAATGGCTCTGGACTGGGCCTCAATTTCCAGAGAAGGCAGGGTCTCTGGCACTAAATTTACCAGACTCAGTCTACAGTCCAACGAGGATGGCGGGTTGTTTTCACAGAAAGAGGAGGTCTCATATGAAAAACGGTTTACCGAAGCGGTACGGAGAAACTAGGACCGTTCGATCAACAACCGACGGCGCAGACTAAACCGAACACGCTCCACATCGGTGTCGCACCGATTTCGCCCGATCTGGAACCGACGGCCATGATTTAAAACATCCACGATCTATTTTCCTCCGTTTGATCTCCCCACAATGACCTAGATCTGCCCGCGCGAAAGGGTATTCCACGGTGTAATCTCAGCCGTTCAACAAAGATCGAACCGCCCAGGCTCGTCTTCAACCTCCCCCACCCTCACTAACGGCGATGGCAAGGCCATCCGCGACGGCGCATCACCGTCGCGCTCAATTACCGTCGTACAGCGCCCCAACACTCAAATCCACAGGTGCTACACCATCCTAAGGCACGAGTATACATGGTGCAAGGTCTACTCACCGAGATTCGAAGACGAACGTAGCTACCCGCGGCGTATGGCGGAGATGAGGCGAAAACGCAGCTTCGACGAGGAATTCCACCCGCGCCGCGGTCTGCATGCTCGATTCCTTCCTGGCACACGATCCACTCGCCCATCCGATCACCAGAGGGTTCACCACTAGCGTCAGGCTGGGACCGATGGCGACTAATGGCGGTGGCGGCTTCCGGCGGTGTGCACAGGGTGTGGCGTTGGAATAGCAAGGTGCGCAAGATGGTTCAACAGCATACTGGCACGATATATGTAGCGCTATGATGTGGAGTCCGCAGCTGGTTCACCCTCAACGACCACGCGCTAGCTCCATGCCCGTCGCCACCGAACTCGGCAAGGTGGTTAGCGTGAAGGAGATAGTTGCCTGACAGCCAGGGTCCACACGCAGTGATGACACACGCACCAGAGATTGACGACCGGGCCCATGGTGTCGGTGCCACCTCTCCAAGTGCTGGGCTGTGCAGAAGAGTTGGCCAAATGGGCCGAAATGAAGGCCTGTAGCCCAGGTGAGTTTTTCTTTTTCTTTTGTTTTTATTTTATGTTTTCCCCATTATTTCACAAATTCAAATTTAAATCCTAATTTAAATTCAAACTTGTGACAAATTTATCCTTAGATTACATGGCGCCATAAAAAGTTTCAAATTTGGAGATATATTTATATATATTATTCATATTTTTATATCCTTTCTCTCTTTCTTTCTCTTATTTTAAATTCTTGAATTCCCCTTTGAATCTTAAATTCTACTTTGGACTTTGGTATATTTCACATTATTCTATGTTGTCACAAAATGCACACAAAATAAAATTCCAGCATGATACATATTTTTGTTGGCTTTTATGTTATTAATTATTTGTTTTTGCATAGGGTGTTCACATGTGATGATGCATAAGGGTCAAACTCACATAAGGAGAAATTGTTTTCTCTATTTATATTATTTCTAACAAATTACAAATTGGGTGTTACAAATCCTACCCCCCTTAAAAATAATCTCGTCCTCGAGATTTAAGAAGACCTAGGGAAAAGATGGGGAAAATCTATGCGAAGCTCTTCTTCTCTTTCCCATGTTGCTTCATCTTCGCCATGGTGACTCATTGCACTTTGCACATCTTTATCACCTTATTTCTTGTAACTCGAGTCAATGTATCAAGAATCTTTATAGGATACTCCGTGTAAGTCAAATCACCCTGAACACTGAGCTCTTTCATTGGTAACTGTTCCTCAGGGACACGGAGACACTTCTTAAGTTGAGACACGTGGAATACATTGTGCACATCCGATAGACTAGCAGGTAACTCGAGTTGGTATGCCATTTCCCCAACTCGCCTAAAGATCAAGAATGGTCTAATATAGCTAGCAGACCAATTTGCCCTTAACTTTGAATCTCCTCATTCCATGAAGTGGTGACACCTTGAGATACACATAATCTCCTTCCTCAAATTCCAGTGGTCTTCTTCTATTATCTGCGTAGCTCTTTTGCCTGGTTTGAGCTACCCTCAAATTCTCTCAAATGATATGGACTTGTTCTTTCTGCTTCTTGAATTAGTTTAGGCCCAAAGAACTGTCTTTCTCTAGTCTGATCCCAATATAGAGGAGTCCTGCACTTCCTCCCATATAAAGCTTCAAAAGGTGACATCTTCAGACTGATCTGATAACTATTATTATATGAGAACTCAGCATAAGGTAGACTTTTATCCCAACTTCCTCCATGCTGAAGAGCACAAGCTCTCAACATATCTTCCAATACTTGATTAGTCCTTTCAGTCTGTCCATCAGTTTGAGGGAAATAAGTTGTACTAAAATTCAACTTGTATTCATGTTCTCATGAAAGCTTCTCCAAAACCTTGAGGTAAACTGTGAACCTCGATCAGACACGATCTTCTTCAGTACTCCATGTAAACACACAATCCGAGCCATATATAACTCTGCTAGTTGAGATCCTTTGTAAGTAGTCTTGATAGGAACGAAGTGAGCCACTTTAGTCAATCTATCCACAATCACCCATATAGCATCATATCCTTTCTAGGTGCGAGGCAATCTAGTAATAAAATCCATACCAATCTCTTCCCACTTCCACTCGGGTATCTTAGTGGGTGCAGTAGTCCAGCTGGCCTCTGGTGTTCAGCCTTAACTCTTTGACACACATCGCACATAGCCACATTGTGCAGCTACATCTCTCTTCAATTCATACACCAATATTCCGCTTCAAATCCTGATACATCTTGGTAACTACCAGGATGAATAGAATAATCCGAGTCATGGGCCTCCTTTAAAATAGTCTCTCGAAGGCTTTCAATATTAGGAACACATATCCTGTCCTTGAACCATATGGTGCCTTGCTCGTCCTCCGTGAATTCCGGACCTCGACCTTCGGTAATCAGATCCTTAATCTCTTGTATTTTGGCATCACCAATTTGTCCTTTGCGGATTTCCTACTCTAAAGTAGGTTCCACATCAATAGTAACTCCTTCAGTGTGAGCAACTATCCCAGGTTAAGTCTCCTGAAATCCTCAACAATCTCATTGGGTAGCTGGGCAACAATAGCTGAATGAACATGCTCCTTTCGACTCAAGGCATCTGCAACCAAGTTCGCCTTGCCCGGGTGATAGTGAATTTCCAAATCATAATCCTTAATAAGCTCCAACCAACGGCATTGCCTAAGGTTGAGATCCTTCTGAGTGAATATATACTTCAAACTCTTATGATCTGTATATACTTGACACTTGGTTCCCATGATATAATGTCTCCAATCTTAAGCGCATGCACAACGGCTGCCAATTCTAAGTCATGAGTGGGGTAGTTCATTCATGTTTCCGTAACTGACGAGAAGCATAGGCAATCACATGTCCCTCTTGCATGAGCACACATCCTAAGCCTTGGCCACATGCATCACAATAGATATCAAATCCTTTCTGTAAGTCTGGCATAACCAACACTGGTGGTGACATCAATCTTTTCTTCAATTGATCAAAGCTGTCTTGGCACTTCTCGTCCCACTTAAACTCTCTTCCCTTCTCCAGAAGCGAAGTCATAGGCTTAGCAATCTTAGAAAATCCTTCAATAAATCTCCGATAATATCCTGCTAGTCCCAAGAAACTCCAAATCTCAGTAACTATAGTGGGTACTCTCCACTCCATTATCTCCTTAACCTTAGCAGGATCCACTTATATTCCTCCATTAGAAATAATATGACCAAGAAATGGCACCTCGCCAATCCAAAACTCGCACTTGCTAAACTTGGCATAGAGTTGATTATCTCTTAGCTTCTGTAGCACCAATCTTAGATGTTCCTCATGATCACTATCACTCTTGGAATAGATAAGAATATCGTCGATGAATACCACGACGAATCTGTCTAAATACTCCATAAACACCTTATTCATAAAATTCATAAAATAAGCTGGTGCATTGGTTTATCCAAACGACATAACAGTGAACTCATATAATCCATATCGAGTCAAGAAAGCCGTCTTGGAATATCCGATGGCCTAATCCTCATCTGATGGTAACCTGATTGGAGATCAATCTTCGAGAATACTCTAGCACCTCTCATCTGATCAAATAAATCCTCAATACGGGGTAACGGATACTTGTTCTTCACAGTAACATCATTAAGTGATCTATAATCCACACACATTCTTTGTGATCCATCCTTCTTCTGTACAAACAGAACCGACGCTCCCCAAGGTGAGGAACTTGGACGAATGTACCCAGCCACTTGCAACTCTGTTAATTGTTTCTTCAGTTCCCTTTAACTCTTCGTATAGACATCCTGTATGGCTGTTTAGAAATAGGGGCAGTCCAGGTAAGAGATCAATAACAAACTCAACTTCTCTATCAGGTGGCATCCTTGGTAACTCCTCTGGAAAGACATCCAAAAAATCTCTAACCACACGGATCTTGTCACTAACAAACTCCTCGGGTATAAAGAACATTGCCTGTTTGGATGAGGTGGTTACTGCAATATTAACTTGAAATCTTTCTCCTTTAGGGCTGGTGAGTTCTACGGTACCTCTACCACATGCTATAATGGCCTTTGCCTTTCTAACCATGACATACCAAGGATCAGATTCATACTGCTTGCCTCTAATATTATAGCAGTAGCACCAAATTCTCTTCCCATAATTGTTAATGTCAATCTATGTGTCATTTGATTTGCCTCAACAGGCCCTTTAGGTGTAATTACTATCATTGGTTTTCTCATATTTAACAGTGGTATCTCATTTGTGTTGGCATAACGAGCAGACATGAATGAATGTGTAGCACCAGAATCAAATAATATATTTGCAGGAATAGCATTAATGTAAAACATACCAAGTACGATGTCAGCACCATCAGGAGTAGCATCATCGCTGACTTGATTAACCTTGGCAATGGAGTATCCCTTGCCAGATCCTGGAGTTTGCTGCCTATTCGGAACTGGGGTAGTAGCCATCCTCTGTGGGCAAACATTTGCATAATGACCAGTCTTCTCACACTTGAACAAGTGGTGCCTACACTCTGCCCTAAAAACTACGTCAGGGTGCCAGTGGGGATAGCCTGACGAGGCGGTGGAGTCCTCTGAGATGATTGCTGAACTGGGCGCTGGCCTCCGCCAGTGCGAACTGGTGTACCCTAGGGTGAACTGTAGCGAGGACGAACACTGCTGCTTCCTTGTCCTTGAGATATAGCTTTTCCTCTTCAAATCACACAGCTGAACACGCTTGTGTTTAATAGCCAGGGCCTTATCAAGCAGCCTCTGAAATGATGGGAATGTATGTGCCACCAGAGCATATTGTAGAGGTCCATTAAGTCCTTCAATAAATGTTCCTGCTTCCTCTCATCCTCAGCAACTTCATCTAGAGCATATCTAGATAGCTGGATAAACTTGTCGCGTACTCGCTGACTAACATACTTCCTTGCTTCAGCGATAGAAAATTCCTTCTTCTTAATCTTCATCAATCCAGCTGGTATATGATAGTTCCTGAACTGTGTACTGAACTCTACCCAAGTAATAGTATCAGCTGCATCGTGGGCAGCAGTATATGAATCCCACCAATCAGTAGCAGGACCTGTCAGACGTCCAGAAGCATATAAAACCTTCTCCTGGTCAGTGCATGAGCAATGTTCAACATCTTCTCTACGGACTTCAGCCAATCATATGCGTCCAGTGGATCAGGAGAGCTTGCAAAAGTCGGTGGCTTATGACTCATGAACTCCCTATGCTTATCTCGGGGTGGAACTGGTGGTGGTGGAGGAGGCAATGGTATTTGTTGTTGTTGCTGCTGTTGCTATTGTTGTTGCAGCTGCTGTTGCAGTTGTTGTTGCGCCCTTCTCTCCTGGCATATCTCTTCTCGCTCCTGGCGCAACTCCTGGCGTATCTCTTCTCGTTCCTGGCGCATCTCCTGGTGTTCTTGCTGCATCTGAGAGCGCATATCTACCATAGTGTCTGCCATTTGTTGCATCATTCTCATTTGAGCTACAATCAGTGGGTCAACTCCGCCGGGTGGAGGATTAGGAGGATTCATCTCTGCTGGGCTGTGGCTGGGGTTGTCTAAATATCCTCTGAGTGTGTCGTCTGGGAGGTAAATCAATTCCACCACCCCTCCTGGTATTGACCATCTGAGTTAGATACATATGGTAAGATAATAGTAGACAAGGCAGGTAGTTACGAATCATGTTACTTTGGGGATTTATTAGCTAAGCAGATAATATTTTACCTACTAAGCTAACTCAATATCTTATGGTGGTACATGCTAAGATGTCCATCTATAATAATTCAATCAATCAAAGAAGCAAATCAGACATTTATCATTAGAACAATCAACCAACATTTTAAAATAGAGAAATAGTTTTTTTGGTCTTAGGTTCCCTATCTCTTAGAAGATCATAAGTGTAGGATTCCAAGGTGTGAAATCCATCTTGTCTTAGAGTAGAAAAGGTAAGAATGATCAGAGTAGAAAGGCAGAAGGTGAGACAAGACCAAGATGAGATAAGTATAGAATGATTCAAAATAAGGTAAGTAGTGAAGGGTTTTGTCCATTTCTATCTAGGTTTCGTCCTACAGTCAACATTTCCTCTGATACCACTTCTATCACACCCGGCTTTAAGGAACAAAGCCAGGTGCATCTCATACATGCGCCAAGAAGACAACATATATAATAACAGAGTGTATAGAGATAAATGTCAATAACATCAGAGTATTATTACATAGCGAAAGTCTTATTACAAAATAAAAGATAAATATAAAACGAACTAAGGATCGTCATTGGCGCCAATGTCAACTGAGAATGCCACCTAGATCAGATCGAACTCCTCGCCTTGTGGCTCCTCCTGAACCACCTGCTCTTCTCCTGTGGGGGTGTGAGACAGCAAGGGTGAGCTCACATATGATCATAGCCTCAACAAGTTGTGGGGAAACCAGTGGACATGAACTCACAAAGGTGGGAGTTCATGTGATGTGTAAGGCTAATCAATGACAGGGGTTAAAGCTGAGCATTGCTTTTAAGTAGTTGGTCAAAATTTTATTAGCAGTTACTAAGTGTAAGTAAATACCAAACCTTAATAAAAGTAGTAGAACAAAATTAAATAATAATCCCATGCAATGCAAATGACAAAATTGAATTTAAGTTCCATAATTTAATCATCAGAGAGTCCTGAGCTGCTCATGACCGTGAGCTCGGCTAGTATACCAGTTTTACACTCTATAGAGGTTGTACCCTTTACCCACAGGTC
Source organism: Zea luxurians (assembly GCA_029449295.1). Lineage (NCBI taxonomy): Eukaryota > Viridiplantae > Streptophyta > Magnoliopsida > Poales > Poaceae > Zea > Zea luxurians. The sequence continues at coordinate 15,446 of JAOPSE010000416.1, forward strand.
ATGTTACCCATCTGCCAAGGGATCACGACTCCCATACACCTCTACCTAAGAAGCGAGGCAGGGCAACACTACGAGGCCTTTACAAAGTTCCACTAGCTTCCGAAAACCCGCTACAGTTTATGGGAAGAGCACTTGCAAGAATCCCCCATCTGACCACCATCGTAGCAAAATCAACTCGAGAACCTCCTTGCATGCAACTCCCCTACTGCCCTTGCCCCTTTTGGGTAAGGTAGTCTTCCACTAGCTTTTCTAATTAGTTAGCTAAGAGGTCTCATTCCTCCCTTGTGGTGGCACGTGTTTCTCAAGTTAAGCTCTATGTTCCAATTAACATTAATGATCTTGACATGAACATAAATAGAATAATAAAAGAATTGGAACATAGATATAATAAATGATTATCCCAAAACCATGTAAAGGAATAGCAAACTACCCAAGTGATTCAGGGTAAACAAGGTAATGAGATAAACAATCTAGGGTAACCTATTGGGTCCCATCAAAATTAACCTATGCATGAATGAGTAGTATTAAAGAACATTATTAGGTAAAAAAAGTGGTCAAGGGCACAACTTGCCTTCAATGAGCTCCTGCTCAGCTACTTCTATCTGCTGCTTACCAGGATCCTCAGTCACAGACTCTTCTACTCGCCACAATAGAAACAAGCACAATATATAGAGAAAATTAACATCAACACCAACATGTAAACAAAATACACAGTAATAATCTACACATTAAAATAAAATCCTAGGAACAGGAATCATAATTTTTTGGAGTTATAGATTTTAAGTTATGAATTTTCAAAGGTTTTATGTGCTTAAAATAGGATTAAATGAGAATTAAATTTTCTTACTGTTTTCATGTCAAAACAGATACTCTAAGTGATAGAGAATAATATTACAAAATTTTAGAAACTAGATTGGGTTAATTTGGAGTTCATATGAATTTATCAAGTTATAGCACTTATTTTCATATTAAATATTCCTTTTCTAATTCATTTATTCAATTTAAATGGCTCTGGACTGGCCTCACTTTGTAGAGAAGGCAGGGTCTCTGGCACTAAATTTACTAGACTCAGTCTACAGTCCAACGAGGATGGCGGGTTGTTTTCACGGAAACTAGGAGGTCTCATATGAAAAACGGTTTACCGAAGCGGTATGGGGAAACTGGGACCGTTCGATCGACAACCGACGGCGCAGATTAAACCGAACACGCTCCACATCGGTGTCACACTGATTTCGCCCGATCTGGAACCGACGGCCATGATTTAAAACATCCATGATCTATTTTCCTCTGTTTGATTTCCCCGCAATGACCTAGATCTGCCCGCGCGAAAGAGTATTCCACGGTGTAATCTCAGTCGTTCAACAAAGATCGAACCGCCCAGGCTCGTCTTCAACCTCCCCCGCCCTCACTAACGGCGACGGCAAGGCCACCCGCGACGGCGCGTCACCATCGCGCTCAATTACTGTCGTTACAGCGCCCCAACACTCAAATCCACAGGTGCTACACCATCCTAAGGCACGACTATACATGGTGCAAGGTCTACTCACCGGGATTCGACGACGAACGCAGCTACCCGCGGCGCACGGCGGAGATGTGGCGAAAACGCAACTTCAGCGAGGAATTCCCCCCGCATCGCGGTCTGCACGCTCGATTCCTTCCTGGCGCATGATCCACTCGCCCGTCCGATTCACCAGGGAGTTCACCACTAGCGTAAGGCGGGACCGATGGCGGACTAATGGCGGGGGCGGCTTCCGGCGGTGTGCATAGGGCGTGGCGTTGGAATAGCGAGGTGCGCGAGATGGTTCAACAGCATACTGGCGCGATATATGCAGCACTATGATGTGGAGTCCACAGCTGGTTCGCCCTCAACGGCCACGCGTTACCTCCGCGCCCGTCGCCACTCGAACTCGGCAAGGTGGTTAGCGTGAAGGAGATAGTGCCTGACAGCCAGGGTCCACACGCAGTGACGACACACGCACCAGAGACTGACGACCGGGTCCATGGTGTCGACGCCACCTCTCTAGGTGCTAGGCTGTGCGGAAGAGTTGGCCAAATGGGCTGAAATGAAGGCCTGCAGCCCAGGTGAGTTTTTCTTTTTCTTTTGTTTTTATTTTCTGTTTTCCCCATTATTTCACAAATTCAAATTTAAATCCTAATTTAAATTCAAACTTGTGACAAATTTATCCTTAGATTACATTGGCGCCATAAAAAGTTTCAAATTTGGAGATATATTTATATATATTATTCATATTTTTATATCCTTTCTCTCTTTCTTTCTCTTATTTTAAATTCTTGAATTTCCCCTTTGAATCTTAAATTCTACTTTAGACTTTGGTATATTTCACATTATTCTATGTTGTCACAAAATGCACACAAAATAAAATTCCAGCATGATACATATTTTTGTGGCTTTTATGTTATTAATTATTTGTTTTGCATAGGGTGTTCACATGTGATGATGCATAAGGGTCAAACTCACATAAGGAGAAATTGTTTCTCTATTTATATTATTTCTAACAAATTACAAATTGGGTGTTACAGCCTATTCAATGATGATGAATGTACAATGACTTTCATCACGAACAATTTTGCTTTTGATGATGCTTCTCCCTTGGCAGCAGAATTGGAGGCTACCCCGTGGCCGCCGTCATACAGGCCACCTCAGCTCCCCATGTATGACGGGCACTCAGACCCGAAGCAATTCCTCATGAGCTACGATGCAACCATATCCTCATATGGGGCAATACTGCAGTCATGGCGAAGTCCTTCGCCATGGCAGTCAAAAGCGTAGCTCAAACTTGGTACTCCTCTCTTCGGCCAGGGACAATTACGTCATGGCAGAAGCTCAAAGATATGCTAGTGACCAGCTTTCAAGGTTTTTCAAATGAAGCCGTTCACTGCCCAGGCTCTCTTCCAATGTACGCATGACCAGGAGGAGTAGTTGATGGCGTATGTCCGAAGGTTCTTGCGGCTGAGAGCCCAAGCACCTGCATTGCCCAATGAGATTGTCATTGAGGCCATGATCAAGGGGCTCCGGACAGGACCTATGGCGCAATACTTGCAAGAAAGCACCACAAACTTTGGAGAAACTTCTCCAGAAAATGGATGAGTACATCAGAGCCGATAACGATTTCGGCAAAGAAGGGAAGAAAACCTACAGATACTCTAAAATGGCCAGGGGCTTCACAGGGAGCCGATATGTAGGCAATCAACAACCTACAACCTCTATCGCTTCGACAAGCCATTCTCAAGCCTCCTGGGCCCAGTTGCCACCACCACCACCACTAGCACCTGCCATGCTTCGCGGTCAACAGCCAGAAGGGCATCACCACACTCAACAATAGTGTGACCTTCGGGAGGAGTCCAAAGCCCGCACAGTCAACAGCACTGTGCCTAAGTCCAAGCACATTTATTAAAGGTGCCTCAGTGATTCGATTAAAGAATATTCTACCCTGTTGTATCTTAGTTCTTTCCACCATTTTATTTTCTCTATGAAAAACAATTCACGAAGGATTAAATTCCAATTTGATGTAATAATACTATGGTCACACCATCGAGTGTGGAGCACATCCCTTAACAAAACTTCCGAAGCTACAGATTCGTTCCTAAGGGAGCGTAGAGTAATTTTCGAAGCTACAAAGTTGTTCCTAAGGGAGCGCAAAGTAAGTTCCAAAGCTCAAAAGTCGTTCCTAAGGGAATGCAGAGCTAAGATGCCTCCGAAATAGAAGGTGAAGAAGCTCAAAAGTCGTTCCTATGGGGATGCGGAGCTCAAATTCCACCGAAATAGAAGGTGAAGAAGCTCAAAAGTCGTTCCTAAGGGGATGCAGGGCTTAAATGCCACTGAAATAGAAGGTGAAGAGACTCAAAAGTTGTTTCTAAGGGGATGCAGAGTCTGGGTGTGTTTTTGTGTGGGCGTGTGTCTTCGGCATAAACATCATGCTGTATCATATCATCGCATCATTTCGAATAGCATTACATCATACATCATGTCACATCAGCAGCAAGATTGTGGAGAACGAAAGTTTCTTCTTTCAAAATACGCGATGAATCAAACAATGTGCTGGAGCACAAAGTATACCTTCGGCAATTATAATTTTACATGCCAAGAAAATTTTCGTCGACAACAATATTATACGACAGCTGTGCTATAGAAGGGCTCTTTCTTTATGAAGCATGAAAAGGGTATGTACGCAATTTTCATGCATCGCAAAGAAATATATTATATTAATATACACATAGATATACAATGTTTAACTCATGTACGAATATTACATTCCCCAAATACTACATTTCTTAAGTACATAAGAATTTAGTCTTCTTTTAAGATCTTCTCGGTAGCTTTGTTCAGTAGTTTGTTGACAGCTTCATCAACAGCTTCTTCGGCAATCTTTATTGTTTCTAGAGCTGCTTTCATAGCTGGATCGGCCTCAGGATCATATGGCTCGGTGGTGGTGAAAGTTCAGCTGCAGTAAAAGAGCAAGTTGTTAATCCGAAGCCAAAAACATATATTGAAGCTAAGATTCAATAATAATACCTATACGTCTTGCACGCTCAGCAGCCTCTTCGGCTCACTTGGCTTCTTCTCGGGCATCATGGGATTCTTTCTCATTTTTCTTTATAGCTTCGTCGGTTATCTCGTGGCCGCCCTTCATCCAAACATTGGAATAGAATTTCCCGCCCATCGAAGTAGCTTCAGCCGAAGGCTCCTTCGTGCCGTATATGGAGAATACGGTTTCTGTCTGGGCTGCAGCTTTAACATGTTCACAGCCTGTTTTCTCTAAAATTGCTGCAATCCCTCGGGCACCGGCAAAGGCACAAAAATCCCCACGGTCGCTAAGAAATTCTTCAAAAGCTTCAGCTTCTTCGCCGATCCATTTAGTGATTCCTTCGGGATCGCCTCTAATAATTTTTTTCTTTGATGAGTATGCAGCCACCTTTGCAAAACTATCTTTCAATTTCTTAGCACAATCCAAGGATTTTTCATAATACCTCTCCTTCGATTCCCGAAGCTCATCACATTCTTTTGCAATCTTGAGCTTTTCCATTTGCTTATTTCTTGTTTCGCTTTAGCCACTTCAAAATCCTCATTCTTTTCGGCAAGCTATTTCTTTAGGTCTTCAACTTTGGTTATGAGCTTCAGATTGTGCATTAAGTTTCGCTTCGCTGCTCTTCAGCCTATCCACTAAGGAAAGCAGAATTTTATCTTGTCAAGGGCTTCATTCCTCAGTTTAATGACCTCTGATTGAAGGTTACCAAGGGCTATTTGGCAGCTCTCGTCTTCAGCATTCTTTTGCGCCCTTAGAGCATTGCTCAAAATTAAGCCCAACAAAAAAGGGGGGATTAAAAAAAGAGATACAAAAATAATATGTTTATAAGTCAAAACATCTTTACCTTCAAACTGTTTTAAGCGAGGCTGTCTGCAAGGTCATCCTTCGACATTGCAGAGAGGCCAAGCTCGAGCTTCAGAAACCCTATGTTCCTTGCCATCTCCCGGCAAACAGATAACTCCTTGTTGTCTAGAAGGCAGTACAGAAAGTCGTCTTCATCAGCGCCATTATATACCAAGGATCCCTTTGGGTATTTCAAATCCCTAGCATATTGCTTGGCTTCGGCAATCTACTCTTCTGACAACTGTTTCCCTGAAGCATGTCATATAATAAAATCTAACTCTTTAGTAGATGCTTCGGGGGCAGGAGTTTTAAACTCCTTGGGTGTGTCTTCTTTTTCCAAGTTCAAAACGGCATCCGAAGGTCCTTGTTCAGTTTCAATAGGCCCTGTTTCTGCGAGAACTAAGGGCCCAACTTCAGCTTTAGCATGAGTTGTAACAGCTTCGGCAGCCTCCTTATATTTTCATCTCTCATGCTGGGCACCTCTACAGAGGCAGGAGTTGGTACCCTTGTCGACTCCAGGACTACGTCCAGCACGCTGGCCATCCTCCTCTTGGGAGTTACTGCAAGAAACTTGGACACCTTCGGCAACTCCGACTCGGGTGGCAGGCTTAGGATTTTGGCAGCCCTGCTGACTCCTCCAGTTCTAGTTCTTCGACCATTTTTCCTTGGCTTTGGTAGGACGCTTTGGCGCTTCAGCCAACTTGGCTTTCTCCTATCCCACTGCTTTCGGCACTTCAGCCGATTCTCCCTTGGCACCGGTAGGAACAGGGTATTCCGCTCAGCGGCGGAACAAGTCCCCTCGGCAAGCTTCAGCACCCTAGTCGTTTCAATATACCTAGGCCGGTGTGTCAAAACCTTGATCTTTTTACCCTTCGATGTAGCAGAAAATGGCCGAAGCAGCAACTTTTCTTTTCTTTCCCTGCTTTCACGAGGGATAGCAATAGTCTGGGTATACGAAACCAATTACATCAAAAACTCTGTTTAATCTTCTCTTGCCTAGTCCTCCGAAGGCTAGTGTCATGGCATCATCCTTCGCCCTTGTGTAGGCCCCAAGCAATTTGTCACTAGTTGCCTCAACATAATTCAGCCAGTCATCGTTCGGCTCATCAAACTGATCTCTATATCTGAAGGTGTATTTCAGATAAACCAAGTCGCTTTGGCTAGACCCGACAGCAGTTTCCTTCAGCATCTTCCAGTCATTAACAAGAGGCCACACTCTATAAGCAATATGCTCTTGGACTAAGTCTCTTGTGCCAATAAAAGTGCATACACTGTTAAAAGCCTTATGGCATGCTTCAATTTCATTTCCAAGAGTAGTGGCTGGCCTTCTAATGCCGAAGCGAGACCAAATAGGGTGTTGGATGATATCCTTTATATCTTCTCTTTCAACTAAGTTGTTCTTCACGTGGAACCACTCTTCCATCCAGGCTCCTAGCCATCTCTTCTGAAACATCGGGACTGGATATCTCACATCAGAGCGAGGCACGAAGCCGTAACAACCAAAGTTATTATGATATTGCTCTTTGCGAGTAGCCTTCGTCTCATAGGACAGCTCATGCATGTTACAGAAGCATTTTGCACTCAGCTCTAGTCCTTGGCTCCTCATGCCCAAATGAAAATCCCCATTCTGATGATAGCTTCGGGGGTAATCTGATGGAGATAAATCTCAAAAGTCTTTAGAACTTCAACTAGAAATTTACTCAGGGGAAACCGAAGCCCTGCCTTCATGAAGCTCTTGTAGACAACAACTTCGTCTACTTCGGGCGCAGGGGCACTGCTATCTCCTCCAGCCCTCACAATAGAAATATCGCAAAAATACCTTCCTTTCATAGCATCAATCTGACCCTGCTTGATAGTCGATTTTCCGAAGATGGTATGACTTGGCCGCTAGGGCCGATCTTCAGCATCTTCATTACCACTTTCCAAGTCGAAACTTTCGCTGGAATCCTTAGATAACCCAGCCAGCATTTCATTGGTGATTTTTTCTGTGTTTGTCTTTTCCATAGCTTCATAAAACCTAGCCAGTGCAGGGTCAACAATCTTCTTCTCTTCAGCCATTTAGTCAATGGTTGCACAATTGCCGAAGCTTACAATTTAATCAAACTTGGCAGAGCAAGAGAATTCAGAATGCCAAAACAACACAAACAATTGAAATGGCGCAACAAATGCTATCAATGCGAGTCTCTATTTATATACCCAGCGCCTCACAACTTGGTAGGCCCTACTTGTCAGTGTCTTTCGCTATTCTAGCGAAGGGAAGGTGTTTTTTCGGACCTTCGGCTAAAGGCCTTCGTTCATGTTGTAGTCTGAATTTGTTACAAAGAAACAAATTAATACTGCAAGGGGCTACTGTTGGGGGCCTTCCTCTTCCGAAGGTCCTCAAAAATGTGACTAATATGTTTTTCAGTTTAACATCTACAGGAAGCTTCGGCTTTGAGATGAAGGTATGCATGATATGGAGATACAATCCGAAGGTAGGATGAACGGACGCCAAAGCTATGACTGAAGGAGCTTCGGCTTAGTATAATGACGGATGTGGAAGATGAAACCGACCAAAAGGGGAAAAGGCTACATAGTCCTTGATAGTTCGCCTTATGACTAGTAATGGATGTCAGGGACATGAATGTAATTTTGTCTGGGCTGCGCCTCGTGCCTATAAATAGATGAATAGTAACACCGTACTGTTCACGCTGGATTGTAATCACTCTCACATCACTCCCGCATTTTCACCTTCTGGCAAGCCGAAGGTATTAATGTAATATTAATATCATTGATGTTTATCCATGTTTATAAAATAAGAATATGAATGATCTAATGATTCGTAATGATTATTCATATTCTTTTGTGTTTCATGTATCATTATTTATATCCATTCATTAAGATGATGAAGGTATGTCCTTCATGACCTTTGTCTGAAGAGCATTATATCTAAAAGGAGATAATGCTTCAAAGGATGAAGGTCTTTAATCATTAACGATTGTGTTGCTTTGTTCCTAATGTATAGCATTTGAGAACAAGGACCAACATCCCCCTAGCTCTCACAACTCATATCTCTCCCCCTTTGGTGTCAAGCACCAAAAGGGTTACCTGAACCTACACACCAAAAGAGGAAGGAGGAGGCGAGGGTGCATCCGGTCACGGTCGAGGTAGAAGCACAAACGCAAGCTGAGGATCAGAGTCAGTCTCGGATCCAGGATCTGTAGTAGAAGCTGGAGCAGGTACTGACTCGGACAAAGGCTGCGATGCAGGATCCGCCAGAGCTGGTGCAGTTACAAACACCGCCACAGCAGCAGTGGTAACAACAGGCGCTGGTGGCACTAGCGGCTGAGCACTGACGGTTCCGACGACCGGTGACGAGAAGTCCAAAGTGACCGGCCGGAGCGGAGAAGAAGAAGGACCAAATGAGGGAAGTGTGGGTCTTGCCTGAAGAGCTGGTACAATAGTGGCCTGAAGAGCTAGAGGAGGGGCAGACTAGACTGGTGAGAGTTGAACACCAGTGTGCTGAAAAATATGTGTCATAAATGCCCGGTGCTTGGCCCTGTCTGCCAAGAGCTGCTGCTGAAGAGTGTCCTGACGGTCTTGAATTGTCTGAAACATGGAGAGCATCTGTTCGGATGTCTGCTGTTGGATGGCTGTCTCTCGAGCCTGCTCTACTGCCAGATGAGCCTACTGCTACGTAAGAGACTGAAGTATCACGACCAGAGCAGGATCAATAGCTAGTGGGGCACTAGGGGCAACACTGGAACTACCCGCCTCGTGATCATGTGAGCGAGGTGGCACAGGAGGCGATGGCAGAATCTCAAGGCCCTCATCATCATCTAAAGAAGTGTCAGCAATGGCACCCTGGGTCTCGAACTGTCTGAAGGTCACATCCTCAGCCCAAACATCTGATACTGGATCTGGCACAGGGACTGGGTCCTCAAGGGCTGGACGATAGGAACCAAATTGAAGGCGAGAGGCCTCAAGGGTGCCCTGGAACTGAGGAGGCCTGATCAGCTGCGCAAAGATGTGACAGAGATAATGACCATACGACAACAGGCGGCGAGCATAGAGACCATCCAATACTGTGTCCTCGATCTCACAGATAAGAAAGTCAACCACGTCAAACTCTGAATGTGAGACCAAAGCACCAAGTAGCCATAGCTGAATATGAGTGGTAGCCTCTCTGTATCCCATCCTGGGTAGTAGTGTCTATCTCATCAGCTCATATAAGAACTTCGCTACAGTAGTGAAGTCAGCAGGAGATCGTCGCGACTGAAGGAAATAGGTGACGCCTAAGAGGGGGTGAATTAGGACTTATAAAACTTTCACTAAACTAGGCCACAAATAAATCCCTAGAGCAAAACCTATACAAATAATCAAACTAGAATGTGCAAACTAGGTTTTGTCTAAGTGTTGCTATCTCTATCACAATGGCTTAGTTTTAGTCTACACTATATAAGTATAAAGACAAGATTGAAACTTAAATGCTTAATATAAATGCGGAAGCTTAAAGAGCAAGGTAGAGATGCAAACTCTCGTGGATGACGCTGGTATTTTTACCAAGGTATCTGGAACCACGCGAGGTCCTGACTAATCCTTGTTGGTGCCCCTTCACAAAGAGAAGCCCACGCGAGGGCCAAGCACCTCGGTCGAGTAACTCCGTAGAGAGTCGTGGGCCTTCTCCACGCGCAGGTGGTGCTCCGCTTCTGGCTCCTCTCGGACGCTCCCCGCTGTCTCTACTATCGAGCTTTCGGACGAAAACGTCGTGGGCCTCGTTCCCTCCAGTACACGATGGCGGTCGTGACACAAACGCGGTTGTCACGGTCTCGCAAGACTCTTGCCCCACTCGGTATAATTACAACGACTCGCGCAAGAGCCGAGGGGTTGTGTGGTTTATCTAAACTCACTCAACTAACTAGCATTCACCTAGAGCAAGCGCTAGAGCGGTCTAGCTAACCTAAGGACTTTCGCAAAGCACCTACGCTAATCATCGAGTGATTCCATTAAGCACTTGGGTGTATGAGCTCTTGGAAATGTGAACTATGCGCCTTGGTATGTCTCTTGGACTCCAACACCTTAAAATGGCCGGTTGGGGTGGTATTTATAGGCCCCAACCCCATTTCTAGCAGTTGGACAGAAAGCAGCATCTTTCTGTCGAGGGCGCACCGGACAGTCCGGTGCACACCGGACAGGCACTGTTCACTATCCGGTGCATGCCACGTCAGCTGACCGTTGTCGTCTGTAGCAGTCGACTATTGGATCCGACTGTTACCTAGACAGTCCGGTGGTGCACACCGGACAGTCCGGTGCTACATCCCGAGGGCTCCTATCTGCAGCCCCTCTGCACAGACTGTCCGATTGTCCCACCGGACAGTCCGGTGCACACCAGACAGGGCACTGTTCACTATCCGGTGTGCCACTAGGCGCTGGCTGACTGCCCTTCTCTTGGATTTCTTTACTGATTCTTTCATGCTTCTTTTGTTCTTGAGTCTTGGACTTATATGCTTCTTTTTATGTCTTCTGTTGAGGTGTTGCATCCTCATGACCTTAGTCCAATCCCCTTCGCATCTTGTGAACTACAAATACAAACACTAGCAGACACATTAGTCCACCGGTTGCATTGATCATGAAACACCAAAATCTATTTAGCCAAATGGATGGGCTCCATTTTCCTTACAATCTCCCACTTTTTGGTGATTGATGAAAACACAACCAAAGCAAGCAAATATAACAAACACTTGAGTGAAAATATGCAATCTACTTGCTAGGATGCATGATTGTCCCCATAGAGTGAGAATATGGATCCATAATCTCACTTACTTCCTATTTTAGACCAAAGAGCCAAAACCACTTGAAGGATCAAAATTTTAAATTGATAGTGTTTGGTGTTTGATAACATTTTCATTGCTTTGGTCCCTACAACTTCTCCCCTTTGGCATCAATCAACGAAAAGGAAGACATTAAAAGCATATAGGAAGCAAATAAGACTTCCCTCTTAAAGATTTGTCAATTAATACCAATTGAAGCACTAAAGGATTACTCCCCTAAGCGAGTGTTTTCCCTTAGAAAGAATTTTCTCCCCTTTAGAGACGAAGAAATACTCCCCCTGACAGAGATCTTCTACTTAGGAAAAAGCATGTGAGAAATAGAGGTGCAAGACATGATTTGAATAGACTAACTTCCCTTATGCATAGGTAACAAAATATGAGTCAACAATTTATGCATTTATAGCAACATGGGAAGTATAAGATATGAAATATAGTATAATCAAATATTGGAGAAGACATGTAAATGATACTAAATGTAGTCTCAAAGATACCAATTGAAAGTCAATTACAGACCAATTGAAGACCAATGGCAGGCTTGGAGATATAAGAATTATTGTAGATTTGCAGTGAAGCTTTGAAGCGCCCCAGATCCTCTGGGACCCAAATGTGATACAATTACTAGTCTCAGGAGGCTAGTAAACACATTTATACATCAGATGATTCCAGATCTGCTTAAACAAGACAAACCTATAAAGGTGGCGATCAACTTTAAGAGTTGGTCCACAACTCGGGACATATCATCAGAGTGGGGCTGAAGCAGCCTAATATACGCAGCGAAGCAAATCAGCGGTCCAACAGCCACAGGCAAGGTTGGGAACAGTCGTAACTCTTACCCGATCAGCGATCACCTTCTCTAAAAAACAACAAATAAGCAAGGGTGAGTACAAACGTACTCAGCAGCCCACCTTCACCCGCGGAATGGGGAAATCATATATAATGCATGGAATATGTGGAGCTCAGGATATTTTGCAGAAACAGTAATATTTGATGCAGGGTTGTTTTGTAAAACATTTTGTATTTTTCAAAGCGCATCCTCTCCCAAAGGAGCAGGAAGTTTTTTAGTATAGAATAAAATCCCCTGGACTAAACCATCCAAGTATCTCAGCAGTTTCCCACTGGTTTTCATTTTCAAAAATAGCTACTGGACTTCCCGTCCACCATAGCTCACAGCTCAACCGCCGGACCTTTTAAAAACCACTTTTCTCAAACGCACCTTTTTTTGAAAACAAAACACTAATTGTCATACCACACCAGACTCATCCATTCCTGTGGACACAGACTATTCGAATAGGTTTGAAACTCTGCGCAGAGGGGTACACTTTACCCACTAGTCCGGTTTCTGCGATCTCACCATCGTGAGACCCGAATGTCGAATCTCTTTCTTTCCTCGCACGTCCTTACCTTAACGGTTATACCGGAAGGAGTCAGGCCACCGCCACGCCCAAACCGAACAAAACATTCCCCCTCCTTATCCTCCCGGTGCTCCCCAGCCTTCATAACCCTGGGTTTGGACCGTACGAGTTCAGATTGAGTGACTGCCCATATAGTCTCGAGTGGTTGTACTTATCATGAGTACAGGTAGTGAAGGATGACAAACTGGTCCTTATATGAGGGGACAATCCTTCTGCTCATGCCTAAACCAGCTGAGCCAACACCTGAGGCCCTCCCCTAAACCAGGGAGTCCCTGATCATCCCTACTCAAAGGTGATAAGGGTGAAAACCCGTCATCATACACATTTTGAAAAGCATTTTCTTTTGAAAACTCACACCTTTTCTCAAATCATTTGTAACAAATATGTCAAGGATTGATTGCGGCAAGCGGCTGGGTGGCCATAATAACTTGTCTCAAAATCATATCATGCATAAAATAATAGGCTAAGGGTTGTGGTTGAAAAATCATAGGTAATTTATGCATCAAAGGGATCCAGTGAGCTTGCCATGCTTATCCGGCGAAGGGGGAAGGGGAGCTCGTGGAACTGGCTTCTAGCTCCACTGCCTGGCGTAGACTTAAAGATTTGGCCTCCATGAGACGGCACGAACGCTCTGATAACTATGCAACATGAACAAGCAAACATACAAACCAACAAGTATACCAACAAATATTTAGTATAGTGGTCAGAATAGCGATATATGGATGGGTAGAGTCTTGAGTAGAATCTGTGTCATGTGGTGTTGAGATACTACTAGTGGTGGAGCGGAGGTGCTTACCAGGAGGGTGGATTGGAGGCGAAGCGACACTATGCGTGTAGCCGACAGAGCGGAGTAACTGAGTAGGTGGGGTGTTTGCCTTGGCTGAGGGTGTTGAGTGTGTGGAGAGGGAGAGGGTAGCTGGGTGTATTTATAGCTGGGTGTATGTGGTGTAGCGCAGTGAAGTTCACTATTGGTGAGAATAGTGACGAATGAATCGTCTGACTTAGTATGAACAGGAGAGTTATAGGTAGAATATGGGATAAGAGTATTTTGGGAGTTTTCTGGAATATGAACCATGCTTAAGGGATGACATGGTTGGATAGGGAATAATTCGATAAGAATTTAGAAACAATAATTATTGGAATCTGAGTTTGGAAGTCTGGTTCAAAGGAATCTCAAAGTTAAGCATGCTCAACTTGGAGAAACCTGGGATGGGTGACCAGATGGGGAGTTCCCTACTAGAAGGAAAATCACAGTCACCGGAGTTCGTATGACTAGAATATGAGTCTAGCTGGTCTTAGGTGGACTGGACAGCGTGATGGATGAGTAGTTGAAATTTGGGGTGATCGGATGATCGATGAATAGTAACGATGAATAGTAACAATGAATAGTAATTATGAAAAGTTACCATAGATAGCAACGATGAATATTAACAATGATGAATAGTAACGATGATGAATAGTAACGGTGAATAGTAACAATAAATAGTAATGGTGAATAGTGACGGTGAATAGTTTGTATGAACGAACGATAAATGGTGAATAGTGACGATGAACGATGAATAGGAACTATGAACGAACGGATGAACGATCGAATGATCGGACGAACGAACGATCGGAATTTCGGCAGCATAACGGCAGGACAAAGATTATCTGGACGAATGATGAATAGGGACTATGAATGAACGATGAACGATGAATAGGAACTATGAACGAACGATGAACGATCGAATGATCGAACGAACGAGCGATTGGAATTTTGGCAGCATAACGGCAGGAAAAAAGATTATTTGGACGAACGAACGGACGAACGATAGGACGAACGGACGAACAAACCATGAACGATCGCACGAACGATCGGACGAACGAACGAACAAACTAAGAACAGGTGGACGAACGATCGAAGAACGACCGAACGATCCTTGTGCTAGTGTGTGCTTGTGTGGGAAGTGGAGTGGGCATGTGGGGGGGAAGAGTTGCCATGAAATGGCTTGGGGTGGGATGAGAGGAGGCCCTTGCCCCTCTATTTATAGCCATGGTGGGGGGATTAGGGGGAGGGATGAGAGGATTAGTGGGAGGATGAGAGGATTAGTGGGAGATTAGCATGGATTTGTCTTATATGAGTGTAATTAGCTTGTAGAGCTCACCGTATGACACCAGAGGCATACGTATACGTATGAGCATGAGGAAAGTTATGAAGAAAATATTTGTAGGGACTTCAAAAATGATTCGGAAGGTATTTCTCAGGAGAAAAATACTTGGAGATATATCGGTGGAATATTTGGGTAGTATTTCTGGAAAGAACTTGAAGGGGATTACTGGGGAAATATCTGGGCAGTATTTCTGGAAAGAATTTAAGGGGATTACTGGGGAAATATCTGTAGGATATTTTGAGGAGGATTTTTGGAGAGAATATAGTCCACTATAATTTATTTGTTGATATCAACTTGCAAACAAACATTTTGAAACGAAATTTAAAATTCATTTTGAATTTAGAGCAAGTTTGAGAAAATTTCAAGATTTGGTTTTTTGGGATGCTACAAATCTACCCCACTTAAATGAATCTCGTCCTCGAGATTCGGTTTAGAAGGGTTATGGGTATAGCTTTACTTCAGCTACATATCTTCACTTTGCAGACTCTTCGAGGAGATGGGGCTTCAACAAAATCTGGCCTTTGAGGAGCATCCGGTTGCTGATTGCAAACGCTGATTATAGCTACTCAAAGATTATCTTTAGGCTTCTGGCTTTCGCTTGGTAGCTAGCTTATTGAGGAAGCATTGATGCCAACACGCAAACCTTTCTCTTGTGAACTCCCACATGGATTCCTTCCTTGATTAGTCTTCTGGTGCTTCATCAACGGAACTTGGGTGACCACTTCTCATCCAGAAACTTATAAGCTTCGATGATCTGGTCCTCCACAAGCTTGCTATAGGCCTTCTTCTTTTTCTTCATAGAAAGAACCTTGCTGTAACACTACCCCACTTAAAAAGAATGAGGGTAGAACTCCTGAATCTTGGGGATTTGAACTCCTTGAAGTACCTCATAACAAGGGTGTTATGGGGCCTTCTTCTGCTATTGCTACTTGAGCAGGCTGCAGAGAGATGACTGACACAGGGTTGATTCTGGGACAACTTTCTTCTTATCTTCTCTTCGCTATCTTCTTTTCACTGACCCTTTCTTTCTCTTTGCTCTTCCCACTAGAGGATTCTATCAAAGAGTATTACCATCATACAGAGGAGGAAACCAAAGACTATGAACCATGTACAATAGTCTTCAACCCAAGAATCACCAAGCATTGTGATCTTAGGGGCGAGGGAGTGGAAAATGGAGTTGCTTGCGATTTGGCAGAGGGGATTTTATCGGGAGTGTTTTGCTTTGAGTGGAATGGGAGTTGAGGGAGCTGGTGGCGGGGGGATTTATAGGCGAGCAGCACTTATGGTGGTGCTCAGGGGGGTGTGGAGTGGGGGTGATGGAGTAGGTGACATGAGGCAACAAGGGCGATGGAGGGGGGATGGTGTTGCTGGCAGTAATGGCGGTGGGTGCGCTGGAAAAAGGGGGGCATGGGGCGGTGGTGGTGCGCATGGAGGCGGGCACGCGTGCGGGGGCCATGGGTGAGTGGTGGGGTCAATGACCCTGATGTTTGTGGTCTCTGGTTCCAAGAATCTTTGCCTCTCTGTATGGTAATAACTCCTTCTGTCCTATTTTTCTATTTACTTTGACTCAGGGGAATTGCTTTGATTCTCACGGTCGGTCCTTTTGACTGAGCGATTGGATAGGTTTCTTCTGTAGCTTATTCTAGGCTTCAAGGGTAAGCTTCTTAGTATCTTCTTGGGTAAGGTGCTTTTCTCTTGAGATGGGTTAAGATGAGAATGGAAGCATAAGGTGAGGATTAGCTCTAATTTGTGATCTATGTTTTAGAGAAAACCTTTCTTAAAAAGAAAGAAAACTCACAAGCTCAGCAATGATAAGCACAAACAAATCAAATGTTTTGAATAAGGGAAGAATAGAGTTTTTCCAAAGCACGGTCTACTCAGATTCAGGGGCTAAGAATAACTACTATTGCTTGGCTCCTGAACTGAGAACTATGCTAAATGCAACTTATGAGCACGAACGTTAAAGCATCACATATGCACTCAAAAAGGGAGAAAACATCAAGCCAAATTCATTTTGAAATGCCCTAGGGGGCCGCACAAATAGATTTTTTCAAAACACGGGTCTACACGATTACCTCTCATACATGCAGGGCTCTAGCCAAAGTGAAGAAAAACTTCACTACCCAATGCATGCAAAGGACTGGGCATAACTAACTTCAGATCTGGCAGCTTCTCTTCTAGCGAGGCTAGCACAACTTCAATCTGAGACATCTCCTGGATGGGTCAATAGGGAGCTGATGTTGATGACTTCTTCTGGCAGCGACTGAGATGGCAAGACTGGGTCGAACTCTTCTTCAAGAGGGACTGGCTCTTGTAGCTTCTCAGAGGGCGCCGGTGTTGGTGGGGTGCTTGCAGCTTCTTCTTTGACTTCAAGGGAGGGTGCTGGAATCTTCTTCATGGTGAGGGGCTCAAACAACTCTGGCGGCGGATCTTGGGAGAACTCGGGGTGCTCTTGCTTATCCATAGCCTGAGGGGAGACTAGAATTCCTTCCAAGACTATGGCTCCTTCCGGGAGTTCCCAAGCCTTCTTTTCTCCTCTGGTAGAGACCGGGTGACCTTCAAGAATCTAGGGATCTTCAGCTCTCCTGGGTTGAACTGGGTTGGATGAAGCGGGCTCTTGGATCCGTAGGGCTCTACGTTCGTTATGGGTTATGTTGGGGACTTGTTCTCAAATGCTAAGAGTTAAGAACAAGGCAACATAAAAAGTGTTAAATGTTAAATTCCTTCGTCCTTATAAACATTATGCCCTTTTGGATATAATGAATTCCGGACGAAGATTACGAAGGAAAAGACCTTCATAAGATCGATAGATGATAAAAAAGAACACATATATGAAACATGAATAATGATACGAATATTATCATCAACTTATTTTTATTACCAAATTCATAAAGACAAATTATAAATGTACCTTCAGATTGATGAAAAGTAAAGGTACAGACGTGATGCAAAAAGCGTATGCCAAGTCAGCCTGAACAGTACGGGAGTACTGTTCATCTATTTATAGGCACGGGACGCAGCCCATGTAAAATTACATTGATGCCCTCTACATATATCAATAACTCTTTAGCAACTCTTTGAGGTTTAATTTGGCTTTTCATCTTTAAGTCGGTTCCTCTTTTCTGCCGTCATGCCAAAGCTTTTCTGCACATAGCTTCGTGATCGTCTTATCCTTCGTCGTGGTCGCTTTCCATCCCAGCCAAGCTTTGTCTTAACCATGCTCTTGTATACCCGCAACCTGACTCCAAAGATACCTGTTCACATGTTTCACTCGGAAAACATTGTCAAATCATGTTTTTGAGGACCTTCGGAAGCCGAAGGACCCCAACAGTAGCCCCTCACAATATTAATTTACTGTAATGATAAATTCATATTGCGACATGGACGAAGGCTTTAAGCCGAAGGTCCGAAAAAACACCTTCCTTCTGCTAGAATAGCAGCAGTCATTGACAAGCGGGACCCTCCAGTTTTCAACGCGCTAGTTGTATAAATAAGAGCTCATCACCAGCCTATTTGGCACGCTCCCTTGCCGCCTGCTTTTACTCACCCAACTTTTTAGCCTACACGCAACAGCACTTGCTTGGTTTTAAATTTTTAAGCTTCGGTTTCGAGTGCGCTTTGTCAGCATTTGCGAAGATGTCTGAAGATAAGAAAGTTGTTGGTGCTTCAAAGCTAAGCCTTTCTGAGGAGATGCACCTGGGCTTTCTTGAATCAATGTCAAAGACTAATACAGAGAAGATTACCAGGGAGATTTTGGAGGGTTTATCTGAAGATACTGGCGACAGTGAAAGTTACGATGTGGATAGTGGCGGTGAAGATTCTGAAGATCGACCCTGGCGACCAAGCCATGCAGTTTTTGGTAAATCGAGTATTAAAGAAAAT
The DNA here is from genome assembly GCA_029449295.1 of Zea luxurians. Classification (NCBI taxonomy): domain Eukaryota; kingdom Viridiplantae; phylum Streptophyta; class Magnoliopsida; order Poales; family Poaceae; genus Zea; species Zea luxurians. The sequence goes on from JAOPSE010000416.1 coordinate 34,090, forward strand.
CATCTTGTCAATATGAGGGGCAGATATTTTCGGGACTTGTCTATTGTGAGGGCTGACGAAGCAGAGAAGACTTGCCCGACTCCCGAAGAAAATGAAGTCGTGATATTCCGAAGCTTCTTAAAAGCTGGATTACAATTTCCCTTGAGCAGGTTTGTCGTGGAAATACTGAAGATATTTGAAATCTACCTTCATCAACTTACTCCCGAAGCAATCATGAGGATGGGCATTTTTGTGTGGGCCGCGAGGAGCCAAGGTGTGGAACCTAATGCAAAAAGCTTCTGCAACATACATGAGTTATTGTATGAGACAAAACCCTAGGGCAAAGAGCAGTATCACAACAATTTCGGCTGCTACAGCTTCGACGCTCGGTCTAGGTCAAGCTGCCCTGTGCCAACCTTTCGAAAGAGGTGGCCCGGCGACTGGATGACTGAATGGTTTTATGTGAAAATTACTTGAAATCACGTGAAGATATCAAGGGTATCATTATGCGCCCTATCTGGCAACGCTTCGGCCTCCGAAAGCCGAAGGTGGAAATGAATGAAGCAGCCGAAGAATGCCAGAGAGCCTTCGGCGTTGTTTGCTCTTTTATTGGGACAAGGGATTTGGTCCAAGATCATATCGCCTTCAGAATATGGTCACTTGTAGAAAAGTGGGAAATGCCGAAGGAGACCGTCAAGGAACCTGACGAAGGTGGACTAGTTAGGCTAAAATACACATTCAAATACAGAGATAAGTTTGTTGAGCCAGATGATGACTGGTTAAAGAGTATTGAGGCCATAAGTGACGAATTGCTTGGAGTGTACTCGAAGGCCGAAGATACTGCATTATCAGTGGCCTTCAGAGGCCGAAAGAAGAAGAGACTTAACCGAGTATTTGATGCAATTGGGTTTGTCTACCCCGACTACCATTACCCAGCGCGGGGCCAAAAAAGAAAGAATACTTCTTCTGCAAAAGAAATTGCTTCAGCTGCTCCTAGCGAGCCAGCGCCGAAGAGAAAAAAGGTAAAGGTTCTCACACACCGGCCACGTTATATTGAACCGGCCACATTGCCTAAGTTTATTGGTGAGACCTCTTCGGCCACCGAAGCTAGAGAACCAACTCCAGTGCCAAAAATCGAAGAAATGTCCGAAGTACCAACAACAGAAAAAACAGAAGAACCGAGGACTGAAGAAACAAAAACATTAGAAATTTTAAGTCCTTCAACAAAAATTGAGGCAGCAAAAAGCCAAAAGGGTCCAGCAGCGACCCCGAAAAGAAAAAAAATGGTTAATGTGCTGGATGTATTGGAGACGATTAAGTCTTCAAGCACAACTCCGAAGAAAATTGTTGAGACTTCCGAAGCGCATACTGAAGCTTTTGTTGCCGAAGCTTCAAAGCAGCAATCTGAAACTGAAGCTGGGCCTTCAGAGCCCACCAAGGTAAAATCCTTGAAAGCCGAAGAAGCAACAATGACAACCAATTTTGGTTGAAGAAACTGGCACTACTGCCCCCGAAGCATCCTCCAAAGCCCTCGACTATATTGTACGACATGCTTCGGGAAAAAGAATATCTGAAGAAGAAATTTTTGAAGCTAATCACTATGCCCGAGAACTGAAGTATCCAAAAGGGGCCTTAGTATTCAATGGTACAGACGAAGACGACTTCTTATATTGTCTCCCAGATAAAAAGAATTATCTGTCTGCCGGGAGATGGCTAGAAGCATGGGGTTCCCGAAGCTTGAAGCTGGCCTCTGCGCCATGACGAAGAACGATCTTGCGGATAGCCTTGCATACAATAGTCTGAAGGTACAAAAATTATGAATTTTGAAGTTTATGAATTTTGAATTAGTCTTTTGTTCTTATGTTAATCCATTCATTCTTTTGAATAGGGCTTAATACTCAGCAATGCCTTAAGGGCACAAAAGAATGCTGAAGATGAGAGCTGCACTATTGCTCTCAATAACCTTCGAACAGAGGTTATCAAGCTAAGAAACGAAGCCTTGGAAAAGGACAAAATTCTACTTACATTGGTGGATAAGATAAAGGAAGACGGAGCTACTTCTAAAGCTCAGGCCGAAGCTCAGAAGCACGAAATTGAAGATCTTCGGAAACAATTAGCCCGAGCTAAAGAAGAACGCATACTTGAAGAAACGAAGCGAGAACTTAGCGATCAATGGGCAAATCATTTAGAAGGAACCGTTGAAGAGCTTCGTTCATCCAAGAAAAGGTGCTATGACAAATCTATAGAATGCGTTAAGAAAATGAAAGCTAGCTTCGCCAGCGTTGGCGCGTTCTCGAGCGAGGAAAACTTCACAAGGGGTAACCCCGAAGGCCCAATCGAATGGATTAATCACGAAGCCGAGGCCTTTGAGGAAATTTTGAATAGCCGTGGAGACATATGTGCTTTTTCGGGTGCCAGGGGGATTGCTACTACTTTGGAGAGGAAAGGCTGCGAGCATGTGAAAACTTTAGCACAATCCGAAACTGCCTTATCCTCCGAAGATATAAAAGACCCCTCGGCCGAAGCTAGCATGGTTGGTGGAAAATTTTTCACCGACATCTGGGATAATGGTGGCCGGGAAATGGCCCAAGATATTATTCAAAAAAGCGAAAAAGGTATCCATGATGCTAGAAAAGTAACAGAGGCTGCTGAGAAAAGCGCAGAGCCCGAAGGGCAAATAGGTATTAACTAGTGGTTTTTTGTCTCTTTGTTGTAATTTTTTGATTTCGAACTTGTTGATGGTTTGTAATAGTAATAAGTCCGTATCTACTCTTCCCTCAGAACCTGCTGAGTCATCTGCGGGCCCCCACACGAAGGGGGATGATGAAATTAGACAAATGGCAGAAGCCATCATGGATAAAGTTGTTGATCAGCTGCTAAATGAAGCTGCAGAAGTAGTTCTAAGGGAAGATTAAATGCTGCTATAAAAACATTTAGAATATAATATTTGTTGAGAAACATATGTAATATATTAACTATTTATTGTTCTATTCTTTACGATGCATGAAACATCATATACATACCGTTTTTGAGCCTTCGGCGAAAAAACACCTTCCCTTCTTTTCATGCTTCGTAAATAATATCCATATCTTCATAAAAACATCCGATCTTCGTAAAATCAATAACTGATAAATCTTTTCATTTTGGAGTTTGACGAAGGTATGCTTCTTCAAAATTTACTTTTTCGTGCCTTGGCACTGTTTCTTCGAAACAATCTCCAAATATCAACATTGATCCCCTTCTTGCGTTATTGATGCAACATGATGTATGATGTTATGCTATGCAAATGATGTGATGATGTGATGTTATGCAAAATGATATTTGCCGAAGGTCGACATTTATTTTTCACTACAAGCCTCCCTTAGGAGCTTCTTCGCCTTTTACTTCAGCGGAATCAGCGTTTATTTTTCGCTGTAAGCCTCCCTTAGGAGCTTCTTCGCCTTTTACTTTCAGCGGAATCAGCGTTTATTTTTCGCTGTAAGCCTCCCTTAGGAGCTTCTTCGCCTTTTACTTTCAGCGGAATCAGCGTTTATTTTTCGTTGTAAGCTCTTCATTCCCTTCGGAACGACTTTTGAGCAGAAAACTTACACTGCGCTCCCTTAGGAACGACTTTTTACTACTCCGAAGAAGTTGCATTGCGTTCCTTAGAACAAGTTTTTGATAATTCGAAGGTTCTCCGTGCCACCATAAAATTTCGGCAACTCAAGCCTATGGAGAAGATATATTCTCATTATGATAATAAGCGAAACTGTTACAAGAAATTGAAAAAGAAAGAAAGACACTTAAACTTCCCATAATTGTTCCTTACTAAAAAGAAAGTAAAACTGAATGCGCAAATGCGAAAAGCTGCTATCGAGGTAGGATATTTTGTCAGTAAATGTGCTTCGACTCTGGCACAGTGCTATTGACTGTGCGAGCTTCGGACTCCTCTCTGAAGTCCCGCTGGGGGTGAGAGTGCTGACTCCCTTCTGGCTGCGGACCTCGTTGAATTGGTGGTGGCGGTGGAAGCTGTTGCCAAGATGCTTGGGGTTGACTTGCTGAAGCAACAGAGGCTGCAGGGTGATTGCCTACATATTCTGGAATGTAAGGCGAATGGTACGAAGCAGTATGCATAACCTGCTTCGGCTGGCTCTGTTGCGCTGCAGCTTCTGCTAGCTACTTTTGCTTCTGGATGGTAACATGGCACATCCTGGTGGTATGGCCCTTGCCTTCACCACAGAATAGGCAGTAAATTTTTCTTGGTTGATCTCCAATTCTTCCCCTGAAGCCCCTGGCGCCTCTGCCCCTTGGCGCTAGCGGTCGGAAAGAGCTTTGCTGTTGCCTCGAAGCTGGCGAGGAGCACTGTGGCCTTTGCTGTTGACTCCCTTTATCATTGCTTTGAGTAGAATTGTGAATTGACCTAACGTGCCTTGGATGGAATCTTCCTCTGAAGCCCCTGGTCATTTTAGAGAACCTGAAAGCTTCCTCCCTTCTTTGGCGAAAATCATTGTCAGCTCAAATATACTCGTCCATCTTCTGGAGCAGCTTCTCCAAGGTTTGAGGAGGCTTCCTGGCAAAGTACTGAGCTGAAGGTCCTGGCCGAAGCCCCTTGATCATGGCCTCAATGACAATTTCATTGGGCACTGTTGGTGCCTGTGCCCTCAGACGCAGGAACCTTCGGACGTATGCCTGAATGTATTATTCGTGATCCTGGGTGCACTGGAATAAAGCTTGAGCAGTGACTGGCTTCGTCTGAAACCCTTGGAAGCTGGTTATCAACATATCCTTCAGCTTTTGCCTTGAGGTGATTGTCCCTGGCCTAAGAGAGGAGTACCAGGTTTGTGCAACACTCCTGACAGCCAGGACGAAAGACTTTGCCATGACCGTCGTGTTGCCACCATACGAAGATATGGTTGCCTCATAGCTCATCATGAATTGCTTCGGGTCTGAATGACCGTCGTACATGGGGAGCTGGGGTGGCTTGTAAGACTGTGGCCAAGGAGTAGCCTGCAGTTCTGTTGACAGGGGAGAAGTATCATCAAAAGCAAAATTTCCATGATGGAAATCTTCATACCAGTCGCCCTCGTTGTAGAAGCCCTCTTGATGAAGTTCTCTGCGCGGGGGCCTTTGGTTCTGGTCATCTTGAGCGAGATGTCGAAGCTCTTCAGAGGCTTCGTCTATCTGTCTTTGAAGATCAGCTAGACGAGCCATCTTCTCCTTCTTCTGTTGGACCTGTTGATGGAGCATCTCCAAATTTTGGATTTCTTGATCCAAGTCGTCCTCCGGAGGCGTTGGACTGGTGGCCTTCCTCTTTTGGCTTCGGGCCTCCCTAAGAGAAACGACATCCTGATTGGGGTCCAGCGGCTGCAGAGTGGCAGCCCCTGTCGCTGAAGCTTTTTTCGGCGGCATGACGAAGGTGATGCTTGCCTAAGGTGTTCAAAACTCAAAAAATGGACGTGAGTTCACCGGAGGTGGGCGCCAATGTTGGGGACTTGTTCTCAAATGCTAAGAGTTAAGAACAAGGCAACATAAAAAGTGTTAAATGTTAAATTCCTTCGTCCTTATAAACATTATGCCCTTTTGGATATAATGAATTCCGGACGAAGATTACGAAGGAAAAGACCTTCGTAAGATCGATAGATGATAAAAAGAACACATATATGAAACATGAATAATGATACGAATATTATCATCAACTTATTTTTATTACCAAATTCATAAAGACAAATTATAAATGTACCTTCAGATTGATGAAAAGTAAAGGTATAGACGTGATGCAAAAAGCGTATGCCAAGTCAGCCTGAACAGTACGGGAGTACTGTTCATCTATTTATAGGCACGGGACGCAGCCCATGTAAAATTACATTGATGCCCTCTACATATATCAATAACTCTATAGCAACTCTTCGAGGTTTAATTTGGCTTTTCATCTTTAAGTTGGTTCCTCTTTTCTGCCGTCATGCCGAAGCTTTTCTGCACATAGCTTCGTGATCGTCTTATCCTTCGTCGTGGTCGCTTTCCATCCCAACCAAGCTTCGTCTTAACCATGCTCTTGTATACCCGCAACCTGACTCCGAAGATACCTGTTCACATGTTTCACTCGGAAAACATTGTCAAATCATGTTTTTGAGGACCTTCGGAAGCCGAAGGCCCCCAATAGGTTACCAAGTAGGCATCCATCAGCTTCTGGACATGCTCATCCTTGGCTTTCTTTAGGGCTTCAACAGCAATGACTTCACGACTTTCCAAGGCAGCTACACGGGCTTGAGCTGAGGTGAGATCCACATGGAGCTTACGGTTGCGTTTCTCTGCATCTTCTACTCGAGCAATCATCTGACGGTGGTGCCGAGCCAAGAAATCATACTGTGCAACCAGGGTGAGCAGGTCTGTAGTGAGGTACATGACTGTGGGGTCGTCCTCAAGCAGCTGCTGCCCTTCCAAGGCACGCATCCTCGCCATCCAAACGGGACAGTCTCTCTGAAAGGGCAGAAAGAATCTGAGCGGTGTGTCGGCCACTTCTTCATAGATCTGACATAGGGCCCTCAATGCCTTGCGAGCGACGACTTGGCAGGTGTCTTTGAATCTGTGCCTAGCAGCAGTGACAGTCCATTCCACATGGTGCAGACTAGATCCAATGTATACAGTCACGACACACTTCTCTGTGCCATGCTCGACGAATTCACGACCATCATACTTTGGCTGGCTTCTGATTCCGAGGCGGACTATGCATGCTCTCAACAACTTGGGAAACCATCTTCATTCTGGCAAAAGCTAGTTTGGTAACGGACCTCCATCTGACTTCTGAGAGAAGGAAAGGGGAAAGCATTTTTGAAATGAAGGGATGAGAGCAAGATTTTTTTAAAAAAAATAGTTTTGACTCAAAAACTTTTGGATCAGGCTAAGGGTTACGTCCTGCGGCCAACCAAACAGCTCTCATACCACCTGAAGCGCCCCAGATCCTCTGGGACTCAAATGTGATACAATTACTAGTCCCAGGAGGCTAGTAAACACATTTATACATCAGATGATTCCAGATCTGCTTAAACAAGACAAACCTATAAAGGTGGCGATCAACTTTAAGAGTTGGTCAACAACTCGGGACATATCATCAGAGTGGGGCTGAAGCAGCCCGATATACGCAGCGAAACAAATCAGCGGTCCAACAGCCACAAGCAAGGTTGGGAAGTCATAACTCTTACCCGATCAGCGATCACCTTCTCCGAAAAACAACAAATAAGCAAGGGTGAGTACAAACGTACTCAGCAGCCCACCTTCACCCGCGGAATGGGGAAATCAGATATAATGCATGGAATATGTGGAGCTCAGGATATTTTGCAGAAATAGCAATATTTGATGCAGGGTTGTTTTGTAAAACATTTTGTATTTTTCAAAGCGCATCCTCTCCCAAAGGAGCAGGAAGTTTTTCAGTATAGAATAAAATCCCCTGGACTAAACCATCCAGGTATCTCAACAGTTTCCCACTGGTTTTCATTTTCAAAAACAGCTACTAGACTTCCCGACCACCATAGCTCACAACTCAACTGCCAGACCTTTTAAAAACCACTTTTCTCAAATGCACCCTTTTTTTGAAAACAAAACACTAATTGTCATACCACACCAGACTCGTCCATTCCTGTGGACATAGACTATTCGAATAGGTTTGAAACTCTGCGCAGAGGGGTACACTTTACCCACTAGTCCAGTTTCTGCGATCTCACCATCGTGAGACCCGAATGCTGAATCTCTTCCTTTCCTCGCATGTCCTTACCTTAACGGTTATACCGGAAGGAGTCAGGCCACCGCCATGCCCAAACCGGACAAAATATTCCCCCTCCTTATCCTCCCGATGCTCCCCAGCCTTCATAACCCTGGGGTTTGGATCGTACAAGTTCAGATTGAGTGACTGCCCATACAGTCTCGAGTGGTTGTACTTATCATGAGTACAGGTAGTGAAGGATGACAAACGGTCCTTATATGAGAGGACAATCCTTCTGCTCATGCCTAAACCAGCTGAGCCAACACCTGAGGCCCTCCCCTAAACCAGGGAGTCCCTGATCATCCCTACTCAAAGGTGATAAGGGTGAAAACCCTTCATCATACACATTTTTAAAAGCATTTTCTTTTGAAAACTCACACCTTTTCTCAAATCATTTGTAACAAATATGTCAAGGATTGATTGCGGCAAGCGGCTGGGTGGCCATAATAACTTGTCTCAAAATCATATCATGCATAAAATAACAGGCTAGGGGTTGTGGTTGAAAAATCATAGGTAATTTATGCATCAAAAGGATCCAGTGAGCTTGTCGTGCTTATCCGGCAAAGGGGGAAGGGGAGCTCACAGAATTGGCTTCTAGCTCCACTGCCTGGCGTAGACTTGCAGATCTGACCTCCACGAGACGGCACGAATGCTCCGATAACTATGCAACATGAACAAGCAAACATACAAACCAACAAGTATACCAACAAATATTTAGTATAATGATCAGAATAGCGATATATGGATGGGTAGAGTCTTGAGTAGAATTTGTGTCATGTGGTGTTGAGATACTACTAGTGGTGGAGCGGAGGTGCTTACCAGGAGGGTGGATTGGAGGCGAAGCGACACTATGCGTGTAGCCGGCAGAGCGGAGTAACTGAGTGGGTGGGGTGTTTGCCTTGGCTGAGGGTGTTGAGTGTGTGGAGAGGAAGAGGGTAGCTGGGTGTATTTATAGCTGGGTGTATGTGGTGTAGCGCAGTGAAGTTCACTGTTGGTGAGAATAGTGACGAATGAATCGTCTAACTTAGTATGGACAGGAGATTTATAGGAAGAATATGGGACAAGAGTATTTTGGGAGTTTTCTGGAACATGAACCATGCTTAAGGGATGACATGGTTGGATAGGGAATAATTCGATAATAATTTAGAAACAAGAATTATTGGAATCTGAGTTTGGAAGCCTGGTTCGAAGGAATCTCAAAGTTAAGCATGCTCAACTTGGAGAAACCTAGGATGGGTGACCAGATGGGGAGTTCCCTACTGGAAGGAAAATCACAGTCACCGGAGTTTGTATGACTGCAATATGGGTCTGGCTGGTCTTAGGTGGACTGGACAGCATGATGGATGAGTAGTTGAAATTTGGGGTGATCGGATGATCGATGAATAGTAACAATGAATAGTAACGATGAATAGTAACGATGGAAAGTTACCATAGATATCATCGATGAATAGTAACGATGATGAATAGTGTCGTTGAATAGTGTCGATAGTGAATAATAATGATGATGAATAGTAACAATGGATAGTAATGGTGAATAGTTCGTATGAACGGACAATGAATAATGAATAGTGACGATGAATGAACGATGAATAGGAACTATGAACGAACGGACGAACGATCGAATGATCGGACAAACGAACGATCGAAATTTCGGCAGCATAACGGCAGGACAAAGATTATCTGGACGAACGATGAATAGGGACTATGAACGAGCGATGAATAGGAACTATGAACGAATGATGAACGATCGAATGATCGAACGAACGAACGATCAGAATTTTGGCAGCATAACGGCAGGAAAAAGATTATTTGGACGAACGAACGGACAAACGATCGAACGATCGAACAAACGAACCATGAACGATCGGACGAACGATCGAACGATCAGATAAACGAACAAACTAAGAACATGTGGACGAACGATCGAAGAACAACCGAATGATCCTTGTGCTAGTGTGTTCTTGTGTGGGAAGTGGAGTGGGCGTGTGTGGGGGGAGAGTTGCCATGAAATGGCTTGGGGTGGGATGAGAGGAGGCCCTTGCCCCTCTATTTGTAGCCATGGTGGGGGGATTAGGGGGAGGGATGAGAGGATTAGTGGGAGGATGAGAGGATTAGTGGGAGATTAGCATGGATTTGTCTTATATGAGTGTAATTAGCTTGTAGAGCTCACCGTATGACACTGGAGGCATACGTATACGTATGAGCATGAGGAAAGTTATGAAGAAAATATTTGTAGGGACTTCAAAAATGATTCGGAAGGTATTTCTCAGGAGAAAAATACTTGGAGATATATCGGTGGAATATTTGGGCAGTATTTCTGGAAAGAACTTGAAGGGGATTACTGGGGAAATATCTGGGCAGTATTTCTGGAAAGAATTTAAGGGGATTACTGGGGAAATATCTGTAGGATATTTTGAGGAGGATTTTTGGAGAGAATATAGTCCACTATAATTTATTTGTTGATATCAACTTGCAAACAAACATTTTGAAACGAAATTTAAAATTCATTTTGAATTTAGAGCGAGTTTGAGAAAATTTCAAGATTTGATTTTTTGGGATGCTACAAGCTTGTTGTATTTCTCCGGGGACTTCATTTTCCTTACAATGAGACTACTACATGAAATAGACTTGAAAACAGGTATTAGTCTCAAAGACTTAGATTATAGAGTAATCTCCCCCTGAAAGTGTGCATACAAGTTTTGAATACTTGTAGGAGACATGCACTTTGATTTGGTATCAAGAGGGGCAGATTGTCCATAATCTGAGCTTTGGCACATATAAGTTAAATGACACCAATTGTAAGAACTAATTGTTGGATATAAGCTTTTGAATCATTAGTGTCATTTACTTTGGGATGTTAAATAAGCTATGTGTCGTGCTTAATTAAACATTTTAAACTATGTAGGTTTGCGCAAGAATATGAATTGAGAACGAGCAATTCTACCATGTGATTTACCTAGTATGCATGCATTGATAATCTAAAATAAGTACCAAATGAAATACTAGGCATGAAAGTTAAAACTAGATATAAGAAAATAGATACGCATATCTAAAAATTAGGAATGCAATAAATCTAGTTACCTTTGTCATGGGTGGGGAGATTTGGGTCCAAAATATTCACTAACCCACTTGGCAATAAACTTGATCCAATATGATGTATCCCATGATATACATCCCAACTTTGCCAAGTCTCCAAATTCTCGTTTGTCCTTCGGACTACTCACTTCCCTTTCGGGATCCAAACCTTCTTGGTGCTTTTCAGGGTTGAAATTATTTCCTTTGGCACCCAGATGCGTTTGGCCCCCTTTCCTTTGTTGGCTTGCTTGTTGGCCTTGATAGCTATCACCTTTCCATTCTTTTTATTTTTGATCAAATACGGTGTAGCAGCCTTTTTGTCCACCTTGTTGATGTAGGTGTTGGAGATTTTTCTTGTTGGCTTGAGCTTTTTGCGTTTGCTTATCCCCGGTCATCGCCTTGCATTGGAAAGACTTATGGCCTTCCTTGTGGCATAACATACAAATCACGGTTTTGCCCTCCACAGGCTTGTTCACTCCCACAGTGGTGTTATCCTGTGGAGGTTGAATTTGTTTGGCTTTGCCTTTCTTGTCAGACAAAGCCATGCCAAGGCGAGCCACTTCTTGCCTTAATTGCTCATTTTCCTTTGCAACCTCATCCGAACACGTTTCTACAACAATATTCTCAACAAGGACTTGGTTGCAGGGGTTAGAATCATTAATTGAATCAAAGCAAGAAGTAGAAGCATCTTTCTTAATAATTTCAGGAATTTCAACTAAAGATGCCCTTGGGGTGCTACCAATGTTTTCTAGCTTAGTAGTTAGCTCATTATTGTGTATGCTAAGGATTTCTATTTTCTCTAGCAAATTTTCAATAGCTTCTTGGGTGCTAGCTAACTTAGCCTTAAGTTTTTCATTCCTTTTAACAAGGCCATCATCGGTAGCAGTGGATGGAGCACTAGTTTCTAATTGCTCAATTTTAGTTGATAGCTCACACTCAAATTTGCAAATGTTTCAAATTTTTCTAGCAAACATTTATAATCATTTTGGGAGCTAATCAACTTACCTTTCAAGGTTTTAAGTTGAGCCTTTTGCTCAGTGCAAACATCTTGGAAAAATTTAATGGCTTCCGCAAGCTCATCTATGGAGGGCTTTCCCTCACCTTCATTATTACTACTACTTTCATCACTATAGGATGGAATTCTCATTTTACCTCTTGCCATAAGGCATTTGAGTGATGATCGTGATGAGCGTGATGAGGACCGGTGGCTGCGCGTCCTTGGAGGTTCATCTTCGCTTGAAGAATCATCCCAAGTTTTGACACTTGTTAGCGCCTTGCCTTTGCTCCTCTCCTTTTTGGGTTCGGCCATAGTTGGACAGTTGTCCCTGAAGTGGCCCTTCTCCCCGTATGTGAAGCATCCTCTCTTTCTTTGCTTTTTCCTGTCAATGTTAAATAGAAGATCCTCTACCTGCAGGGGCACACCCATTAGATTAATCTTGCGGATCATCCCCATTATCTTTCTAACGCGTTGGATTGTTTCTTTGTCCTCGGAGGATGATGTTGATGGTTGATTATCTTGACCATCATCACTTTCTTCTTCTTTTTCCTCTTCTTCACTTGAGGAACTTAGAGTGGGAGCCTTCTTTTTACCCTTCCTTTCATCACATGCAAAAGCATATGGCCTTGAGAAAGTTGCCTCCTCTCCCTGACATTTTTCGCGACATTTCAAAAGTCGTGATTTTCCCAATCACAATTGTCGGGGTCATTGTACTCAAGTCCTCCATGTTATGAAGAATAGTGATGATGCTCCCATATCTTTGTTGTGGTAGCAGGGAGATAATCTTCCTCACAATGTCTGCATCACCTAGCTTATTTATGCCAATAGAATTGAGGTCATTGATGATTAGATTCAAACGAGAATACATATCTCTAACAAGCTCATTATCTTTCATAGCAAAAGAATTATACTCATTTAAGACTAGGCAATGTTTTTGCTCACGGACATTGGATGTGCCATCATGGAGCTCATGCAATTTTAGCCAAATCTCATTAGCAGTTTTCAATGTAAACACTTGATTAAAAATATCCATGCTAAGAGATTCATACAAGCAATTTTTGGCTCTAGCATTTAAATGAATTTCTTTTTCCTCACTCGTGGTGGGTTTCTGGGGATTCTTAGGGAGTTTCATCCCGTCACGGGTGACTCTCCAAACACCTAGATCAATGGCCTCTAGGTAACAAGCCATTCTAGCACTATAGTATGGGAAGTTAGTGCTGTCAAAGTGTGGTGACCTATGGGTATCCATGCCTTCCTCTGAAAAGCGTTGGCTCTTTTAGTGGTGAAGCTAAAGTGTTTCAAATGAGCCAAACTAGACTCTGATACCAATTGAAGGAAACAGGTGACGCCTAAGAGGGGGGTGAATTAGGACTTCTAAAACTTTCACTAAACTAGGCCACAAATAAATCCCTAAAGCAAAACCTATGCAAATAATCAAACTAGAATGTGCAAACTAGTAGGGGTGAAAACGGGCGGATACGGACGGATAATAACTCATCCTGTATCCTACCCTAATGTATTTAAAACGGATTCGGGATCGGATACGGATAGTTAGAAACGGGACGGATACGGATACAGGGACCGGATATTTATCCGAGTGGATAAGTGACGGATACGGATATTATTTGATCGGATATCGGATACTTGTCGGATAATGCATTAATTGGTTATCATAAAATATTCTTGTTTGACCATGAAATTGCAAGTAAATTATCAATACTAATAAACATTTAATAGAACATAATCTCAAGTTCCCACATAAAAATGGTAAAGTGAAGTATTGATTATGTTGAAACTTGGATATTTAGAGTGATTTCACGTGTAATTCACGCAATAAGTGGAAATAAAATAGAAGAAACGTTGGCATCCTGTGGATTTTATGGTCCCATTATTTTTGATGACTATATGTGGCCATATGTTGTACCTTCATATAATTTCATGGATTTTTGAGGCTATTTGTACATTATTAATTTCTTTCTACATAAAATCATCAAAATATAATTAAAATTCATAAAATACACTAGTTTTGACCCAAAACTGCAAAAAGCTTAACAAAACAAATAAACATTCTATTCAAATAAAATCTCAAGTCCCCACATGAAAATGATAAGTGAAATATTGATTATGTTGAAACTTCGATACATAAAATGATTTCACGTGTAACTCACGCAATAAGTGGGAGTGGAATGGAAGAAACACCAACATCTTGTGAATTTTATACTCTAAATGTTTTTAGAACTATACGTGGATATATGTTGTGTCCCCCTAAAAATTCATGAATTTTTTAGGCTATTTCGTGTATTATTAATTTCTCGTTGTAGAAAATCATCAAAATACAATTAAATTCATAAAAATATTGTAGCGTCGACCGAAAATTGCAAATAAGTTACCAATATTAATAAATAATTTATAAAAATATAATCTTAAGTTCCCACATGGAGATAATCTTAAGTCCCTACATGAAAATGATAAAGTCTATTATTTTGATATAATTTTAGACATTATTTCAATGATTTTGGCCTAAATATATGTTTAAACAAAAATGTGATATACTACAAAGTTGTAGATCTTTTTGATCTCTACAATTTTCATATAAACTTTATCTTCATCCGATTTCATATGTAAAAGTTATGATTTTATAACTATATTATTATGCAGAAAAAGAAAAAAACGGGTACCCGAATTCCGGATACCCGTATCCGACCCGAATATCCGGGTATTTACCGGGTAGTACTCGCTCCGTATCCGACCCGAATCCGAAGCTGTACTATCCGGGTATTACCCGTATCCGTCCCAAATATAAAAATACCTGAATACGTATCCGAAAAAACGAGTATTTGTACTATCCGTATCCGGTACCCGGTGGGTATACCCGACCCGTTTTCACCCCTACAAACTAAGTTTTGTCTAAGTGTTGCTATCTCTACCGCAATGGCTAAGTTTCAATCTACATTATATAAGTATAAAGATAAGATTGAAACTTAAATGCTTAATATAAGTGCGGAAGCTTAAAGAGCAAGGTAGAGATGCAAACTCTCATGGATGACGCCGGTATTTTTACCGAGGTATCCGGAACCGCGCAAGGTCCTGACTAATCCTCGTTGGTGCCCCTACGCAAAGGGAAGCCCACGCGAGGGCCAAGCACCTCGGTCAAGTAACTCCATAGAGAGTCGCGGGCCTTCTCCACGCGCAAGTGGTCCTCCCCTTCCGGCTCCTCTCGGACGCTCCCCACCGTCTCCACTATCGAGCTTCCGGCCGAAAACGTCGCAGGCCTCATTCCCCCCGGTACACGGTGGCGGTCGTGACACAAACACTGTTGTCACGGTCTCGCAAGACTCTTGCCCCACTCGGTACAATTACAACAACTCGCGCAAGAACCGAGGGGTTGTGTGGTTTATCTAAACTCACTCAACTAACTAGGATTCACCTAGAGCAAGCGCTAGAGAGTTCTAACTAACCTAAGGACTTTGCAAAGCACCTACGCTAATGACTGAGTGATTCTATTAAGCACTTGGGTGTATGAGCTCTTAGAAATGTGAACTATGTGCCTTGGTATGTCTCTTGGGCTCCGACACCTTGAAATAGACGGTTGGGGTAGTATTTATAGGCCCCAACCCCATTTCTAGCCGTTGGACAGAAAGCAGCAGCTTTCTGTCGACGGGCGCACCAAGACAGTCCGCTGCACACCGGACAGGCACTGTTCACTGTCCGGTGCATGCCACGTCAGCCGACCGTTGTAGTCTGTAGCAGTTGACCGTTGGATCCGACCATTACCCAGACTGTCTGGTGCACACAGGACAGTCCGGTGCTACAGCCCGAGGGCTCCTATCTGTGGGCCCCTCTGCACAGACTTTCTAGTTGTTCCACCGGACAGTCTGGTGCACACCGGACAGGGCATTGTTCACTGTCCGGTGCGCCACCAGGCACTAGCTGACTGCCCTTCTCTTGGATTTCTTTGTTGATTCTTTCGGGCTTCTTTTGTTCTTAAGTCTTGGACTTATATGCTTCTTTTATGTCTTCTTTTGATGTGCTGCATCCTCATGACCTTAGTCCAATCCCCTTCGCATACTGTGAACTACAAATACAAATACTAGCAGGTACATTAGTCCACTGGTTGCGTTGATCATCAAACACCAAAATCTATTTAGCCAATTGGTCTGGGGTTCATTTTCCTTAAAGCGACCCATCTATGAAAGGAGGTCTGAAGAGATAGGAGGTCTGAACAGAGCCGTGACGTGAGCTGTAGCAGGTGCAACACCACCATGAGGGCAACGAGGAGGATTCGAGGTGCCATAGCACAGACTGTGGAGCCGAGTCGATGACTCAGGAAATCCAAAGAGCTGGCGAATCTGACTGGCATGCAAAGTGACATCCTCTCTCTTGAAGCGGAATCACATCCACTGATGGTCAAGGTCAATCCACACTGTAGCATAGAACACTCTGACCCACTCCTAAACATACCTGCCACTGGCAGTCAATAGAGAAAGCAGTCCTGGTAGATAGGAGAGATGTCCCTTTGAGTCAGCACTAGCGGCTAACAGAAAAGCAGGTAAATCCAAAAGCCGGTGCGCTCGCAAGGCAACCTGAGCTGTTAGCTGTGCCCGGAAGAAGGACTCCTGAGTCCTGGTACTAAAGAGAGGCACAGCTGCAGGGTCCCTCAGAGCTAGCAACCAGGACTCCACAGGTATGTGTCTAAACCGACGTACCCGGGCTGCAGTGGCATGCTGAAGGTCGAGCAGACGGGGATTAGCAGCTAGTGGTCGCACCTCAGACTTGTCACGCTCCCTGAAGCGAGGTGGTGGAATAGGCGGAGCGGAAATGGGAGCGGGAGGGGAACAGTGGAAGCTGGAGTGGTGGAGGTGGTGGGTATAGCGAAAGTGGTGGATGGCTCTAGAGCGACATGAGCTGGTGAAGTGGGAGGTGGAGTAGACACTATGGCGGAAGGTGTGGAGGGAGCAGTGGAGCGAGGCCGAGATGTGAGGCGACGAACTCTGTAGGCTATCTGATCAGAAGAGATCTGTAACTGGCCTCCCCGCTCTGCCTGCTTTGCTGCTGCCGCTGCAAGTGCTGCACGAGCGGCTCTGTCCATATGGTGCTTCTTCCTACCCTCATGCTTCTCAAGATAAATTGTCTTCCCCTTGACCTGCCTAAAGGGGTGAGGAGGGTCCTCGTCGTCTCCTCCCCTTGACGATGAGATGTTCTTCTTCCGCACCATCCTAAGCTGAGTGTTGCATGAGTGAGTGAAAAGCTAAGCAGGAGTAGAGAGCAGCTAATAGGATCTCAAAAGAAGTGATAGCTACCTGGAAAAACTCACGAGAGAGAGAGAGAATCCAGACAGGACAAGAAACAGGCACGCAGACAAACGAGATCACTGAAATGACAGAAGAGGTGAGCACGTATTAGTCACATAGTCATAGGTATATGAAATGTGAATAAATACATACACAGAGAGTTAAGACACAAAAACTGAGTGATTTGGAGAACCAGGGGTCAAATGACGCGAGAATGGCGTTTGAACGATGAATTATGCCATAGAAGGTTTGAAATGTGAAATGGGGCATGAAATGACTTGGAATTGAGCCGATACTTCATGAGAAGGTATATATGAGTGAATATGAGTGAAGTGTGTGCTTGGTTTGAAATTTTATGGAGAAAATGAATTTGTGGCACTCGGCTCAGAAACGATCGCTATAAATGGGAAATGGGGGTAAATCCGGTGTCTGGAATATCGAATAGGCATGAAATTTGGCGAGAGAGTTACTGAAGGTGTCATGGGGGCGCTGGAAAAATCTGGGGTCGATTTGAGCAAGGTTGAGTGCGAGGTTTTAGAGAGGTGGTGAATTGGTTGTTCTGGGTTTGGAAACCTCCCAAAGGGAGAGATGAACCTGCAGGAGAGCACAAGAGAACCAAAGGTACACTTGTAACCACAAGATTTCACTAAAATTTGAGTGAATCACAAAAGGGGTGAGAGATCTCTCACTAGCTCATGAACAGAGAGAACAGAACACCACACCATGAGAGGAGGGAGATGAAGGAGAGACCTCACCAGTGAGAAGAGGAGCACGAGCATGCGCTGGAGGAGGTCGCCGGAGAGCTTTGGCCGGAGATCACCGCTGGTGAGGGGTGGAATCGCCCAGAGCTCAGGAGCATAGAGAGCAGCTAGAGAAAGAGAGTCTTGGGCACTAGCTCGAGCGAGGGAGAGTTTTTTTAAAACCCGATTATGGGCACACTAGACAGTCTACAGTGTCTGTCTGGTGCACACCGGACAATGCACAGTAGCTGTCCGGTGAGCCACCGGACAGGGGGTAGCACAAAAGGGAATCTGTGCGCGCCCAGCCGGTGCACCGGACATTGCACAATGCAGTGTCCGGTGCACACCGGAGTGTCTGATGAGCCCAGACAGGGAATTTTGAAAATTTCTAGTGAATTTTGAACCAAACCAAATCCCAACTTATAAGCACACAAAAGAACACCTGTTGGGACATGTATTGGTGCCCTCACATATTCTCTCATATTTTTTTAAAAATATTTTGCCATAGGCTAGATAGTTTTTAGAGAAAATAGGCAAATGGAGAGATTTGCATTTCGGCTTTGCGCTAGAGGTTTCATGAACGAATTAAGTTTTGAATACTCCCCCTAAGTGCAGTACCACATGCATATCTTAAGAACCGACAATTTCATAGTGAAGAAAATTTTAAGTACCAAAAACCTTAAATGCTAAGACTTGCCAAGTTTGAACCCGAGTTAAGCTTTTTCACTCGCTTTGTTGGCGGTTATCTTAACTAGGTTAGACGAGCCCTAGATGCAAAAACAAGAATTTTAAATATGCAGTGCAAGCTTGACATCACCATTTTGAGATTAAGTAAAGTTTATGAGATCAAGAATATTTAGCTCATTTCTCAACATACAAAAGAGGGTTTTATCTAGAGGCTTTGTGAAAATGTCCGCTAATTAATCTTCCGATCTCACTCCTTCTAAAATGATATCTCCTTTAGCAACAAGATCTTTAAGGAAGTGATGACGGATATCAATGTGTTTGGTGCGAGAGTGTTGTACAGGATTATTAGCAATTTTAACAGCACTCTTATTATCACACAACAAAGGTACCTTTTCTAGAACTACACTATAGTCTAGAAGAGTTTGTTTCATATAAAGAATTTGTGTGCAACAAGCACCCGCGGCAATTTATTTCGCTTCGGTGGTTAACAAGGCAACACTATTTTGCTTCTTAGATGTCCATGAAACTAGTGATCTCCCAAGCAAGTGGCATCCTTCGGATGTACTTTTTCTATCAATTTTGCAACCGGCATAATCCGAATCGGAATAGCCAATTAAATCAAAAGTAGCTCCTTTGGGATACCAAAGGCCAACGCTTGGGGTGTGCTTAAGATCCCTAAGAATTCTTTTAACAACGTGAAGATGAGCTTTCTTAGGATTTGTTTGAAATCGAGCACACATACAAACACTAAACATGATATCGAGCCTAGATGCGGTAAGATACAATAAACTACCAATCATGGAATGGTAGAGAGTTTGATCAACCGGGTTACCTCCCTCATCTAGGTCAAGATGTCCATTAGTCGGCATGGGTGTCTTGATTGGTTTGCACTTCTCCATATTGAATCTTTTCAACAAGTCTTTGGTATACTTCTCTTATGAGAGGAAGTTCCCATCTTTCATTTGCTTGACTTGAAAGCCGAGTAAGTACGTTAGCTCACCAATCATTGACATCTCGAACTCCTTCGACATCAATTCACCAAATTCCTTGCAAAGATAATCATTTGTCAAGTCAAAGATTATGTCATCAACATAAACTTGACAAATGAAAATATGACCGTTATATTTCTTTGTGAATAGAGTTGTGTCGACGGTCTCAATTTTTAAGCCCTTTTTGATGAGGAAGTCGTGAAGACGCTCATACCAAGCCCATGGAGCTTGCTTTAGCCCATATAGCGCCTTGGACAACCTGTAAGCATGATTAGGATATCTAGGGTCTTCAAACCTGGGTGGTTGCTCAACATATACAAGTTCATTTATGAAGCCATTTTAAAATGCACTTTTTACAGCCATTTGATAAATCTTTATGTCATAGCAAGATGCATATGCAAGTAGGCTACAGATGGCTTCAAGTCAAGCAACCGGTGCAAAAGTCTCTCCAAAATCTAAGCCTTCAACTTGAGAGAAGCCCTTTGCAACAAGTCTTGCCTTGTTCCGCACAATCACACCTTGATCATATTGTTTGTTTTGGAACACCCATTTTGTTCTAATGATCCTTGCATCTTGTGGAGGCTTCTCCAGGGTCCAAACTTGGTTGCGGGTGAAGTTGTTTAATTCTTCATGCATGGCATTCACCCAGTCTGGATCATGTAGCGCCTTATCTATACATGTAAGCTCAACACAAGAAACAAAAGACTGATGTTCAATAAATGAAGCATGTTTATGAGAATGAGTGATAACTAAAAGTTGCCTAGAGGGGGTGAATAGGCGTAATCTGAAATTTACAACTTAAACCACAAACTACAAGCCGGGGTTAGCGTTAAAGTTAAATTCGAGTCTGAGAGAGAGGGGAAAATAAATCAAGAGCGAATCAAGCGGATGAACATGGTGATTTGTTTTATCGAGGTTCGGTTCTAAAGAACCTAGTCCCCGTTGAGGTGGTCACAAAGACCAGGTCTCTTTCAACCCTTTCCCTCTCTCAAACGGTCACTTAGACCGAGTCAGCCTTCTTCCTTAATCTCACGGGTCACTTAGACCCCACAAGGACCACCACACAATTGGTGTCTCTTGCCTTGCTTACAAAGCACTTGAGAGTAAGAATTGAAAAGAAAAACAAGGCCAAGCCAAGCAAACAAGAGCAACAAAGAAACACAAGAGATCCTCTCACAAGTCCTAATGCACTAGAGTTGATTTGGGGACTTTGAGTGGATCGATCGCTTTGATTGTGTCTTGGAGTGAAGTTTATTGCTCTTGTATTGAATGCAATGTTCAGAATGCTTGGATGCTTGGTGTTGTGGTGGTTGGGGGTATTTATAGCCCTCAACCACCAAATGGTCGTTGGGGAAGGCTGTTGTCGAAGGGCGCACCGGTGTGCCGCCACATCACCCAACCGTTAGGGTTCGGGAGCAGTCGACCATTGGTGCAGTTGACTTCTCATGGCACCAGACAGTCCGGTGCCACACCGGACAGCTCCTGTTCATTATCCGGTGCGCCTCTGACTCTACGCTCTGGCTCTGTCGCGCACTGTTCTTCACTGTAGCGCTGTCAGCGCTCTTTTGTATTCGACCGTTGCGTGAGGTAGCCGTTGCTCCACTGGTGCTCCGGACAGTCCGATGGCACACCGGACAGTCCGTTGATTTTTAGCGGAGTGCGTCTGGAAAAACCCGAGAGTGGCCAGTTGGACTCTGTAAGGTCCTTGTGCATCGGACACTGTCCGGTGGCACACCGTACAGTCCGGTGCACCGTTCCTCAGCACACTCGGTTTCTTTTGCTCCTTTGTATTTGATCCCTAACTTGAATATTTATTGGTTTGTGTTGAACCTTTATGCACCTGTAGAACATGTATTCTAGAGCAAACTAGTTAGTCCATTTATTTGTGTTGGGCATTCAACCACCAAAATCAATTGTGGGAAAAGGTTAACCCTATTTCCCTTTCAATCTCCCCCTTTTTGGTGATTGATGCCAACACAAACCAAAGCAAATATGTAAAGTGCAGAAATGAACTAGTTTGCATAAGGTAAGTGCATAGGTTGCTTAGAATTAAACAATTGATAATCTCATTAGGTTTGAATGGATTGCTTTCTTTTATTTAATATTTTGGACCACTTTTGCACCACATGTTTTGTTTTTGCAAGTCTTTTTCAAAGTCTTTTCAAAATTCTTTTTGCAAATAGTCAAAGGTATATGAATAAGATTGCGAGAAGCATTTTTCAAGATTTGAATTTTTCCCCCTGTTTCAAATGCTTTTCCATTGACTAAACAAAAGCTCCCCCTGAATGAAATTTTCCTCTTAGCTTTTCAAGAGGGTTTTGAAATACTAATTTGAAATTGCCTTGAATATCAATTGAAAAACAAACATTTGTGAATACCAATTAAATCTTTCATTGCGAAATTTTTTGAAATGGTGGTGGTGCGGTCCTTTTGCTTTGGGCTTAATATTTTCTCCCCCTTTGGCATTAATCACCGAAAACAGAGAACGTTGGAGCCCTTTAATATTTTCTCCCCCATTGATACAAGTAAATAAAAATGAGGAATTATACCAATTTGGAGAGATGGCGGAATACCAGCAAAGGGTAAATAATACCGATGGAGTGGAGTGGAAGCGTTGTCTTTGCCGAATACTCCATTTCCCTTTCAATCTAAGACTTAATACAAAAGGTGCTCATGGAAACATATTAGTCTTAGCTTAGGCACAAGAAGAATAAGAAATGTGTGTATGTGCCAAATGAAAGAGATATGATCAAAGGTATATAAAATAGCTATGTGTGTAATGTTTCAATCAAAATTCCGAGAATCAAGAATATTTAGCTCATTCCTAAGTTTGCTAAAGGTTTTCTCGTCTAATGTCTTGGTAAAGATATCAGCTAATTGTTCTTTGGTGTTTACATAAGCAATCTCGATATCCCTCCTTTGTTGGTGATCTCTCAGAAAGTGACACTGAATGTCTATGTGCTTAGTGCGGCTGTGTTCAACGGGATTATCCGCCATGCAAATTGCACTCTCATTTTTCACATAGGAGAGGAACTTTTCTCAATTTGTAGCCATAGTCCCTGAGGGTTTGCCTCATCCAAAGTAATTGCGCACAGCAATGGCCTGCGATAATGTACTCGGCTTTGGCGGTGGAAAGAGCTACCGAGTTTTGTTTCTTTGAAGCCCAAGACACCAGGGATCTTCCGAGAAGCTGACAAGTCCCTGATGTGCTCTTCCTATCAATTTTACACCCTGCCCAATCGGCATCGGAATATCCTATTAAATCAAAGGTGGGTCCCTTGGGGTACCAAAGCTCAAACTTAGGAGTGTAAACTAAGTATCTCATGATTCTCTTCATGACCCTAAGGTGAACTTCCTTAGGGTCGGCCTAAAATCTTGCACACATGCATACAGAAAGCATAATATCTAGTCGAGATGCACATAAATAGAGTAAAGATCCTATCATTGACTGGTATACCTTTTGATCTACGAATTTACCTCCCATGTCGAGGTCGAGATGCCCATTTGTTCCCATGGGTGTCTTGATGGGTTTGTCATCCTTCATTCCAAACTTCTTAAGTATGTCTTGAATGTACTTTGTTTGGCTGATGAAGGTGCCATCCTGGAGTTGCTTGATTTGAAATCCTAAGAAATACTTCAACTCCCCCATCATAGACATCTCGAATTTCTGTATCACACTACTACATATATGACTATTTAAGACACACCATTAAAGACTCATATAAGTACATTTTATAGAAGTGTCTTATATCATATGGTGTTGAGTAAGATAAGACAGTTTTTTGGAAATCCATCTAAAATGGAAAAGTTTTTTGAGACAGTTACGTCATAACAAATGTCTTATATTGATTTAAGACATGTTTTTATTATAAACCGTCTCAAATAAGGATAGTATTTGAGTCATCCCTATGTTAACAAGTGTCTTAGATAGCAATGAGTATTTGAGACACTTCTATATATGAAACCATCACAAATAAGAATATTATTAGAGTCATCTAGACTATAAGAAATGTCGTAAATGTTAGTTAGTATACTAGACACTTATAAATATGGAACCATCTTCACATGATAGTCTGACAAGACGTATATGAAAAACGTAGCAAATAGTGAAATCACCTTAAGTTGATGATAC
The DNA here is from genome assembly GCA_029449295.1 of Zea luxurians. Taxonomy (NCBI): domain Eukaryota; kingdom Viridiplantae; phylum Streptophyta; class Magnoliopsida; order Poales; family Poaceae; genus Zea; species Zea luxurians. Next base: position 57,715 of record JAOPSE010000416.1, read on the forward strand.
ACACGAATCACTATCCTTTTGTTTCCATCCCCGACGCCGTCTCACCATACACACCCGACGCCTCCCTCAAGAACTGCTGCCGCCGCCCTCAGGAACTACCACCGCCGCCCAATAATCATGGACTCCGAACCCTATGAATCACCGCCGCCAGAGGCCGTCTCGCGTCACGGTGGCTCGGAACGGCAGGCGCCGGGCTGCGGCGTTCATTTGTGGCACCATTAGCAGCAACCACCAACTCAAATAATCTAGGTAAACAAACAAGACTCCTCAGATTATATAATCCACCAAAATAATTTAGATTATATAATCTATAGGCTAAACAAACAGGATCTTAGTGACATGACCAATTCATATAAAATTTAGATATTATTATTATTATATTATGATGATGAGTAAATTCATGTTTTATGCCCTGCCCTCACGTTATTTGTCGAATCGTTGAGACAGGAAAAACCAAAAAACAGAGGAAAATAGGAAGTTACCCCACAAAACCTGATCTTCTCCGTAACCTCCTCATGCCCCAAGCCTCCTCTTGTCCACCGCTCCTATGCCGCCGCCCGCAGCCACCTCCTGTCCACCGCTCCTGTGCCACCGCCCCCAGCCTCCTCCTGTGTCGCTGCTCCCAGCCTCCTTCTGTGCTTGCTCCCTTTGTAGGCGGAAGAGGCAAGGGAGCTACGGACGGTGAGTCACTGTAACACCTTAAAACTAGCAAATGCAAACAGCCCTATTTGAATTATTAAATTTCAGTAGAAAGAAAAATAAATACTTATGATAATAAAATGGTAATATAAATAAATTGAACAATTCTTTAATAGATAAAATTTTACCAAGTGTTTGTTGTATTCATTATCTGTGCATGATTTCTTTGTTTGCTAGTGAATTTCAAATTCAATTATTAGAGTTCAAAATGATATGAAAAACCACATTTTTATAAAATAATAATGAATTAATGGACAGTAAAGTATTTTGAGGTGTTGATAACATTCTTGAAATTATTCCGTTTCTATGTGAATTCATTTCATAAAATATAATAAGTTGTTAAATAATCAAGTTTCGAATAAATATAAAATTTATTTATTTTATATAAATTTAGCATACTTTTTATTTATACTTATATATATATATATATATTTAAATATATTCTGAATTTTTTTAGAAAGAAACTTGTATATGAAAAAAAGAAAAAAAACTAAAGAAACCAAAACCTAAGCTAACCACATTCGGCCCACTAGGGGCCCATCCTCCCAGTCGCACCCCCTAACCCTAGGAGCCGGCCGCGCCCTCCTCTCCTGCTAGCCGCCGCCGCCCCTAGACCCACCCGCGCCCTCCTCTGTTCTTTCCACTTCTCTCTCTCCTCCCTTCCCTCCCCTTCGCTTCTCTCTCCCAGGCAGCCGCCCGACCGGACCGAAGCCGAGCGCCCAGGCGCAGGACCGACGCCGCGCTAGGAACTGCCCCTGCGTGCCCTGAAGACCCGACCGCGCGCGACGCCCCACGCTCCAACCGACCCCGCGCCGTGCACCCGACGTGACCGCGCCTAGAACGCCGCCCAGTCGACCGAGCCGCACCAACCGACGCGCCACGCCATGCGTGCAACTGTCCAACGCCGACCGTCCTTCTCCCCGCGTCGTATTTGGAGAGGTATTGAGGAGATCATGGATGAAGAAATGGAAGAAGATGTCATAGTCAAGGCTGTGGACTGCTCGAACCAATCAGAGGTGATAAATCAATGCTAGTTATTGCTTTATATTTCTGAACAAGACGTTTCTGTCTGTTAGAAATTGTTGCGACATTTGCTTAGGGATTCCCATGTGCCATGTTACTAGTTACACTGCTATTGCTGGTCTCATTTAGTTTAACATACCACTGTTAGATCTTAGAGGTATATATTGCTAAAAAGAATGCATGATCATTGATTCATTGTGATACCACCTGTGCTAACTTATTTTGAGTTTTTGGCAATCCAGTACTTGTATAGTGTAAACTTTAGAGCCTATTACCACCCATAATTGCATTCTCGTAGATCATATCGCTTTCGATCCAAAGGAGACCAACCGCTTTGTTGCTACCGATTGCTTGGATGGCAAAGTGACGGTATGTGATTTCAATTCTCTGCTGAAAAAACAATAACATTTTACACGACCCATGAATACAACACAGTTTCTGTACTAACCGCGTTGCATGCAATTTTTTATACGGTTTTTAATTTATTATGTTCAGATTTGGAGCCTCGACTCTCCCGAACCTGAATATCATCTGCCTGAAACGGATTTTAAGGGTATCATGTTCCTGGAATTCTTCACACGTTATGGTCGGCAGTATTTGATTATTGCTAATGAAGATCACAAAGCACACGTATGTATTTTCCTCAAGAAACACACTACTTATTACTTATATTAAGGACCTATTTGTTTTCTATCATAATTATATAATGTAGCTTATGAATTATATAAACATATATTGACCTGTTTATGGATTATCGTAATCTAGACATCTAGATTACATAATTCATCTGATAATCTGTGTTGTTTATTTACTTCTCAACTTATTTAAGTTGAATTATATAATTTAGAGGGTATACTAATATTGCAAGCTTATTTGTCTGTGTCAAATCAGGTATGGGACTTTAAGGTTGCACAAATTTGTTTCTGAGAAGCGAAAATTATTACCTCGTGAAGCTTCTGTCTTCTCACGTCCTAATGTACCGTTACTACTTACACCTTCATCTAAAGGCACTTGCCGTTTCTGGGACGCTAAGAAATTCAGGTAATAAATCACGCGAAAGTTGATCCTCGTACTTCCCACTGTTAACTGTAATTAGGGTCTTATATGCACATATCAACTCTTTGTAAGTTATTCTTTGAGGTCATGGATCCAAGTATATCACCTGATAAACTGTGTCAAGTCTTGGAACAACACAACATGCTTGCAATGCCAGCCAATTTAACACATCATCTCTCATTGTTCTAGTTGAGCATGATGATCTTGGTAGCTGTGTGAGGTTGCTGTTTTTCATTAGTAGATCTGTGTACCTTATCCTTGCTATACTGTCCATATATGTTGTGTGCATGAAAGTCTTGCATTGAAAATGTCATGTGCTACAATCGTTAGGACTATTAATAGATGTTGCTCACTGCTTTCATTGAAAATGTCATGTGAAATGCTCATTGTTTTTCTATTGGTTTGTATGTAGTTCAAACTCTGTAAGGTGAGATCTATTCAGTTTGGCCAAAAAGGCATCCCCTACCTGAACACCTACGACGGCCGCACCATCCGCTACCTCGACCCGCTCATCAAGGCTAACGACACCATCAAGATCGATCTGGAGACCAACAAGATCATGGACTTCATCAAGTTTGACGTCGGCAACATGGTCATGGTGACTGGCGGGAGGAACACCGGGCGTGTAGGAGTCATCAAGAACAGGGAGAAGCACAAGAGCAGCTTTGAGACCATTATGTATTTTAGTTTAGATTTAGAGTACACTTACGTATGCGTTGTTTGACAATGCTTATTTATGATATATTAAATGGTACTTATTTATATTATATTAATTATAATGTTGTTCAATATATGTGTATGCATATTTCTCTTTCAAATTATTATAACAAGATATCTGAAAAAATGATTATAAATTGAAGAATGTACTGTCGTGTAAGTCATTTCGTTTAAATCTTAATAAGACGGCCACCAAAATGTCTAATATCAGTCTACTAAATAAGACAGTTTCTAAAACGTCCATTATTAGTCACCTAAATAAGATGGTTTTCCTATTATAATCGTCTATTATTGTAGGATATTTGAGACGGTTTGATAAATACTTTATGACTTTTAATGTTTGTATTCTCTACGGTTCTTTAGAAGCAGTGTCTTAAAAAAAACCTAATTCAAGACAGTTTATCGGACAAAATGACTTAAAAAATACTTTTTCAGACGGTTTATCGGACAAAATGACTTAAACAAATACCTTTTTCAGACGGTTAAATTAAAAACTGTCTTATATAATATCTTTTAAGACGGTTTATAACCATCTTAAATGTGGGGCATCTTTTGCGTCTTCGTCAAATTTGGACACTTCATAAGCGTCTTAATAACTAAAAATTAATCGTCTCATATAACATAATTTGTAGTAGTGTCATGATCCTACTAAACTCTTCACACATAGACTAGTTAGTAGACCCAAATATGATATCATCAACATAAATTTGGCATACAAACAAATCTTTTGCAACAATTTTAGTAAAGAGAGTAGGATCGGCTTTATCGACTTTGAAGCCATTAGTGATAAGGAAATCTTGCAGGCATTCATACCATGCTCTTGGGGCTTGCTTGAGCCCATAAAGCACCTTTGAGAGTTTGTAAACGTGATTAGGGTACTCACTATCTTCAAAGCTAGGAGGCTGCTCAACATAGACCTCTTCCTTGATGGGTCCATTTAGGAAGGCACTTTTCACGTCCATTTGGTAAAGCTTAAAGCCATGGTAAGTAGCATAGGCAAGTAATATACGAATTGACTTGAGCCTAGCTACGGGTGCATAAGTTTCATCGAAATCCAAACCTTTGACTTGTGAATAACCCTTGGCCACAAGTCGGGCTTTGTTTCTTGTCACCACACCATGCTCATCTTGCTTGTTGCGGAATACCCATTTGGTACCTACAACATTTTGATTAGGACATGGAACCAAATGCCATACCTCATTCCTCGTGAAGTTGTTGAGCTCCTCTTGCATTGCCAGCACCCAATCCGGATCTCTTAGTGCATCCTCTACCCTGTATGGCTCAATAGAGGAAACAAAAGAGTAATGTTCACAGAAATGAGTAACTCGAGATCTAGTGGTTACCCCCTTATGAATGTCACCAAGGATGGAGTTGATGGGGTGATCTCGTTAAATTGCTTGGTTGACTCTTGGGTGTGGCGGTCTTTGACCCTGAACTTCTTGCTCATCTTCTTTGTCTTGATTATTTTCATCTCCCCCTTAATCATTGACCTCTTCTTGAGGTGACTCATCCTCTTGATATTCATCTTCATCATCTTGAGCCCGATCCTCATCTTGGATTGGTGGAGATGCTTGCATGGAAGATGACGGTTGATCTTGTGCTTGTGTGGGCTCTTCGGATTCCTTAGGACACACATCCCCAATGGACATGTTCCTCAGTGCGATGCATGGAGCCTCTTCATCATCTAGTTCATCCAGATCAACTTGCTCCACTTGGGAGCCATTAGTCTCATCAAACACAATGTCACAAGAAACCTCAACTAATCCAGTGGATTTGTTGAAGACTCTATATGCCCTTGTGTTTGAGTCATAACCAAGTAAAAAGCCTTCTACAGCTTTAGGAGCAAATTTAGATTTTCTACCTCTTTTAATAAGAATAAAACATTTGCTCCCAAAGACTCTAAAATATGAAACATTGGGCTTTTTACCAGTGAGGAGTTCGTATGATGTCTTCTTGAGGATTCGGAGAAGATATAACCGGTTGATGGAGTAGCAGGCGGTGTTAATCGCTTCGGCCCAAAACCGGTCCGGTGTCTTGTATTCATCAAACATGGTCCTTGCCATGTCTAGTAGAGTTCTATTCTTCCTCTCCACTACACCATTTTGTTGAGGTGTGTAGGGAGAAGAGAACTCATGCTTGATGCCTTCGTCCTTAAGAAAACCTTCGATTTATGAATTCTTGAACTCCGTCCCATTATCGCTTCTTATCTTCTTGATTCTCAATCCGAACTCATTTTGAGCCTGTCTCAAGAATCCCTTTAAAGTCTCTTGGGTTTGTGATTTCTCCTGCAAAAAGAACACCCAAGTGAAGCGAGAATAATCATCCATAATTACTAGACTGTAAAGCCCAAAATTGATAGAAAAAATATATAAAATAAATGAATATATTTATGATAGTGTTTCTAGAAAATCTTGAAACCTTTGAGAATTTATTAGGACCCTTCCTTTTTATAATCAATCATTGGTATTAAATTAATTAAGTAACCAATAAATAAAGAAACAAAGGTACATCTCTTGTTGATGACTATGTTATGATGCATTTTATTGAAAACATAAAAATGATCTCAAATTATAAATGAAAATACAAAATAAAAAAATGAGGAAAGAAATTGTAATAGTCATCTAGAATTTTAGAATAGAAGGAGAATAAATAATCATATAAAAAATAATAGGATTTATAATCACATTTGGATTATATCTGAGATTGGACATCTAAAAATACAAATCATAAATCTGAAATTAGCTTGAAGTTTTTGAATTTAATTAGAAAGAGAAGAACTAAAATAGAAAAGAAAACAAAAACTACATGCGCTTGGGCTGGATTCGCCCCATCTCGGCCCAAGTTGAGTTGCCACCGCACCGGCCCAGTTTTCCCATGCGGCCCATACTGCAGGCTTGGGCATCCCGCGCCGATAGGCGGTTCCCATGTGCCAGCCTCACTTTCCCCTTGGCATGCGTCTTCAGCTCGTTGACATGTGGGACCATCTTGTCATCTCTATCCCCTCCACCGTAACAAACCAAAACCGAGGTAGCCGCCAAAACCAAATCCGTGGATTGTAACTAACGCCGCGGATTAATCGGGGTTTTAGCTCGGAGATTAAGCTATCCCAGAGCATAAATATGGTGTGACGCACCCTCGCAGCTTCTCCAAATCATGGGCGACGTGTGCCACCGTGAGATCCGAGGGAGGTGAGAATGGAGTCGCCGCCGTAGTCCTTGGCCTGCATCGCCGATTGAAGTCCGCACTGTGGTCAGGGATGGCCGCCTGGGTGTGTGCTGGCTCATCGTGGCATTGACGGGCGGGGACGACCCCCATTTCTAACCCAATTTCTCACCGGACTTGGGTTGCACAATCAATTCGCAGCGCACCATAGCCAATCCCCTCTCCATGTTCTCAGTACCCTCTCCCGAGATCGCTATTTTTTTGCCCCGTCGTTTAGCACCGTTGAATCATAGATTAGGGCACGAATGCATGGCACTGTTGCTCACCGGCGAGCGCGCCTCCGCGAACGGCCTAGGCATTTCGCTGCTCGTCCTCGGTCGGGGAAGAAAGCCTCTTGCCGTCAGATCAACGGTTGGGCAGTTTGGATCAAATCTAGGGGTAGCCAAATAGGGGTCGTTGGATCGTGAGTGAACAGCCGTGATGAGATCGTTGGTATTTAAAATCTACACCATCGGATTCTGATCTATGGATCCCGTGCCCGTACCGGTTCGTGTGGTTGTGCGGTCTAATCCAGGCCATTGATCTACATCTATGCGGCTCACATTAAATTATACCCCTTCAGCCGACTCTTTTGCATATGAGCCCTCGGGGTTCTTCATAATAAACCCGCGGTCCACTCGATGGTTGGCTGAGTCTAGGCGAGTTTTATAAATTAGCCCCTAATCTTTTTGGTATTTGGTGCGCAGTCCAGAGGATAATGAAAATAGAAAATTAATTATAGAAATTGGTTTTTAATACAAAAATAAATCTAGAAACTTATTTAATTCATAACTAATTCATTTTAACTCCAAATTGAGTCATTCCAGTTGCAATAATTTTGTTTTAATATTGTTCATCACCTAGTACCTCTGTTTATCCATGAAACTTAGATTAAAAATTATGCACGTAGTTTCTTTTAATCCAACACTTAAAACTTCGGAAATTCATAACTTCTTCGTTTTAATTCCGATTTGACCCGTTATAGTTGTGTTAGCTTCGTATAAATATTTATTACACAGTAGCAACATTTATTATATAATATCCCATACTTTTATTATTAGAAATTTGTCTAGCCTCTATTTAATGGATTAACTCCTCTAATCGAAGTTAACCTATCCATAATTATGGTTTGACTAGAATATGATCTCTAGTTAAGATTAAAGTTGAGTTAACTATTTATAGAATATGCTCTCATATGATGTATACTAAACAATTTACTAATTTAATATTCACATCACATAGATCTTCCATAAATCATAATCCTTTAACCGTAACTCCGAGTTTAACAATTCTCGAACCCACGATCTCATAGCATCACGTAGAATATTATTATACAGTTTGTTCTTATGTTTGGTGTAATGTTAATTTTGCCTGTACCATGTTTGTCTGTATTGCTACGACTAGCAGCGAGGTTACGAGTCATCTGAAGAGCAAGTTGGTACCTGGAATCTCAAGTCCTAGGCAAGTTGTGCCCTTGATCACTTCTTTTACCCACTCATGTTCTAATTAATCATAATGATCTGCATAGGTTAATTTTGATGGGACCTAATAGGTTACCCTAGTTTGTCTATCTTTATGCCTTGTTTACCACTGAACTTTAGGGTAGTACTTGCTAGTGCTTTATGTGGATTTGGGCATTGAGATACACATTATTCATACCTTTATTATCAGTTGTTATTTACTATTCATGTTAAGATCATTATGTTAATTGGAACATGGAGAACCACCCGGGAAAACAGTGCTACCACAAGGGAGGAATGGGACCCCTTGGCTGATTAATTAGGAAAGCTAGTGGATGACTACCTTACCCAAAAGGGGCAAGGGCAGTAGGGGAGTGGTCAGTGTAGGGAGGTCCTTGGGTTGATTTTGCCGCGATGGCGGTCAGGCGAGGGATCCCTGCATTGGAGCTTCCCATAAACTGTAGCGGGTTTTCTGAAGCTAATGGAACTTTGTAAAAGCCTCGTAGTGTTACCCTGCCTCGCCTCCTCGGTAGAGGTGTATGGGATTGACCGTCTCTTGGCATATGGGTAACATGACTTGTGGGTAAAGATGCGCAACCTCTGCAGAGTGTAAAACTGGTATACTAGCCATGCTCACGGTCATGAGTAGCTCAGACACTCACATGATTAATTTATGGAACTAAATTCAATTTGTCATATGCATTGCATCGCAGGTGGTGTTGTTACTTCTGTTCTACTACTTAATTGGGTTTGGTATTTACTTATACTTAGTAACTACTAATAAAATTTTGACCAACTTTAAAAGCAATGCTCAGCTCTAACCATCCTCTTTGGTAAGCCTTACACTTCACATGAGCTCCCACCTTTGGCGAGTTCATGCACATTATTCCCCACAACTTGTTGAGTGATGAACGTATGTGAGCTCACTCTTGCTGTCTCACACCCCCCATAGGTCAAGAACAGGTACCGCAGGATGAGGCGCATGGAGGATGTTGTGGCGAGTTCGTGAGAGGTCTAGGCCATCGTCTCCCAGTCAACTTTGGGTTGCTGGACCGTTGTCTCCTTATAATGTAATTATTTATTTATTTTGTACAGAACTCCTATTTATAGTAAAGATGTGACATTCGATCATGTGCCATGATTCATCATATGTGTGAGACTTGGTCCCAACACACCTGGTGATTGTTCGCGCCCGGGTCTTGGTGCCCCGAAACCCAGGTGTGACATAGACAGTACTTACTCCTGCCGATGCTCATGTAAGCGATCAGGCCGAATAGATCCATGTGGAGTAGCTCAAGTGGCCTATCCGTTGTCATGATGTTCTTGTGTGGATGATGGACGCCAACTTGCTTTCCTGCTTGACATGCACTACAAACCCTGTCTTTCTCAAAATGAACATTTGTTAGTCCTAAAATGTGTTCTCCCTTTAGAAGATTGTGAAGATTCTTCATCCCAACATGGGCAAGTCGGCGATGCCAGAGCCAGCCCATATTAGTCTTAGCAATTAAGCAGGTGTCGAGTTCAGCTTTGTTATCATTAAAATCAACTAAAATATAGCTGACCCTCTAACACTCCCTTAAATGCTATTGAATCATCACTTCTTCAAAAGACAGTAACACCAATATCACTAAAAAGACAGTTGTAACTCATTTTGCATAATTGAGAAACTGAAAGCAAGTTATATTCTAAAGAATCTACAAGAAAAACATTGGAAATAGCGTGATCAGGAGATATAACAATTTTACCCAAACCTTTGACCAATCCTTGATTTCCATCCCTGAATGTGATAGTTCGTTGGGGATCTTCATTCTTTTCGTAGGAGGAGAACATTCTTTTCTCCCCTGTCATGTGGTTTGTGCATCCGCTGTCAATTATCCAACTTGAGCCCCCGGATGCATAAACCTGTAAAACAATTTAGGCCTTGTTCTTAGGTACCCAAACAGTCTTGGGTCCTTTCACGTTAGAAACAAGCACCTTGGGTACCCAAACACAAGTCTTAGGACTCTTGTGTTTGCCCCCAACATATTTGGCAACTATTTTACCTGATTTGTTAGTCAGCACATAAGATGCATCAAAATTCTTAAATGAAACATTGTGCTCATTTGATGTAGCAGGAATTTTCTTTCTAGGTATTTTAACATGTGTGGTATGCCTAGAGCTAGATGCCTCATTCTTATACATAAAAGCATGGTGAGAAACAGAATGAGATTTCCTAGCATGAATTTTCCTAATTTTGTGCTTAGGATAATTAGCATGATATAAAATATAACCTTCATTATCCTGAACCATGGGTGCCTTGCCCTTAACAAAATTAGACAATCTTTTAGGAGCATTAAGCTTGACATTGCTTCCCTGTTGGAAACCAATGCCATCATTAATACCAGGGCGTCTCCCATTATAGAGCATGCTTCTAGCAAATTTAAACTTTTCATTTTCAATCTCATGCTCATTAATTTTAGCAGTTAATTGAGCTATATGATCATTTTGTTGTTTAATTAGAGCAAGGCGATCATTTATAGCATCAATATTAACATCTCTACATCTAGTGCAAATAGAAACATTTTCAACAGTAGATGTAGAAGGTTTACAAACATTTAATTTTTCTATCTTAGCATGTAATATGGCATTCTCATCTTTAAGACAGGAAATAGAATCATTGCAAACATTCAATTTTTTAATCTTAGAAATTAAGCTAGCATTTTCAGTTTTAAGACTAGAGATTGAGTCAAGGCACGCATTTAATTCATCAATCTTAGCATTTAGACTAGCATTTTCATTTCTAAGACTAGAAATTGAATCATGGCAAATGCTAAGCTCCTTAGTCAAATTTTCACATTTTTCTAACTCCTGAGCATAAGCATTTTTCACTTTAACATGTTTCTTGTTTTTTTTAATAAGGAATTCCTCTTGGCTATCCAAGAGTTCATCCTTCTCATGAATGGCCTCTATTAGTTCATTTAATTTCTTCTTTTGTTCCATGCTAAGGTTGGCAAAAAGAATAAGTAAATCATCTTCATTTTCACTAGAACTACCCTCATCACTAGATGTTGTATATTTGGGGGTGGCTCTAGATTTTACCTTCTTCTTTTTATCGTCCTTGGCCATGAAACACTTGTGCCCGACATTGGGAAAGAGGAGTCCCTTGTTGACGGCGATGTTGGCGACATCCTCGTCGGAGGAGTCGGTGGAGCTCTCATCGCACTCCCATTCCTGACACACGTGGGCATCGCCGCCCTTCTTCTTGTAGTACCTCTTCTTTTCCTTTTTCTTCCCCTTCTTGTCGTCGCCCATGTCACTATCACTTGAATTTGGACATTTAGCAATAAAATGACCGGGCTTACCACACTTGTAGCACACCTTCTTGGAGCGGGGTTTGTAGTCCTTCCCCCTCCTTTGCTTGAGGATTTGGCGGAAGCTTTTGATGATGAGCGTCATTTCCTCGTTGTCGAGCTTGGAGGCGTCGATTGGAAGCCAACTTGGTGTAGACTCCCTCTTCTCTTCTTCCGTCGCTTTGAATGCGACGGGTTGTACCTCGGGTGTTGAGGTGGCGCCTTGCTCCAAGTTGACGATGTGTTTGGAATCTTTTATCATTAGCTCAAAGCTCACAAACTTTCCAATCACCTCCTCGAGAGACATCTGTTTGTATCTAGGATCTCCACGTATTAATTGAACTTGAGTGGGATTATGAAATACAAGAGATCTTAGAATAACCTTGACCATTTCATGGTCATCCCATTTGGTGCTCCTGAGGTTGCGCACTTGGTTCACCAAGGTCTTGAGCCGGTTGTACATTGCTTGTGGCTCCTCTCCCTTGTTGAGGATGAATCGACTGAGTTCTCCCTCAATCATTTCGCGCTTGGTGATCTTGGTCACCTTGTCCTCTTTGTGCGCCATCTTGAGGACGTCCCAAATTTCTTTGGCACTCTTTAACCCTTGCACCTTATTGTACTCCTCTCGACACAAGGAGGCGAGGAGTATAGTTGTGGCTTGGGAGTTAAAGTGCCTAATTTAGGCGACCTCGTCCGAGTCGTAGCCCTCGTCCCCCACCTTAGGTACCTGCACTCCAAACTCAACAATGTCCCAAATGCTTGCGTGGAGTGAGGTTAGATGGTGCCTCATTTTATCACTCCACATACAATAATCTTCACCATCAAAATATGGTGGTTTGCCTAAGGGAACGGAAAGTAGAGGAGCACGCTTAGAAATGTGAGGATAGCGGAGGGGCATCTTACTATACTTCTTGCGCTCATGGCGCTTAGAAGTAGTGGACGACGAGTCGGAGCATGATGTGGAGGGTGACGATGAGTCGGTCTCGTAGTAGACCACTTTCTTCATCTTCTTCTTGTTGCCTCTTCGATGGGACTTGATGGAGGAAGAGGATTCCTCCTTGTGCTTGTTGCCGGACTCCCGTGAGAGAGTTCTCCTCAAGCTTGTAGGCTTGTCGCTGGTCACGATCTCCCTCTTGGCGTGAGGTCCCGACATCACTTCGAGTTGTTAGAATCAAATGAAGTACCAAGCTCTGATACCAATTGAAAGTCGCCTAGGGGTGAATAGGCGTAATATGAAATTTACAACTTAAACCATAAACTACAAGCCGGGGTTAGCGTTAGAATTAAATTCGAGTCTGAGAGAGAGGGGGAAAACAATCAAGAGCGAATCAAGAGGATGAACACGATGATTTGTTTTACCGAGGTTCGGTTCTAAAGAATCTAGTCCCCGTTGAGGTGGTCATAAAGATTGGGTCTCTTTCAACTTTTTCCCTCTCTCAAACAATCACTTAGACCGAGTGCCCATTGAGGTGGTCACACAGATCGGGTCTCTTTCAACCCTTTCCCTCTCCCAAATAGTCACTTAGACCGAGTGAGCCTTCTTCCTTAATCTCACGGGTCACTTAGACCCCACAAGGACCACCACACAATTGGTGTCTCTTGCCTTGCTTACAAAGCACTTGAGAGTAAGAATTGAAAAGAAAAACAAGGCCAAGCCAAGCAAATAAGAGCAACAAAGAAACACAAGAGATCCTCTCACAAGTCCTAATGCACTAGAGTTGATTTGGGGACTTTGAGTGGATCGATCGCTTTGATTGTGTCTTGGAGTGAAGTCTATTGCCCTTGTATTGAATGCAATGTTCAGAATGCTTGGATGCTTGGTGTTGTGGTGGTTGGGGGTATTTATAGCCCTCAACCACCAAATGGCCGTTGGGGTAGGCTGCTGTAGAAGGGCGCACCGGACAGTCCGGTGCGCCACCGGATAGGCACTGTAGGCTGTCTGGTGCGCCACCACATCACCCAACCATTAGGGTTTGGGAGCAGTTGACTGTTGGCGCAGTTGACTTCTCATGGCACCGAACAGTCCGGTGCCACACCGAACAGTCCGGTGCCACACCGGACATCTCCTGTTCATTGTCCGGTGCGCCTCTGACTCTGCGCTCTGGCTCTGCCGCGCACTGTTCTTCACTGTAGCGCTGTCAGCGCTCTTTTGCAGTCGACCGTTGCGCAAGGTAGTCGTTGCTCCGCTGGTGCACCGGATAGTCCGGTGGCACATCGGACAGTCCGGTGATTTTTAGTGGAGTACGCCTGGAGAAACTCGAGAGTGGCCAGTTGGACTCTGTACGGTCCTGGTGCATCGGACACTGTCCGGTGGCACACCGGACAGTCCGGTGCACTGTTTCTCAACACACTCGGTTTCTTTTGCTTTTTTTGTATTTGATCCCTAACTTGAATATTTATTGGTTTGTGTTGAACCTTTATGCACCTGTGACATGTATTCTAGAGCAAACTAGTTAGTCCATTTATTTGTGTTGGGCATTCAACCACCAAAATCAATTGTGGGAAAAGGTTAACCCTATTTCCCTTTCAATAACCCCTTGTGAAGGACTCCCAATGATTTGATCTTGTGGGTGTGCTTGGAGTAGTGATGAGTTCCTCTTGTCAACCACTTGGGAAGAAGATCTTGGAGCATCAACATCTTCATCTTGTACTCTTGCTTGTTCATGAGAGGCAAATGTATCTTCATTTGCATGCCTCTCATCTTTTTCATCATCATGTGGTACATTTGATGAAGAAGGCCTGTCAAAATTTAGCACCTCTTCTTCATCTTCTTTTGGTTTGATGGCTCCAATTAGGAGCCATTAGTCTCATCACCTACATCATCAAGATTTTCAAGTGCTCCTTGGGAGCCATTAGTCTCATCAAACTCCACATCATATGTTTCTTCTACCACGCCAGTGGCATAATTGAATACTCGATATGCTTTGGATTTTGATGAATAACCAAGTAAGAAACCTATATCACAACATCTTTGAAACTTCCCTAGGTGATGGTGTTTCTTGTAGATGTAGCATTTGCACCCAAACACCCAAAAGAAGGAGACGTCTGGCTTTTTCCCATTTAGCAGTTCATAGGGAGTCTTCTCAAGTAGTCGGTGAGGAAATAGTTTGTTTGATGCATAGCATGCGGTGTTGATAGCTTCAGCCCAAAACCTCTCTGGTGTGTTATATTCATCAATCATTGTTCTTGCAAGAGTGATCAAGGTCCTGTTCTTTCTTTCAACAACTCCATTCGGTTGAGGTGTGTATGTTGCAGAAACTTCATGCTTGATCCCAATCTCATCACAATATTCATGTTGGTGTTGTCAAATTCTTTTCCGTTGTCACTTCTAATCTTCTTGATTTTGCAATCAAATTCATTTTGAGCCTTCTTGGCAAACTTCTTGAATATAGATGCAACCTTAGACTTATCATGAAGAAAGAACACCCATGTGTATCTTGAAAAGTCATCAACAATAACCAGACAATAAAGGTTGCCACCAGCACTAGCATAAGTTGTTGGTGCAAATAGATCCATATGAAGCAGTTCTAGTGGCCTTGATGTTGACATAAAACTTTTGTAAGATGTGTGTTAGCAACTTGCTTTCCAGCTTGACATGCACTACAAGGCTTGTCCTTTTCAAATACAACATCCTTTAGTCCCCTAACCATGTCTTTCTTTAGTACTTTCTTAAGTGTGCTCATTCCAACATGTGCAAGCCTTCTATGCCATAGCCATCGAAGTGATGCTTTGGTAAAGAGGCAAGTCCTTAAGTTTGCATCTTCAGAGGTGAAATCCACTAAGTAGAGATTGTTATATCTAAATCCTTTGAACACCATTGACTCAGAATCCATTTTTGACACAATAACCTCTGTAGGAGTGAATAAGCATTAAAGGCCAAGATCACAAAGTTGACCCACTGATAGCAAGTTGAAGCTTAATGGTGCAACCAAGAGAACATTTGAAATTGAAAGATCATTTGAGATAGCCACCTTGTCAAGCCCTTGAACTTTTCCCTTTGAATTATCCCCAAAAGTGATTTTGTCTTGTTCATCAACATTTTCATCAAGTGAGGTGAACATCCGTGGGTTGCCAGTCATATGTTGAGTGCATCCACTGTCAATAACCCAATGGCTTCCACCGGTCTTGTAGTTCATCTACATGAACAAATAAATCAAGCTTCAATTTTCAGGGCCCTATTTTGCATAGGACTAGTTACATTCTCAATCAAGGACTTTGCAACCCAAATTTGTCTAGGTCTACTCTTGCTTGGTGGACCTAGGAATGTAACTTTGACTTTTCCATTTGCTACTTTTCTTAGAACATAATGAGCATTGAAAGCAAATGGCCTTGAGTGCTTTGGCAAGGGAGTTGGTGGTTTGGCTTTGCAGTTGTGGGCAAAGTGTCCTTCTTTTCCACACTCAAAGCATTTGATAGGCTTAGGAGTCTGTTTTGCCTTGTATTGACTTGTTTCTTTCTTTTGCACAAAAGAATTATATCCAATACCACTCTTGTTATTTTTCATGGCCGTGTTCATGAGCAACTCATTTTGAAGGTATTGGCCTTTGTTGAATTTTTGCACACTTGTGGCAAGATGTTCATTTTCATTCTTAAGTTTCTTGACCTCATTTCTAAGCCTTTCATTGTCCACTACCAACTCATTGTTAATGTCATTGCTTTTTATGGCAACCTTTCCTCTAGTGGTTGCATCTGTCAAGTATCTCTTCAATTTCTGGTTCTCTAGTGTCAAGACTTCAACTTTTTCAGTCAATTCATCATAAAGACTAGATTGATCATCTTGGCTCAAATCATCACATGAGATTGCTACATAAATCTTAACAGTAGGGTTAATAGCCTCATGTGTATTGCAAGATAAAAGCTCATTTGCAACAAGAATATTATCATAGTCAATTTTAATTTTTATATAATCTTCCTTAATTTTTGACAAGTCTATCTTTCAACTCCCTATTTGCTTCACTTAATTTGTCACACTTATCTTTGCCATCTTTTAGGGAGGATTTGAGCTCATTTGCAGTGGATGACATAGTTTTATTTTCTTCTTTCATTCATCACTAGCTTTTACAACTATGTCATACTTGGTAGTTAAAAATTCATTTTCATCCTTTAACTTGTCACATTTAGCCTTTGACTTTCTAATGATTTGAGTGTATTCTTTAAGTAAGTCAGCTAATTCATCATAGGAAGGTGAAGCAAACTCATCATCACTATCACTGTCATCAATAATATCATTCTCAATTTGTACCTTCCATTCACCTCTAGCCATGAGGTATAGGTGAGACGTGGATGAGGGTGACGGTGGTGGTGAAGAGAAGTCCCCAGTGATAGCGGCAACATTTTCATCATTCTCTTCTTCACTTGAAGAAGACCCGCTTGAGTACTCAATGTCAGTGAGCCAGTCACCAACAATATATGCCTTTCTATTTTTCTTCTTATGGATTCTTTTGTGCTTCCCATCCTTTCTCTTGAAGAATTTCTTTTACTTTTTCTCATCATCACTATCATCATCTTTCTTGCCCTTGAACTTGTTCTTCTTGTGCTTGTTGCATTGATGAGCAAGATGACTGAGTTCTCCACAATTATAGCAGTCCATCTCAGAGATGGGCTTTCTCTAGCTGGAGAAGAACTTCTTCTTTCTTGAGTCAAACTTGATGCCTTCTCTATTGAGTTTCTTCAACATTTTGGTGGTCTTCTTCACCATCAAAGCAATGTTAGCATCAAGATCATCATCACTTGAGGATTCCTCCTCAATTTGCACTTTAGTTTTCCCTTTCTTTTCTTGATTGGCTTTGAGAGCCAAGTCTTTTCTCTTGGAAGATGACCCATCCTTGTCATTTATGTGCATTTACATTTCAGGAGCAATTGAAAGATCCATCTGATGTAGCATTGTGATAATGTGCCCATATTTGTCAATTGGGAGGACACTGAGAATCTTCCTCACAACATCCAGTTGTGAAATTTGGGTGAGCCCCAAGCCATTGACTTCCTCTACAAGAATGTTAAGACGTGAGTACATATCATTGGCATTTTCATTTGTAAGCATCTCAAAAGAATTTAATTTTTTCATTGCAATGTGATATCTCTCCTCACGCTCACTTTTAGTCCCTTCATGTAGAGCACAAATATCCATCCACAAATCATGAGCATTTCTATGGTTTCGTACTCTATTAAAGACATCCTTGCAAAGGCCTCTAAAGAGAGTATGTTTGGACTTAGCATTCCACTTTTCATAATTATACTCTTCTCCTACAAGATTTGTGGGATCTCTTGGTTCGGGGAACCCTTGAGTGGCGGCTTTGTAAACACCAATGTCTATAGCCTCTAAGTAAGCTTCCATAAAAATTTTCCAAAAATCTTCACCATCAAAAATAGGAGGAGGTCCATCCTCGCCGGACATCGCTACTCTAGCGGTTAAGCTAATCTAAGAGAAACAAGGCTCTGATACCAATTGAAAGGATCACGATGCCCAAGAGGGGGGTGAATTGGGCTTTTCTAAAAAATCAACAACAATTAAACCCTAAGTAAGAGCCTAACTTCACCCAACTGCTAGCAATAAGAGAATACTACTAGAAAGACAACAATACTAAGACATTACTTTAATTACTTGCTAAACAATTAAACAAGGTAAAATGTTGAATTAAATGTGGAATGTAAAGCAAGGTAAAATGATGAGGTATCAAAGAGTTGGCACTCTTCCCTAGTCCTCGTTGGAGCACCTGCGCAAGGGTATCGCTCCCCCTTGGTCCTCGCAAGAACCAAGTGCTCACTATGAGATGATCCTTTGCCACTCTAGCACGGTGGATCCCTCACGACCGCTTACAACCTTGAGCCGGGTCACCAACAAATCCTCCGAGGTGATCACCGTGCTCCCAATGCCACCAAGCCGTCTAAGTGATGCAGATCACCAAGAGTAGCGAGCCATAGACTTTCACTTGACCAAAGCAAGCCTAATGCATGGGGTGTGTGCTCTAGGTGGATCTCACTTGCACTAATGAGGTCCTAATGCGAGATTAAGGATTTCTAATCACCCCACTATGCTTTGTGGTGCTTGCAATGCTCTAGCAATGTATGGTCATCAATGTGGGCAGCAAGACACACAATATGGTAGGTGGATGTCACACCCGGCTTTAAGGAACAAAGCCAGGTGCATCTCATACATGCGCCAAGAAGACAACATATATAATAACAGAGTGTATAGAGATAAATGTCATAAAACATCAGAGTATTTATTACATAGCGGAAGACTTATTACAAAATAAAATAATAAAGATAAAACGAACTAAGGATCGTCGGCGCCAATGTCGACTGGGAAACGCCACCTAGATCAGATCGAACTCCTCAGTGTTAGGCGGCTCCTCCTGAACCACCTGATCTTCTCCTGTGGGGGGGTGTGAGACAGCAAGGGTGAGCTCACACATGATCATAGCTCAACAAGTTGTGGGGAACCAGTGGACATAAACTCACAAAGGTGTGAGTTCATGTAATGTGTAAGGCTAATCAATGATAGGGGTTAAAGCTAAGCATTGCTTTTAAGTAGTTGGTCAAAATTTTATTAGCAATTACTAAGTGTAAGTAAATACCAAACCATAGATAAAGTAATAGAACAAATTTAATAATAAACCCATGCAATGCAAATGACAAAATTGAATTTAAGTTCCATAATTTAAACATCAGAGAGTCCTGAGCTGCTCATGACCGCGAGCACGGCTAGTATACCAGTTTTACACTCTGCAGAGGTTGTACCCTTTACCCACAAGTCATGTTACTCATCTGCCAAGGGATCGCGACTTCCCATACACCTCTACCGAGGAGGCGAGGCAGGGTAACACTACGAGGCCTTTACAAAGTTCCACTAGCTTCCGAAAACCCGCTACAGTTTATAGGAAGTTCCAATGCAGGGTTCCTGGCTGACCGCCATCACAGCAAAATCAAACAGGGACCTCCCTACACTGACCACTCCCCTACTGCCCTTGCCCCTTTCGGGTAAGGTAGTCTTCCACTAGCTTTCCTAATTAGTCAGCCAAGGGCGTCCCATTAAACCCTTGTGGTGGCACGTGGTTCTCAAGTTAAGCTCTATGTTCCAATTAACATTAATGATCTCAACATGAACATAAACAGAATAACAAGAATAATTGGAACATAGATATAATAAATGATTATCCCAAAACCATGTAAAGCAATAGCAAACTACCCAAGTGATTCAGGGGTAAACAAGGTAATGAGATAAACAAATCTAGGGTGACCTATTGGGTCCCATCAAAATTTAACCTATGCATGGATAAGTGATATTAAAGAACATTATTAGGTAAAAAGTGGTCAAGGGCACAACTTGCCTTCAATGAGCTCCTGCTCAGCTACTTCAACCTGCTGCTCACCAGGATCCTCAGCAACGGGCTCTTCTACTCGCCACAATACAAACAAGCACAGTGCATATAGAGAAATTAACATTACACCAAACATATAAACAAAATACATAGTAATAATCTACACCTTAAAATAAAATTCTAGGAACAGGAATCATAATTTTTGGAGTTATAGAATTTAAGTTATGTATTTTCAAAGGTTTTATGTGTTTAAATTGGATTAAGTGAGGAATTAAGTTTATTACTGTTTTCATGACAAAACAGAGGCTCTAAGTGATAAAGAATAAAATTACAAAAATTTAGAAACTGGAATGGATTAATTTGGAGTTCATATGTATTTTCTATGAATTATCAAAGTTCTAGCAATTATTTTTGTATTAAAAATCTATTTTCTATTTCATTTATCCCATTTAAACAACCTCTGGACTGGGCGCACTATTATTAAAGAGTGCAGGGGCAACGGCGCAAAAGACACACAGACACAGGCCCCATGCGCAGTGGACGGCGGGTTCTAAACTCCAAAACCGTAAGGGTCCTTTTGTAAAACCCGCACCGCGAAGGGGTATCAGCCGCCCAGGACCACCCGATCACATCCCAACGGTTCGGATTTAATTTCCCTTGATCTAATCATGCCCGATCAATTCCGATCCTACGGTCCCGGTCAACGTAAGCACCGAGCCATCGCAGCCGCTCAGTGCTCCACGATCTACAGCACACACGCCAAGATCAACGGCCAGAAGGCCGTCTTCCCCGCCCAGAGAACATTGCGGCGGCGCGGCTTCACCGACGACCGACCACAGGCGCTTGCAGGCGACTCGCCGCCCTCCCTAATCAAACCCGAGGTTACCTACTCGATCCTAGAGAGTAAGCGAATGTAGGGGCAGTGTCGTTACCTTGAATCGGGGCGCCGAACTACCTGGCCACGACAGCGCGCGTGGACACGGCGGTGCTTCGACTCCGGCGACAAATCCACTCATCTCCGGTTGTCAATCCTGCGCAGTGTGCCCGGAAACACCTACCGCAGGTCCGACCGAAGCTCCCGAGCCGGAACACAATGATCCTAGCGGCCGTAATCGCTGTGCAGGGTGACGGCGACACAACCACAAGGCGCGGCGGCGGCGATTCGGGTCCGCGATAGATGAGCTCAAGCGAGAGAGGGACAGGGGAAGGGACGGAGCTTGAGAAACGCGGCGCGAGGGTTTTTATGGTCCGGTAGTCGTGCATGGGGTGCGGATCCTTCGGCCCAAAGGGGGTAGCACGACCGCGCCGTGCGCCGGTACTCACGCGAGGTTCTATTGCAACGACGACGGAGATCCCTGCGTTCCTGGACCCACACGTCAATGACAGTCCGCTCGCGCGAAGGTGGCTGACCGTAGGGCCCCGCATGGAAGACAGCCGCGCGCGAGCAAGGGGCTGCGCCGTGGACCCCGGCTGTCGGCGCGCGTGGGGTGCCCAGTTGGGCCGCACGGATCAAAAGAGGGAATTGGGCCGAGGGGTGAAGGCTTTAGGCCCAAACTGCACAATTCTACTTTTTCTTTTATTTTTTTCCTTTTTCCTTTCCCTCTTTTCCAAATTCAAATTTAAATTCTAGTTTCAATTCAAACTTGTGACAATTTTATCCTTAGATTATATTGTGCCCTGAAAATTCCCATTTGGAGATATATTTATATATTATTTATATTTCTATATCACATAATATTTATTTGCTTCTCTTTTCTAAATTTTGGAATCTCTTTTAAGTTTTCAATTCCACTTTAGACTTTTTACTATATTCCTCATTATGTTATTTTTATATTGTCACATAAAATGCACACAAAATAAGATCCAGCATGATGCACAGGTTATTTATGTGTTTCTTTGTTCCCATTACCAATTTTTTTTACTAGTGTTGATCACATGTGATGAATAGTAGAGGCCACAAACTATTGAGATTATATCAATCCCCTTTATTTCACTTTTGAGTGTTACAAATCCTACCCCCCTTAAGAATAATCTCGTCCTCGAGATTTAAGAAGATCTGGGGAAAAGGTGGGGAAAATCTATGCGAAGCTCTTCTTCTCTTTCCCAAGTTGCTTCATCTTCACCATGGTGACTCCATTGGACTTTGCACATCTTTATCACCTTATTTCTTGTAACTCTAGTCAAAGTATCCAAAATCTTGATCGGGTACTCCGTGTAAGTCAAATCACCTTGAACACTGAGCTCTTCCATTGGTAATTGTTCCTCGGGCACACGGAGACACTTCTTTAGTTGAGATACGTGGAACACATTATGCACATCTGATAGACTAGCAGGTAACTCGAGTTGGTATGCCATCTCCCCAACTCTTCTAAAGATCAGGAATGGTCCAATATAACGAGGGGACAATTTGCCCTTGACTTTAAATCTCCTCATTCCACGAAGGGGTGATACCTTGAGATACACATAATCTCCTTCTTCGAATTCCAGTGGCCTCCTTCTATTATCAGCATAGCTCTTTTGCCTGGTTTGAGCCACTCTCAAATTCTCTCGAATTATAC
This sequence comes from Zea luxurians, assembly GCA_029449295.1. Classification (NCBI taxonomy): domain Eukaryota; kingdom Viridiplantae; phylum Streptophyta; class Magnoliopsida; order Poales; family Poaceae; genus Zea; species Zea luxurians. The sequence continues at coordinate 80,079 of JAOPSE010000416.1, forward strand.
GAACTTGTTCTTCTGCTTCTTGAATCAGTTCAGGCCCAAAGAACTGTCTCTCTCCAGTCTGATCCCAATATAGAGGAGTCCTGCACTTCCTCCCATATAAAGCTTCAAAAGGTGACATCTTCAGACTGGCCTGATAGCTATTATTGTATGAGAATTCAGCATAAGGTAGACTTTTATCCCAACTTCCTCCATGCTGAAGGGCACATGCTCTCAACATATCTTCCAATACTTGATTAGTCCTTTCAGTCTGTCCATCAGTCTGAGGGTGATAAGCTGTACTAAAATTCAACTTCGTACTCATGTTCTCATGAAAGCTTCTCCAAAATCTTGAGGTAAACTGCGAACCTCGATCAGACACGATCTTCTTTGGTACTCCATGTAAACACACAATCCGAGCCATATATAACTCTGCCAGCTGAGAACCTTTATAAGTAGTCTTCATAGGAATAAAGTGAGCCACTTTAGTCAATCTATCCACAATCACCCATATAGCATCATATCCCTTCTGGGTGCGAGGCAATCCAGTAATGAAATCCATACCAATCTCTTCCCATTTCCACTCAGGTATCTTCAGTGGATGCAATAGTCCAACTGGCCTCTGGTGTTCAGCCTTAACTCTTTGACATACATCGCACATGGCCACATGTGCGGCTACATCTCTTTTCAATCCATACCACCAATACTTCCGCTTCAAATCCTGGTACATCTTAGTACTACCAGGATGAATAGAGTAATCCGAGTCATGGGCCTCCTTTAAAATAGTCTCTCGAAGGCTTTTAATATCAGGAACACACATCCTGTCCTTGAACCATACAGTGCCTTGCTCATCTTCCGTAAATTCCGGAACTCGACCTTCAGTAATCAGATCCTTAATCTCTTTTATTTTAGCATCACCCATTTGTCCTTTGCGGATCTCTTGCTCCAAAGTAGGTTCCACATCAATAGTAACTCCCTCAGTATGAGCAACTATCCCCAGGTTAAGTCTCCTGAAATCTTCCACAATCTCGTCGGGTAGCTGGGCAACAATAGCTGAATGAACATGCTCCTTGCGACTCAAGGCATCTGCAACCAAATTTGCCTTGCCCGGGTGATAGTGAATCTCCAAATCATAATCCTTAATAAGCTCCAACCAACGGCGTTGCCTAAGATTGAGATCCTTCTGAGTGAATATATACTTCAAACTCTTATGATCCGTATATACTTGGCACTTGGTCCCCATGATATAATGTCTCCAAATCTTAAGCGCATGCACAACGGCTGCCAATTCCAAGTCATGAGTGGGGTAGTTCAATTCATGTTTCCGCAACTGACGAGAAGCATAAGCAATCACATGTCCTTCCTGCATGAGCACACATCCTAAGCCTTGGCCACATGCATCACAATAGATATCAAATCCTTTCTGTAGGTCTGGCATAACCAATACTGGTGGCGACATTAACCTCTTCTTCAATAGATCAAAGCTGTCTTGACACTTCTCGTCCCACTTAAATTCTTTTCCTTTCTCCAAAAGCGAAGTCATAGGCTTAGCAATTTTAGAAAATCCTTCAATAAATCTCCGATAATATCCTGCGAGTCCTAAGAAACTCCGAATCTCGGTAACTGTAGTGGGTACTCTCCACTCCATTATCTCCTTCACTTTAGCAGGATCCACTGCTATTCCTCCATTAGAAATAATATGTCCAAGGAATGGCACCTTGTCAATCCAAAACTCGCACTTGCTGAACATGGCATATAGCTGGTTATCTCGTAGCTTCTGTAGCACCAATCTCAGATGTTCCTCATGATCGCTATCACTCTGAGAATAAATAAGAATATCGTCGATGAATACCACGACGAATCTGTCCAAATACTCCATAAACACCTTATTCATCAAGTTCATAAAATAAGCTGGTGCATTGGTTAATCCAAACGACATAACAGTGAACTCATATAATCCATATCGAGTCGAGAATGCTGTCTTAGGAATATCCGATGGTCTAATCCTCATCTGATGGTAACCGGATCGGAGATCAATCTTCGAGAATACTCTAGCACCTCTCATCTGATCAAATAGATCCTCAATACGGGGCAACGGATACTTGTTCTTTACCGTAACATCATTAAGAGATCTATAATCCACACACATCCGCTGCGATCCATCCTTCTTCTGTACAAACAAGACCGGCGCTCCCCAAGGTGAGGAACTCGGACGAATGTACCCAGCATCTTGTAACTCAGTTAACTGCTTCTTAAGTTCCTTCAACTCCTCTACGGACATCCTATATGGTCGTTTAGAAATAGGGGCGGTTCCAGGTAAGAGGTCAATAACAAACTCAACTTCTCTATCAGGTGGCATCCCTGGTAACTCCTCTGGAAAGACATCCGGAAAATCTCTAACCACCCGGATGTTGTCACCAACAAACTCCTCCGGTATAAAGAACATTGCACGCATGGGTGAGGAGGTTACTGCAATATTAACTTGAAACCTTTCTCCTTTAGTGGTAGTGAGTTCTACGGTACCTCTACCACATGCTATAACGGCCTTTGCCTTTCTTAGCCATGACATACCAAGGATCAAATCTATACTGCTTGACTCTAATATTATAGCAGTAGCTCCAAATTCTCTACCCATAATGGTCAATGTCAATCTACGTGTCATTTGATTCGCCTCAACAGGCCCTTTAGGTGTAATTACTATCATGGGTTTTCTCATATTTAGCAGTGGTATTTCATTTGTGTTGGCATATCTAGCAGACATGAATGAATGTGTAGCACCAGAATCAAATAATATGGTTGCAGGAATTGCATTAACATAAAACATACCAATTACGAGGTCCCCACCATCCGGGGTAGCATCAACGCTGACTTGATTAACTTTGGCAATAGAGTATCCCTTGCCAGATCCTAGAGTTTGCTGCCTGTTCTGAACTGGAGTAGTAGCCATCCTCTGTGGGCAGACATTTGCATAATGACCAGTCTTCCCACACTTGAAACACGTTGTGCCTGGACTCTGTCCTGCAAACTTCGTCGGAGTGCCAGTGGGGGTAGCCTGTCGAGGAGGTGGAGTCCTCAGTGGTGATTGCTGAACTGGGCGCGGTCCTCCGGGTCGAGTTGGTGTACCCTGTGGTGAACTGTAGCGAGGACGAACACTGCTGCTTCCTTGTCCTTGAGATATTGCCTTTCTCTTCAAATCTCCCAGCTGAACACGCTTGTGTTCAATAGCCAGGGCCTTATCAAGCAGCCTCTGAAATGACGGAAATGTGTGTGCCACTAGAGCATACTGCAGTGGTCCATTAAGTCCTTCAATGAAATGCTCCTGCTTCCTCTCGTCTTCAGCAACTTCTTCAGGGGCATATCTGGATAACTGAATAAACTTGTCGCGGTACTCGCTGACTGACATACTTCCTTGCTTCAGCGACAGAAATTCCTTCTTCTTGATCTTTATCATACCAGCTGGAATATGGTAGTTCCTGAATTGTGTACTGAACTCTGCCCAGGAAATAGTATCAGCAGCATCGTGGGCAGCAGTATAAGAATCCCACCAGTCAGCAGCAGGACCTGTCAGACGTCCAGAAGCATATAAAACCTTCTCCCGGTCAGTGCATTGTGCAATATTCAACATCTTCTCAACGGACTTCAGCCAATCATCCGCGTCCAGTGGATCAGGTGAGCTAGCGAATGTAGGTGGCTTATGACTCATGAACTCCCGGTGCTTATCACGAGGTGGAACTGGTGGTGGTGGTGGAGGCAATGGCACTTGCTGCTGTTGCTGCTGTTGTTGAAGTTGCTGTTGCAGCTGCTGTTGTTGTGCCCTCCTTTCCTGGCGTATCTCATCTCGCTCCTGGCGCAACTCCTGGCGTATATCTTCTCTTTCCTGACGCATCTCATGGCGTTCTTGCTGCATCTGGGCACGCATATCAGCCATAGTGTCTGCCATTTGCTGCATCACCGCCATCTAAGCAGCAACCAGTGGGTCAACTCCGCCTGGTGGAGGATTGGGAGGATTCATCTCTGCAGGCTGTGGCTGAGGTTGTCTATATATCCTTCGAGTGTGTTGGTTAGGAGGCAAGTCAATTCCACCACCCCGCCTGGTATTGACCATCTGAGTTAGATACATATGGTAAGAAAATAGTAGACAAGGCAGGTATTTACAAATCAGGTTACTTTGGGGAATTTTATTAGCTAAGCAGTTTAATGTTTTACCTACCATAGCTAATTTATTACCTTATAGTGGTACATACTAAGATGTCCATCTATAATAATTCAGTCAATCAAAGAAGCAAATCAGGCATTTAGCATCAGCACAATCAACCAAAAAAAATTTTAAGAAAATAGTTTTAAATTTTTTTTTCTCGGGTTCCCTAACTCTTAAGAATGTCATAGGGGTAGGGATTCCAAGGTTTGAAATCCATCTTGTCTTAGAATAGAGAAGATAAGAATGATCAGAGTAGAACAGTAGAAGGTGAGACAAGACCAAGATGAGATGAGTATAAAATGAGTCAGAGTAAGGTAAGTAGGAGAGGGTTTGTCCATTTCTATCTAGGTCTCGTCCTACAGTCAACATTTCCTCTGATACCACTTCTGTCACACCCGGCTTTAAGGAACAAAGCCAGGTGCATCTCATACATGCGCCAAGAAGACAACATATATAATAACAGAGTGTATAGAGATAAATGTCATAAAACATCAGAGTATTTTTTACATAGCGGAAGACTTATTACAAAATAAAATAATAAAGATAAAACGAACTAAGGATCGTCGGCGCCAATGTCGACTGGGAAACGCCACCTAGATCAGATCGAACTCCTCAGTGTTAGGCGGCTCCTCCTGAACCACCTGATCTTCTCCTGTGGGGGGGGTGTGAGACAGCAAGGGTGAGCTCACACATGATCATAGCTCAACAAGTTGTGGGGAACCAGTGGACATAAACTCACAAAGGTGTGAGTTCATGTAATGTGTAAGGCTAATCAATGATAGGGGTTAAAGCTAAGCATTGCTTTTAAGTAGTTGGTCAAAATTTTATTAGCAATTACTAAGTGTAAGTAAATACCAAACCATAGATAAAGTAATAGAACAAATTTAATAATAAACCCATGCAATGCAAATGACAAAATTGAATTTAAGTTCCATAATTTAAACATCAGAGAGTCCTGAGCTGCTCATGACCGCGAACACGGCTAGTATACCAGTTTTACACTCTGCAGAGGTTGTACCCTTTACCCACAAGTCATGTTACCCATCTGCCAAGGGATCGCGACTTCCCATACACCTCTACCGAGGAGGCGAGGCAGGGTAACACTACGAGGCCTTTACAAAGTTCCACTAGCTTCCGAAAACCCGCTACAGTTTATAGGAAGTTCCAATGCAGGGTTCCTGGCTGACCGCCATCACAGCAAAATCAAACAGGGACCTCCCTACACTGACCACTCCCCTACTGTCCTTGCCCCTTTCGGGTAAGGTAGTCTTCCACTAGCTTTCCTAATTAGTCAGCCAAGGGCGTCCCATTAAACCCTTGTGGTGGCACGTGGTTCTCAAGTTAAGCTCTATGTTCCAATTAACATTAATGATCTCAACATGAACATAAACAGAATAACAAGAATAATTGGAACATAGATATAATAAATGATTATCCCAAAACCATGTAAAGCAATAGCAAACTACCCAAGTGATTCAGGGGTAAACAAGGTAATGAGATAAACAAATCTAGGGTGACCTATTGGGTCCCATCAAAATTTAACCTATGCATGGATAAGTGATATTAAAGAACATTATTAGGTAAAAAGTGGTCAAGGGCACAACTTGCCTTCAATGAGCTCCTGCTCAGCTACTTCAACCTGCTGCTCACCAGGATCCTCAGCAACGGGCTCTTCTACTCGCCACAATACAAACAAGCACAGTGCATATAGAGAAATTAACATTACACCAAACATATAAACAAAATACATAGTAATAATCTACACCTTAAAATAAAATTCTAGGAACAGGAATCATAATTTTTGGAGTTATAGAATTTAAGTTATGTATTTTCAAAGGTTTTATGTGTTTAAATTGGATTAAGTGAGGAATTAAATTTATTACTGTTTTCATGACAAAATAGAGGCTCTAAGTGATAAAGAATAAAATTACAAAAATTTAGAAACTGGAATGGATTAATTTGGAGTTCATATGTATTTTCTATGAATTATCAAAGTTCTAGCAATTATTTTTGTATTAAAAATCTATTTTCTATTTTATTTATCCCATTTAAACAACCTCTGGACTGGGCGCACTATTATTAAAGAGTCCAGGGGCAACGACGCAAAAGACACACAGACACAGGCCCCATGCGCAGTGGACGGCGGGTTCTAAACTCCAAAACCGTAAGGGTCCTTTTGTAAAACCCGCACCGCGAAGGGGTATCAGCCGCCCAGGACCACCCGATCACATCCCAACGGTTCGGATTTAATTTCCCTTGATCTAATCGTGCCCGATCAATTCCGATCCTACGGTCCCGGTCAACGTAAGCACCGAGCCATCGCAGCCGCTCAGTGCTCCACGATCTACAGCGCACACGCCAAGATCAACGGCCAGAAGGCCGTCTTCCCCGCCCAGAGAACATTGCGGCGGCGCGGCTTCGCCGACGACCGACCACAGGCGCTTGCAGGCGACTCGCCGCCCTCCCTAATCAAACCCGAGGTTACCTACTCGATCCTAGAGAGTAAGCGAATGTAGGGGCAGTGTCGTTACCTTGAATCGGGGCGCCGAACTACCTGGCCACGACAGCGCGCGTGGACACGGCAGTGCTTCGACTCCGGCGACAAATCCACTCGTCTCCCGTTGTCAATCCTGCGCAGTGTGCCCGGAAACACCTACCGCAGGTCCGACCGAAGCTCCCGAGCCGGAACACAATGATCCTAGCGGCCGTAATCGCTGTGCAGGGTGATGGCGACACAACCACAAGGCGCGGCGGCGGCGATTCGGGTCCGCGATAGATGAGCTCAAGCGAGAGAGGGACAGGGGAAGGGACGGAGCTTGAGAAACGCGGCGCGAGGGTTTTTATGGTCTGGTAGTCGTGCATGGGGTGCGGATCCTTCGGCCCAGAGGGGGTAGCACGACCGCGCCATGCGCCGGTACTCACGCGAGGTTCTGTTGCAACGACGACGGAGATCCCTGCGTTCCTGGACCCACACGTCAATGACAGTCCGCTCGCGCGAAGGTGGCTGACCGTAGGGCCCCGCATGGAAGACAGCCGCGCGCGAGCAAGGGGCTGCGCCGTGGACCCCGGCTGTCGGCGCGCGTGGGGTGCCCAGTTGGGCCGCACGGATCAAAAGAGGGAATTGGGCCGAGGGGTGAAGGCTTTAGGCCCAAACTGCACAGTTCTACTTTTTCTTTTATTTTTTTCCTTTTTCCTTTCCCTCTTTTCCAAATTCAAATTTAAATTCTAGTTTCAATTCAAACTTGTGACAATTTTATCCTTAGATTATATTGTGCCCTGAAAATTCCCATTTGGAGATATATTTATATATTATTTATATTTCTATATCACATAATATTTATTTGCTTCTCTTTTCTAAATTTTGGAATCTCTTTTAAGTTTTCAATTCCACTTTAGACTTTTTACTATATTCCTCATTATGTTATTTTTATATTGTCACATAAAATGCACACAAAATAAGATCCAGCATGATGCACAGGTTATTTATGTGTTCCTTTGTTCCCATTACCAATTTTTTTTACTAGTGTTGATCACATGTGATGAATAGTAGAGGCCACAAACTATTGAGATTATATCAATCCCCTTTATTTCACTTTTGAGTGTTACAGTGGAGGGGTATAAATAGCCCTACCCACCAAACTAGCCGCTACCAGGGTTTCCTGCGCATGGGCGCGGTCGTCTCAACAGATAGTTCTGACAGCTAGCCGTTGGGCTAATGGCACACCGGACAGTGAACAGTTCATGTCGGTGCACATCGAATAGTCCGGTGTGACGGCTAAAATTCAACTTCGCAACTCGTTGCTCTCGAGTTTTTCTTGGGGGCAAGGCTCTGCCCCTGGGCCTGACTGGCCCCACTGTCAGGGGGCGCACCGGACAGTCTGGTGCACACCGGACAGTGCAGTGCCCCTAAGACAGAAACCATAACTTCTTTTTCATTCTATTTTTCGAATCGGTTTTTGTTCTAACTCGTGAGTGTGTTATAGAGAGACACCTAGCACTAGATGTGAGTGTGAATATGCACCAACACTACACTAGAATTCTCTTAGTCAAACTACTCGTCCACAACCCCTCTTTATAGTACGGCTAAAATAAAATAGAAGACCTAATACTATACCGAGTGTCCGCAACTCCTTCGACACTCGGAATACGAAGACCTTCACCTTCTAACTCATCTCAGGGATTGTTTTCACCGTTGTAGTACAACTTACTGTAATGCGACCTAACTTACCATTTGCTTTGCAAAACACACGTTAGTCACATATAATATTACGTTGTCATTAATCACTAAAACCAACCAGGGGCCTAGATGCTTTCAGTACAAGTCATTAAAATCCATCCCTCATGTCCTCCGATGAAAAGTACGTGTCCTACGGGGTCCGTCCAGCGATGAAGGAGACCATGGTAGGTGGACAGGGAGATGAACTAATAGTGTGTTTCGTTTGAGGAATGAGATAGTCTATCATCTTCTCACTCCTCACTTTCTTATTTGGTTTGTGAAATAGAATTAGATGGTCTATTACCATTTCATTCCTCATAGACTAATAATTAGTAATAATAAGACGAATGAGTTTATTCCACCAAATTTATGGAATTGACTCATGATACACCACCTCATTAGAATGGATTGATTCTTCAAACCAAACACCATCTACCGGTCATTCCATAAGTTTGTGCACTTCCACGTGGGTCACAGCGCGCGACAAGCGCCAGCAACATGCCAAGGCCAAGGGCAAGGAAATCATTATGAAGGTGTTGTTGAGAACGGTCCGAATTTTTTGTTTTTTAGCCATTTTTGTGACAAAAAATTACACTTAGACCCCTAGAAAATTTATTTCCCGTTTTGGACCCGATACTCGACGCCATAGCCTACGGCGCTGAGCTCTAACGTGGCGCAGGCGGCTCCAGGTGGCTAGAGCTGTCGTGGCGTCGACACGGCGCCGACGCGGCCTCGTAGCTCGGCGCCACAAATCTTGGTGTCGAGCTACGAAGGCCTATAAAACGGTCGCGCTGCTGGCCGAGAAGAGCTCATTTCCCCTCAATTCAAAACTTCGTCAAAGTTGCTATATTCAAAGTTTCGAGTTGGAATACTTCGTAGACCAAGGTATGGTGTCTCACTGATTCATTTTGTATATTGGGTTGTAATTTTTCGATTATTAGTTTCCATTGTTGCTCCTAGAATATATAGTATAGTTAATATGATGACTACATTTTATGATAGTTTGTGAAATCCGATTATAAAGTCTATTAGGTACATGTGTTAATTATAATCGTTTCTTAAGTGAATGACATGTACTGGGAGGCATTGTGGCAGAAGAGAGGTCATCCTCGGGAGTTATATCCGGACGTATCTAGTAAGGATGCTCCTGTTCCTCCTGAGCTTCCTGTGCCTAACTGTGACTGTGGCAGACTGGCTTAGGAATGTCAATCCAAACATCCAAACACGGCTGCTCGCTGCTTCTACCTTTGTGGCGGTTTTAACTTATGTAGCTTATGACTTGTGACTTAATATTGTTTACTAGATGTGCTTCGTTCCATTGTTTTAGGAGCACTTGAGGTGTTTCTTTTTCCAGTGGATCGACGGTCCTGATAAATTTGACCCTCAATATCTTCTTTTCGCTAATTGGTTGTGTGGAAGGACTAGTCATGAGCGTTTTAAGCTTTGGGTACCTCCTCCCCCGAATCCTCCACCAATGATAGATGCAAAGAAGGAGGTAGCAACAGAAAGAAGAATGGACTCGCCGCCTCGATGCGATTGTGGGGATCGTGCTATCATCGACGAAGACACTGCGAAGCACTTCGTGTGTCCGAACATTGATTATGTGAGCCCATAACAAATGTCTAAAGTTTTGTTATTTTTTGCAAAAATTTACTAATTTATTCTCCTGTAGCCATATGGGTGGCGTAAGTGTCATTTTAGAGAGTGGTTGTATGGTCCTTTGTCCCATTGGCTAGAGGCAGAGGCAAAGGAAAAAAATGAGTGGGCGGAAGAGTTGAAGTTTGATCCAGTACTCTGTAAATGTGGTATTGAAGCTAAGTATGGATTAGTTCCTTCCGAGCTTGGTGTTGACTATTTTTGTGGACATATGGTAGATTACGATGAAGTTGGTATTTGTTTATTGTTTGCACCAGCTGTAATGTTACACCCGTACTTACTCTTTTTTTGTAGGAGACGAGGAAATGCAGTTGGGGGAGTTACGACGACAAAGGAGAGGTGATGTGCACAATAAAGTCCAAGAGATTAATGGGACAGAAAATGCGTTGTGGATCTCAGCTCGTCGATTCGTACATTAACGATCGCATACAGGACATGCGTAGGTACGCGAAATCTACCCATTTTGACAGCCTGACGCGTGCAGAGCAGAGGAGGTTGAAGGTGGCAAATGAGAAGAGAGCACAGTATGCAAGGGAATGGGAGGCGGCTAGAGCCGAGAAACCGATGTTGGATAATCTTGCTGATCGTCTCAAGGGAAGTGAGTGAGAAAAATGATACTATAATTTTGTTAGTACAATTTATTTATCCTGACTTTGCAAACTTATTTTCTCATTATATTTGCGGAGATTGGATGTGGCGTAAACTATATCGCATATGAGGCACATGCAAGATATGTTCAGGAAAAATGGCGACGGTAGAGCTGATGGAGGAGGAGGCCAACACTGCAGAAGCCTAGCTATAACCTCTTGTCGTATCCCAGTCAGTCAGGCAGGGCAGAAACATCCATGACGCACTGTCGCCTGTCGCGTCTAGAAAAAGAACTGAACCAAATAGGTGGAGAATCCAAGCTCGATAATGGTAGCCAACCGTCTGCTCGTCTGCTCTAGGTGGACACTCCCCAAAAGCCTGCCTAAGCCAGGTGAGTGGGACTCCGGTGGTGTGGCTACCTCATAGGTCATCAGGAAGCAGTCTCCCAAGGAAGGCCTTCACCCTCTGCCTCCATCCACCTACTGCTGCCTGACCAGTCACTGGACGACCCAGAATGCTGAGACAAAGAATCTTCTGACAATCTTCCAGCGTCACGACCATCTCACCGTAGGGAAGGTGGAAAGTATGAGTCTCTAGTTGCCACCTATTGGAAGATAAACGAATACAAAATCATTAGTATGCAAATAGATGCGATTACTGTAAAAGTTAAAAAAAATAGAAGTCTTTACCTGTCAACCAGAGCCGTCAACGCCGCTAGGTTGAAAGTCGGCATTCCACGGCGAACCTGGAATGATACGACGTCCAAGCCAGCCCTCTCTAGGAGAGGAGTGTACCTATCATCGTACCGCATCTCCTCTAGAAACCGGTTGTGGGTCCGGACCCGCAGAACGGGCAACACCTAACAATAAAAGTAATTTGATTAGTCAAATATACGTTGTATTTACTAATTCAAAATTTTAATATATGTGCAAAAAATACCTCTCCCTCTGCGGTGAGACAGCCCCTGTGGTGCTCGTCGTAGTGAGGGTCCAGCAAGTGGAACTACGCCATCCTGCAAGTTAAGATAATAAGGTTAGTAAAAATATTAAAATGTAACAACAACATTGACATAGTACAATAAAAGATGTGTACTCTACGTGTGAAATAAACATTGTATCACACCTGACTAAGTGTCCAAATGCATGTACGTGAGTTGTGGCCAAGTCTCCCACATTTTCCGCATTCATTCTGCTCTGGGTCCACGAGAAAGGGAGAAGCTCGACCTCTCCTAGTGCGACCGGAAACCTGATCCATAACCATGTTGCATCGGCTCCTTTTCCTAGTACCACGTTTGTCCCGTCGATGCGCTGGATCAGCAATGTATACCGGACCAGTGTACGTTGGCCACTGTGACTCGTCAAGAAATGGCTCAAAACGAGGGCTCCAGGTATGTACTAAGCTCTCCACACTGAACTCCGAAGGTATCCTACTTTCAAATGCAAAGTTGCGATGACCTCCTCAAAAAGGGGAAGTTAGCCTTGCTATGATCCTTTCGAAGAATATTTTCTGCTAGATGTCGAGTGCACCATCTGTGGTGCATGGGTGCGTAGCTAGGAATCTGCTCTTGCGCTGCATTAAGAATACCTTGGTGTCTGTCAGATATGACACCAACCTCACGACCAGGGCCCACGACATTGATCCGAACAAGTCACAAGAATCAAGACCAACTATCTTTGTTCTCCCTCTCCACCAAAGCAAATGCCAAAGGAACCAATGCGTTGTCTACGTCACATGATATGGCAACCAACAATGTGCCCTTATACTTCCCAAGCAGAAAAGTACCATCAATAGAGAGCACGGGACGACAATATCTGAAGGCCTCTACGCACTGCGAGAAACACAAGAAAGCACGAAAGAAGATCTCTCTGTCGTTCCTCCATTCATTAGGTTTACGGATGTACTCGTAATACATGCTTGGGTTTTTTGCTTTGATTGCATTGAACAATGGTGGTGACTTCTCGTAACCCTCCTCCTAATCCACGTATATCATCTTCCATGCTCGCTGCTTTGTCCTCCATGCTTTCCCATACTTGATCCTGTAACCAAACAGCTTCGAAGTCATGGTCATAATTGACTTCACCTTCAAGTTTGGCTGACCCTTCAATGTCCCCAATAGCCTTTCCGCAATTAGGGTAGATGTCAACTAACGATGCTTAGAGCTCAGCTCTATCTGGGCACAAGTGTGTGGACCTACAATTTTGGTGATCTTAAACTTTCCGGTTTCCTTCTGCCTTTCGGCACATACCCTCCAATTACATTCCGACACCTCGACACAACTGTGTAACGATGCTGTGCATACGAGTGTCTCACCTTGAACGGCCTCTTGTGGTTCATAGAATATTCCTGTACCATCGTCTCAGTGTAGGCAGGTCCTTGAAAAGTAAGTCTACCTTAGTCTCAATGTTGTCGGCGTTATCCGGAGCCTCTAGCAGTTCATCGTCATGTCCTTCTGCGTATGCACCGGTGGAATTACTTAGGCTGCTAAATTCATGTACTGTAGGATCACGCTCGGGACACAAACGTCTTATGAGTTCAATTTCTTGCTCGGTCATTTCTTGAACCGGACGGTCATCATCAGAATCTAAGGCCTGCGCAGCCTCATATGGCTCCTCATCCTCAATCTGAACATCAACACTATTTGATGCCCTGCATATGTTGTCCATATTGTATGATACAGGCACATCAAGATAAGCATCATTATCTAGTTGTGGAGATCCTGCATTGCCTCGAAGGAGGAAATACTACATTAAAAAGTCTAATCAAACGAAATAACGATGGATATGAACAACATGTTAAAGACACTTGCTAAGATGATCCTGAATTAGATCCTGGGTCAATGGGATCTCCTGGGGGTACCACCGGATTAGAAGCCCCACAAACGCCGCGAACAGGACGAGAAATCTCATACTCGTTCGAGCCCGATTGAGCATCAGGCACAACAACCACTTCTTCCGGAAGCTCAGGCAAAGGAGCTTCAATACGAGATGCATTTGGCATTTGTGGAGACAACCCAAATGGAGCATCGCAATGACTAAAAGATAACTTTCGAACAACCACATCCAAACATGGTGGAACAATCGTCTTCACAATTCTGACATATCTCACCCAATCATCTTCTGAGGCAATGAAGATCAACCGTCGGACACCTGTCTCAGATGTAATATGGGACAACAAACCTTGAATTGATATTCAAGGGTCATTTAAATTGCAACTAATCTCCTCACAAGCTCGAGCGAAAATCTGGCCAAAAGAGGGTCTTTCATCGAACATCATGGTCACGTTCTTCATACCATAAAAACTAACATTCCCATAAACATTTGTCTCCACGCTTCCTCCATGGTATAGTGTCACTAGGGGTGTCCATCTATTGCAAACATGGATTACTAACTCAATAATGCCTAGGTACTTAAGCCTAAATACTTACTAAGTAATAAATAAATAATAACTACTTATTAACTAATAACTATATAGTAAATATTAAATGACCACATCAAACGAAATTACATAATTTATGAATAATGTACGAAAACAATGTATACCTGAGACCGCGCATGAGTCAAGCTAACGGTGGAGAAGGTCAAGTCGGAATGACACCTATGTACCAAAACTACTATTGTCAATAAAAAATTCGGCAGCACCTCCCCTATAAAGTGATGTTTCTAAAACCTGCAAAGAAACAACAACACGATGGTTGCCAACACAGAAAATTGTACGATAGCTACATAATAAACAATATGCTAACCATATGATAAACAATGTGCTAAACAATATGCTACAAGTATATACTAACTATATACTCACTAACTTTCCTTCATCCAATATACTAACAATATGCTAGCAATTTACTAACTATATAATCACTAACTATATGGTTAGTTAAACAAAATGCTAAGTAACTGTATGGTTAGCAAATTATTAAATATATACTCAATAAGTTTTCTCCATATACTTTACAATGTGCTAAGTAACTAAAAAAATTGAAAAAATTACTTGTTGGACTGGGAGGCGAGGCGGGGCTCGCTGCGGCTACGGCGGACGGCTCATCGGGCTGATCGGCATGGCTAGCCGAGCGGCGACGATGGCGTGCCGGTGGGGGGCGCGGTGGTGGGGAGCGTTGCCGCGGGCGAGGCCGGTGGCGCGTAGTGGAGGGGCCAGGCACGGTGGCGCGGGCCGGTGGGGCACGGTGGAGGGGTCGGGGCACGGCGGCGGGCCACATGGTGGAGCTGCCGGGGAGCGGTGGCGCTGCCGGTGGCAGTGGCGGGGAGCGAGGAAGGGTGACACACGGTTATAGAGAATGGGGAAGAGAATGACGCGGTGGCAGTTTTAGTCCGGAGCTCGGCGCCAAGATCTATGGTGCTGAGCTCTAGGCCACGTCGATGCCACATCAGCTAGGATTGGACAGCGCGACAGGTATCTTGGTGCCAAGATCTATGGCGCCGAGATGTGTATGCTCGGAACCATAGCTCATGGCGCCGAGAAATGGGTCCAAATCTCTACTACTCCTTATGTTTGTATCGTAGGCGTCCACATTTGACTATGGTGCACGGTTCTGCCGTCGCGCTCCCTCTACACTCCATCCGTCCTCCGCGCTCCATCCTCGAATCCCGTGGCTCCATGCTCGAATCCAGCGTTCCCTCCGCCTCCTTCCGCGCTCCAACCCCGCTGCCCGCGCGCGCCGCCGCTCCGGCCCGCGATTCCCCCACTTCCCCGTCACCACCCTGAGCGATGCGCTCGCACATCCAGCGCACTCCCGACCCCTCCGGCAACAACTCGGAGGGGTCGAGGCCGAATCTGCCGATGAGAAGGGGCGATGGAGAGGCTGGTGGTGGCCACGAGGGCGTTCTCCGCTTCGGTCTCTGGCGGCGGCACTGGCGGTGAGGTCGGCGACAGCGAGGGGAGGAAGACCTAAAGTGGGCGCTGGCGCTACCATGCCCTTGCAGCACCGCTCACGCGATGCCCGCGCGTGCCCTCGCCTTCACCGCCGCGATGCCCGTGCCTCTGCCCTCGCATCCTCCGCCCTCACGACACTGCACCCTCCCTAGTGATGCCCGCGCCTCCATCCCCGTGATGCTCGCGCCTACCCCCGCCTCCTCTGCCCTCACAACACCGCGCGTGCACGCCTCCTCCCCGTGATGCCCGCCCTGACTCCCAGATGCTGGCCCTTGCCTCCTCCACCGCGTATAGCCGGCTCCGCAATCCATGGCCTCGCACTCCCAGAGTGGGAGCAGGCGACACCATGGCTACGCCCGCGACTCCCCTCCGCAATCCTTGGCCCCGCGCTCGCTCTCCCGAGCTCCGACGGGCTCCCGCCCTAGCCCCTGACACCATGCTGTGCCCAACCCTAAACCTAGCCACCATGCTGTCAACAACGCCACCTTCCTTCCTCGCCACCACACCTTCTTTAGATGGAAGGCACGACTGGTGGCATCTTCCTGATCTCGGAGCATGTCTAATCCTCGCTCCAAATGCTGCTCCACCCCCAATCCGTGTGGCATCTTCAGATGGAAGCCGGGACAATGCCCCGTCCCCCTCTCCCGAGCCCTGATGACTAACATTCCAGGGATGTCGCTCTGCGATCCTCACCTCCTCGTCGTTGGTGGTTGCGCGACCTCCTGACCGTCATCTCCGCCCGCAAGATCCCACCGACTCGCCCACATCTCTGTCCACAGCTGCCTCCATCACACACCTCCTCCACGCCGACGAGAAGGCTCGCCCACCTCTCAGTCCACGACCGCCTACAACGTGCCTTCTAAATAAAGGTCTATTCATCTGATGTTTTGCTGAATGATGAATTAAGGAATCATCTCATAGTTTACAGTTTATTTAGATTACCATTTTTATTAGATTTGTTAATAAGGTTAGAAGTAAATTTCTACTATCATGGATTGACTGGCCATTGAATGGAAATCTTTGAGTGTGAGATTAGTAATACTTGGCAGGATTACTATTTTTTTAGAATTGCTAATGAGATTAGTTAATTCCTTCTTTTGATAATACTTGTCTTTACCTCTGCTTTAGTACAATCTAGGTCGCCTCCAATCTCGTCTCCACCGCAGCTCGCCTCCACCACATCACTGCCATATTGCCTCCACCGTAGATCGCCTCCAATCGCGGATGCCCGCCGACGCCTACCAAATCTCGAGCTCCAATCCCACCGACAACTCCTACCAAAATCGAGAATTCGGGATCTCCAATCCCATCCCGGATGCCACCCATCAGCGGCTGACCAGCCATACCTCGCCTCGAATCTCCGGATCACCGTCTAGATGCGCAGTCGTGGTCTCCGGATTACCAAACGATTCCAACTCAAATCCCCAAATCGTGCACCCACCATCGTTAAAAAGTCTCGATTGCCATCCTGCTCCAACCATCCTACAATGACGCCAATCCTGCGCCCACCCTCATCCAGGTTAGTTTGCATTATGTTTACCATTACTCTTGTGTTGTAGCACTTCGTGATCATGCATAACCATGATCAACCATGGTCGTACCTTCATGTTGATAACTGAAAAATTGCTAATTGTGTTCTTTTATATTGATGTAGAAATAAACTCAACAGTACCTGACCTTTTCTCTGAAGTGTGTGTTCTTTTATTTATAAAAATCTGTGACTCCAATGATTACAGTTACATGTCCTTGAATTCTCCTCGTACATATTATTCTGTGGACTAATAAATCTCCCTTTGCTGCATTTTATAAATAATGTGTTGTTCTACATTGCTACTTCTCAATAAGAGAATATGTTCACTGGATAATGACTTGTGGTGCTCCATTAAAGCCAACAACAAAAGTAGAGTATTTGGACCATTAATGAATTAGTAGGATGGTTGCACTTAGTGATTGTATTTTTTAGTTGTTGAGCTAACCAGCTAGGCTTAAATAGCCCGTCCTAAAATTGGAGGAGAAACTCTTATTTGATGTGGTTTCTATCATTTTTTAGTGCACTAAATTATGAGAAATGACATTGAGTGGGGGTTTCGCTAAAAATATTTCTGAATCTTTTTTGGTTAGGTGGTTAACTGTCTAGCCTGTTTTTTATGCTAGCTAGGGGCATACAATATTGGCGCGTAGCATTACCACCACGTATTTTTAGCCTCCTACAAATAATGGTTGTTGGCTTTAATGGTTGTCTGGCCGAACTAAGCAAAAGGAAGCTGATCTGGAGTACAATGTTGCAAAGCAGGTTGAGAGAATGTTAACGTATGTTTTGCACAACCTTTTTATCTATACTTCTCCCTATGGTCCAAAATAGCTTGTAATGTGAAGAGTTCTGTTGTTCCACAAACTTGGGCTATTTACCTTGATTATTTTTTTGAAGTCTTACTGCATATTCATTATTTTGGATGTATTGGCTCGATTCACTAATAAGATAGGAGGTGAATTAGTCGATGTCTTACGAAAACGATATTGTACATTTTGTAGTTATAATAATCTGTCCATCCTATGTCACACTCTGTAGATGTTAATTTAGGAACTATAGAGTTAAGGTAAATTATTCATTTACTGTTACAAGCAGCTCTATGCAGTCACCAAAGGTGAATTAACTGTACCATAATAACTTAGGAGCTTGTTAATGATTTTGCACATTTTTTTGATCTAGGAAGCACTTCCCCTTTCTATATTTCTATTGTATAAATTGGCTATGGATCCGTTGTGTGTGGCGTGGACATGGAAGCAGGACTTGTGCTCCAGGTACACCCACTGACTCTTGTCATATGCTAGATTTTTTTGAGATAATCCGTCTACTAGACTATTGTGTTGCTTATAATGATTTAAGTGTCTCCTAGGTGAAACAAGCTTCCAATAGTTTGTAGCAACCATTTTTTATTAATAGATTTTTTGTACTCAATCTACCAATTCCAATCCCCATATTCTTGATACTTATTTACGTTGGTATTATGGGTTCTTGTCTTTTATTTATCAGACCGATTTACTTCCTTGATATGCTTTTCTCTATCTTTTGAAGTTTTTTATCTTGAGAAATCTGCTTTCTGTTCTACTATTATGAAGTAAATCTACTCACAATTTCTCTCGACAAGGAAACACTTGCATGAGAAGTAGTGCTAACCCAGAAGTCAGAAGTAGTGCAAACCTAGAAACCAGAAGTAGTGCTAACATAGAAGAGGAAAGTAGAAAGCTCTTTGTCAGTAGAGGCAAACCATCTCTCTGATGAACTTGAACCAAAGTTGGAGGATGCTCAGAATGGGGAGGAGGTCTAAGTGAAAAGTAAAAGTGGGCAGCGTGATGCCAACTGTCCCCTACCATGGTCATCTACTTGTTTCCCATTTTCCTGCCAGACTGGTATTTTGTACTAAACTGGAGGCCAAAATCATGTGCTCTCTTTATGATGGGCTGCCATACTAAATTTAAGGGTGAGCTAGACGACAAGGCCAAAACCTAAACTAGGGGCCAAAATCATGCACTTGTGCTTCTCAAAACTGCAGTAAGGAAGTGAACCAATATGATTAGGGCACTTTTGAGGCCGAAAAGAATTCCTTTTGCAAGGAAGGCTTGTTAGGATGGGGAGATAGAGGTCAAGTTACTTATGTTTCAGTCCATAATGGAACTAAATCTGAAATCTATGGAGCAAACCAGTCAATCTAGATCTCTATTTAAACAAACATTTTTCATGATGCAGTTCCACATGTGAAAAAGCCACATGGATATGTAATAACATAAATCTCTTTAGTGGGAAATAAGTTTCTGTAATACATTTATGCACCCAGGTATCAAGAAAAAAATATTGTCATTTCTATAAAAACATGATGCACTTTTTCACAATTCATAGTGTGATGCTATTCCTCTTTTGCCTTTAGAGAAGCCCATAATACATAGGGACGTGAAGTCAACAAACATTTCAAAATCACTGGTCTTCATCCAGTGACGACAGAAATAACTAAGAGGCTCCATAGTGTATGTGATGGGAGGCAAACTCAAGAGCTAGAAAGTTGGATGGTACTTGCTTTGTCTCCTTTCTCTCCTCTACTTGCCTTTGCATCCCCTGTTTACAAAAGTACAAATGAATAAATGTCCATGTGCTATCTACTGCAGATTTTTATGTGTAAGTTAATGGTGCATTTGACCAAATACATAAAATGAGATGTTCCGATATCACTTCAACTTGAAACTTCTAATCTTGAATTTTTTATAGCCAGTGTTGCTGCTTTCTTATTTGCCTTCCTTTTTGATTGTAGGCTCTCAATAACTGGGGTCTTAGGCTACAGGTACCTCTCATCAATTGTATTTTCTTAGCCATTTTCCCTAAAGTTTGGTTAATTATTTGCTTTAGTTCCACCTACCTATGCTAGTTGTTCATTGAGTATGAATTTGCAATGCAGGAGGTGAGTGCAATTGATCCTGCCCGTGATAAACCGACCATCATAAAACCAGTTATCAGTAAGGTAGATACTTGATCCTGGCCGTGATAAACCGACCATCATAAAACCAGTTATCAGTAAGGCATGACCATTACGGGTGCCTAGGAATTATTTTTAGGTGTTACTTAGTAAATATTATTCTCTTTGATGAACCACTGACACTCACTTCTATTGTAGTTTCGTGCTATAATTCAACTGCAATTTGATTTCCATAGGGCAATATACAACCTCAGAACTGTCTTGGTGTGCCTCATAACTCACCCGTCGAACGATACATATATTTATTAGATTAGACTAAAATAATTACTTTGTTTTAGTATACTATGTATAAACTTCTAATAGAATTTATGCCTTCCACAGTTTAAGTTCAATGACAATGAAACTCATATTTTCTTTTATAATGATTCAGAACGGTTTAGCTGAGGATACCACGAGATCTGGGAAGCCAGATGTCTCCCTAAATGAGCTTTACAGTCAATCTGCTATGTATGTTACAGATGTTCATGCTCTGAAGCCAAATTACTCGGAATCTATATATATATATATATATATATATATATATATATATATATATATATATATATATATATATATATATATATATATATATATGTTACTTTCTCTACCATATGCCTAGGATCTTCCTCTCTTTTTTTCCTACGAACTTCCTTGGCTAATAGTGTGATCTTTTGTCAAATGCAGGTCTATTGTAGCGCTTTGCGATTAGTCCGCTCCATGGTATAATTCATTTTTTTTCTATTTCTAATGAATTGTGTTAGTTTTTCTCTCTTTGCTATTAGTATTAGCTGACTGTTATTTTTTCTGTTTCTAATGAGTTGTGTATTTATAATAATATTGCATATTTATACCGTCAATATAGAATTAGTGTTACGATGATATTTTGTCACACGAATTTTGCATAACATAACGATGTTTGTTGTTCCATATTTATGTTTTATATCAATTCTTAAACATAACATTGTCTTCCTTTCCTAATGAATTGTGTTAGTTTTTCTCTCTTTTCCTGCACACAAATCTCAGGAAACTAAATGATTGAAAGACTTCAACATATATTTGCTTCATCAAGTCACACATATGGTGGCTTGACTATGGATTTTCATTGTAATTGACTGGGTCCATCTGCTTTATTTCAAGTTTTTACAATCCTAGAAACTTATCTATCAAAGTGAAATAATATGATACTCCTATCATCTCATCGGGATTTTGGCTTAACTTCTCCATTCAACTTCTGCACATTTGTAACATGCGTCTTGGATGTTATAGTAATGAGAGGAGGTAGATGATATAATTTGCCTGTTCCTGTTCTAGTATAAATTCAATTCTGGTTTCTTTGGATGCTCATTTCTAGTTCAATCCTACCCTTAGCATGGGGATGTGGTGAGGTGGTACATCCAGTCCGAGGAGCCTAGGATGAGGTGGAGTGCCGACCTCCACTGCAGCTTCGTGCAGGCCATAGACTGCCTCGGTGGCCAATACAGCACGTTCTCCTTCCTCCGCCTCTTCCCTTCATCATAAAGCCTCCCATGGTGTAATCTTGCCCTCAGTTTTTGTATGCTCATGTAGTAACATTACCATTGAGTGATTCAGTAGAATTATTTAGTGATTTGTTCCCTACCAGTTCTAATATTGATTCCATTCTTTCTTTCGGAGAAACTATTGGTTGTGTTGTGTGCTTGTGTGTATTTCTCCTACTTCCAATCACGTTTTCAACAGCCTAGCTAACTTTTGTTTTGGCGGTGTAATAAATCGCAGAGGCTACACCAAAGCTCATTCTTCAGTTCATGGGCCATGGGCACCAGGGGGCTCACCATATCTCACGTAAAGAATCATCTCCAGGCTAGTTGTTTCACTTCTTCATCCATTGTCTGGCATGCACCTGTAGCTTCTCTGCCACTCATGTCTTCACAAAATCTTGTAAGCATGGCATGCAATGTTTTCTTAGCCTTTTTCTAAAAGAATTATTTTGCTTACGATTGTTATGTTTGTCCACTGTTGTCGTAACCAGTGTAGGTCCTCTAGATTTTAGCAAACCTTGAATCATTCTGCAATTCTTTTTATGGTGAGTTAACAAAAAATAATTTTTATACTGTGACGATAAAGGCAAAACAACTTTTTAGGTTCTTTTTGTAGAATATAACAAGCTGATTTAATCTTGCAAGTTGTTCAATGTAGACCTCATACTTATCAGTTTCTTTCTTGTGGGATATCTCAGATTTTATCTCAATATTGACTTTAAGTATTGTAAGCCTTTGTTAATTTGTGGTTGTTCATTGTTGTGTCAATCTAAGAATATTGATTGCAAATTTTGTTGTTTGGACAATGAAATTTACAATATTTAGAATATATGTTAGACGCTGAATATTGTAATGTTGTCTTTGAGTTGGTGGACATTGATAAAAAGGAGATGGAGATGATCAAGGACCTGCCTGAAGAACTCAAGCAGGACATCAAGCGCTACCTCTGCATCGAGCTAGTTAAGTGGGTACAATCATTAAAGTCACTTGGGATTTTGCCTAACTTTTTTACATATGAATGTGCGGTGAGATTGTTACGGTATTTTCCATTGCCAGGTCCCGTTGTTTCATGGCATGGACGACCTGATCCTAGACAACATTCATTATAGTTCTGAATGAGATGTGGATTGTTCTATTTAGGTTATGATCCTGCTATGGGACTGCTTAGGTTATGACCCAAATTCTAAGATGTGACTATCATTATGTGCATTTGTTTTCTTTTACTTTAGAAAAGTAGCTCATGTTCTATGTCAGCTTCTCTCAAAATCTGAAACACGTTTTTGAGGTTGGCATAGTTGTAGTTTGGCGTTCTGATGTTTATCAATTTTGTTTTACAATTTTGCATCCAAAATTCACTTGTCTATCTTCATAGCCCGTTTCAAAGATGCCATGAATGTTTTAGACAATTGGTTTAAAGTTGACAGAAGCTCTCACTTCTTCACTTAGCTTGTGATCTACAACTAATGTATAAGCTGACATATGTAGTTCATTTGAGTGGAACTGCAGCCGCATCAAGATTTCTTTCATTACTTCTACAACCCATTCTAAAGATATTTTTATATAGGATTCGGCCGAGGATAAGCATTGGTCATATCCATGATTTTGACCACTAATATTGTTGCTTATAGTTGACAGAAGCTCTCACTTCTTCACTTCTAGATGGAGTCCTTTTGATACTTGGGGTGTTCGGTAAGTTGGTGTTCAATTGGAGTATGTTGCATAATTTCATAGCTTTCTTAATATGCCAATTCTGTTGATGGAGCTTTATCGACATGCCAATTTATAAATTGAGCATGTTGCAGTTAGATGTAGTCTATTTCAGAATTGAGTGTACAAATAGATTTTACTTATAATGTGTTGCATAATAGGACTAAGCTTTAGGGGAGTGCTTTTGTACCAATGGTAGTAATTGGTTAGTATCTTATGATCTTCATGAGAAATATGACATCGTTATATGACTGTATTTGGTAGCACCTTATGCAATTTTTTTTGAATTGGCCAAGTAGCGTGGTTTCGTGCCCATAATAGAATAGTGACACTTAGTTGATCTTTTGTTATTCTTTTTTAGATGTGAAGACCAAGTAGGAGACAACTCATGGGCATAAGCAGATTTTCTAGAAGAGGAGAGCAGCACTTGATGACTTTGATAGGTTCAAAGTCATGCTGGCAAAGATCGAGGTCAGGAAGCTCGCTATCAAATGTTTAGTTCGTGTTGGCACTGTTTCTATTGCTCGCTCACACTTTTTCTTTATGTAAACAGAGGGGTGGTGCTATCAGGCAAGAGCTCGCCAAGTTGAAGAAGACATTCATGGCTTAATGGGTATCTTTTAGTGGATGTCATGTTAGAGTTTTTGGTTCTAAGTTGGATCAGCAATTCGATTGAGTGTCGACAAAGACAGACGTACTAATATGTTCCCTGTGAATACATTTCAAACTTTATCAAGCATGGGTGTGCTCTAGATATTTTATTGTGAATGATAATGAATATATAAGGTAGATTGCGTCAAATGCGTGATCTGTACCATTTTTGTTTTGTTTAAACATTGGCATAATATATTTTGCGATATTGTCTAGGTTGATATATATTTTTTGGTATTATATCACGTGCAAATGTAGCTATTTGTGTGAGAAGACGTGTGATCGACTCTTTTTTCTTTTTTATATAAATAGCATTGAGATCAATTGTTTATATATATCTTATCATAACATTTTTACTTCGTAGCAACGCACGGACGTTCACCTATTTGTATATAAGTTATCATGATATTTATAAGTTGCCGTTACAACGCACGGGTACTCACCTAGTAAGCTATTAAGTCTTCTAGAGGCCTAAACGTGAAAATATTTCATAAAATAGACTAATATACAAAAAAATCGGGAGAACGGTGGTGTGGAGCTCTAGAAAAAAATAAACCTTTCCATGGCGATATTTGTTTGTCGCGCCACCTCTCGTCGACCTCCATCTATATCTTCTCAATTTTTTGCGACTAGATACTGCTGCAGGGGTTGCCCATAGCCCCTGCGACTGCTACTTTTTTTTACTAAATTACTAAATACGAAAACTAAAACTTTGTTTTAATTCTCGTATTTAGCAATTTAGTGAATAAAATGGAATAAAATGTAGAGACTAAAAATTAATCCCTACAAACAAAACAATCCCTTACTAATTCATGGCTGCATGTGTAGTGGGGGATGGAGATTGGGATTGATACCTCCTGTTAGGCTAATGTTTTATAGGCTCTACTTATATTCTATATTCAAACGTTTGATGTGACACGAACTAAATTATAGTCAGGGAAACCAAATACACCTTAAAACTTGATGGGCTTGGAAATGGAGATGTGTCAAATCGAGCATCGATGCGACGGCGGCAAGCGAGGAGAAGTGGCAATGGGGATGGGGGCCATGACGCGACCGAGGAGACTACGCGTGGAAGTCCCACGGGTGTCGGAACGGGGTGTTTAGCTACGGGGAGGGAGAGGAGGGGGAAGTCGATGGGTGTCAGAACGATACAATAGTATTTTGAGCTTTTGTTGCGCGATCTTGATCACGACGACGACCGGTGCGCCTACGGTGAATAGGAGCGGCATAGTTGTACCTGATATTTTGACGTATGTACATATTTGTACGGTTCATGTATGATTCTTCGGTGAGGTTTGGATCCTTATATTAAATTTAGAAGTCCATTGGATACTCGTAATCTACCAAGATGTAAGCTCTAAATATTGATGCCAAGATTTGTTTGACCACGTCTTGTTCAGCGACAATCCTGAGATTTTAGGGACCTAGGACAAGATTTAAAATAGAGGTCTTTCTAATTATTTTTATATATAACTATATAAACACTTAATATATATCTTAAAATAGTTATATCAAACAACAAGTAAACAAAAGTTACATATTATTGTATTATCTTGTAATTTTCCTCTAACATATATAAATAATACCGAGTTATGAACACATCATAGTTCCCCAACTATTCGACACTTTAGTACTAAATTATTAGACTATATACTAATAGTCTGACTACTGTATACATATATCTAGGCTTAGAGCATCTCAAAAGGACTCTTTATTTTTGGCTTTCTATTTAACTCTATATTTATCTTTCCATAAAAATTATACTCTATATGTAGCATCTCACTCTAACAGATTATCTATATAGTTTGGCTAGTCAGAGTGGCTTGCCAAGTTTGGCTAGTGAAGGAGCCAATTTAGAATGTCGGATAGCCTGACGAGTTTGATGATTAGTTCGTTGGAGAGTTATTTGTTGTTAAGTAGTCAAAATTTAGTTTGACGAGCCATTTAGCTTGTATGCATAGATGAAAAGCAAAGGAGACAAAATTGACACAGATATATACTTGTAGTTCTATTGTAATTTCTCAAACAAATGGCACAAACGAGTACACATTTATTAATATAGCAGAAAATAACACAAAAAATAGCCAAAGAAGGAAAGAAAAAGAAAAACAAATAAAACTACTAACAACACCCAAAAAAACTAAGTACTTTGCAATATAGAAATATGGATTCCACTGTACGTAAACCTTTCTATCTAAACAAAATCTGATCTGACGAAAGAGTGGAACATAGGTACATGACCTGACCTGAAACCATACTCACAACTCTCAGTTTATCAAGTGAGCGGTCAGTACAATGATAGAGCCAAAATCAGAATTAGCTTGTTACGGGCATTAAAACAATAATCACCGTCACCTTGTTCATGCTACATCAGCTAGAGGGCAACAACATCGTAGCATACTTGGGGTAGTAGAAGCAGCACGTGGGAATCGACTCCACAGTGGGCAGCAGGGACCCGACCTTGTAATGTCCCTCATTCCTAAATGATGAATGTGGTAACCTTTTGTTGCAGCCTAGAAATTAGTTTGAAAGCAGCACAAAAAAGTTAATACATATAAAGGAGTTAGCACTATAGATTAAGTAGGTTACAATTTGATTTGGTAGAGCTAAATACATCATTGTGGCAGAAGCAGCAATATGTCCATGCGGTAGGCGCTTCATACATCATATTAGCCTCCACAATACAAAGAGTCTGTCATTACAGACAACAAATTACACTATTAAAATCACAATAATCCTGAACCAAATGTTGACTACTTTAAATTAAGAGGAAACATGCATAAAACACAGCTATTGGAACATGTCATTTACAAGTCCTATAAGCCATGCAAGTTAAACCATTGAAACAGAGCATGCCATATGTTGACATATAGAGCCTACAAGGCGTGTAGGCAAGGAAGGCTTCTCAAATATGTGGATAAAATCAATTTATGGGCATCATTTTTAGCCTTACCTTATGTGCTTATTAAAGAAAATAGTATTTTAGTGTCTAACTTGTTCAAACTCGATCCTTTGTTCTCCTGTCAATTTTCACTGTTATATTAAAAGCAAACACATAGTAGAATAGTTGAAATTGGCTAGTAAGGTCTGTTAAACAGAGAGGCAAGCATATTAGTGAAACCACTTCGCTCCAATTCTTCACTAAATTTAAAGAATAAAAATTAGAACTAACTTACAGTAAAGAAATCAACAAAAGGACAATATATTCAAATAAATGAAGTTAATCAATATAAGCAACATCCTTTTGAACTACATATTCAGTAAAATGGTTGGGTCGTTGCCCTCAAATTCAAGAAGCTAGGTTAAATCAAGGCCAAGCATTACAGTTTTTGATGCTCAACTGGACAAAAGGGTCTCCAACACTGTGTATATATTTGATGTTTATGTAGGCATGCAACTATATATTATTAATATGTTTGGACAACACAAATCTAAAAAATGGAAGGGAAGTAAACACTTATTGGTTGTTATTTCTAAAAATGGGAGGTTATTACATCACAAATCATCACTCAAAGGCAGGTTATTATCAACTACATAATGATTAGATACGCATATTGTCGACGTTTCGACCCCGGGGGGTCCCTGGACCGACGAGTAAATTGTCGCTGCGTGTCCCAGCCCAGATGGGTCGGCGCGAGACGGAGACACAAGGGGGGAAAATAGCAAGGGGAAACCCGCGGCCTCGTGTTGTCCTGCGCCCAGGGCGGATGCGCTTGCAGTAGGGGGTTACAAGCGTTCGCAAGGGAGAGAGAGAGAAAGGGGGCGTTAGGCTGCCCGTTCTCCCGCGCGGCCACCTTTTTTGTATGAGAGCCCTGGACCTTTCTTTTATAGACGTAAGGAGAGGGTCCAGGTGTACAACGGGGGGTGTAGCAGTGTGCTAACGTGTCTAGCAGAGAGGAGCTAGAGCCCTATGTACGTGCCGACGTGGCTGTCGGAGAGGTGTTGGAGCCCTGTTTATGTGGCGTCGTGGTCGTCGGAGGAGCGCTAGAGCCCTGTAGAAGCACAGCTGTCGGGGCTGTCGGATCCTTGC
The DNA here is from genome assembly GCA_029449295.1 of Zea luxurians. Taxonomy (NCBI): domain Eukaryota; kingdom Viridiplantae; phylum Streptophyta; class Magnoliopsida; order Poales; family Poaceae; genus Zea; species Zea luxurians. The sequence continues at coordinate 108,016 of JAOPSE010000416.1, forward strand.
TGACGTATCCTTGCTTCCGTAGGGGGCTGAGAACCACCATTGTCATGGAGCACGCGGGGTGCCATCATTACTTGTTTTACCGGGGCGAGCCAGATGGGACGCCAGTCTTGTTCCCTGTAGCCTGGGCTAGCTAGGGGTAGGGTAATGATGGCCTCCCCTTGTGGCGTGGTCGGCCCGAGCGAGGTGGTGACTCCTCCGAGGTTGAGGCTGAGTCCGAGCCCTGGGGTCGGGCGAGGCGGAGATCGTCGTCCAAGACGAGGTCGAGTCCGAGCCCTGGGGTCGGGTGAGGCAGAGATCATCGTCCGAGGCGAGGTCGAGTCCGAGCCCTGGGGTTGGGCGAGGCGGAGATCGTCGTCCGAGGCGAGGTCGAGTCCGAGCCCTGGGGTCGGGCGAGGCGGAGATCATCGTCCGAGGTGAGGTCGAGTCCGAGCCCTGGGGTCGGGCGAGGGGAAGATCGTCGTCTGAGGCGAGGTCGAGTCCGAGCCCTGGGGTCGGGTGAAAGGGAATTAGGCTTACACCTAGTTCCTAAATAATTTTTGGTGGTTGAATTGCCCAACACAAATATTGGACTAACTAGTTTACTCTAGTGCATAAGTTGTACAGGTGCAAAAGGTTCACATTTAGCCAATAAAAAGACCAAGTGTTGGATTCAACAAAGGAGCAATGAGGCAACCGAGGGCACCTCTGGCTGGAGGCACCGGACTGTCCGGTGTGCACCGGACTGTCCGGTGCGCCCAGAGGAGTCTTCGCCCAGAAGGACTCTTCGCCCAGAGGACTCTTCGCCCAGAGGACTCTTCGCCCAGAAGACTCTTCGCCCAGAGGACTCTTCGCCCAGAGGACCCTTCGCCCTCGGGAATTCTCGGAAGCCGGCGCGCTATAATTCACCGGACTGTCCGGTGTGCACCGGACATGTCCGGTGCTCCAAGGAAACGCGGCCTCCGGAACTCGCCAGCCTCGGGTTCGCTCGGCAGCCGCTCCGCTAAAATTCACCGGACTGTCCGGTGTTCACCGGACTGTCCGGTGTGCCAGCGGAGCAACGGCTCTCTGCGGCGCCAACGGCTCCCTGCGGAGCATTTAATGCGCGCGCAGCGCGCGCAGACGTCAGGATCGCCCATACCGGTGCACCGGACATCAAACAGTACATGTCCGGTGTGCACCGGACACCCAGGCGGGCCCAGAAGACAGAAGCTCCAACGGTCAGAATCCAACGGCAATGGTGACGTGGCAGGGGCACCGGACTGTCCGGTGTGCACCGGACTGTCCGGTGCGCCATCGAACAGACAGGTTCCAGCAACGGTCACTTTTGGTGGTTGGGGCTATAAATACCCCAACCACCCCACATTCATTGCCATCCAAGTTTTCCACTTCTCAACTACTACAAGAGCTCTAGCATTCAATTCTAGACACACCAAATAGATCAAGTCCTCTCCAAATTCCACACAACTCCATAGTGACTAGAGAGAGTGATTTGCTTGTGTTCTTTCGAGCTCTTGCGCTTGGATCGCATTCTTTTCTTTCTCACTTGTTCTTGTGATCAATCTCAATTGTAACCAAGGCAAGAGGCACCAATTGTGTGGTGGCCCTTGCGGGGAAGCTTTGTTCCCGTTTGATTGAGAAGAAGAGAAAGCTCACTCGATCCGTGGGATCGTTTGAGAGAGGGAAGGGTTGAAAGAGACCCGGCCTTTGTGGCCTCCTCAACGGGGAGTAGGTTTGCGAGAACCGAACCTCGGTAAAACAAATCCTCGTGTCACACTCTTATTTGCTTGCGATTTGTTTTGCGCCCTCTCTCGCGGACTCGTTTCTTTATTACTAACGCTAACCCGGCTTGTAGTTGTGATTATTTTTGTAAATTTCAGTTTCGCCCTATTCACCCCCCCCCCCTCTAGGCGACTATCAATTGGTATCGGAGCCCGGTACTTCATTAGAGCCTAACCGCTCGAAGTGATGTCGGGAGATCACGCCAAGAAGGAGATGGAGACCGGCGACAAGCCCACTACAAGCCAAGGGAGCACTTCACCTTCATCGGAAGAGTCCCGCACCAAGAGAAGAGAGAAGAAGAAGAACTCCTCCAAGCGGAAGGAGAAAAGATCTTCCTCTTCTCACCACAAGGAGAAGAAGGAAAAATCTTCTTCTCACAAGCCGCATCGGAGTGGGGATAAGCACAAAAGGATGAGGAAGGTGGTCTACTATGAGACCGACACTTCATCGACATCTACCTCCGGCTCCGACGCGGCGTCCGTCACTTCTAAACGCCAAGAGCGTAAGAAGTATAGTAAGATTCCCCTACGCTACCCTCGCATTCCCAAACATACACCTTTACTATCCGTCCCATTAGGCAAACCACCAACTTTTAATGGTGAAGATTATGCTATGTGGAGTAATTTGATGCGATTTCATCTAACCTCTCTCCACAAAAGATTATGGGATGTTGTTGAGTATGGTGTACAGGTACCATCCGTAGGGGATGAGGACTACGACACGGACGAAGTGGCCCAAATCGAGCACTTCAACTCCCAAGCCACAACCATCCTCCTTGCCTCTCTAAGCAAGGAGGAATACAACAAAGTACAAGGGTTGAAGAACGCCAAGGAGATTTGGGACCTACTCAAGACGGCGCACGAGGGTGATGAACTCACCAAGATCACCAAGCGGGAAACGATCGAGGGGGAGCTCGGTCGCTTCCGTCTTCGCCAAGGGGAGGAGCCACAAGACATGTACAACCGGCTCAAGACCTTGGTGAACCAAGTGCGCAACCTCGGGAGCGCAAAATGGGATGACCACGAGGTGGTTAAGGTTATTTTAAGAGCACTTATTTTTCTTAACCCTACTCAAGTACAATTAATCCGTGGCAATCCTAGATATCCACTAATGACCCCCGAGGAAGTTATCGGGAATTTTGTGAGTTTTGAATGCATGATTAAGGGCTCCAAGAAGATCAACGAGCTTGACGAGCCTTCCACATCCGAGGCGCAACCCGTGGCCTTCAAGGCAACGGAGGAGAAGAAGGAGGAGTCTACACCAAGTAGACAACCGATTGACGCCTCCAAGCTCGACAATGAGGAGATGGCCCTAATCATCAAAAGCTTCCGGCAAATCCTCAAGCAACGGAAGGGGAAGGATTACAAATCCCGTTCCAAGAAGGTTTGCTACAAGTGTGGTAAGCCCGGTCACTTTATTGCTAAATGTCCATTATCAAGTGATAGTGACAGGGGCGACGACAAGAAGGGCAAGAGGAAGGAGAAGAAGAAGTACTACAAGAAGAAGGGCGGCGATGCCCATGTTTGTCGGGAGTGGGACTCCGACGAAAGCTCTAGCGACTCCTCTGACGACGAGGACGCCGCCAACATCGCCGTCACCAAGGGCCTCCTCTTCCCCAACGTCGGCCACAAGTGCCTCATGGCCAAGGACGGCAAAAAGAAGGTAAAATCAAGATCCTCCACTAAATATGAAACATCTAGTGATGAGGATAATGATAAAAATGAGGAGGATAATTTGCGTATTCTTTTTGCCAACCTTAACATGGAACAAAAAGAAAAATTAAATGAGCTAATTAGTGCCATCCATGAAAAGGATGATCTCTTGGACTCCCAAGAGGACTTCCTAATCAAGGAAAACAAGAAACATGTTAAGGTTAAAAATGCTTATGCTCTAGAGGTAGAAAAATGTAACAAATTATCTAGTGAGCTAAGCACCTGCCATGACACTATTGCCAACCTTAGAAATGAAAATGTTAAATTAATTGCTAAGGTTGACTCTCATGTTTGCATTGATCCTAGAAATGATAATGTTGATTTGCTAGCTAGGATTGATGAGTTGAATGTTTCTATTGTTAGCCTTAGAAATAAAAATGAGAAACTAATTGCTAAGGCTAAAGATTTTGATGTTTGCAATACTACTATTTCCGACCTTAGAACCAAAAATGACATGTTGCATGCTAAGGTTGTTGAACTAAAATCTTGCAAACCATCTACATCTAATGTTGAGCATATTTCCATTTGTACTAGATGTAGAGATATTAATGTTGATGCTATCCATGATCACCTAGCCTTAATTAAAAAACAAAATGATCACATAGCACAACTTAATGCTAAAATTAGAGAGCATGACTTAGAAAATGAAAAATTTAAATTGGCTAGAAGCATGCTCTATAATGGGAGACGCCCGGGCATTAAGGACGGCATTGGCTTCCAAAGGGGAGACAATGTCAAAATTAATGCCCCTCCTAAGAACTTGTCTAACTTTGTTAAGGGCAAGGCTCCCATGCCTCAGGATAACGAGGGTTACATTTTGTACCCTGCCGGGTATCCTGAGAGTAAAATTAAGAAAATTCATTCTAGGAAGTCTCACTCTGGCCCTAATTATGCTTTTATGTATAAGGGTGAGACATCTAGATCTAGGCAACCAACCCATGCCAAGTTGCCTAGAAAGAAAACTACTAATGCATCAAATGATCATGCCATTTCATTTAAAACTTTTGATGCATCTTATGTTTTGACTAGCAAATCCGGCAAGATAGTTGCCAAGATTGTTGGGGGCAAACACAAGGGCTCCAAGACTTGTGTTTGGGTACCCAAAGTTCTTGTATCTAATGCCAAAGGACCCAAAACCGTTTGGGTACCTAAAACAAAGAACTAAACTTGTTTTGTAGGTTTATGCATCCGGGGGCTCAAGTTGGATACTCGACAGCGGGTGCACAAACCACATGACAGGGGAGAAAAAGATGTTCTCCTCATATGAGAAAAACCAAGATCCCCAACGAGCTATCACATTCGGGATGGAAATCAAGGTTTGGTCAAAGGTTTGGGTAAAATTGCTATATCTCCTGACCATACTATTTCCAATGTTTTTCTTGTAGATTCCTTAGATTACAATTTGCTTTCCGTTTCTCAATTATGCAAAATGGGCTACAACTGTCTTTTTACTGATACAGGTGTTACTGTCTTTAGAAGAAGTGATGATTCAGTAGCATTTAAGGGAGTGTTAGAGGGTCAGCTATACTTGGTAGATTTTGATAGAGCTGAACTCGACACTTGCTTGATTGCTAAGACTAACTTGGGTTGGCTCTGGCACCGCCGACTAGCCCATGTTGGAATGAAGAATCTTCACAAGCTTCTAAAGGGAGAACACATTTTGGGACTAACCGATGTTCATTTTGAGAAAGACAGGATTTGTAGCGCATGTCAAGCCGGGAAGCAAGTTGGCATACATCATCCACACAAAAACATCATGACTACCGACAGGCCACTGGAGCTCCTTCACATGGATTTGTTCGGCCCAATTGCTTACATAAGCATTGGCGGTAGTAAGTATTGCCTTGTAATTGTGGATGACTATTCTCGCTTCACTTGGGTGTTCTTTTTGCAGGACAAATCTTATACCCAAGAGACCTTAAAGGGATTCTTGAGACGGGCTCAAAATGAGTTCGGCTTAAGGATCAAGAAAATTAGAAGCGACAATGGGACGGAGTTCAAGAACTCTCAAATAGAAGGCTTCCTTGAGGAGGAGGGCATCAAGCATGAGTTCTCTTCTCCCTACACTCCACAACAAAATGGTGTAGTGGAGAGGAAGAATCGAACTCTATTGGACATGGCAAGAACTATGCTTGATGAGTACAAGACACCGGATCGGTTTTGGGCCGAGGCGGTCAACACCGCCTGCTACGCCATCAACCGATTATATCTTCACCGAATCCTCAAGAAGACATCTTATGAACTCCTAACCGGTAAAAAGCCCAATATTTCATATTTTAGAGTTTTTGGTAGCAAATGTTTTATTCTTGTCAAAAGAGGTAGAAAATCTAAATTTGCTCCTAAAACTGTAGAAGGCTTTTTACTAGGATATGACTCAAACACAAGGGCATATAGAGTCTTTAACAAGTCCTCAGGACTTGTTGAAGTTTCTTGTGACATTGTGTTTGATGAGACTAACGGCTCTCAAGTAGAGCAAGTTGATCTTGATGATATAGGTGAAGAACAGGCTCCATGCATAGCGCTAAGGAACATGTCCATTGGGGATGTGTGTCCTAAGGAATCCGAAGAGCCTCCACAAGCACAAGATCAACCATCCTCCTCCATGCAAGCATCTCCACCAACTCAAGTTGAGGATGAGGCTCAAGATGTTGAACAAGAAGATCAAGAAGATGAGCCACCTCAAATTGACGGCAACGATCAAGGGGGAGATTCTAATGATAAAGATAAGGAGGATGAACAACCAAGGCCGCCACACCCAAGAGTCCACCAAGCAATACAACGAGATCACCCCGTCGACACCATCCTCGGCGACATTCATAAGGGGGTAACTACTCGATCTCGTGTTGCGCATTTTTGTGAGCATTACTCTTTTGTTTCCTCTATTGAGCCGCACAGGGTAGAGGAAGCTCTTCAAGATTCGGATTGGGTGATGGCGATGCAAGAGGAGCTCAACAATTTCACAAGGAATGAGGTATGGCATTTAGTTCCACGTCCTAACCAAAATGTTGTAGGAACCAAGTGGGTTTTCCGCAACAAGCAAGACGAGCATGGTGTGGTGACTAGGAACAAAGCTCGACTCGTGGCCAAGGGGTATTCACAAGTCGAAGGTTTGGATTTTGGTGAAACCTATGCACCCGTAGCTAGGCTTGAGTCAATTCGCATATTATTAGCCTATGCTACTTACCATGGCTTCAAGCTTTTTCAAATGGACGTGAAGAGTGCCTTCCTCAATGGACCAATCAAGGAGGAGGTCTATGTTGAGCAACCTCCCGGCTTTGAAGATAGTGAGTACCCTAACCATGTTTATAGGCTCTCTAAGACGCTTTATGGGCTCAAGCAAGCCCCAAGAGCATGGTATGAATGCCTTAGAGATTTCCTTATTGCCAATGGCTTCAAAGTCGGCAAGGCCGATCCTACTTTATTCACTAAGACTCTTGATAATGATTTGTTTGTATGCCAAATTTATGTTGATGATATCATATTTGGGTCCACTAACAAATCTAGATGTGAAGAATTTAGTAGGATCATGACACAAAAATTCGAGATGTCAATGATGGGGGAGTTGAAGTATTTTCTAGGATTTCAAGTCAAACAACTCCAAGAGGGCACCTTCATCAGCCAAACAAAGTATACTCAAGATATTCTAAGCAAGTTTGGGATGAAGGATGCCAAACCCATCAAGACTCCCATGGGAACAAATGGGCATCTCGACCTCGACACGGGAGGTAAGTCCGTGGATCAAAAGGTATACCGGTCGATGATTGGTTCATTGCTTTATTTATGTGCATCTCGACCGGACATTATGCTTTCCGTATGCATGTGTGCAAGATTCCAAGCCGACCCTAAGGAATCACACCTTACGGCCGTGAAACGAATCTTGAGATATTTGGCTTATACTCCTAAGTTTGGGCTTTGGTACCCTCGGGGATCCACTTTTGATTTGATTGGTTATTCGGATGCCGATTGGGCGGGGTGTAGGATTAATAGGAAGAGCACATCAGGGACTTGCCAGTTCTTGGGAAGATCCTTGGTGTCATGGGCTTCAAAGAAGCAAAATTCGGTCGCTCTTTCTACCGCCGAAGCCGAGTACATTGCCGCAGGCCATTGTTGCGCGCAATTGCTTTGGATGAGGCAAACCCTGCGGGACTACGGTTACAAATTAACCAAAGTCCCTTTGCTATGTGACAATGAGAGTGCAATCAAAATGGCCGACAATCCCGTCGAGCACAGCCGCACTAAGCACATAGCCATTCGGTATCATTTTCTTCGGGATCACCAGCAAAAAGGGGATATCGAGATTTCTTACATTAACACTAAAGATCAATTAGCCGATATCTTTACCAAGCCTCTTGATGAACAATCTTTACCCGACTTAGGCATGAGCTCAATATTCTTGATTCTAGGAATTTCTTTTGCTAGTCTTGCACACATAGCTCAAAAATATACTTTTGATCATGTCTCTTTTATATATGCTATGACTAATGTGTTTTCAAGTGTATTTCAAACCAAGTCATAGGTATATTGAAAGGGAATAGGAGTCTTCGGCGAAGACAAAGGCTTCCACTCCACTCTACTACTCATTCTTCGCCGTTGCTCCGCATCATCTCTCCGTCTTTGGTATAATTCTCACTCATTCATTTTATGACCAAAGGGGGAGAAAGTACTTCATTGGGCTCTAATGATTCCGTTTTTGGCGATTCATGCCAAAGGGGGAGAAAATATGAGCCCAAAGCAAAAGGACCGCACCACCACCTAATTTTTTAAATTTGATGATTTTAAATTGGTAAATTTCAAAATTGGTATCTCTTTGTGTTCTAAAGGGGGAGCAAGTAGTATTTTCAAAATTGATGTCTTAAAACCCTCTTGAACACTAAGAGGAGACCTTATTTGAGGGGGAGTTTTGTTTAGTCAAAGGAAAAGCATTTGTACAAAGGTAGAAAATTTCAAAACTTGAAAATGCTTTGCAAAATCTTATTCATTTACCTTTGACTATCTTGCAAAATGACTTTGAAAAGAATTTACAAAAGAGTTTGCAAAAACAAAACTTATGGTGCAAATATGGTCCAATATGTCAAAAACAAAGAAACCATCCATGCGCATCACATAAGTATTTATATTGGCTCAATTCCAAGCAACCTTTGCACTTACATTATGTAAACTAGTTCAATTATGCACTTCTATATTTGCTTTGGTTTGTGTTGGCATCAATCACCAAAAAGGGGGAGATTGAAAGGGAATTAGGCTTACACCTAGTTCCTAAATAATTTTTGGTGGTTGAATTGCCCAACACAAATATTGGACTAACTAGTTTACTCTAGTGCATAAGTTGTACAGGTGCAAAAGGTTCACATTTAGCCAATAAAAAGACCAAGTGTTGGATTCAACAAAGGAGCAATGAGGCAACCGAGGGCACCTCTGGCTGGAGGCACCGGACTGTCCGGTGTGCACCGGACTGTCCGGTGCGCCCAGAGGAGTCTTCGCCCAGAAGGACTCTTCGCCCAGAGGACTCTTCGCCCAGAGGACTCTTCGCCCAGAAGACTCTTCGCCCAGAGGACTCTTCGCCCAGAGGACCCTTCGCCCTCGGGAATTCTCGGAAGCCGGCGCGCTATAATTCACCGGACTGTCCGGTGTGCACCGGACATGTCCGGTGCTCCAAGGAAACGCGGCCTCCGGAACTCGCCAGCCTCGGGTTCGCTCGGCAGCCGCTCCGCTAAAATTCACCGGACTGTCCGGTGTTCACCGGACTGTCCGGTGTGCCAGCGGAGCAACGGCTCTCTGCGGCGCCAACGGCTCCCTGCGGAGCATTTAATGCGCGCGCAGCGCGCGCAGACGTCAGGATCGCCCATACCGGTGCACCGGACATCAAACAGTACATGTCCGGTGTGCACCGGACACCCAGGCGGGCCCAGAAGACAGAAGCTCCAACGGTCAGAATCCAACGGCAATGGTGACGTGGCAGGGGCACCGGACTGTCCGGTGTGCACCGGACTGTCCGGTGCGCCATCGAACAGACAGGTTCCAGCAACGGTCACTTTTGGTGGTTGGGGCTATAAATACCCCAACCACCCCACATTCATTGCCATCCAAGTTTTCCACTTCTCAACTACTACAAGAGCTCTAGCATTCAATTCTAGACACACCAAATAGATCAAGTCCTCTCCAAATTCCACACAACTCCATAGTGACTAGAGAGAGTGATTTGCTTGTGTTCTTTCGAGCTCTTGCGCTTGGATCGCATTCTTTTCTTTCTCACTTGTTCTTGTGATCAATCTCAATTGTAACCAAGGCAAGAGGCACCAATTGTGTGGTGGCCCTTGCGGGGAAGCTTTGTTCCCGTTTGATTGAGAAGAAGAGAAAGCTCACTCGATCCGTGGGATCGTTTGAGAGAGGGAAGGGTTGAAAGAGACCCGGCCTTTGTGGCCTCCTCAACGGGGAGTAGGTTTGCGAGAACCGAACCTCGGTAAAACAAATCCTCGTGTCACACTCTTATTTGCTTGCGATTTGTTTTGCGCCCTCTCTCGCGGACTCGTTTCTTTATTACTAACGCTAACCCGGCTTGTAGTTGTGATTATTTTTGTAAATTTCAGTTTCGCCCTATTCACCCCCCCCTCTAGGCGACTATCATCGGGCGAGGCGGAGATTCCTATGGCGCCCGAGGCTGGACTTGGTTGCTGTCAGCCTCACCCTGGCGGGTGGCACAGCAGTCGGAGCAGCGTAGGCGGCGCTGTTTTCCTGTCAGGTCAGTCAGTGGAGGGGCGAAGTGATTGCGGTCACTTTGGCCTTATCGACTAGAAAGCGCGTGTCAGGATAAGGTGTCAGACGATCCTTGCATTGAATGTGTTGGAACTGTCTCTCGACAGCTAGGAGATCCAACACGAGTGAATGGTGATGGCAACAGGGCACTCGCGCGTGATGGCAAAAGCTCTGTTAATCTGGCCTCTCACGGGCACTGTGCGGGGGTATTTATAGGCATCCGAGTGCACGGCGCCTTGCGTTAAGGACGCATGTGCCCTCAGGTACCTAGTTTATCCCCAGAATATTCCCATAAAGCGGGGTTACAAGCTGTAATTACAAGTACACCTTTACAAATTAGGCCCGTAACACAAACGCGGCCACGCAGGGCCCGTTACAATGGGCCTGATCTCACGTGGGCCTCGGAGCTGACCGAGGCCGCGCCGTGGGGAGGCGTTGCCGCAGGCCTTCGTCTGGTGCCGAATCGAGCGAAGGGTCTCCATGTTGTCTCTGGTGCCGATGAAGCGAAGGGTGTCCCTGCCTGCTTTGTCTGTCAGGGCAGGGGCTAAGCGGTGGAGACTTCGGGCGAAGGGTGGCGTTTCTGCCTTCGCTCCAACATTTGCCCTCCGAGGGACCAGTTCGACAAAGTCACCTGGTGCCGAAGACGTCGCTAGATGGCGGAGACGCTGCCCTCGCTCGAAGTGGTTCCGCGGGGGTTTTTGATGTGACCGTTGATGGACATCGTACTGTTGGACTGCGGGTTTTCCGAAGCGTCGCGCCCTGTGGGATTGCGGGTTTCCCGAGGAGCCGCGCCCTGCCTATAAAGGGGGGCGGGGGACGGTGCTGTTTGCACTTTGCCTTCCGCGCTCCGTGAAAACCCTAGCCGCCCGCCGTCTTTCTGCTCCTCTTCTTCTACTGCTCCCTTTGCTCGTCGGAGATCTGGCTCGAGTGAAGCAAACCGCCCGCCGCCGCCGACGGTACGTAGCAATGCCATCCTCTTCTTCTTCCGCCGACGCCACGCCGCCGGCCGCCGCCTCGTCTGAGGGGACGTTGAGTAGCGTGATGGTGGAGGAGCTGCGCGCCGGCGACTCTGTTGATTTTGGTGTGTCACGGATGACGTCGGCCCGCGTCGAAGAGATGCAGCGCTTGGGCTACTTTGGCGGCGGAGTCGCTCGTGCTCCGGGGACGGAGGAAGTCCCCGAGCCGGAGGGTGAGTTGGTTGTTTTCGAGGCGTTCTTCGTCGCCGGTCTCCGCTTGCCTACGCACCGGTTTGTTGGCGAAGTCCTGCGTAGATTCAACGTTCAAATTCATCAGCTGACACCGAACGCCGTGGTGGCGCTGGCGAAGTATGTCTGGGCGACGACTTCGTACGGCGGACAGCCGTCGGTTGAAGTTTTTGCGAAGAATTACTGCTTGCATTGGCAGAAGAGGGTGATTGAGGACGGAGTTGCCCAGTTTGGGTCGTGTACATTCACGCCGAAGACCGGCAAGACCACAATGCCAGTAGTGGAGTTGGTTCCGTGCGCCCGCAACAAGTGGGGCAATTGGAATGAATTTTGGTTTTACGTTGCTGAGGCTACTGTCGAAGGCCATGAAGGACTCCCCGTGTCTGAGATGTGCTCTCACTATTACTCTGCGTATCCGCCTTTTGAAGTGGCAGAAGAGGATGCGGACGAAGGGGCCCTTCGGTGTGCCGCCGGCCAGAGCAGTGGTCGTGATTTAGTTGAAGAGTTTGTGGCGTACGGGGTCTGGCCCTTGGCGCACGGCTGGACGCTGGGCGAAGTGTGCCCTCGTCAGATGCCTTTTCACGGAGGAAGGGTGGTGCGAAGTCCTGCCTTTGCACTGAACTTGCGAAACCGTGACCCGGCCGCCTTTGTGCGTGATGCGGAGGACTTGGCGGTGCGGCTCGTGGGGCGGTACGTGGCGAGGACGGAAGGCCAGCGCAGCTTTGATATTCGCGGGTCAAATGAACGTTTGAACAGGGTCTTCGAGTTAAATCAATTGTCGTACGACGGCTACCCTGGTCAAGACGAAGCGGACCGCCGTGGGAAGAAGCCGGCGGTGGAGACTGGAGGCGACCCTGCGCTGACGGCCGCCCCCTCCTCAACAAAGAGAAAATTAGGTACTGCGATGGGAGGAATCGGGGTGTCTGATAGTTTTGCTAGGGATTTAATGAGGACGTGTGCGGCCCCGGGGGAGAGGATGTCTTCGCCCGAGCTCCGGGAGTCTTCGGCTCGGATGCTGAGGGTTACCGGGGGCTGTTGGCCTAGAAATGTTCCTGTCCCCTGCGCGGCTGAGGAAGACTGTTTTATATCTCGTATGGTTCGTCGGTGGAGGGTTTTTCCTTACGGGCGAAATATCGGTGCTGTTGTGTGGGCAGTGATGGACAAGGATCGCCAAGGGGCAGCGCAAAAACGCCAGGCGACCGTCAGGATTCACGATCCCCGGCCGAAAAGGCAGCGGGGAACGGCGAAGGCTGCGGCCTCCAGCGGAGGCAAGCCGCCGCTGGCGGCGAAGGCGGGCGCCTCTGCACCCAGCAAGGCGCCGGAGACAACGGCGGGCGCCGGAGTCTCCAAGCTGACGAAGGTGGTGCCGCCGGCCAGCGGGGTGGCGGAGGCTTCGAAGGCGGCCCGAACGTTGCCGCCACCGGGCAAACGCGTTGCCGACTACGGCACCGACATTAGTGTGGACGATTATCTTGCGGGTAAGCTACCCAGCCGTCCTTTTTTTTTAATCGTTGATGCACTGCAGGGTCGGACGAGGGCCGGCTTGCTATAGCTGTGCCTGCTGGGGCAATCGCGATGGCTGCGCTGTCGTCGAAGGCGAGGGGCGGGACCCTTGGCGTCGGAGGCGAGGTGTCGGCCCTCGCGTTGGTCAGAGACGAGGCTGGCGCGGCGACCCGCCGGCTGAAAGGAGTGACGGAGGCGCTGAGTCAGGCGACGGAGGCGCTGAGTCAGGTCCGCCGAGCTTTTTTTTTCGGCCATGGCCTTACGTGTGCTCTGCAGGTGGCTGACTTCACCAGCCGTACTGCGTCGGGGGCACTAACGGCAGCCTTATCTGCCGAAGTCGAGAGACTTCGGACGCAACATGCTGACGCTGTCCGTGAGAAGTCTGCCTCCGACAGCAAGTGTCGTAAACTGGCGGACAAGGTGGCCGCCCTGGAGGAGGAAAAGGCTGACCTCCGGCGCCAGCTGGCGGGGGAGAGGAGGGAAACCAACGAGGCCATCGCCAAGGAGCAGGCCGCGCAGGCGGAGGCTAGGCTGGCACGGGCGGAGGCCAATCTTGCCAAGGATCTCGCCGAAGACCTGCGGGGGCGGCTCACCGCTCTGGAGAGCCGCGTGAAGGGGGCCGAAGCCGCGGTGCGAACGGAGGCCGAACGGACGCGCACACAGCTTATGGCCACATATCGCGAGCTGGGTGCGCGGACCGGTGACTTCGTGGTGCCGGAGCGAGAGGCCGGGCTTCGCTGTTTGGAATGGGTGCAAGAGGAGCTGCAGGAGCTCCCCACTGTCCTGGGGGGATTAATGTTGTTCGCCTCCCTGGTCACCTGCGAGGGGGCGATGAACGCACTCTCTCGCGAAGGGTGCCGGCACTATGAGGCCTTCGACCAGGCAGATGAAGATTTTGGGCGAGACATCTATAAGGTCGAGGACCCCGTGGTGAAGGAGTCCGCCGGCGCCCTCTATGACCGGATGTGGGGTCTATATGGTGGTGAAGTGGTCAGGGAGCGGGCCGAGGCTGCGAGGGCTCAGGTAACGTTGTCGTTTGCTCGGCGTTTGCTGGATGTGGTCTGTGCGTGTGCTTGCTGACTTTTTGTATGTTTTGTTTTAGGCGGAGCGAGGCGAGTGGGTGGACGATTTCGGAGCCCTGAACGACGCCCCGCCCGACCCGGAGGCGGCCCCAGAGACCGCGGAAAACGCACCAGGCGCCCCCACATCTGCTGCGGCAGTTGAAGACCTGCCCCTGACGGTGGCCGAAGGCGCTCCCGATGCCCTCGCAGCAGCTGCGCCGACCGTCGCAGATCCGACGGCGGAGGCGGTGGAAACAATGGCGGAAGTGGCGGCGGAGACAACGGCGGAGGCACCCGCAGCGTCAGGGCCCTCGCAGGTGGCGTAGTGGTTGTTTAGGGTTAGGGAATTTTGGATGTTGTACTGAACTTTGGTTGCTGCGCAGGTTCAAGATTTTGGGCCTGCGCACGCAACCGCTGCTACTGAGTTTTTGGCGGCCTCGACCGCGGAGGGTGGTAATCAATATAGTGGGTCTGCATCTGAGTTTTTTGACTTTGCTGACTCCGGGAGCTCGGTTGAGTGGACTGAGGAGTCGTCGGAGGAGAATTTGGATTATTTTGCGGCCTTGGACGTGGCTGCGGCGGAGGCCTCGCCACACGCCGCGAACGCGTCGGACGTGCCAGGCCCTAGCGCCGGGCGCCGTCGACGAAGGGCGGTTGCAAAACATAGGGTTAGCGCGGAGGAGCGGGCTCTGCTTCGTGTGAGTGGGGCTGGTCGGCAGGAACTGTTGTCTCTGCCGACCGCCGAGAGTGTGGGTGAAGGGGAACTGCGAAGGCTTTTTGCGGGTGAGGAGCTCAGGATAATGTTATTTAATTATAGGGAGATGGGAATTATTCCTAAGGTTGAGCCGATGTAGAGTGTGGTGCCCTCGCTTGTGTATGTGGAGGCTTGTGTGGTGGAATTGTGTGCCCTCGCGTGCATGTGTGTGAAGGCGTTTTGTACTGACTGATTCGTTTGGCTGCGCTGTGCTTGCTTGATTATAATTGGTCTTGGCGTGAATGGTTTGATGTTGTCGTTTCGGCCGTTGTTGTGCTAGTCCAGGTGTACCCTTAAGTGTCTTCTGCACAGATAGTCTTCGCGATAGACTTAGATTTTTTCCCGGCTGCACCCTTAGGCGACTTCTGCACGGATAGTCTTCGCGAGAGACTTAGATTTTTTTTCCGCACTTGTTGTGCTAATCCGGCTGCACCCTTAGGCGACTTTTGCGCGGATAGTCTTCGCGATAGACTTAGATTTTTTTCGCACTTGTTGTGCTAATCCGGCTGCACCCTTAGGCGACTTTTGCGCGGATAGTCTTCGCGATAGACTTAGATTTTTTTTCGCACTTGTTGTGCTAATCCGGCTGCACCCGTAGGCGACTTTTGCGCGGATAGTCTTCGCGATAGACTTAGATTTTTTTCGCACTTGTTGTGCTAATCCGGCTGCACCCGTAGGCGACTTTTGCGCGGATAGTCTTCGCGATAGACTTAGATTTTTTTCGCACTTGTTGTGCTAATCCGGCTGCACCCTTAGGCAACTTTTGCGCGGATAGTCTTCGCGATAGACTTAGATTTTTTTCGCACTTGTTGTGCTAATCCGGCTGCACCCTTAGGCGACTTTTGCGCGGATAGTCTTCGCGATAGACTTAGATTTTTTTTTCGCACTTGTTGTGCTAATCCGGCTGCACCCGTAGGCGACTTTTGCGCGGATAGTCTTCGCGATAGACTTAGATTTTTTTTCGCACTTGTTGTGCTAATCCGGCTGCACCCTTAGGCGACTTTTGCGCGGATTTGTCGCACGCGAGGGTAGCTAACGCTTAGCCTCGCGGTGACCTCGTGGTGGTCGAATGTCGAAGACCGTCATCGCGGTCTTTTTCGACGCATGTCTTTTTGCGGGGGATTTCTTACGCACATATTACATGGCTCCGCCTCGTTAAAAACCTCACCCCCCGGGAGGAAAAGAGTGCGGGCCGGTGCAAGATTGTTTTTGCGAATTACAAGGGCGAAGACGCGGCCCCCAGGCGAAGTCTTTTGCATCTTTATTCTTGGCCAGGCAGCAGAGGAGCTTCTCTTCTTCATGCGAAGTAAGGTCTTCGCTGATAGTGACTGTCTACTTGGGCGTGGCCTGATCGAGGGGGACAGTCTTGGTCCCATCCTGACTCTGCAACTGAGCCTTTTCGTGCTGCTTGTCAGTTGGGCTGGCGGGCGCAGGGACCTCGCACTGTGCCGTGAGACAGTGCACGTTCCTCTGACCCGGCACGAAGTCTCGCTCTATGTTGCGCGCTGTCTGCTGGTTACCGAAGACCGTAATTACGCCTAGCGGGCCTGGTATCTTCATGCACAAATACAGTCCGTGGATGGCGGCTTCAAACTTATTGATGGAGCCCCGACCCATGATGGCGTTATATGGATATACCATATCCACAACGTCAAAAGTCACTTGCTCGCTTCGGGCATTGGGTGCTACACCGAAGGAGAGGGGCAACTCTATTTTGCCGACGGGGAAGGTGTCTTTGCCGCCGAAGCCATACAACGGGTTGTCCGAAGGCTTTAGCAGGCTGTGGCTGATGCCCATGCGATCGAAGGCGTGGAGGAAGATGATGTCCGCCTGGCTGCCGTTGTCAACGAGGACCTTGTGTAGGTCCCAGCCTGCCACGCTGCAATTGATAACCATGCCATCGCAGTGGGGGGCGCTGCGCAAGTCGACGTCTCGTGCGTCGAAGGTGAGCGGTATGTGGGACCACTTCGTCTGCACAACTGGGCCCGTGACGGCGACATGGTTTATGCTGCGGTAGTGGTCCCGCTTCTGCCGCTTGGTGTCGAAGTCGGTGCTGGACCCCCCAGTTATCATATGAATGACTCCGCGATAAGGTTGATTGGCGAAGTCCTCCTGCTTTGGGGCGTTGGGGATGTTTTGTTGTTGCTGGTGTGGTGGTGGAGGCGGAGGATGTACGATTTGTACTTCCTGATGATGTTGGTAAGCGTGGTGCGGTGGATGCGGGGCGGGAGCGTGGATATATGGTGGAGGGGGTGGCTGGTAGTTATGCGCGACAATTCTGGGGTTGTCGGCTGGCTGCGCCCTCGCCATTCTGTCTCTGGTGGCCTTCACTTCGGGGCAGTCTTTGGTTGGGTGGGCGCAGTCTTCGCCATGGAAAAGGCAGTAAAACCGGCGCGGTGGAGGGGGTGGGTGCGCACGCCCTTGGCCCCTGCCGCGAGTTTCACTTCCGCGGCCCTGGGGGGGATATTCCTGGCGCCGAAGGGGGTCGGCGGCCGGCTGCTGGTTGGCAATGTTGTGCACTTGCGGCTGACCGCGGCCATCTCGACCGGAGTCTGGTTGCGGAGTTCTTGTCCACGTGTGGCTGGACTGTGGAGCGTCTTTTGGCTTCCGCTGGGACTCAATCTTGCGCTGGTGGAGCTCCTCGGATCTGGCATACGCCAAATGTTGGAACTGTCTCTCGACAGCTAGGAGATCCAACACGAGTGAATGGTGATGGCAACAGGGCACTCGCGCGTGATGGCAAAAGCTCTGTTAATCTGGCCTCTCACGGGCACTGTGCGGGGGTATTTATAGGCATCCGAGTGCACGGCGCCTTGCGTTAAGGACGCATGTGCCCTCAGGTACCTAGTTTATCCCCAGAATATTCCCATAAAGCGGGGTTACAAGCTGTAATTACAAGTACACCTTTACAAATTAGGCCCGTAACACAAACGCGGCCACGCAGGGCCCGTTACAATGGGCCTGATCTCACGTGGGCCTCGGAGCTGACCGAGGCCGCGCCGTGGGGAGGCGTTGCCGCAGGCCTTCGTCTGGTGCCGAATTGAGCGAAGGGTCTCCATGTTGTCTCTGGTGCCGATGAAGCGAAGGGTGTCCCTGCCTGCTTTGTCTGTCAGGGCAGGGGCTAAGCGGTGGAGACTTCGGGCGAAGGGTGGCGTTTCTGCCTTCGCTCCAACAGAATGCTCCTGCGATCCGGTCGGCTGGCGAGGTGATCTGGCCAAGGTTGCTTCTCCGTGAAGCCTACCCGAGCTGGGCCTCGGGCGAGCTGAAGGTGCGCCCGTCGCTTGAGGAGACCCTCGGGCGAGGCGTGAATCTGCCTTGGTCTTCCTTTCCTGCCCGAGGCTGGGCTCGGGCGAGGCGAGATCGTGTCCCTTGGGTGGATGGAGCTTTAACCGGAATTGCGCCCATCAGGCCTTTGCAGCTTTGTGCTGATGGGGGTTACCAGCTGAGATTAGGAGCCTTGGGGGTACCCCTAATTACGGTCCCCGACAGTAGCCCCCGAGCCTCAAAGGGAGTGTGGGTACTCGCTTGGAGGCTTTGTCGCACTTTTTTTGCAAGGGGACCGGCCTTTCTCGGTTGCATTTTGTTCCGGTGGGTGCGCGCGAGCGCACCCACCAGGTGTAGCCCCCGAGGCCTCGGAGGAGTGGTTTGACTCCTTCGAGGTCTTAATGCCTTTCGTGATGGCTCGGCCGGTCTGGTTGTTCCCTCATGCGAACTGGTCGTTGCCCGGGTGCATAGTCAGGTTCCAAGTTCTTGGGCTGGTATGTTGACGCTGTCAACAGTTTGGCCGGAGCCGGGTTTGCGAGAGCAGCCCCCGAGCCTCTACACAGGGCGAGAGGAAGGTCAAGGGCAGACTCGGCTTTTTTCATATGCCCCTGCGTCGCCTTTCCGCAAAGAGGAGGGAGGAAAGCGCCATGTTGCCCTCGGTGGGCGCCGAACATGGTGTCTCCAGTGAGTTGCTAAAGGGTGATCCGAGTGGACGCCCGTGCCCCGTTCGATAAGGGTCGGCTAGTGGCCCAGAGGCGCGCTCCAAAAGTACCCGCAGGTGATTTGCCGGACCCGGTCCCGTTCGATAGGGTTCGAGGGCTCGATGCCTCCCTCTGATGGGATTCCGTTACAGAATCGTTCCTGCTGGTCTCGGAAATGTCCTAGGGTACCCCGAGAGCGTAGCCCGAGCCTTGGTTATGTATCAAACGTACCCAGAGTCATCCCTCACTCTGCGTGCTCTTGGGCGACTATCGAACCCGTCGGGGGGCAGCCTACGAACCCCTGATCAGTAGTGGGCGTGGAGCCCGAGTGGCCTGAGGCGGCTGTCGAACCCTTCCGAGGGGCCAGCCTTCGAACCTCTGACCAGTAATGGGCGCGGAGCCCGAGTGCTCTGAGGCGGCTGTCGAACCCTTCCGAGGGGCCAGCCTTCGAACCTCTGATCAGTAGGGGGGCTCAGGGCCCGCTTCCTTCTCAGAGAAGGATCCCTTTCGGAGTATCCCCTTTCCCGGTCCCTGTAGCAAGAGAGAGAAAGGGGAAGAGGAAAAGGATACGAAATTGAACGACGTGGCGCACCTTTTTTGACGCGGTCATTATGGCGGAGGTGAAGCGTCGTCCGCTTCGCCTACCAAAGGTGTCGACTGTCCTGCCGCAGAGTTAATGTGACGGGACGAGTGATTCGCGGGGCAGCCGTTGCGTATGCGCTAGCCGTTCGAGGAACGGAACACGGGCGCGTCGTCTTCACGCCATGGGAGAGAGCTCT
Source organism: Zea luxurians (assembly GCA_029449295.1). NCBI lineage: Eukaryota > Viridiplantae > Streptophyta > Magnoliopsida > Poales > Poaceae > Zea > Zea luxurians. The sequence goes on from JAOPSE010000416.1 coordinate 127,506, forward strand.
CTCGCTGTTCCAGGAGGGGACGTGAGCCTGCAGACGATTTGTCTGCTGCTTCCGCCCGCCTGCCACCGCCATTACTGCCGGCCCACTTTTGGCCATGTTGACCGTCGCGCCTTCTCCCGCGGCTGACTGACCCGTGACCGGCGTGCCTGGTTGGCAATGCTGGGCCGTGCGCAGGGTTGCCTCGAGTCGCGGCACCGGTTCCGTAGTCGAGAAGGCGTGGCGCTGGCGCAAGTGGCGCTGCAGTTTTTTGCACGTAGTAACCGGTGCGCCGGTTACATGACGTGTGGGCCTGGGCCTTCATGCTGGATGCGTCGAAGTCGAAAGGGTGTGCCCCCTTGGTGCAATTGCATGCCGCCTGCATGGCAGTCCGCCCTTTCACCCGCTGGTTTGGGCGAAGACGGAGGAATGCTTGTAACCGCTGGGCGGTTACACGCTCCGCGCGCGCGGCGGTTTGGCTTCTTCTGTCCTGGGGCAGCTCGCATGACGCGTGGGGCCCAACCCCCGTGTCGTAGGGGGAGGACCTTGAAGCATGTTGGTGAAGACTTAGTCCGTGACAGCTTGAGGACGCAAGTGGGGAGAGTCGCCTTTAAAAAGGGATCGACCTCCTGGGTGGTAGCCATGCCTTCGCACTTTCCTCATGCGTCGCATCCTTCCGCCTTCCGAGCCTCCGGATGGGGAGCATCCGCGTTGTCTGGCTCTTGCTGTTGTTGGAAGGAGCGCAACCTCATGGAGATTGGTACCTTTCAGCCATCGCTCGGCTTTAGGATTTTCGTCAGGCAGCCCGGCTGCATCCCCTCGTCGATGGTCACCCAAGACGGTGACCACCAGTTCGATGGTGGGGAGAAGCAAGCTGGGCTGCGGCCTCTGCCCCGCCCTCAGCTTCAAGGATCTTCGTTATCCTTGTTGGGGCAGAGGGCGAGCTGAGCCGGAGCTCTACCTCCCGTATGGGCCGGCGGGCCACCTCCTCCTTCAGCGTTCATGGGAGAGGGCGCTCACCGGCTTAGCGAAAGAGGCGGACTTTGACAACGCGTGGTCGAGCGGCCGCAAGCGTCGTCAGCTCCAGCACGCCTGGTTCGCTGGCTCTGGCACGGCTTCCGGTGCCACCTCCCATCGCTGGGCGGAGTGCGGCTATCTGCCCGCCGTACGGGCGGCTGTTGCGCCTCGCACACCGGGGGGCACCCAAGACGTCGCGCGCTGCTAGGGCGGCGTTCGTGTTCTTGGGTTGTCCTGCCTTTGCTCCGGCACGACGCCTTCACGCGGGGGTCGGTGCTTGCCCGTCCGGGAGGACTTGAGTGGGGATCTGCCGGTGGACAGGTGGCCGGAGAAGTCCTCGTCGCCGACGAGATCGTCACTGCCATCCGCGCTCCGGGCCTCTGGCTCTTTGGCTTTGATAGCTTGTCCTCGCCCCTCGAGTGGAGACGTGGGCGAGGACCTTGTCGCAGCAGCGTCTGCCCTGAGGTCATAGCTGCTGTTGTTTGGCCACCCGGAGCGGAGGTCGTTGTCGCTGTTGTCGGAGCGGGCGGCGGTGAGCCGCTTGGAGTTCATCGTCCCGCGGGCCTCCTGGTATGGAGTTTGTTCGCACCCGCGGGAACGGAACCGGAGTCCCATTTGTAATGGCACCTTGAGTGCTGGCATATGTTCATTGTGGCTGTCGGGGCCTGAACATTTGTGTATTTGGGCGTAAAGCCGTGTTTCTTCCCCATTTTGCGCACCAGAACTTGCATGCCGGCTAGCTGGACCGCTTAACCAAGCGTGAGTTGCCCTGTGCGGAAGGTGACGAGTGAGGTATCCGTATCCCGGAGGCGTAGGAGTCCCTCGGCTCTGTCGGCCTTGCCGCTCGAGGCTCCTCTTGCTTAGTTAAGGAAACCTCGGCTGCTCTATGATGAGCCAAAGCCGGAGGCAGCAGTGTCAGCATGGACAGAGGCGGAGTTGGCTGGAGAAGAAACTTCGTCGGCCTAGGAGTAGGGGACTTCCTAGGCTGACGAGGCGTCGCAGTGGCGGCTGGGACCTGGCCAGGTCATCCGCTGGTGGGACCAGCCCTGGAGTCGGGCTGCCGAGGCCATGAGCGGGGCTGGTGTCCTCGGGGGACAGCTGGCTGAGGCTACAGAGCGGCCGGTCCGGCCGTCTGCTTGGGCCAGGTTCCTAGAGGAGACCCTGGCGGCGATGGCCCAAGCGCGGTGCTGACATCTTCCTTTGAGGTGGAGATCCTCCGACCATGTTGCTGTCCGAGGCCGGGTCGGATTCTGCCGAAGGTGGAGTCGATGCCGAGGGCGCTGCTGCTCCCCCTGATGACGTCTGAACCTGCAAGGACAGTTTGTCTGTAGCGTGCATATGTTTTTTGCGGCCGCCGAGGCCAAAACATATCATCGTCGTGTTGTAAAGCTGCGTTTCTTTTCCCCTTGTTTCGAGTATCAGGACTTGTTCGTCGGTTACAGAATCGTTTATCCGAGCGTGAGTTACTTATCACAGAAGGTGATGAGTGAGGTATCCGTATCCCGGAGGCGTAGGAGTCCCTCGGCTCGGTCGGCCTTGCCTGCTTACGTGTACTCTTACTCGTCTGTAGGATTTTGTTATCGATATAGTCGAGACGGCACGAAAAATCGTTTCGGCAGAAGAAGTTTTCGAGCGTTAAGACTTGTCCGGACAGCAGAATCCCTTATCCGAGCGTGAGTTACTTATCGCAGAAGGTGATGAGTGAGATATCCGTATCCGGAGGCGTAGGAGTCCCTCGGCTCGGTCGGCCTTGCCTGCTTACGTGTACTCCGTCGTTTTCAGGACTCCACTATCGAAGTAGTCAAAAAGCACGAAAGATGTTCTGGCAGAAAGACTTTTTCCGAGGAAAATTTTGACGCAAAGGGGGTTCCCCCCTTCTAGCCCCCGAGGGAGGGTCGGGCTTTGCCGAGGCAAGGCTGACCCTTCCTTGAAGGTTAGACTTTGCTTATGCATGTAAACGAGGTACATGAACGACTTGAAAACATCTTAAGGGTAGAAACAACGTAGCTGTCAGATGTTCCAAGCGTTGCTATACCCCTCGCCTTGACCATTGGCCAGCTTGTATGTTTCGGGCTTCAGAATCTTGGTGATGATGAACGGCCCTTCCCAGGGAGGCGTGAGCTTGTGGCGCCCTCGGGTGTCTTGTCATAGCCGAAGCACCAGGTCGCCCACCCGGAGGTCTCGGGATCGAACCCCTCGGGCGTGGTAGCGTCGCAGGGACTGCTGATACTGCGCCGAGTGTAGTAAGGCCATGTCCCGAGCCTCTTCCAGCTGGTCAAGTGAGTCTTCTCGGTTTGTCTGGTTGCTTTGGGCGTCGTATGCCCTCGTCCTCGGGGAGTCGTGTTCTAAGTCTGTGGGCAAGATAGCCTCGGCCCCATAGACTAGAAAAAACGACGTGAAGCCCGTGGCTCGGCTTGGTATCGTCCTCAGTCTCCAGACCACCGAGGGGAGTTCCTTCATCCACCGCCTGCCGAACTTGTTGAGGTCGTTGTAGATCCTCGGCTTGAGCCCCTGTAGAATCATGTCGTTGGCACGCTCTACCTGCCCATTCGTCATGGGGTGAGCCACGGCGGCCCAGTCCACCCGGATGTGGTGGTCCTCACAGAAGTCCAGGAACTTTCTGCTAGTGAACTGGGTGCCATTGTCGGTGATGATGGAGTTCGGGACCCCGAAGCGATGGATGATGTTGGTGAAGAACGCCACCGCCTGTTCGGACCTGATGCTGTTTAGGGGTCGGACCTCGATCCACTTGGAGAATTTGTCGATGGCGACCAGCAGGTGCGTGAAGCCCCTGGGTGCCTTCTGCAAGGGACCGATGAGGTCTAGACCCCACACAGCAAACGGCCAGGTGATGGGTATTGTTTGTAGAGCCTGAGCAGGGCAGGTGGGTCTGCTTTGCGTAGAATTGACACCCTTGGCAGGTGCGTACAATCCTAGTGGCGTCGGCCACCGCGGTTGGCCAGTAGAAACCCTGTCGGAAGGCGTTTCCCACGAGGGCCCGAGGTGCTGCATGGTGACTGCAAGCCCCCGAGTGTATTTCTTGCAATAACTCTTGACCTTCGGTGATGGATATGCATCGTTGGAAGATGCCTGAGGGGCTGCGGTGGTAGAGCTCCTCTTCGTCACCCAGCAAGACGAACGACTTGGCGCACCGCGCCAATCGCCGAGCTTCGGCTCTGTCGAGGGGTAGCTCTCCTCGGTGGAGATATTGCAGGTATGGGGTCTGCCAGTTTCGATTAGGCGTGACCCATTCCGCTCTTCCTCGACGCGCAGTGCCTCACCCTCGGGGGCCAAGGGTGCCTCGGGCGGGGCCGAGGTTGCATCGGGCTGGGCCGAGGGCGCCTCGGGCAGAGCTGAGGCCTTCTCGGGCTCGGGCGTGTCGTTGGTGTTGACGGAGGGTTGATGTAGGTCTCGGGAGAAGACGTCCGGAGGAACCATTGTCCGCCCCGAGGCTATCTTAGCCAGCTCGTCCGTAGTCTTGTTGTATCGTCGAGCGACGTGGTTGAGCTCGAGCCCATAGAACTTGTCCTCCAGGCGCCGAACCTCGTCGCAGTAGGCTTCCATCTTCGGGTCGCGGCAGTGGGAGTTCTTCATGACTTGGTCGATGACAAGCTGCGAGTCACCGCGAGCGTCGAGGCGTCGGACCCCTAGCTCGATGGCGATGCGCAACCCGTTAACCAGAGCCTCATACTCGGCCACGTTGTTGGACGCCGGGAAATGGAGGCGCAGCATGTAGCGGAGGTGCTTCCCGAGGGGTGAGATGAAGAGCAGGCCCGCACCCGCTCCTGTTTTCATTAGCGACCCGTCGAAAAATATAGTCCAGGGTTCCGGTTGGATCGGAGCTGTTGGAAGCTGGTCTGCCAAGACTTGGGACTTGATGGCCTTCCGAGGGGCGAACGAGATTGTCTCGCCCATGATCTCCACCGCCCACTTTGCAACCCTACTTGAGGCCTCTCGGCACTGGATGATCTCCCCTAGGGGGAAGGATGACACCACAGTCATCGGATGAACCTCGAAGTAGTGTCACAACTTTCGCCGTGTCAGAATCACCGCGTATAGCAGCTTCTGAATTTGCGGGTAGCGGACCTTGGTCTCGGACAGTACCTCACTGATGAAGTAAACCAGCCTCTGGACGGGCAGTGCGTGCCCTTCTTCTCGTCTCTCGACCATGATCGCGGTGCTGACCACCTGAGTGGTAGCGGCGACGTAGATCAAGAGGGCTTCTCCAGCAGCGGGGGGCACCAGGATGGGCGCGCTTGTAAGGAGCACCTTCAAGTTCCTGAGGGCTTCCTTGGCCTCGGGGGTCCAAGTAAAGCGCTCGGTCTTCCTTAAGAGGCGATACAGGGGCAGGCCTCTTTCGCCGAGGCGTGAGATGAAGCGGCTCAGAGCCGCAAGGCATCCCATGACCCTCTGTACTCCTTTCAAGTCCTTGATAGGCCCCATGTTGGTGATGGCCGCGATTTTCTCCGGGTTGGCCTCGATGCCCCGCTCGGAGACGATGAAACCCAGGAGCATGCCTCGGGGGACTCCAAAGACACACTTCGCGGGATTGAGTTTTACGCCTTTCGCTTTGAGACACTTGAATGTCGTTTCAAGGTCAGAGAGGAGGTCGGAGGCTTTCCTCGTCTTGACTACGATGTCATCGATGTAGGCCTCGACCGTTCGACCATTGTGCTCACCGAACACGTGGTTCATGCACCTTTGGTATGTCGCACCCGCGTTCCTCAAACCGAATGGCATAGTAACATAACAGTACATGCCAAAAGGTGTGATGAAAGAAGTCGCGAGCTGGTCGGACTCTTTCATCCTGATTTGGTGATACCCTGAGTAGGCATCGAGGAACGACAGTGTTTCGCACCCAGTAGTGGAATCCACGATTTGATCGATACGAGGCAGAGGGTAGGGAACCTTCGGACATGCCATGTTTAGACCAGTGTAGTCTACACACATCCGCCATTTCCCACCTTTCTTTTTCACAAGCACAGGGTTGGCTAGCCATTCGGGATGGAATACCTCTTTGATGAACCCTACAACCATCAGCTTGTGGATCTCCTCGCCTATGGCTCTGCGCTTTTCTTCGTCGAATTGGCGCAGAGGCTGCTTCACGGGTCGGGCACCAGCTCGGATATCCAGTGAGTGCTCGGCGACTTCCCTCGGTATGCCAGGCATGTCCGAGGGACTCCACGCAAAAACCTCGACGTTCGCGCGGAGAAAGTCGATGAGCACTGCTTCCTATTTGGGGTCGAGCTTGGAGCCGATTCAGATCTGCTTGGAGGCGTCGTTGCTGGGGTCGAGAGGGACGGACTTAACCGCCTCTGCTGGTTCGAAGTTGCCGGCGTGGCGCTTCGCATCTGGAACCTCCTTGGAGAGGTTTTCCATGTCGGCGATGAGGGCCTCGGATTCGGTGAGGGCCTCGGCGTACTCCACGCACTCCACGTCGCATTCGTACGCGTGTCGGTACGTGGGGCCGACGGTGATGACCCCGTTGGGGCCCGACATCTTGAGCTTGAGGTAGGTGTAGTTGGGGACGGCCATGAACTTGGCGTAACATGGCCTCCCCAGCATTGCGTGGTAGGTTCCTTGGAACCCGACCACCTCGAACGTGAGGGTTTCATTTCGGAAGTTGGAGGGAGTCCCGAAGCAGACGGGCAGATCGAGTTGTCCAAGGGGCTGGACGCGCTTCCCAGGAATGATCCCGTGAAAGGGCGCCGCACCGACCCAGATCAAGGATAGATCAATCTGCAGGAGCCCGAGGGTGTCGGCGTAGATGATGTTGAGGCTGCTGCCTCCGTCCATGAGGACCTTGGTAAACCTGACGTTGTCGATGATGGGATCAACAACGAGCGGGTACTTCCCCAGGCTCGGCACGCGATCGGGGTGGTCGTCTTGGTTGAAGGTGATGGGCTTGTCGGACCAGTCTAGATAGACTGGCGCCGCCACCTTTACCGAGCAGACCTCCCGGCGCTCTTGCTTGCGGTGCCGAGCCGAAGCATTCACCACCCACCCACCGTAGATCATGAAGCAGTCATGGACCTCGGGGAACTCCTCTGCCTTGTGAGCTTCCCTCTTGTCGTTGTCGGGGGCCCTGCCGCCTTCCGCCGGTGGCCCGGTCTTATGGAAGTAGCGCCGAAGCATGACGCACTCCTCAAGGGTGTGCTTGACGGGACCCTGATGATAGGGGCACGACTCCTTGAGCATCTTGTCGAACAAGTTGGCGCCTCCGGGAGGTTTCCGAGGATTCTTGTGCTCAACGGCGGCGACAAGGTCTGCGTCGGCGACGTCGCGTTTCACTTGCGACTTCTTCTTGCCCTTCTTCCTCGTGCCGCGCTGAGCAGACGCTTCGGGGGCGTCATCCGTCTGGCGTCCCTGAGGCTGCTTGTCCTTCCGGAAGATGGCCTCGACCGCCTCCTGGCTAGAGGCGAACTTGGTGGTGATGTCCATCAGCTCGCTTGCCCTGGTGGGAGTCTTGCGACCCAGCTTGCTCACCAGGTCGCGACAAGTGGTGCCGGCGAGGAACGCGCCGATGTCATCGGAGTCGGTGATATTGGGTAGCTCGGTGCGCTGCTTCGAAAATCGTCGGATGTAGTCCCGCAGGGATTCTCCCGGCTGCTGGCGGCAGCTTCGAAGATCCCAAGAGTTCCCAGGGCGCACGTATGTGCCCTGGAAGTTGCCGGTGAAGGCTTTGACCAGTCGTCCCGGTTGGAGATCTGCGCAGGAGGCAGATGCTCCAGCCAGGCTCGAGCGGCGTCGGAGAGGAACAGGGGGAGGTTGCGGATGATGAGGTTGTCATCGTCCGTTCCACCCAGCTGGCAGGCCAGCCAGTAGTCCGCAAGCCATAGTTCAGGCCTCGTCTCCCCCGAGTACTTGGTGATGATAGTCGGGGCCCGGAACCGGGTCAGGAACGGCGCCCGTCGTATGGCCCGGCTGAAAGCTTGCGAACCGGGTGGTTCGGGCGAAGGGCTCCGATCCTCCCCGCTGTCGTAGCGTCCCCCACACCTGGGGTGGTAGCCTCGGCGCACCCTCTCGTCGAGGTGGGCTCGACGGTCGCGGCGATGGTGCTCGTTGCCGAGGCGGCCCGGGGCCGCAGGCGCTGTGTCCCGCGAGCGCCCGGTGTGGACCGAGGCCCCCCACATGAATCGGGAAGTCGCAGCGCGATGCTCCGGGGGGTATCCCTGCCTTCGGGAGGCAGAGCTTTCGGCCCGTCGGACCGCGGCATCCTCTAGGAGATTCTTGAGTTCTCCCTAGATACGCCGCCCCTCGGTGGTGGATGGTTCCGGCATCGCGCGGAGTAGCATTGCTGCTGCAGCCAGGTTCTGGCCGACCCCACTGGAAGCCGGGGGCAGCCTTGCCCTGGCATCGTCGGTGATGCGGCGCTGGACGTCCTGGGCCAGATGACACACTTCTCCGGCCGGTGCTCGGCCTGCCCGCTCCTGCCCGATGTTCTGCCGGAGCTGCACAAGTTGTCCTGCTTCCTCGTCGAGCCTGGCCTGCATCTCGCGGATTTGCTCGAGCTGTGTGTCCTGACCCCTCGCAGGGACTGGGACCACGGCTAGCTCCCGAAGGATGTCAACGCGAGGCACAGGCCTAGAGGGATCACCGTCCTCCGGCATACCAAGGTGGTTGCCTTCGTTGAGACCCTCTAGATCGACGTGGAAACATTCGTGACTTGGGCCACAGTCCTCGTTGCCGAGGCTGTGGCTATCATCGGAGCAATCGGAGAGGCAGTAGTCACATGCGGTCATGAAGTCCCGCATGGCACTAGAGTTACCGAACCCGGAGAAATCCCAACCAGAGTCGGGCTCGTCGTCTTCCTCAGAACCCGGGGGCCCGTAGGTCGAGACGGCCGTCAATCTGTCCCAGGTTGACCACATATGGTACCTCGGGAGGTTTGGATATGCCTTTATGAAAGCGTCCACCGAAGCGGGGTCGCTTGGTGGGTCGAAGCTGAATCTAAAAGGCACAGGATGGGAAACGGACGGTACCTCTTGATTGACGGACGGTGACAAAGTCACATCGGGGACGGACTGCACCGTTATCTCAGGTACAAGGCTAACGCCCAGCAAGTCCTTCGCGAGCGTGCTGGCGTCGCCCGTCATATGCTTGGGGTTAGCATGTTGCGGGGAAACGACGCTCGTCTTCGTCTCAAACGCGAGGTCAAAGCCCGACGTGTCCCCCGCTGGGGCGCCGGCGTTGCCGACTCGCTCGACAGTCGACGAGGCGCCGCCTCCTGCTCGACCATGATTGCCCGCCTCCTTCCCCGTCGACGGGGAAGGTGACGGGACAGACTCGGGTGCTGTTCTTCCGCCACGCGGGGAAGATGTCGTCGATTCCGCCGCCGGCGGGCGGGCTGACGACCGCCATTGTCGTTGTCGCGCGGCGGAGGAAGGAGTATCATGTCGTAGCTGCCGTCGAGGGACATGAACTTGAGACTCCCGAAACGGAGCTTCGTCCCGGGTTGGAGAGGTTGCTGGAGACTCCCCATTTGGAGCCTGACGGGAAGTTGTTCGTCAACACGCAGCAGGCCCCTACCTAGCGCGCCAACTGTCGGCGTTTCGACCCCGGGGGGGTCCCTGGACCGACGAGTAAATTGTCGCTGCGTGTCCCAGCCCAGATGGGTCGGCGCGAGACGGAGACACAAGGGGGGGAAAACAGCAAGGGGAAACCCGCAGCCTCGTGTTGTCCTACGCCCAGGGCAGATGCGCTTGCAGTAGGGGGTTACAAGCGTTCGCGAGGGAGAGAGAGAGAGGGGGCGTTAGGCTGCCCGTTCTCCCGCGCGGCCACCTTTTTTGTATGAGAGCCCTGGACCTTCCTTTTATAGACGTAAGGAGAGGGTCCAGGTGTACAACGTGAGGTGTAGCAGTGTGCTAACGTGTCTAGCAGAGAGGAGCTAGAGCCCTATGTACGTGCCGACGTGGCTGTCAGAGAGGTGTTGGAGCCCTGTTTATGTGGCGTCGTGGCCGTCGGAGGAGCGCTTGAGCCCTGTAGAAGCACAGCTGTCGAGGCTGTCGGATCCTTGCTGACGTATCCTTGCTTCCGTAGGGGGCTGAGAACCACCGTTGTCATGGAGCACGCGGGGTTCCATCATTACTTGTTTTACCGGGGCGAGCCAGATGGGACGCCGGTCTTGTTCCCCGTAGCCTGGGCTAGCTAGGGGTAGGGTAATGATGGCCTCCCCTTGTGGCGTGGTCGGCCCGAGCGAGGTGGTGACTCCTCTGAGGTCGAGGCTGAGTCCGAGCCCTGGGGTCGGGCGAGGCGGAGATCGTCGTCCGAGACGAGGTCGAGTCCGAGCCCTGGGGTCGGGTGAGGCGGAGATCGTCGTCCGAGGCGAGGTCGAGTCCGAGCCCTGGGGTCGGGCGAGGCGAAGATCGTCGTCCGAGGCGAGGTCGAGTCCGAGCCCTAGGGTCGGGCGAGGCGGAGATTCCTATGGCGCCCGAGGCTGGACTTGGTTGCTGTCAGCCTCACCCTGGCGGGTGGCACAGCAGTCAGAGCAGCGCAAGCGACACTGTTTTCCTGTCAGGTCAGTCAGTGGAGGGGCGAAGTGACTGCGGTCACTTTGGCCTTATCGACTGGAAAGCGCGCGTCAGGATAAGGTGTCAGACGATCCTTGCATTGAATGCTCCTGCGATCCGGTCAGCTGGCGAGGTGATCTGGCCAAGGTTGCTTCTCCGTGAAGCCTACCCGAGCTGGGCCTCGGGCGAGTCGAAGGTGCGCCCGTCGCTTGAGGAGACCCTCGGGCGAGGCGTGAATCTGCCTTGGTCTTCCGTTCCTGCCCGAGGCTGGGCTCGGGCGAGGCGAGATCGTGTCCCTTGGGTGGACGGAGCCTTAACCGGAATTGCGCCCATCAGGCCTTTGCAGCTTTGTGCTGATGGGGGTTACCAGCTGAGATTAGGAGCCTTGGGGGTACCCCTAATTACGGTCCCCGACACATATAATCGATCTCTGCTTGTTTCCTTTTATGCTTCCTAAATGTGAAAGTTGTAGGGTAGTATCCTCTCTTCTGTCCTAAAAAGGAGTACTCATACCTGAGCTCAACAGTTCCAGAGTATGAAAGATAAATATAAGAAAACAAGTACTATTCTTACCTAATGATGAGGCATGATGCCAGGGATTGATTATCTGAATTCACGATGTCCTCCACCGAGTATCTTGCCTCGCCGATGATCTATCACACATCACAGCAATATATCCAATTCCAATTCTGTTGAAACGTGCTGAAGATATATAACTAAATATTAGGCACAATAAAAAATTCCTTACCTCTAGGGGTTGCTTGCTCCTCGGCAAGGACCTTGATCTTGCTTGCGGCGCCTCATAATCCGGTGCGTGGGCACACAACGTCGTGGTGGTGTTGCTTATTCTCCAACCTTGTAGTCCGGCACATGTGAACAACTGGATCATCATATTTCTTGTCAATAGGGCTTCTCCGACAAACTTTCATTTAAAAAAAGAACAAATACAGTCTCACGAACCTAAACTGTTCCCATAGGGTTTTTGGCAGGAAGTTCAATAATTTATACAGTCAACTAATCTAGGCATCATCCATGACCTAGAACTGTAGGTCCAGTTCCAGCGGGCGGGGATGGTGCAGTTGGTACCGAGCACGCTGTCCTGCCACACTGTCTTGCATGGCTGCACACCATTCCAGGTGAGCAGTGGCGACTCGTCCAGCGTGTTGCAGACATTCACCACCACGTTCCAAATGGTGGTCATGTTCAGGGGAGGGCCCGAGAACTGGTCGTTGATGCCAATCACCTATTGCGATCGTCGATGTCAAGGTCGATGCCGTTGTTGCAGGAATGAAAGGGGGAGAGGGGAGGGACGGGCGACACCTTCCGCTTGACAACGAGGGGCTGCGTCAAGATGTAGGAGACCTCCCCGTTGACGCCGGTGCCGCAACCAACAGGAGCATTGGCAGCAGGAACTCGGTCGGTCCCGGTGGCTCTATCGATCTCGTCCTCAGGATTCAAATTGCAGCCTCGCAACCAAGCCTCCGTGGCCGTCCCCAAATCCGACGACCCATCGAGACAGGCGGAGGAGGAAGATGGGGGAGGAGCCAGAAGAAGAAAATCGAGGGGGAGGGGGAGAATGACGAACTGGGGGCTCTGTGGAAGGCAGCCGGGCGTGGAGTGCGCTGATGACGACGCGACGAGGCGTGGAATGGGGCGCTGAGTACGAGGGCGGTCGGGTGGGCCATCGCGTGGTTGTCAAGAGCGAGGGCATGGTGAAACCGTGGTGGACACCCACGCTACACATATGGTGTAGTAAAGATATCTAATTTATAATCACTGGAATGGACTTCAGTTCGATAAATTTTGAAACCAAATTCAGACCATCCATACACTAAGGATTAATTTGGTGACAAGGGGATCCCGAGAGGATTGGAGGGGATTGAAGGGGAAATCCATCTAATTCTCCCGGGATCCTGATTCACCAGATCAGCCCTAAGGAGCCGGTAATCCCAAGTCACAGATCGAACCGCCCATTCGCTTGGCAAATCATCTTCCGACGTCAGATCTAGGTCACTAGGCCTATCAGCCATCCTATAAAAGCTCTCCTCCATCTCTCCTCCTCACTCCCTTCGCCGCCGCCACGCTAGAGAGGAAGAGCGCGCGGAGAGCGAGAGCCCGGGAGAAACTGCGGCCGGCGGCAAAATGGTGCAGCGGCTCACCTACCGGAAGCGCCACAGCTACGCCACAAAATCCAATCAGACCCGCGTGGTCAAGACCCCTGGTAAGACCGGCGCTTCGCACTCGCATGGTCGATCGATCGCTCGTTGTTTCTGTTCGTGCGGGTTGTGGAAATAGGATTCCCGCTGATTTGTTTATGTCTTGGTTAGGAGTTAGATGGATCTGCGCTTGGGATCTCGGGCCCTTAAAATCGGATATCCCACTGTTGCCGTTTAATATCGTATCTTTACTTGTTGTTGATTAGGTGGGAGGCTTGTGTACCAATACACCAAGAAGCGCGCGAGCGGACCGAAGTGCCCGGTCACCGGGAAGAAGATCCAAGGAGTATGTGCCTTCCACCTTTCTATTTTACCCACTTATTCTTGCTTTAGGGTTTAGGTCGCTGCATCATGCTCTATTCAAGGATTTTCAATTTGAATGCAGTGTGGTCAACCTAGGCTAGGAGGTCCTGACGGAACATGTATTTGAACCGCAGCATTTGTATTTTGTGTAGCTTAAGGCTCATATTCTTGTGATGTGTGATTGCAAACTGGGGATTAAAATGCACCTTTTCTTGTTGAATCATGTTTCGGGCTCTTGGTTGGAAGTTGGAACAATTTATTATCCTTAGATCTAAAAGAATGTTCTAGGCTTTTAGCAAACTGTACCTGTAGTGTATCCCTAACATTTGTGCCTTTGCGTTGTTTATTTACTTTGTCTTAATTGAGTGTTGTTCTGATAGTAGGTTTAAACCATAGGTTTAATGTTTGTTTTGTTTTTTGTTTGACCCTTAGGCCCTTCAGCTTATTGAGTTATTGTAACATGTGCTGCCGTAGCTGGTTTTGATGTTCATGCCAACCTATCTTTGGTACTGGTACTATATTATTCATTCCAGGGCAGTGTACACATTTGAGCACAATGTATTGTGTTCTGCAAGTTTTTCTTGAGTGTTAGGTTGTACCAAGTGCCCTTTCTCTAGATCTTCCTTCCCTTTTGTTTTGAGTTTGTTGACCAATGATTATACAGTTACAATTGACAAGCATGTCTGAGTTTTCATGTTGATTAATCTTAAACTTCTATAAGGCCTTCCAATGTGGTCTCTTTTCTCATTGTCTTACCTTTGAAGTCTGAAGTTTTCCCCCAAAATATACTTTTAACTTGCACTCGTACTCATTGTGTTTAGTTCTTGTTATGGCTGGCTTGCATCTTTATTATGATTCAGTTTCTGGCATATAGTACTGGGCCTATGATTACTGAGAAACATGACAAGCATATGTCTGAACTTTCATGTTGATTAAGCCTAATCTTCTCTATGAGGCCCTTTGCACTGGCATACTCCCTCCACCCTGTTTTGTCTATTTAGCTTTTTTTTTATTTTTCATTTTCAAGGCAATCAATCTGTTTGCTCATTTGCTACCTTCTATTATATGCTATATTTGCTGGTAGAACTCTTGAGGCGGTGAGGGTTGGATGATGATCAGTTGCATAGTTCAAATGATTACTTTGGTAATGACTATGATTACACTGAATTGTCTTTCGCTCCTAACTGACAACCTATGGACCACTGATTTTGCATGGTAATCTTGGAGGATTTTTTGTGTGTATCACTTATCTTTAGAACACACTGACTTTGTTATGCTTATCTATTTTTTTTAAAAAATAATTTATTTAATTCAGAAGCTCTATTACTTTCCTTAGTAACACATGTCCATAGAGATTGCTTCCGTATGAGTACTTCACTGCATCAACTGTACATGTAATTTGTTAATACGTACTTTATTTGGATGAGTTCTCTGCATACCGGCCGTTGAATCTGCAAAGAATTCTTCACCTTATAGGCACAACAGTATGCTGCATGCTATTCCTACAAGACACGTAGGTGCAGCCACTACACTGACTAATCAGATTAGGCAGTCTTAAGTTTGCCCTGCAGTATAAGTTTGTGTCATTTACATAATATTTAACTGCTTCTCATAAATATTTCCTATGCTTCAATTGCAGATTCCACACCTGAGACCTGCTGAGTACAAGAGGTCCAGGTTGCCAAGGAACCGCAGGACTGTGAACCGTCCATATGGTGGTGTTCTGTCTGGTACCGCAGTGAGAGAGAGGTGACCATTCTTTCGTAACTCATGCCCGTCCATTAAAATGATTAATGGTGATACTAAGTCACCTGTATGTCTCAGGATCATCCGTGCCTTTTTGGTCGAGGAGCAGAAGATCGTGAAGAAGGTTTTGAAGATCCAAAAGACCAAGGATAAGGCCTCCAAGAACTAGGCGATATAGGCATATTCCAAAATGTTCAAGTGCCTTAGAATTTGTTTCAGCAAGAAATTTTCTCGTGGGTTTGGGGAATCCTGATACTTACGCTAGTATGCGAAATGATGTGGTTTAAATTTTGAGCGGAAGTTGCGGATCCATTTATTTTTTAAAATCTCGGTGGTATGTTTTTCACTTGTCTATGTGGATGTCAGGTATTTTGTTAATGTTGCTTGCCCATTTGCTCCAATTTTCGCCTTCAAAACCTCTTCGTACGAAATCATTAAACTCTGGTACTTAATAAAATTTAAAAAAATATGACTTGGTGAGGTGACCGTAAATTTGGTGAAAATAACAAAGTTTGTAAAGCTGTCTCTACCAACGACCTCTAAATTTCATTCTCTAAAGGAATATTCTCTATTCTTTAGAGCACCCTCTAAAAGATTTCATTATTTATATCATCTCTAACAACGTCCTCTAAATTTTATCCTCTATATCTCATCTTGTATATTTTACCCACGATATTAATAGAAAATATCAGAAATTGATTCTTGTTTGGACGTAACCCTATCCCCAAATTCTCCAAACCAAAGTACGTATTTTTCTTCGAGTTCGTTCTCCAAGTTCCGACTGCAGCTCGCTGGTCCAAAATCCGTTGCATTGAGCTTCTTCCCGTGCAGCAATGACGTCCCTTCGTGGACTCCACACTCGGAGAGGCTAGGGCGTCCATGCAGGCCTCCCCAAGCTTCATCACCATGCCGGTGCTGCCTCCAGCGTGCGGATGCAGATGCCGCGGCCAGGTGCGTGCGACACATTGGGGAAGCTCCGCCTCGACGGCCATGGGGCGGTGGTTCTCCTGCCGCCTCGAGTGTGGGGTTGTCAAGTCGGCGGTGCGTCGCTGCGGCTCGAGTTGCTCGAAGACAACGACGCATATGGATAGCGGATGAATAGGAAACCGCCAGATTTAGCGGTCGCCGGGATGCCTCTATATTTTAGAGGATGTTTTACCGTTCGTTGTTGGAGGCATAGAGAACACTGACAACCGCTAAATTTACCGTAGCGGACGCTTTAGCGTCCCTTGCTAGACACAACCTAACCCTCGCTTGAGAGGACTGTAAATGGACTTCAAGTCTGACTGGTCCGGTGTGCACTGACCAGTTAGGGTTCAACTCGGATTGGTCCGGTGTGCATTGGACCAACCAGTTAGGGTTCAACGACTCCCTTCGGTTTTCAACGGTCAGATCCGATGTGCTGGTCCGATGTGCATTGGACCAACGAGTTAGGGTTCAATGACTCTCTTCGGTTTTCAACCAGTTAGTGTTCAACGACTCTCTTCGGTTTTCAACGGTCAGATCCGACATTGAGGGTTCAATGACCCTTCGGTTTTCGACGTGGAGGGTTCAACGACTCTTCGGTTTTCAACTGTCAGATCCGACGTGGAGGGTTCAACTGACAAGATAGAATAGAACGGTAACATGCAAGTTAGACGTTAGTGTTCAACGATTATCTTCGGTTTTCAACGGTCAGATTCGACGTGGAGGGTTCAGCTGACAAGACAGAATGATAACATGCAAGTTAGACGTTAGAGGGTCCAATGACGTAATGAGTACTGTAGGTGGTCAGGTGACGTTAGAGGCTTCAACGACGCATCGAGTACTGTAGGTGGTCAGGCGCACCACCCGACATTACACTTTTGGCTGCCTTTTCACAACGGTCATATAGGGTGGTTGGAGCTACAAATACCCCTCCACCAGCATTCAAGATACATAAGAGCTTCACCAAACTTCTATTCAATACTTATAACAACTTCAAGGTGCCAAATTCATCAAGATTGAGCTAGAGAAATAGTAGTGCCTTGTGAAGTGTTTCATTTGAGCTTGTTGCATTCACTTGTGTTTCATTCTCATTCCCTCCCCATTCTCACACTTACTAAATCTAGCAAGAGACGCCAAATTGTGTGGTGATTTTTACGGGGACTTAGTGTCTTTTGAAATCGAGAAAAAACACTCAGACGATCTAAGTGATCGTTTTAAAAAGTGAAAGGGTTGAAAAAGACTCGTCTTTATTGGACTCCTCAATGGGTAGTAGGTTCTTTGGAACCGAACCTCAGGAAACAAATCATCCATGTTCTTTGTGCTGATTTCGTATTGTGATTTGTTTCTTTTTGCTCTCCCCTCTCCCTTAATTCTCTTGCTTGTGTTAGATTCTATATCATTTGAGTTTCTCCTAAAGAAATTCAGCGATCAATTGCACAACTCTAAGCTAGAAGAACATCTCTCCCTCACTCTGATTGTCCTAATTCTCATTCTAATGCTTAATTGGGTGCTAGTTGTTATATTTTATGATAAATTTCAGATTTTGTCTACTCACTCGTCCTCTAGGTGACTTTCAGTCCCATATTGACAGAGGTGTCGAAATGTTGTAGAGATTGGTTATTGAGCAAGAAAGTGAATGTTTCAAAATTCAGACTCCACATAGGATCCGTAATCCCATATTATAAGAAATTAACAAGGATACAATGCTACTCCCTCCATCCCGTTCTCGCTTTCTGACTGCGGCATGTTTTCGTTTGTATCTTTGATTAAATATGTATAAGAAATTAATAATACTTATATTATATAATTAGTATTAACCAGATGGATTCTCGTTTCTTATTTTGTTAATGCTTTTAACTTTAATAAAGAACATATAAAAGTTCATTAGTAATTAGATGAATCATTAGTATTATTAGATGAATCATTAATTATAAATTTTGTTTCCTAAAAAATAATTAGATTTGATTATATATATATATATATATATATTAGAAATCATTAATTTATAGTGTATAACTAGTATTAGTAGATGAATCATTGAGTACATATACAATTCTAAAAAAAGTGCAGTGCCATTTTGAAGTGTCAAAGTGTCATTTTAGTAACGAATATGGTTAAATGTTTAATTATCTTCATGAAAAAACTTTGTAGCTATGAATTTATTTAGAGAAATATTTGGTCAAAATTTGTCGGCGTTTCGACCCCGGGGGGGTCCCTGGACCGACGAGTAAATTGTCGCCGCGTGCCCCAGCCCAGATGGGTCGGCGCGAGGTGGAACGCGAAGGGGGGAGAGCAGCCGGAGGGAGACAGGCGTGGGAGATGGAACCCGCGGCCTTCGTGTTAGCCCCGCGCCCAGGTCGGGTGCGCTTGCAGTAGGGGGTTACAAGCGTCCACGCTGGAGGGAGCGAGCGGCCTTGCGCGAGCGCCGTCCCGTGCTTCAACGCGCGGCCAACCCTCTGTAAGAGGGCCCTGGACCTCCCTTTTATAGGCGTAAGGAGAGGATCCAGGTGTACAATGGGGGGGTGTAGCGGTGTGCTAACGTGTCTAGCGGAGGAGAGCTAGCGCCCTAAGTACATGCCATCGTGGCAGCCGGAGAGGTTTTGGCACCCAGTTCGTGTGGTGTCGTGGCCGTCGGAGGAGCGCTGGAGCCTGGCAGAAGGACAGCTGTCGGGGCTGTCGAGTCCTTGCTGACGTCCTCTTGCTTCCGTAAGGGGGCTGAGAGCCGCCGTCGTCATAGAGCGTGCAGGGCGCCATCATTACTCGTATAGTGGAGCGAGCCAGATGAGACGCCGGTCTTGTTCCCCGTAGCCTGAGTCAGCTCGAGGTAGGGTAATGATGGCGCCTCCTGTTGACGTGGTCGGTCCGTGCCCTAGGTTGGGCGAGGTGGAGGCTCCTCCCAGGTCGAGGTCGAGTCTGTCTGCCAAGGTCGAGGTCGAGTCCGAGCCCCCGGGTCGGACAAGGCAGAGATCGTCAGCTGAGGCCAGGGCTGAGTCCGAGCCCTGGGGTCGGGCGAAGCGGAATTCGTCGTCCTTCGGGGCTAAGCCCGAGTCCGAGTCCTGGGGTCGGGCGAAGCGGAGTTCGTCGTCTTCCGGGGCTGAGCCCGAGTCCGAGCCCTAGGGTCGGGCGAAGCGGAGTTCGTCGTCTTCCGGGGCTGAGCCCGAGTCCGAGCCCTGGGGTCGGGCGAAGCGGAGTTCGTCATCTTCTGGGGCTGAGCCCGAGTCCGAGCCCTGGGGTCGGGCGGAGCGGAGTTCGTCGTCTTCCGGGGCTGAGCCCGAGTCTGAGCCCCGGGGTCGGGCGAAGCGGAGTTCGTCGTCTTCCGGGGCTGAGCCCGAGTCCGAGCCCTAGGGTCGGGCGAAGCGGAGTTCGTCGTCTTCTGGGGCTGAGCCCGAGTCCGAGCCCTGGGGTCGGGCGAAGCGGAGTTTCCCATGGCGCCTAGGGCCGGACTTGGCTGCTGTCAGCCTCACTCTGCCGAGTGGCTCAGCAGTCGGAGCGGCGCAGGCGGCGCTGTCCTCTTGTCAGACCGGTCAGTGGAGCGACGAAGTGACTGCGGTCACTTCGGCTCTGTCGACTGGAGGGCGTGCGTCAGGATAAAGGTGTCAGGCCACCTTTGCATTAAATGCCCCTGCGATTTGGTCGGTTGGCGTGGCGATTTGGCCAAGGTTGCTTCTTGGTGAAGACTGGGCCTCGGGCGAGCCAAAGGTGTGTCCGTTGCTGGAGGGGGTCCTCGGGCGAGACGTAGATCCTCCGGGGTCGGCTGCCCTTGCCCGAGGCTGGGCTCGGGCGAGGCGTGATCGCGTCCCTCGAATGGACCGATCCTTGACTTAATCGCATCCATCAGGCCTTATCAGCTTTGTGCTGATGGGGGTTACCAGCTGAGATTTAGGAGTCTTGAGGGTACCCCTAATTATGGTCCCCGATAGTAGCCCCCGAGCCTCGAAGGGAGTGTTAATACTCGCTTGGAGGCTTTTGCCGCACTTTTTTGCAAGGGGACCAGCCTTTTTTGGTTGCATTTTGTTCCGGTGGGTGCGCGCGAGCGCACCCACCGGGTGTAGCCCCCGAGGCCTCGGAGGAGTGGTTTGACTCCTTCGAGGTCTTAGTGCGTTTCGCAACATTTCGGCTGGTCTGGTTGTTCCCTCATGCGAGCTGGCCGTAGCCCGGGTGCACGGTCGGGTCCCAAGTTCTCGGGATTGTATGTTGACGCTGTCAATGGTTTGGCCAGAGCCGGGTTTGCGAGAGCAGCCCCCGAGCCTCTGCACAGGGCGAGAGGACGGTCAAGGACAGACTCGACTTTTTTACATACGCCCCTGCGTCGCCTTTCCGCAAGGAGGAGGGGGGAAAGCGCCATGTTGCCCTCGGAGGGCGCCGAACATGGTGTCTCCGGTGAGCTGCTGGCGGGTAATCCGAGTGGACGCCCGTGCCCCATTTGTTAGGGGTCGGCTAGAGGCCCGGAGGCGCGCTCCAAAAGTACCTGCGGGTGATCTGCCGGACCCGGTCCCCTTTTGACGGGGTCCAAGGGCTCGATGCCTCCCTCTGATGGGATTCCGTTACAAGATCGTTCCCGCTGGTCTCGGAAATGTCCTAGGGTACCTCGGGAGCGTAGCCCGAGCCTTGGTTATGTGTCGAACGTACCCAGGGTCATCCCTCGCTCTGTGTCTGAGGCGACTGTGAACCCTTCGAGGGCCAGCCTACGAACCCATGATCAGTAGTGGGCGCGGAGCCCGAGTGGCCTAAGGCGGCCATCGAACCCTTCCGAGGGGCTGGCCATCGAACCTCTGACCAGTAGTGGGCGCAGAACCCAAGCGCTCTGAGGCGGCCGTTGAACCCCTCCGAGGGGCCAGCCTTTGAACCTCTGATCAGTAGGGAGGCTCGGGGCCTATTTCCTTCACGGAGAAGGGTCCTTTTCGGGGTATCCCCCTTTCCCGGTCCCTGTTGTAAGAGAGAGAAAGAGGAAAAGGATACGAAATCGAATGACGTGGCGTACCTTTTTCGACGCGGTCATTATGGCAAAGGCGAAGCGTCGCTTGCTTCTCCTGTCTGAGGCGCCGCCTGTCCCGCCGCGGAGTTAATGCGACGGGGCGAGTGGTTCGCGAGGCGGCCGTTGCGCGTGTGCGAGCCGTTCGAGGAACGGAACACGGGCGCGCCGTCTTCATGCCGTGAGAGAGGGTTCTCTCGCTGCCCCTGGATGGGACATACTGACGACGTGACCGCTGCTCCTGCCCGCCTGCCACCGCCATTACTGCCGGCCCATTTTTGGCCGTATTGACCGTCGCGCCTGGCTGACACTGCTGGGTCATACGCAGGGTTGCCTCGAGTCGCGGTACTAGTTTCGCAGTCGAGGAGGCGCGGTAGTGGTGCGAGTGGCGGTGCAGTTGCTCGCACGTAGCAACCGGCGCGCCGGTTGCATGACGTGTGGGCCTAGGCCTCCATGCTGGAGCCTTATCACCCCGCGGGTCCTCCAGTGTGAGGGGTTGTTCGTACCCGCGGGGGCGAAATCAGAGTTCCGTTTGTAATGGCACTTTGAGCGCCGGTCTTTTGTTCATTGTGGCTGTCGGGGCCTGAACATGTATGTATTTTCGGCACGGGGCCGTGTTTTTTCTTCATTTCGAGCACTAAGACTCGCCTGTCGACTATCTGAACCGCTTCACCGAGCGTGAGTCGCCTCATGCAAAGGTGACGAGTGAGGTATCCATATCCCGGAGGCATAGGAGTCCCTCGGCTCGGTCGGCCTTGCTGTCCGAGGCTTCTCCTGCTTAGTTAAAGGAACCCTCGACCGCTCTTCGATGAGCCGAAGCCAGAGGTAGCGGTGTCAGCACGGACAGAGGCAGAGTTGGCTCGAAAAGAAGATTTGGTCGGCCGGAGCCTGGCCGGGTCGTCCACTAGCGGGACTGACACCGGAGTTGAGCTACCGAGGCCACAAGCCGGGCTGATGTCTTCGGGGGACAGCTGGCCGAGGCCTCGGGGTGGCCGGCCGAGCCGTCTGCTCGAGCCGGATTCCTGGAGAAGACCCTGGCGGCGATGACCCGGGTGTGGTGCTGATGTCGCCCTTCAGAGTGGAGATCCTCCGACCGCGTCGCCGTCCGAGGCTAGGTCGGACCTCGCCGAAGGTGTAGTTGACGCCGAGGGTGCTGCTGCCCCCCTTCAACTGTCGATGTTCGAGCCTGCAGGATCGGGTTGTCTTGTAGTGTGTGTATGTTTTCTGCGGCCGCCGAGGCCCAAACATACCATCGTCGTGTTGTAAAGCTGCGTTTCTTTTCCTCTTGTTTCGAGTATCCGAACTTATTTGTCGGTAATGGAATTGTTTGTGCGGGCGAGAGTTGCTTTTCACGGAAGGTGATGAGTGAGGTATCCTATCCCGGAAGCGTAGGAATCCCTCGGCTCGGTCGGCCTTGCCGCTTACGCGCACTCTTACTCGTCCATAGGGTTCTGTCACCGACGCAGTCGAGAAGGCCCGAAAAATCGTTCCGGCAGAGGAGCTTTCGAGCGTGAAGACTTGTTCGGTCCGCGGAATCACTTATCTGAGCGTGAGTTACTTATCGCAGAAGGTGATGAGTGAGATATCCGTATCCTAGAGGCATAGGAGTCCCTCGGCTCGGTCAGCCTTGGCTGCTTACGTGTACTCCGTCGTTTTCAGGATCCACTTTCGAAGTAGTCGAAAAGCACGAAAGGCATTCTGGCAGAAAAGATTTTTTTTTCTTTTTTCGAGGAAAATTTCAACGCAGAGGGGGTCCCCCCCTTCTAGCCCCCGAGGGAGGGTCGGGCTTTGCCGAGGCAAGGCTGACCCTTCCTTGACGACCAGACTTTATGTGTGAACGAGGTGTATGAATAACTTGGAAGCATCTTAAGGGTAGAAGCGACGTAGCTGTTGGATGTTCCAAGCGTTGCTGTAGACCTCGCCTTGACTGTTGGCCAGCTTGTATGTTCCGGGCTTCAGAACCTTGGCGACGACGAACGGCCCTTCCCAGGGAGGCGTGAGTTTGTGCCGCCCTCCGGCGTCTTGTCGCATCCGAAGCGCCAGGTCGCCCACCTGGAGGTCTCGGGACCAAACCCCTCGGGCATGGTAGCGTCACAGGGACTGCTGGTACCGCGCCGAGTGTAGTAAGGCCATGTCTCGAGCCTCTTCCAGCTGGTCCAGTGAGTCTTCTCGATTGGCTCAATTGCTTTGGTCGGCATAGGCCCTCGTCCTCGGGGAACCATATTCTAAGTCTGTGGGCAAGATGACCTCGGCCCCATAGACTAGAAAGAACGGTGTGAAGCCCGTGGCTCGGCTCGGCGTTGTCCTCAGACTCCAGACCACCGAGGGGAGTTCCTTCATCCACCGCTTGCCGAACTTGTTGAGGTCGTTATAGATCCGTGGCTTGAGCCCTTGCAGGATCATGCCGTTAGCCCGCTCTACTTGCCCATTCGTCATGGGGTGAGCCACGGCGGCCCAGTCCACCCAGATGTGGTGATCCTTGCAGAAGTCCAGGAACTTTCTGCTGGTGAACTGGGTGCCGTTGTCGGTGATGATGGAGTTCGGGACCCCAAAACGATGGATGATGTTGGTGAAGAACGCCACCGCCCGTTCAGACCTGATGCTGTTTAGTGGTCGGACCTCGATCCACTTGGAGAATTTGTCGATGGCAACCAACAGGTGCGTGTAGCCCCCGGGTGCCTTCTGCAAGGGGCCGATGAGGTCCAGACCCCACACAGCAAATGGCCAGGTGATGGGTATGGTCTGCAGAGCCTGAGTGGGCAGGTGGGTCTGCCTCGCATAGAACTGACACCCTTCGCAGGTGCGGACAATTCTAGTGGCATCGGCCACCGCCGTCGGCCAGTAGAAACCTTGTCGGAAGGCATTTCCAACAAGGGCTCGAGGTGCTGCGTGATGGCCGCAAGCCCCCCGAGTGTATCTCTTGTAAGAGCTCCTGGCCTTCGGCGATGGAAATGCATCGCTGGAGGATGCCCGAGGGGCTGCGGTGGTAGAGCTCCTTCCCATCTCCCAGCAAGACGAACGACTTGGCGCGCCGCGCCAACCGCCGAGCTTCGGCTTGGTCGAGGGGTAGCTCTCCTCGGTGGAGATATTGCAGGTACGGGGTCTACCAGTTTTGATTAGGCGTGACCTCGCTCTGCTCCTCCTTAATGCGCAGTGCCTCACCCTCGGGGGCTGAGGGTACCTCGGACTGAGCCGAGGGTGCCTCGGGCTGAGCCGAGGTCGCCTCGGACTGGGCCGAGGGTGCCTCGGGCTGGGCCAAGGCCTTCTCGGGCTCGGGCATGTCGTCGGTCTTGACGGAGGGTTGATGCAGGTCTCGGGAGAATACGTCCGGAGGAACCGTTGTTCGCCCCGAGGCTATCTTAGCCAGCTCGTCCGCAGTCTCGTTGTAGCGTCGGGCGATGTGGTTGAGCTCGAGCCCGTAAAACTTGTCTTCCAGGCGCCGAACCTCATCGCAGTAGGCTTCCATCTTCGGGTCGCGGCAGTGGGAGTTCTTCATGACTTGGTCGATGACGAGCTGCGAGTCACCGCGAGCGTCGAGGCGTCGGACCCCTAGCTCGATGGCGATTCGCAACCCGTTTACCAGAGCCTCATACTCAGCCACGTTGTTGGACGCCGGGAAGTGGAGGTGTAGCACGTAGCGTAGGTGCTTCTCGAGGGGCGAGATGAAGAGCAGGCCCGCGCCGACCCCCGTCTTCATCAGCGACCCGTCGAAAAACATGGTCCAGAGTTCCGGTTGGATCGGAGCTGTTGGGAGCTGGGTGTCGACCCATTCATCCACGAAGTCCGCCAAGACCTGGGACTTGATGGCCTTCCGAGGGGCGAACGAGATCGTCTCGCCCATGATCTCCACTGCCCACTTTGCAATTCTACCCGAGGCCTCTCGGGACTGGATGATCTCCCCCAGGGGGAAGGATGACACCACAGTTACCGGATGAGACTCGAAGTAGTGTCGCAACTTCCGCCGCGTCAGGATCACCGCGTACAATAGCTTCTGAATTTGTGGGTAGCGGATCTTGGTCTTAGATAGTACCTCACTGATGAAGTAGACTGGCCTCTGGACGGGCAATGCATGCCCCTCTTCTCGTCTCTCAACCACAATCGCGGCGCTAACCACCTGAGTGGTAGCGGCGACGTAGATCAAGAGGGCTTCTCCGGCAGCGGGGGGCACCAAGATGGGCGCGTTCGTGAGGAGCGCCTTCAGGTTCCCGAGGGCTTCCTCGGCCTCAGGGGTCCAAGCGAAGCACTCGGCCTTCCTTAAGAGGTGGTACAGAGGCAGGCCTCTTTCGCCGAGGCGTGAGATGAAACGACTCAGAGCCGCGAGGCATCCCATGACCCTCTATACGCCTTTCAAGTCCTTGATGGGCCCCATGCTGGTGATGGCTGCGATCTTCTCCGGGTTGGCCTCGATGCCCCGCTCGGAGACGATGAACCCCAAGAGCATGCCTCAGGGAACCCTGAAGACACACTTTTTGGGATTGAGCTTCACGCCTTTCGCCTTGAGACATAGGAATGTCACTTCAAGGTCGGAAAGGAGGTCGGAGGCTTTCCTTGTCTTGACTACGATGTCATCGACGTAGGCCTCGACCGTTCGGCCAATGTGTTCACCGAACACATGGTTCATGCACCGTTGGTACGTTGCACCCGCATTCCTCAAACCAAACGGCATGGTAACATAGCAGTACATGCCGAAGGGTGTGATGAAAGAGGTCGCGAGCTGGCCGGACTCTTTCATCCTGATCTGGTGATACCCTCAGTAGGCATCGAGGAAAGACAGGGTTTCGCACCCAGCAGTGGAATCCACGATTTGATCGATGCGAGGCAGAGGGTAGGGAACTTTCAGACATGCTTTGTTTAGACCAGTGTAGTCTACACACATCCGCCATTTCCCCCTTTCTTTCTCACAAGCACAGGGTTGGCAAGCCATTCGGGATGGAATACCTCTTTGATGAACCCTGCCGCCCTTAGCTTGTGGATCTCCTCGCCTATGGCTCTGCGCTTTTCTTCGTCGAATCGGCGCAGAGGCTGCTTCACGGGTCGGGCTCCAGCTCGAATATCCAGCGAGTGCTCGGCGACTTCCCTCGGTATGCCGGGCATGTCCAAGGGACTCCACGCGAAAATGTCGGCGTTTGCACGGAGAAAGTCGACGAGCACTGCTTCCTATTTGGGGTCGAGCTCAGAGCCGATCCGGATCTACTTGGAAACGTCGTTGCAGGGGTCGAGAGGGACGGACTTAACCGTCTCCGCTGGCTCGAAGTTGCCGGTGTGGTGCTTCACGTCTGGCGCCTCCCTAGAGAGGTTCTCCAGGTCGGCGATGAGGGCCTCGGACTCGGCGAGGGCCTCGGCGTACTCCACGCACTCCACGTCGCATTCGTACGCGTGTCGGTACGTGGGCCCGACGGTGATGACCCCGTTGGGGCCCGACATCTTGAGCTTGAGGTAGGTGTAGTTGGGGATGGCCATGAACTTGGCGTAGCATGGCCTCCCCAACACTGCGTGGTAGGTTCCTCGAAACCCGACCACTTTGAACGTGAGGGTCTCCCTTCGAAAGTTGGAGGGCGTCCCAAAGCAGACGGGTAGATCGAGTTGTCCGAGGGGTTGGACACGCTTCTCGGGGATGATCCCGTGGAAAGGCGCAGCGCCCGTCCGGACCGAGGACAGATCGATCCGCAGGAGCCCGAGGGTCTCGGCGTAGATGATGTTGAGGCTGCTGCCTCCGTCCATGAGGACCTTGGTGAGCCTGACGTTGCCGATGATGGGGTCGACAACGAGCGGGTATTTCTCCGGGCTCGGCACATGGTCGGGATGGTCGGCCTGGTCGAAGGTGATGGGCTTGTCGGACCAGTCTAGGTAGACTGGCGCCGCCACCTTTACCGAGTAGACCTCCCGACA
The DNA here is from genome assembly GCA_029449295.1 of Zea luxurians. Taxonomy (NCBI): domain Eukaryota; kingdom Viridiplantae; phylum Streptophyta; class Magnoliopsida; order Poales; family Poaceae; genus Zea; species Zea luxurians. The sequence continues at coordinate 154,100 of JAOPSE010000416.1, forward strand.
CTCTTGCTTGCGGTGCCGAGCCGAGGCGTTTGCCACTTGCCCACCATAGATCATGAAGCAGTCACGGACCTCGGGGAACTCTCCTGCCTTGTGATCTTCCTTCTTAGCGTCGTCGAGAGCCTTGCCACCCTTCGCGGGTGGACTGGCCTTGTGAAAGTGGCGTCGAAGCATGGCACACACCTCAAGGGTGTGCTTGACGGGCCCCTGATGATAGGGGCATGGCTGCTTGAGCATCTTGTCGAAGAGGTTGGCACCTCCGGGAGGTTTCCGAGGGTTCTTGTACTCGGAGGCGGCGATAAGGTCCGCGTCGGCGGCGTCACGTTTCGCTTGCGACTTCTTCTTGCCTTTCTTCTTGGTGCCACGCTGAGTTGACGCCTCGGGGACATCTTCCAGTGGGCGGCCCTAGGGCTGCTTGTCCTTCTGGAAGATGGCCTCAACCGCCTCCTGGCTAGAGGCAAACTTGGTGGCGATGTCCATCAGCTTGCTCGCCCTGGTGGGGGTCTTGCGACCCAGCTTGCTCACCAGGTCGCGGCAGGTGGTGCCGGCGAGGAACGCGCCGATGACATCCGAAACGGTGACGTTGGGCAGCTCGGTGCGCTACTTCGAGAATCGCTGGATGTAGTCCCGGAGAGATTCTCCCGGCTGCTGGCGGCAGCTTCGGAGATCCCAGGAGTTTCCAGGGCGCACGTACGTGCATTGGAAGTTGCCGGCGAAGGCTTGGACCAGGTCGTCCCAGTTGGAGATCTGCCCCGGAGGCAGGTGCTCCAGCCAGGCTCGAGCGGTGTCGGAGAGGAACAGGGGGAGGTTGCGGATGATGAGATTATCATCGTCCGTTCCACCCAGTTGGCAGGCCAGCCGATAGTCCGCGAGCCACAGTTCCGGTCTCGTCTCCCCCGAGTACTTTGTGATAGTAGTCAGGGTTCGGAACCGGGTCGGGAACGGCGCCCGTCGTATGGCATGGCTGAAAGCCTGTGGACCGGGTGGTTCGGGCGAAGGACTCCGATCCTCCCCGCTGTCGTAGCGTCCCCCATGCCTGGGGTGGTAGCCTCGGCGCACCCTCTCGTCGAGGTGGGCCCGACGGCTGTGGTGATGGTGCTCGTTGCCGAGGCGACCCGGGGCCGCAGGCGCTGTGTTGCGCGTGCGCCCGGTGTGGACCGAGGCTTCCCGCATGAATCGGGAAGTCGCGGCGCGCTGTTCCGAGGGGTACCCCTGCCTTCGGGAAGCGGAGCTTTCGGCCCGTCGGACGGACCGCGGCGTCCTCCAGGAGATTCTTGAGCTCTCCCTGGATACGCCGCCCCTCGGTGGTTGATGGCTCCGGCATCGCGCGGAGAAGTATTGCCGCTGCAGCTAGGTTCTGGCCGACTCCACTGGAAACCAGTGGCGGCCTTACCCTAACGTCATCGGCGATGCGGTGCTGGATGCCCTGGGGGAGATGACGCGCTTCTCCGGCCGGAGGTTGGCCCGCCCATTCCTGCCCGATGTCCCGGCGGATCGGCTCAAGCGTTCCTGCTCCCTCGTCGAGCCTGGCCTGCATCTCGCGGATTTGCTCGAGCTGTGGGTCATGACCCCCCGCCGGGACGGGGACCACAGCTAGCTCCCGAAGGATGTCAACGCGAGGCACGGGCCTAGGGGGATCACCGTTCTCCGGTATACCAAGATGGTTGCCTTCGCCGGGACCCCCTAGATCGACGTGGAAACATTCACGACTTGGACCGCAGTCCTCGTCGCCGAGGCTGCGGCTACCGTCAGAACAGTCGGAAAGGTAGTAGTCGCATGCGGTCATGAATTCCCGCACGGCACTGGGGTTACCAAGTCTGGAGAAATCCCAACAGAGGTCGGGCTCGCCATCTTCCTCGGACCCCGAGGGCCCGTAGGTCGAGACGGCCGTCAGCCAGTCCCAGGGTGACCGCACACGATACCCTAGAGGGTTTGGACTCGCCTCTATGAGAATGTCCACCGAAGCAGAGTCGCTTGGTGGGTCGAGGCCGAATCTAAAAGGCGCGAGATGGGAATCGGTCGGTACCTCCTGGTCGACGGGCGGTGACGAAGTCACGTCAGGGACTGACTGCACCGTCGTCTCAGGTACGAGGGTGACGCCCAGCAAGTTCTTCGCGGGCGTGCTGGCGTCGTCCGTTTGCTTGAGGTTGGTGTGTTGCGGGGAGACGACGCTCGTCTTCGTCTCAGACGCGAGGCCGATGCCCGACGCGCTCTTGAAAGGGAATTAGGCTTACACCTAGTTCCTAAATAATTTTGGTGGTTGAATTGCCCAACACAAATATTGGACTAACTAGTTTGCTCTAGTACTCAAGTTATACAGGTGCAAAAGGTTCACACTTAGCCAATAAAAAGACCAAGTTTTGGATTCAACAAAGGAGCAACGAGGCAAGCGAAGGCACCTCTGTCTGGGGGCACCGGACTGTCCGGTGTGCACCGGACAGTGTCCGGTGCGCCCAGAGGACTCCAACTCAAACTCTACGCCCTCGGGAATTCTCGGAAGCCGGCGCGCTATAATTCACCGGACTGTCCGGTGTGCACCGGACATGTCCGGTGCTCCAAGGAAGCGCGGTCTCCGGAACTCGCCAGCCTCGGGTTCGCGCGGCAGCCGCTCCGCTAAAATTCACCGGACTGTCCGGTGTGCACCGGACTGTCCGGTGTACCAGCGGGGCAATGGCTCTTTTCGGCGCCAACGGCTCCCTGCGGTGCATTTAATGCGCGCGCAGCGCGCGCAGACGTCAGTCGTGCCCATACCGGTGCACCGGACATCAAACAGTACATGTCCGGTGTGCACCGGACACCCAGGCGGGCCCAGAAATCAGAAGCTCCAACGGTCAGAATCCAACGGCAATGATGACATGGCGGGGGCACCGGACTGTCCGGTGTGCACCGGACTGTCCGGTGTGCCATCGACAGACAGCTTCCAGCAACGGTCACTTTTGGTGGTTGGGGCTATAAATACCCCAACCACCCCACCATTCATTGCATCCAAGTTTTCCAACTTCCAACCACTTACAAGAGCTAGGCATTCAATTCTAGACACACCAAAGAGATCAAATCCTCTCCAATTCCACTCAAGCCTTTAGTGACTAGCGAGAGAGATTTGCCGTGTTCTTTTGAGCTCTTGCGCTTGGATCGCTTTCTTTCTTTCTCACTTGTTCTTGTGATCATAACTCAATTGTAACCAAGGCAAGAGGCACCAATTGTGTGGTGGCCCTTGCGGGGAAGTTTTGTTCCCGTTTGATTGAGAAGAAGAAAAGCTCACTCGGTCCGAGGGACCGTTTGAGAGAGGGAAGGGTTGAAAGAGACCCGGCCTTTGTGGCCTCCTCAACGGGGAGTAGGTTTGCGAGAACCGAACCTCGGTAAAACAAATCCGCGTGTCACACTCTTCATTTGCTTGCGATTTGTTTTTGCGCCCTCTCTCGCGGACTCATTTATATTTCTAACGCTAACCCGGTTTGTAGTTGTGATTATTTTTGTTTCGCCCTATTCACCCCCCCTCTAGGCGACTTTCAATTGGTATTAGAGCCCGGTTCTTCATTAGAGCCTAACCGCTCGAAGTGATGTCGGGAGATCACACCAAGAGGGAGATGGAGACCGGCGACAACAAGCCCACTACAAGCCAAGGGAGCACTTCATCGGAAGAGTCCCGCACCAAGAGAAGGGAGAAGAAGAAGAACTCCTCCAAGCGGAAGGAGAAAAGATCTTCCTCCTCTCACCACAAGGAGAAGAAGGAAAAATCTTCTTCTCACAAGCCGCATCGGAGTGGGGACAAGCACAAAAGGATGAGGAAGGTGGTCTACTACGAGACCGACACTTCATCAACATCTACCTCCGGCTCCGACGCGGCATCCGTCACTTCTAAACGCCAAGAGCGTAAGAAGTATAGTAAGATTCCCCTACGCTATCCTCGCATTCCTAAACATACACCTTTACTTTCCGTCCCATTAGGCAAACCACCAACTTTTAATGGTGAAGATTATGCTATGTGGAGTAATTTAATGCGATTTCATCTAACCTCTCTCCACAAAAGTATATGGGATGTTGTTGAGTATGGTGTACAGGTACCATCTATAGGGGATGAGGACTATGACACGGACGAAGTGGCCCAAATCGAGCACTTCAACTCCCAAGCCACAACTATTCTCCTCGCCTCTCTAAGCAAGGAGGAATACAACAAAGTACAAGGGTTGAAGAACGCAAAAGAGATTTGGGACCTACTCAAGACGGCGCACGAGGGTGATGAACTCACAAAGATCACCAAGCGGGAAACGATCGAGGGGGAGCTCGGTCGCTTTCGTCTTCGCCAAGGGGAGGAGCCACAAGACATGTACAATCGGCTCAAGACCTTGGTGAACCAAGTGCGCAACCTCGGGAGCAAGAAATGGGATGACCACGAAGTGGTTAAGGTTATTTTAAGAGCACTTATTTTCCTTAACCCCACTCAAGTTCAATTAATTCGTGGTAATCCTAGATATCCACTAATGACCCCCGAGGAAGTTATCGGGAATTTTGTGAGCTTTGAATGCATGATTAAGGGCTCCAAGAAGATAAATGAGCTTGACGAACCTTCCACATCCGAGGCGCAACCGGTGGCCTTCAAGGCCACGGAGGAGAAGAAGGAGGAGTCTACACCAAGTAGACAACCAATTGACGCCTCCAAGCTCGACAATGAGGAGATGGCCCTAATCATCAAAAGCTTTCGGCAAATCCTTAAGCAACGGAAGGGGAAGGATTACAAATCCCGTTCCAAGAAGGTTTGCTACAAGTGTGGTAAGCCCGGTCATTTTATTGCAAAATGTCCTATGTCTAGTGACAGTGATAGGGGCGACGACAAGAAGGGAAAGAGGAAAGAAAAGAAGAAGTACTACAAGAAGAAGGGCGGCGATGCCCATGTTTGTCGGGAGTGGGACTCCGACGAAAGCTCAAGCGACTCCTCCGATGACGAGGACGCCGCCAACATCGCCGTCACCAAAGGCCTCCTCTTCCCCAACGTCGGCCACAAGTGTCTCATGGCCAAGGACGGCAAAAAGAAGGTAAAATCAAGGTCCTCCACTAAATATGAAACATCTAGTGATGAGGATGATGATAAAAATGAGGAGGATAATTTGCGTATTCTTTTTGCCAACCTTAACATGGAACAAAAGGAAAAATTAAATGAGCTAATTAGTGCCATCCATGAAAAGGATGATCTCTTGGACTCCCAAGAGGACTTCCTAATCAAGGAAAACAAGAAACATGTTAAGGTTAAAAATGCTTATGCTCTAGAGGTAGAAAAATGTAATAAATTATCTAGTGAGCTAAGCACATGCCATGACACTATAGACAACCTTAGAAATGAAAATGCTAATTTGATAGCTAAGGTTGATTCTCATATTTGCAATGTTTCAATTCCAAATCCTAGAAATGATAATGATGATTTGCTTGCTAGGATTGAAGAATTGAATATTTCTCTTGCTAGCCTTAGAAATGAGAATGAGAAACTAATTGCTAAGGCTAAAGATTTTGATGTTTGCAATGCTACTATTTCCGACCTTAGAACTAAAAATGATATGTTGCATGCTAAGGTTGTTGAACTTAAATCTTGCAAACCCTCTACATCTAATGTTGAGCATGTTTCCATTTGTACTAGATGTAGAGATATTAATGTTGATGCTATCCATGATCACCTAGCCTTAATTAAAAAACAAAATGATCACATAGCACAACTTAATGCTAAGATTAGTGAGCATGACTTAGAAAATGAAAAATTTAAATTTGCTAGAAGCATGCTCTATAATGGGAGACGCCCTGGCATTAAGGACGGCATTGGCTTCCAAAAGGGAGACAATGTCAAAATTAATGCCCCTCCAAAGAACTTATCTAACTTTGTTAAGGGCAAGACTCCCATGCCTCAGGATAACGAGGGTTACATTTTGTACCCTGCCGGCTATCCTGAGAGCAAGATTAGGAAAATTCATTCTAGGAACTCTCACTCTGGCCCTAACCACGCTTTCATGTATAAGGGTGAGACATCTAGATCTAGGCAACCAACCCATGCCAAGTTGCCTAGAAAGAAAACTCCTAATGCATCAAATGATCATGTCATTTCATTCAAAACTTTTGATGCATCATATGTTTTAACTAATAAATCCGGCAAGATAGTTGCCAAAATTGTTGGGGGCAAACACAAGGGCTCCAAGACTTGTGTTTGGGTACCCAAAGTTCTTGTATCTAATGCTAAAGGACCCAAAACCGTTTGGGTACCTAAAATCAAGAACTAAAATTGTTTTGCAGGTTTATGCATCCGGAGGCTCAAGTTGGATACTCGACAGCGGATGCACAAACCACATGACAGGGGAGAAAAAGATGTTCTCCTCATATGAGAAAAACCAAGATCCCCAACGAGCTATCACATTCGGGGATGGAAATCAAGGTTTGGTCAAAGGATTGGGTAAAATTGCTATATCACCTGACCATACTATTTCCAATGTTTTTCTTGTAGATTCCTTAGATTACAATTTGCTTTCCGTATCCCAATTATGTAAAATGGGCTACAACTGTCTGTTTACTGATATTGGTGTTACTGTCTTTAGAAGAAGTGATGATTCAATAGCATTTAAGGGAGTGTTAGAGGGTCAGCTATACTTGGTTGATTTTGATAGAGCTGAACTCGACACTTGCTTGATTGCTAAGACTAACTTGGGTTGGCTCTGGCACCGCCGACTAGCCCATGTTGGAATGAAGAATCTTCACAAGCTTCTAAAGGGAGAACACATTTTAGGACTAACCAATGTTCATTTTGAGAAAGACAGGATTTGTAGCGCATGCCAAGCCGGGAAGCAAGTTGGCGTCCATCATCCACACAAAAACATCATGACTACCGACAGGCCACTGGAGCTCCTACACATGGATTTATTCGGCCCGATCGCTTACATAAGCATCGGCGGTAGTAAGTATTGTCTTGTAATTGTGGATGATTATTCTCGCTTCACTTGGGTGTTCTTTTTGCAGGACAAATCTCATACCCAAGAGACCTTAAAGGGATTCTTGAGACGGGCTCAAAATGAGTTCGGCTTAAGGATCAAGAAAATTAGAAGCGACAATGGAACGGAGTTCAAGAACTCTCAAATTGAAGGCTTTCTTGAGGAGGAGGGCATCAAGCATGAGTTCTCTTCTCCCTACACTCCACAACAAAATGGTGTAGTGGAGAGGAAGAATCGAACTCTATTGGACATGGCAAGAACCATGCTTGATGAGTACAAGACATCGGATCGGTTTTGGGCCGAGGCGGTTAACACCGCATGCTACGCCATCAACCGGTTATATCTTCACCGAATCCTCAAGAAGACATCTTATGAACTCCTAACCGGTAAAAAGCCAAATATTTCATATTTTAGAGTTTTTGGTAGCAAATGCTTTATACTTGTTAAAAGAGGTAGAAAATCTAAGTTTGCTCCTAAAACTGTAGAAGGCTTTTTACTAGGATATGACTCAAACACAAGGGCATATAGAGTCTTTAACAAGTCCTCAGGACTTGTTGAAGTTTCTTGTGACGTTGTGTTTGATGAGACTAACGGCTCTCAAGTAGAGCAAGTTGATCTTGATGATATAGGTGAAGAACAGGCTCCATGCATAGCGCTAAGGAACATGTCCATTGGGGATGTGTGTCCTAAGGAATCCGAAGAGCCTCCACATGCACAAGATCAACCATCCTCCTCAACGCAAGCATCTCCGCCAACCCAAAATGAGGACGAGGCTCAAATTGATGAAGGTGAAGATCAAAGAGATGAGCCTCCTCAAGATGACGGCAACGATCAAGGGGGAGATGCCAATGATGAAGACAAGGAGGATGAACAACCAAGGCAGCCACACCCAAGAGTCCACCAAGCAATACAACGAGATCACCCCGTCGACACCATCCTCGGCGATATTCATAAGGGGGTAACTACTCGATCTCGTGTTGCGCATTTTTGTGAACATTACTCGTTTGTTTCCTCTATTGAGCCACACAGGGTAGAGGAAGCACTTCAAGATTCGGATTGGGTGATGGCGATGCAAGAGGAGCTCAACAATTTCACAAGGAATGAGGTATGGCACTTAGTTCCACGTCCTAATCAAAATGTTGTAGGAACCAAGTGGGTCTTCCGCAACAAGCAAGACGAGCATGGTGTGGTGACAAGGAACAAAGCTCGACTCGTGGCCAAGGGGTATTCACAAGTCGAAGGTTTGGATTTTGGTGAAACCTATGCACCCGTAGCTAGGCTTGAGTCAATTCGCATATTATTAGCCTATGCTACTTACCATGGCTTCAAGCTTTATCAAATGGACGTGAAGAGTGCCTTCCTCAATGGACCGATCAAGGAGGAGGTCTATGTTGAGCAACCTCCCGGCTTTGAAGACAGTGAGTACCCTAACCATGTTTATAGGCTCTCTAAGGCGCTTTATGGGCTCAAGCAAGCCCCAAGAGCGTGGTATGAATGCCTTAGAGATTTCCTTATTGCAAATGGCTTCAAAGTCGGCAAAGCCGATCCTACTTTATTCACTAAAACTCTTGACAATGATTTGTTCGTATGCCAAATTTATGTTGATGATATTATATTTGGGTCTACTAACAAATCTACATGTGAAGAATTTAGTAGGATCATGACACAGAAATTCGAGATGTCAATGATGGGGGAGTTGAAGTATTTTCTAGGATTCCAAGTCAAGCAACTCCAAGAAGGCACCTTCATTAGCCAAACGAAATATACTCAAGATATCCTTAGCAAGTTTGGAATGAAGGATGCCAAGCCCATCAAGACACCCATGGGAACAAATGGGCATCTCGACCTCGACACGGGAGGTAAGTCCGTGGATCAAAAGGTATACCGGTCGATGATTGGTTCATTGCTTTATTTATGTGCATCTCGACCGGACATTATGCTTTCCGTATGCATGTGTGCAAGATTCCAAGCCGACCCTAAGGAATCACACCTTACGGCCGTAAAACGAATCTTGAGATATTTGGCTTATACTCCTAAGTTTGGGCTTTGGTACCCTCGGGGATCCACTTTTGATTTGATTGGTTATTCGGATGCCGATTGGGCGGGGTGTAAGATTAACAGGAAGAGCACATCGGGGACTTGCCAGTTCTTGGGAAGATCCTTGGTGTCTTGGGCTTCAAAGAAGCAAAATTCGGTCGCTCTTTCCACCGCCGAAGCCGAGTACATTGCCGCAGGCCATTGTTGCGCGCAATTGCTTTGGATGAGGCAAACCCTGCGGGACTACGGTTACAAATTAACCAAAGTCCCTTTGCTATGTGACAATGAGAGTGCAATCAAAATGGCCGACAATCCTGTCGAGCATAGCCGCACTAAGCACATAGCCATTCGGTATCATTTTCTTCGGGATCACCAACAAAAGGGGGATATCGAGATTTCTTACATTAACACTAAAGATCAATTAGCCGATATCTTTACCAAGCCACTTGATGAACAATCTTTTACCAAACTTAGGCATGAGCTCAATATTCTTGATTCTAGGAATTTCTTTTGCTAGTCTTGCACACATAGCTCATAAATATACCTTTGATCATGTCTCTTTTATATATGCTATGACTAATGTGTTTTCAAGTGTATTTCAAACCAAGTCATAGGTATATTGAAAGGGAATTGGAGTCTTCGGCAAAGACAAGGCTTCCACTTCACTCCACTACTCATTCTTCGCCGTCGCTCCGCATCATCTCTCCAACTTTGGTATAATCCTCACTCATTCATTTTATGACCAAAGGGGGAGAAAAGGACCTCAATGGGCTTATGTCTCACTCAAAGTATCCGTTTTTGGCGATTCATGCCAAAGGGGGAGAAAATATGAGCCCAAAGCAAAAGGACCGCACCACCACCCTATTTTTAAATTTGATGATTTTCAATGGTAAATTTCAAAATTGGTATCTCTTTGTGTTCTAAAGGGGGAGCAAATAGTATTTTCAAAATTGATGTAAAAACCCTCTTGATCACTAAGAGGAGACCTTATTTGAGGGGGAGTTTTGTTTAGTCAAAGGAAAAGCAAATTTCAAAACATGAAAATGCTGTGCAAAATCTTATTCATTTACCTTTGACTATCTTGCAAAAGGACTTTGAAAAGAATTTACAAAAGAATTTGCAAAAACAAAACTTGTGGTGTAAGCGTGGTCCAATATGTCAAAGACAAAGAAAACAATCCATGCGCATCATGTAAATAGTTATTGGCTCTATTCCAAGCAACCTTTGCACTTACCTTATGCAAACTAGTTCAAATATGTACTTCTATATTTGCTTTGGTTTGTGTTGGCATCAATCACCAAAAAGGGGGAGATTGAAAGGGAATTAGGCTTACACCTAGTTCCTAAATAATTTTGGTGGTTGAATTGCCCAACACAAATATTGGACTAACTAGTTTGCTCTAGTACTCAAGTTATACAGGTGCAAAAGGTTCACACTTAGCCAATAAAAAGACCAAGTTTTGGATTCAACAAAGGAGCAACGAGGCAAGCGAAGGCACCTCTGTCTGGGGGCACCGGACTGTCCGGTGTGCACCAGACAGTGTCCGATGCGCCCAGAGGACTCCAACTCAAACTCTACGCCCTCGGGAATTCTCGGAAGCCGGCGCGCTATAATTCACCGGACTGTCCGGTGTGCACCGGACATGTCCGGTGCTCCAAGGAAGCGCGGTCTCCGGAACTCGCCAGCCTCGGGTTTGCGCGGCAGCCGCTCCACTAAAATTCACCGGACTGTCCGGTGTGCACCGGACTGTCCGGTGTACCAGCGGGGCAACGGCTCTTTTCGGCGCCAACGGCTCCCTGCGGTGGATTTAATGCGCGCGCAGCGCGCGCAGACGTCAGTCGTGCCCATACCGGTGCACCGGACATCAAACAGTACATGTCCGGTGTGCACCGGACACCCAGGCGGGCCCAGAAATCAGAAGCTCCAACGGTCAGAATCCAACGGCAATGATGACGTGGCGGGGGCACCGGACTGTCCGGTGTGCACCGGACTGTCCGGTGTGCCATCGACAGACAGCTTCTAGCAACGGTCACTTTTGGTGGTTGGGGCTATAAATACCCCAACCACCCCACCATTCATTGCATCCAAGTTTTCCAACTTCCAACCACTTACAAGAGCTAGGCATTCAATTCTAGACACACCAAAGAGATCAAATCCTCTCCAATTCCACTCAAGCCTTTAGTGACTAGCGAGAGAGATTTGTCGTGTTCTTTTGAGCTCTTGCGCTTGGATCGCTTTCTTTCTTTCTCACTTGTTCTTGTGATCATAACTCAATTGTAACCAAGGCAAGAGGCACCAATTGTGTGGTGGCCCTTGCGGGGAAGTTTTGTTCCCGTTTGATTGAGAAGAAGAAAAGCTCACTCGGTCCGAGGGACCGTTTGAGAGAGGGAAGGGTTGAAAGAGACCCGGCCTTTGTGGCCTCCTCAACGGGGAGTAGGTTTGCGAGAACCGAACCTCGGTAAAACAAATCCGCGTGTCACACTCTTCATTTGCTTGCGATTTGTTTTTGCGCCCTCTCTCGCGGACTCATTTATATTTCTAACGCTAACCCGGTTTGTAGTTGTGATTATTTTTGTTTCGCCCTATTCACCCCCCCTCTAGGCGACTTTCAGCTCTCCGTTGGGGCGCCGGCGCCGTCGACTCGCTCGACAGCCAGCGAGGTGCCGCCTCCTGCTTGGCCTTGGTTGCCCCGCCTCCTCCGCCGTCGGTGGGGGAGGGGACGGGACAAGCCCGAATGTCATCCTTCCACCACGTGGGGAAGGCGTCGTCGATTTCCCCGCCGGCGAGCGGGTTGTCGACCGCCATTGTCGCTATCGCGCGGCGGGGGAAGGAGTATCATGTCGTAGCTGCCGTCGTGGGACATGAACTCAAGACTCCCGAAACGGAGCATCGTCCCGGGCTAGAGAGGTTGTTGGAGACTGCCCATCTGGAGCTTGACGGGAAGCAGTTCGTCAACACGCAGCAGGCCCCTACCTGGCGCGCCAACTGTCAGCGTTTCGACCCCGGGGGGTCCCTGGACCGACGAGTAAATTGTCGCCGCGTGCCCCAACCCAGATGGGTCAGCGCGAGGCGGAACGCGAAGGGGGGAGAGCAGCCGGAGGGAGACAGGCGTGGGAGGTGGAACCCGCGGCCTTCGTGTTAGCCCCGCACCCAGGTCGGGTGCGCTTGCAGTAGGGGGTTACAAGCGTCCACGCGGGAGGGAGTGAGCGGCCTTGCGCGAGCGCCGTCCCGTCCTTCCCCGCGCGGCCAACCCTCTGTAAGAGGGCCCTGGACCTCCCTTTTATAGGCGTAAGGAGAGGATCCAGGTGTACAATGGGGGGTGTAGCGGTGTGCTAACGTGTCTAGCGGAGGAGAGCTAGCGCCCTAAGTACATGCCATCGTGGCAGCCGGAGAGGTTTTGGCACCCAGTTCGTGTGGTGTCGTGGCCGTCGGAGGAGCGCTGGAGCCTGGCGGAAGGACAGCTGTCGGGGCTGTCGAGTCCTTGCTGACGTCCTCTTGCTTCCGTAAGGGGGCTAAGAGCCGCCGTCGTCATAGAGCGTGCGGGGCGCCATCATTACTCGTATAGTGGAGCGAGCCAGATGGGACGCCGGTCTTGTTCCCCGTAGCCTGAGTCAGCTCGGGGTAGGGTAATGATGGCGCCTCCTATTGACGTGGTCGGTCCGTGCCCTAGGTTGGGCGAGGTGGAGGCTCCTCCGAGGTCGAGGTCGAGTCTGTCTTCCAAGGTCGAGGTCGAGTCCGAGCCCCCGGGTCGGACAAGGCGGAGACCGTCGGCTGAGGCCAGAGCTGAGTCCGAGCCCTGGGGTCGGGCGAAGCGGAGTTCGTCGTCCTTCGGGGCTGAGGCCGAGTCCGAGCCCTGGGGTCGGGCGAAGCGGAGTTCGTCGTCTTCCGGGGCTGAGCCCGAGTCCGAGCCCTGGGGTCGGGCGAAACGGAGTTCGTCGTCTTCCGGGGCTGAGCCCGAGTCTGAGCCCTGGGTCGGGCGAAGTGGAGTTCGTCGTCTTCCGGGGCTGAGCCCGAGTCCGAGCCCTGGGGTCGGGCGGAGCGGAGTTCGTCGTCTTCCGGGGCTGAGCCCGAGTCTGAGCCCTGGGGTCGGGCGAAGCGGAGTTCATCGTCTTCCGAGGCCGAGCCCGAGTCCGAGCCCTGGGGTCGGGTGAAGCGGAGTTCGTCGTCTTCCGGGGCTGAGCCCGAGTCCGAGCCCTGGGGTCAGGTGAAGCGGAGTTCGTCGTCTTCAGGGGCTGAGCCCGAGTCCGAGCCTTGGGGTCGGGCGAAGCGAAGTTTCCCATGGCGCCTAGGGCCGGACTTGGCTGCTGTCAGCCTCACTCTGTCGAGTGGCTCAGCAGTCGGAGCGGCGCAGGCGGCGCTGTCCTCTTGTCAGACTGGTCAGTGGAGCGGCGAAGTGACTGCGGTCACTTCGGCTCTGTCGACTGGAGGGCGTGCGTCAGGATAAAGGTGTCAGGCCACCTTTGCATTAAATGCCCCTGCGATTTGGTCGGTTGGCGTGGCGATTTGGCCAAGGTTGCTTCTTGGTGAAGACTGGGCCTTGGGCGAGCCGAAGGTGTGTCCGTTGCTGGAGGGGGTCCTCGGGTGAGACGTAGATCCTCCGGGGTCGGCTGCCCTTGCCCGAGGCTGGGCTCGGGCGAGGCGTGATCGCGTCCCTCGAATGGACCGATCCTTGACTTAATCGCACCCATCAGGCCTTATCAGCTTTGTGCTGATGGGGGTTACCAGCTGAGATTTAGGAGTCTTGAGGGTACCCCTAATTATGGTCCCCGACAAAATTTATAACACAAAGAGTATATTACTTATTAACAATAAGTTAAACAATCTTAAGTTTGATTAATTTTTTACATAAAATATATTTATGTCTACTTTTTTTTACGGTGAACGAAACCTTCAATACAGAAAAAAGACTAATATGTATTTGGAGTATGACATAAGAACATCCCCAGCTTTCCTAGAAGCCTCCGTGTACTAAGGATACGTTTGGTTGCAATGACAGGACGCGACGGGATAGGACGGTTCCTCAAATAAGGTTGTCTGGTTTAGGATCAAGGGTTGGGACATGACTATCACAGTGTTGTCCCCAGTTATTCCTCAAAATTGGAGAGACGAGAGAGGACGCCAGGAGACATCCCTATCCTGACTGTCCCGCAACCAAACACACCCTAAGACTATCTCCAAGGGTTCTCCCACCCTTCTTAGGAAGCTTTGGGGGTGGAATTGCCCTCGCATCTCCAAAGCTCCCTCCTTGCGAGGGGAGAAAGAAAGCTGTCCCATATATGCGGTGAGTTCTAATATCCCCCATATATTAATTGCGCCATTTCTTTATCATATTAATCTGTTTCGAGTTGTTTAACTTGATAACAATGTATATTATAGCAGTGTAAATAGTCTATGATTTTTAAAACCTCAAAAGCTGATGGAAAAATGTTAAATAACTGAATTCTCTACTACTTATTAAGGCAGTAAGGGGTAGGCTGTCATTCCGTGTTCTGCCAATCACATTCTCTCCTCTCCACACAGTCCATTCTTATGTTCTGCCACCATTCCCTGTTCTATCATTCTCATTCCTTGTAGCTACCACTACACCACATGTGTGTTTATGTCTACATCTATTACAGTAAAAACATCTACTACATCTCTCCTGAAGCCCAGCTGCTACCCTTGCACAATGTGTAGTAGTAGATAAGTATCACCGAGATTCTTGAATTATATTTTTGGATGGAGGAAGTAGTATTTAAAGAAGAGACTTGCATGTAATTTATTTTGTTTGAATAATGTTTTCAACTTAAATTCCTTTTTTGCATGTGTGACATTTATTCTCCGTAATATTTTTTCCATGAATCTGACTTGTGAGTCATTTTCATAAACCAACGACAAAGATGAACCCATGTTTCTTACTTGGAAACCTCGAACAAACACCACTAGCAGGAGGCGCTCGCGTTGGCGTCGCTCATCGACGATGAGAAGAAGCTTGGCGACTGCCAGTTCGACCTCTGGAAGCAGTTCTACGTGGCTGCATGCGCCGCTGTGTACGGCAAGCTCCGGCGCAGCCGCCGCCTGGACGCGGTCCAAAGCGACTGCACCGCGCTGTCCATCGTCAAACATGGGGACCTCATAGTCGTTGCCAACGCCGATGACTCTCGGGTTGTTCTGGGCACCGTATCCGACGACGACGCCATCACGCCATCCAGCTCATCATCCACATGAAGCCCAACCTGCCACGTAAGTCGCTACTGACCGGCCATGAATTCTTGTGCGCTAGGATGATGACCGTTGCTGACGTTGTGTGAGTGTCCTCGAACAAGATGTATGTAGAGGATTAGCACATTCGGTGGTGCAACGGCCAGGTGTACTACCTCGCTAATGAGCCCGGGGTGCACTTCGTTTGGCAGCCCAGCCAAGAGTCATCGGTACTCACCATGTCGCGCGTGTTCGACGACTACTATATCAAGGACTGTGGCGTCATCTCAGCACCGGAGGTGACGCAGAGGAGGACCGACCGAAATGACCACTCGCCATCGTCGGGTAGCTTTTGTGCCGGTCTGCCTTTAATTCTCTTCGCAAACACACACTTGCCTTTTTGTTTAAGCAAGCGTGTATGGTGGTGCGTGCCTGATGACTGACAATGTACGAGGGAACTTCTACCGGCAGGTGTGGCACGTGCTCTTCAATGATGAGACCATGCAAATCATGGCATATATCAAAGTTGAAAGGGAAATCGGGTTAACCATTTCCTATAACTAATTTTGGTGGTTGATGATCAACATAAACACGTGGACCAACTAGTTTGTCTAGATATCATATATTACAGGTGCATAAGGTTCAACATAAACTAAGAAAGAAATCAAGTTAGGGACACAAATTAAAAATGGAGCAACACCTAGAGTGTGCTGGTTTTTGCCGCACCGGACTGTCTAGTGTGCCACCGGACAATGTCCGGTGCACCAGGGCTGTACAACTTCAAATAGGCCACTCTCGGGAATCCAGAGGCGCGCTCCACTATAATTCACCGGACTATCCGGTGTGCCACCGGACTGTCCGGTGAGCTAGCGGAGCAACGGCTCCTTGCGCGCCAATGGTCGACTGTGCAGAGTGAACAATGATGAACAGTACCGCGCAGAAGTCAGAGCACAGAACTCAAAGGGCACCGGACTATCCGGTGCAGCAAGACAACAAAGGCTCCAACGGTCGACCAGCTCCGAACCCTAATGGTTGCGCTGGCGCGCACCGGACAGTGCACAATGATTGTCCGGTGGCGCACCGGACTGTCTGGTGCGCCCATCGCCAGTAGAAATCAGCCAACGACTAGAAGTGGTGGGAGGCTATAAATACCCCCAACCACCTCATTCACTCCCATCCAAGCCTTCTGAATTCTTCATTCATTGCAAGAGCAAAAGCCCAACACTCCAAGACACAATCAAAGCAATCAATCCACTCAAAGCCCCAAAATTAACTCTAGTGCATTAGGGCTTGTGAGATGATTACTTGTGTTCTTTTGTTGCTCTTGTCACTTGGTTTGTCCTTTTTTCTTTTTCCCTTCTTATTCTCAAGAGACTTGTAATCAAAGCAAGAGACACCTAAGTATGTGGTGGTCCTTGCAGGGTCTAAATGACCCATGAGATTAAGGAAAAGGTTCACTCAGTTTAAGTGACCGTTTGAGAGAGGGAAAGGGTTGAAATAGACCCGGTCTTTGTGACCTCCTCAACTGAGACTAGGTTCTTTGGAACCGAACCTCGGTAAAACAAATCATCGTGTTCACTTGCCTTGATTCTCATTTGATTTGTTTTCCCTCTCTAACATTTCCTTGCTAGTATTGATTTGAGTCGGCTCCCATACGTCATCCGCATTCCTTGAGCAACTCTTAGCAAGAGAAACATTCCTTTGACTTGAATTTAATTCTAACGCTAAACCCGACCTTTAGTGTGTGTTTAAGTTTATAAATTTTAGGTTTCGCCTATTCACCCTGCCCCTCTAGGCCACTTTCAATTGGTATTAGAGCCAGTGCTTCATTAAGAGCCTAACCAACTCAAAGTGATGTCTGGAGATCACGCCAAGAAGGAGATCTTGACTGGCAAAAAACTCGTAGGCTCGAGGAGGACTCTCTCAAGGGAGTCCGGCAACAAGTATAAGCAGGAATCCTCTTCCTCCATCAAGTCACATCGGAGAGGTGACAAGAAGAAGAAGAAGAAGAAGAAGAAGAAGAAGAAGAAGATGAAGAAAGTGGTCTACTACGAGACCAACTCTTCGTCACCCTCCACATCCGGCACCGAGTCGTCGACTACTTCTAAGCACCATGAGCACAAGAAGTATAGTAAGATGCCCCTACGTTATCCCCGTATTTCAAAGCACGCTCCATTACTTTCCGTACCCCTAGGCAAACCACCATATTTTGATGGTGAAGATTATTGTATGTGGAGTGATAAAATGAGGCACCATCTAACCCCACTCCACAAAGTATTTGGGATATTGTTGAGTTTGGAGCGCAGGTACCAAAAGTGGGGAACAAGGACTACGACTCGAATGAGGCTGCCCAAATATGACACTTTAACTCCCAAGCAACTTCTATACTCCTCGCCTCTTTATGCCGAGAGGAGTATAATAAGGTGCAAGGGTTAAAGAACGCTAAAGAAATTTGGGACGTCCTCAAAACCGCGCACGAAGGGGACAAGGTGACAAAAATCACCAAGTGGGAGACGATCGAGGGCGAGCTCGGTCGATTCGTCCTCAACAAAGGAGAAGAGCCGCAAGCGATGTACAATCGACTCAAGACCATGGTGAACCAAGTGCGCAACCTCGAGAGCACCAAATGGGATGACCATGAAATGGTCAAGGTTATTCTTAGATCACTTGTTTTTCGTAATCCCACTCAAGTGCAACTAATCCGTGGAGACCCTAGATATAAACAGATGTCTCCCGAGGAGGTTATTGGCAAGTTTGTGAGCTTTGAACTTATGATCAAAGACTCCAAACACATTGTCAACTTGGAGCAAGGCACCACCTCTACACCTGAGGTTCAACCCATTGCATTCAAAGCGACAGAAGAAAAGAAGGAGTCTACACCAAGTAGGCTTCCAATCGACGCCTCCAAGCTTGACAACGAGGAGATGTCGCTCATCATCAAGTGCTTCCGCCAAATCCTCAAACAAAGGAGGGGGAAGGATTACAAACCCCGCTCCAAACGGGTGTGCTACCGATGTGGTAAGTCCAGTCATTTCATAGCTAAATGTCCAATTTCTAGTGAAAGTGATAGGGATGAAGACAAGAAGGGGGAGAAGAAGAAGGAGAAGAAGAGATACTACAAAAACAAGGGAGGCGATGCGCACATATGTCAGGAATGGGACTCCGACGAGAGCTCCACTGACTCCTCCTCCGACGAGGACGCCGCCAACTTCGCCATCAACAAAGACCCCCTTTTTCCCAACGTCAGCCACAAGTGTCTTAAGGCTAAGGATGGCAAGAAGAAGAAGGTACACTCTAGAGCCACCCCCAAATATACAACATCTAGCGATGAGGGTAGCTCCAGCGATAATGAAGATGATTTAATTTTTCTCTTTGCCAACCTTACCATGGACCAAAAGAAAAAAATTAAATGAATTAATAGAAACCATTAACGAGAAGGATGATCTCTTGGAAAGCCAAGAGGACTTCCTCGTTAAAGAGAACAAAAAATTTGTTAAATTAAAAAATGCTTATGCTCAGGAAATAGAAAAATGTGAAAACTTATCTAAGGAGCTTAGCATTTGTCATGATTCAATTTCAAGTATTAGAACTGAGAATGCTAGTTTAGTTTCTAAGATTGAAAAATTGAATGTTTGCAATGATTCTATTCCCTGCCTTAGAGATGAGAATGCTAGATTAAATTCTAAGATAGAAGAACTAAATATTTGCAAACCATCTATATCTACTGTTGAGCATGTTTCCATTTGCATTAGATGTAGAGATGTTAATGTTGAAGCTATTAATGATCAACTTCTCATGATTAAACAACAAAATGATCACATAACTAAATTAACTGCTAAAATTGCTGAGCATGAACTAGAAAATGAAAAATTTAAAATTGCCCTGGCATTAAGGATGGCATTGGGTTCCAACAAGGGAACCAAAGCAATATCAAGCTTAATGTCCCTAAGAAAATGTCTAATTTTGTAAAGGGCAAGGCACCCATGGTTCAGGATAGTGAAGGTTACATTTTATATCATACAAACTATCCTGAACATAAAATTAGAAAGATTCATGCTAGAAAACCTCACACTGTTTCTCATGATGCATTTATGTATAAAAATGAGGCTTCTAGTTCTAGGCATACCACTCATGTTAAAATGCCTAAAAAAGAAAATTCCTATGACATCAAATGAGCATAATGTTTCATTTATAACTTTTGATGCTTCTTATGTTTTAACTAACAAATCAGGCAAAATAGTTGCCAAATATGTCGGGGGCAAACACAAGAGTCCTAAGACTTGTGTTTGGGTACCCAAGGTGCTTGTTTCTAACGTCAAAGGACCTAAGACTGTTTGGGTACCTAAGAACAAGGCCTAAATTGTTTTGCAGGTTTATGCATCCAGTGGTTCAAGTTGGATAATCGATAGCGGGTGCACAAACCACATGACATGGGAGAAGAGAATATTCTCCTCCTATGAGAAAAATGAAGATCCCTAACGAGCTATCACATTCGAGGATGGAAATCAAGGTTTGGTCAAAGGTTTGGGTAAAATTGCTATATCACCTGACCATTCTATTTCCAATGTTTTTCTTGTAGATTATTAAGATTACAATTTGTTTTCTATTTCTCAATTGTGTAAAATGGGCTACAATTATCTTTTTACTGATATAGGTGTCACTATCTTTAGAAGAAGTGATGATTCAATAGCATTTAAGGGAGTGTTAGAGGGTCAGCTATATTTAGTTGATTTTAATGACAAAAAAGATGAACTTGACACTTGCTTAATTGCTAAGACTAATATGGGTTGGCTTTGGCATCACCGACTTGCCCATGTTGGGATGAAGAATCTCCACAAACTTCTAAAGGGAGAACACATTTTAGGACTAACCAATGTTCATTTTGAGAAAGACAAGATTTGTAGCGCATGTCAAGCAGGAAAGCAGGTTGGAGTCCACCATCCACACAAGAACATAATGATGACGAACAGGCCGTTTGAGCTACTCCACATGGATCTATTCGGCCCGATAGCTTACATAAGCATCGACGGGAGTAAGTACTGTCTAGTAATTGTGGATGATTATTCTCGCTTCACTTGGGTGTTCTTTTTGTAGGAAAAATCATAAACCCAAGAGACATTAAAAGGATTCTTGAGACGGGCTCAAAATGAGTTCGGATTGAGAATTAAAAAGATTAGAAGCAATAATGGGACAGAGTTCAAGAATTCACAAATAGAAGGATTTCTTGAGGAGGAGGGCATCAAGCATGAGTTCTCTTCTCCCTACACACCTCAACAAAATGGTGTAGTGGAGAGAAAGAATAGAACTCTACTGGACATGGCAATGACCATGCTTGTTGAGTACAAGACACCGGATCGGTTTTGGGCCGAGGCATTGTATGAACTCCGTACTGGTTAGAGTCTTTGGGAGTAAATGTTTTATTCTTATTAAAAGAGGTAGAAAATCTAAATTTGCTCCTAAGGCAGTAGAAGGCTTTTTACTTGATATGACTCAAACACAAGGGCATATAGAGTCTTCAACAAATTCACTGGATTAGTTGAGGTTTCTTGTGACATTGTGTTTGATGAAACTAATAGCTCCCAAGTGGAGCAAGTTGATCTTGATGAACTAGATGATGAAGAGGCTCCATACGTCGCATTAAGGAACATGTCCATTGGGGATGTGTGTCCTAAGGAATCCGAGGAGCCCACACAAGCACAAGATCAACCATCATCTTCCATGCAAGCATCTCCACCAACTCAAGACGAGGATCTGGCTCAAGATGATGAAGATGAAGATCAAGAGGATGAGCCACCTCAAGAGGAGGACAAGGATCAAGGGGGAGATAAAGATGATCAAGACAAGGAAGATGATCAAGAAATAAGGGATCAAAGACTACCACACCCAAGAGTCCACCAAGCAATTGAAAGAGATCACCCCGTCAACTCCATACTTGGTGACATTCACAAGGGGGTAACCACTAGATCTCGAGTTGCACATTTTTGTGAACATTACTCTTTTGTTTCCTCTATTGAGCCATACAAGGTAGAGGATGCGTTAAGAAATCCGGATTGGGTGGTGGCAATGCAAGAGGAGCTCAACAACTTCACGAGGAATGAGGTATGGCATTTAGTTCCATGTCCTAATCAAAATGTTGTAGGTACCAAATGAGTATTCCGCAACAAGCAAGATGAGCATGGTGTGGTGACAAGAAACAAAGCCCGAATTGTGGCAAAGGGATATTCACAAGTTGAAGGTTTGGACTTTGATGAAACATATGCACCCGTAGCTAGGCTTGAGTCAATTCGTATATTACTTGCCTATGCTACTTACCATGGCTTCAAGCTTTATCAAATGGACGTGAAGAGTGTCTTCCTCAATGGCCCTATCAAGGAAGAGGTCTATGTTGAGCAACCTCCTAGCTTTGAAGATAGTGAGTACCCTAACCACGTGTATAAACTCTCAAAGGCACTTTATGGGCTCAAGCAAGCCCCAAGAGCATGGTATGAATGCCTGCAAGATTTTCTTATCACTAATGGCTTCAAAGTCGGTAAAGCCGATCCTACCCTCTTCACTAAAACTATTGCAAAAGACTTGTTTATATGCCAAATTTATGTTGATGATATTATATTTGGGTCTACTAACAAGTCATCCTATGAAGAGTTTAGTAGGATCATGATTCAAAAATTCAAGATGTCTATGATGGGGAGTTGAAGTATTTCCTTGGATTTCAAATCAAGCAACTCCAAGAGGGCACCTTCATCATCCGAACAAAATACATTCAAGACATACTTAAGAAGTTTGGAATGAAGGACGACAAACCCATCAAGAGACCCATGGGAACTAATGGGCATCTCGACCTCGACATGGGAGGTAAAGCCGTAGATCAAAAGGTATACCGGTCAATGATATGTTCTTTACTCTACTTATGTGTATCTCGACCGGATATTATGCTTTCTGTATGCATGTGTTCAAGGTTCTAGACAAAACCTAAGGAAGTTCACCTTAGAGCCATGAAGAGAATCATGATATATTTATTTTACACTCCTAAGTTTGGGCTTTGGTACCCCAGGGGATCCCCATTTGATTTAATTGGATATTCTGATGCCGACTATGCTGGGTGTAAAATTGATAGGAATCATCAGGGACTTGTCAGTTTCTGGGAAGATCCCTGGTGTCTTGGGCTTCAAAGAAACAAAACTCCATAGCTCTTTCCACCGCCGAAGCTGAGTACATTGCCGTAGGCCATTGGTGTACGCAATTACTCTGGATGAGGCAAACCCTTAGGGACTACGGATACAAATTGAGCAAAGTCCCTCTCCTATGTGATAATGAGAGTGCAATCCGCATGGCGGATAATCCCATTGAGCACAGCCACACTAAACACATAGATATTCGGTATCACTTTCTGAGGGATCACCAACAAAAGGGGATATCAAAATTGCTTATGTTAATACCCACAACTAATTAGCTGATATCTTTACTAAGCCACTAGATGAGAAAACCTTTAGCAAACTTAGGAATGAGCTAAATTGATTCTCGTAATTTTGATTGAAACATTGCACACATAGCTATTTTATATACCTTTCTTCATATTTCTTTCATTTGGTACAAATGCATACTTCTTATTGTTCTTGTGCCAAGGCTAAGAATAATGTGCTTTTAAGTATATCTCTATGATTAGTCTTAGATTGAAAGGGAAATAGAGTATTCGGCAAAGACAAGGCTTCCACTCCAAACTCTGATGGTATCATTCACCCTTTGTCGTTACTCCGCAAACTCTCAATGGTATAATCTTCCACTCATATTTCTTTTATCAATGAGGGAGAAAGTATTAAAGGGCTCTCAAGTTCTCCGTTTTTGGCGATTAATGCCAAAGGGGAGAAAGTATTAAGCCCAAAGCAAAAGGACCGCACCACCACCATTTTAAAAATTTTAGTGTATTTTTCAAATTGGTATTAAGATCTTTCAAAAGGAAATGTTATTTCAATTGATATTTGAGTTAGCCCCAAAAATGAATTTTCAATTGGCATGAAGTTTTCAATTGATCTTTCACTTGGTATCTTTAAAAGTCAATTTTCAAATTGGTATCTATTTCATAAACCCTCTTGAAAGCTAAGGGGAGAATTCATTCAGGGAGAGTTTTTATTTAGTCAAAGGAAAAGCATTTGAAACAGGTGGAGAAATTTCAAATCTGAAAAATGCTTCTTACAATCATATTCTTATACCATTGACTATTTGAAAAGAATTTAAAACTGAAAAGATTTTCTAAAAGATTTGCAAAAACAAACATGTGGTGCAAATATGGTCCAAAATGTTAAATAAAAAGAAAAGCAAACCATTCATTCTTAGTGATACTTTCAATTGGTTTAACTCCAAGTAACTTATGCACATTCGTCATAAATGCAAACTAGCTACATTTCCGCACTTTATATTTGCTTTGATTTGTGTTGGCATCAATCACCAAAAAGGGGGAGATTGAAAGGAAAATCGGGTTAACCATTTCCTATAACTAATTTTGGTGGTTGATGATCAACATAAACACGTGGACTAACTAGTTTGTCTAGATATCATATATTACAGGTGCATAAGGTTGAACACAAACCAAGAAAGAAATCAAGTTAGGGACACAAATTAAAAATGGAGCAACACCTAGAGTGTGTTGGTTTTTGGCGCACCGGACTGTCCAGTGCACCAGGGTCGTACAACTTCAAACAGGCCACTCTCGGGAATCCAGAGGCGCGCTCCACTATAATTCACCAGACTGTCCGGTGTGCCACCAGACTGTCCGGTGAGCCAGCAGAGCAACGACTCCCTGCACGCCAACGGTCGACTGTGCAGAGTGAACAATGATGAACAGTGCTGCGTAGAAGTCAGAGCATAGAAGTCAGAAGGCACCGGACTGTCCGGTGTGGCATCAGACTGTCCGGTGCAACAAGATGACAAAGGCTCCAACGTTCGACCAGCTCTGAACCCTAACGGTTGCGCTGATGTGGCACGCACCGGACAGTGCACGGTGACTGTCCGGTGGCGCACTGAAAGGGAAATGTGCCCTTGGGTCATTTCTAAAGTATTTTGGTGATTAAGTGTCCAACACAATTGCCTTAAGATTTAATAAGTGCCAAATGGTGGATAAAGTGCAAATCAACACAAAGGTACGATTCTAGACTTAGTACATTGGTTTTTGCGCACTAACATATTTGTCTAAGTGCTAGAATCAGAGAAAATACAAAAGAAAAAAGACTTGGCTGGAGCAGCCAAGACTCTGCGCAGTCTGGGTGCACCGGACTGTCCGGTGGTGCACCGGACAGTGTCCGGTGTGCCAGGCTGGCATCTGGTCAACTGGCCGCTTTCGGGAATTCGTCGGCGGCGTACGACTAAAATTCACCGGACTGTCCAGTGGTGCACCGGACTGTCCGGTGAGCCAACGGTCGGCCGCGCCAACGGTCGGTCGCGCAATCCGCGCATGACGCGTGGCCGAGCCAACGGTCTGATGGGGGCACCGGACTATCCGGTGTGCATCGGACAGTGTCCGGTGCGCCAACGGCTCCAAATCTTCAACGGTCGGCTACGCCAATTTAGGAAAGCAATCTGCACCGGACACTGAACAGTGTCTGTCCGGTGGTGCACCGGACTATCCGTTGCGCCACCCAACAGAAGGCAAGAATTGCCTTCCTGGAATGCCTCCAACGGCTCCTAGCTGCCTTGGGGCTATAAAAGGGACCCCTGGGCGCATGGAGGAGTACACCAAGCATTCTTTGATCATCTCTAAGCACCAAGACTTCATTCTAGCGCATTTGATTCGTTGTGATAGCAATTTGAGCTCATCTTGAGTTGAGAACTCCGTGTGTGAACTTAGAGCTCAAGTTGTGACTAGTGTGCATGTTTGTCTCTTGCTTTGAGTCTTGTGTGTGTTTCTTTTCCTTCCCTTATATCCATGCTTCTTTGTGATCATCAATTGTAAGGGCAAGAGGCTCCAAGTTGTGGGGATTCCTCGCAAACGGGATATAGTGAAAGAAAGAAAAACACCGTGGTATTCAAGTTGATCATTGGATCACTTGAAAAGGGTTGAGTGCAACCCTCGTCCATTGGGACGCCACAACGTGGAGGTAGACAAGTGTTGTACTTGTCGAACCACGGGATAACTCGCGTGTCTCTTGTGATTGCTTTTTATGTGATTGTTGAGATTCACAAGAGCTCGCCTTATAGTCACTTGGTATTATCTCTCTAACAGTTAACCAAGTTTTTGTGGCTATAAGTTTTAAGTTTTTACAGGATCACCTATTCACCCCCTCTAGATGCTCTCAATTGGTATCGGAGCCGTTCTCTTCACGAAAGGGACTAATCATCCGAAGAGATGGATCCTAAGGGAAAGGGGATGGTGGTCAATGATAAGGAGAAGGAATCCGTCTTCAACGAGCCAAGAGATGATAAGCCCACTGACTCTGGCTCGAGTCACAAGAAGAAGGACGGGAAGAAGAAGAGGCACATCAAGAAGATAGTCTACTACAACAGCGATGAGTCTTCCTCTTCCCAAAAAGACGACGACGATGAGAAAAAGCAAACGGTTAACTCAAACTTTTCTTTTGATTATTCTCGTATTCCGTCTAACTGCAATGCTCATTTACTTTCAATTCCACTTGGGAAATCTCCGCACTTTGATGGAGAGGACTACAGATTTTGGAGTCACAAAATGCGTAGCCATTTGTTCTCTCTTCATCCAAGTATATGGGAGATAGTAGAAAATGGAATGCAATTTGATAGTATGGATAATCCCATGTTTATCAATGAACAAATTCACAAAAATGCACAAGCTACCACTGTTCTATTAGCATCCTTGTGCAAGGAAGAATACCATAAGGTGAGCGGCTTGGATAACGCCAAGCAGATTTGGGACACCCTCAAGATCTCGCATGAGGGGAACGACACCACCATGATCACCAAGATGGAGTTGGTGGAGGGCGAACTAGGACGGTTCGAAATGATCAGGGGGGAGGAGCCAACCCAAACATACAACAGGCTTAAGACCCTGGTCAACAGAATAAGAAGCTATGGAAGCACGAGATGGACGGACCACGACGTCGTCCGGCTTATGCTAAGGTCCTTCACTGTCCTTGATCCTCATCTTGTAAACTCTATTCGTGAAAATCCTAGGTACACCAAGATGATGCCCGAGGAAATACTCGGAAAGTTTGTAAGCGGGCGAATGATGATCAAGGAGGCAAGATATGTTGATGAGGCGTTGAATGGCCCAATGCCGATCCACGAGCCTCAAACCGTTGCTCTCAAAGCAACAAGTAGCAGGGAGGCGCTACCTAGCAAGGCGGCGCAAGTTGAGGCGGCCGGGCTTAATGAGGAAGAAATGGCCCTCATCATCAAGCGCTTCAAGACGGCACTAAAGGGTCGCAAGGAGCATCCCAACAAGAGCAAGACGAAGGGAAAGCGCTCCTGCTTCAAGTGTGGTAAGACAGGTCATTTTATTGCTCAATGTCCTGATAATGAAAATGACCAGGGAGACGAAAGACATGGGAAGAGAGAGAACAAGAAGGTTTACAAGAAGGCTAAGGGCGAGGCACACCTTGGCAAAGAGTGGGATTCGAATTGTTCTTCGTCCGACTCCGACGACGAAGGACTCGCCGCCACGGCCTTTAACAAATCGTCGCTCTTCCCCAACGAGCGCCACACTTGCTTAATGGCAAAGGAGAAGAAGGTAAACGCTCAAGAAACTCCTAAGTACTCTACTTCTAGTGATGAGGACTCTAGTGATGATGAAGTAGACTACACTAGCTTGTTCAAAGGATTAGATAGAGCTAAGGTAGAAAAGATTAATGAGCTGATTGATGCATTGAATGAAAAAGATAGACTGCTAGAGAGGCAAGAGGACATCTTGTATGAGGAACATGACAAATTTGTTAGTGTTCAAAAGTCTCTTGCCTTAGAGATTAAAAGGAATGAATTACTATCTTCTGAATTATCTATTTGCAATGAATCTATTTCTAGCTTGAAGATTTTGAATGATGATTTAAATGCTAAGCTAGAGGTAGTTAATAAATCTAGTCCTTGTGTAGATCATGTTGTAATTTGCAATAGATGCAAGGATTTTAATGTTGATGCTTGTGATGAACATTTAATTTCTATTTCTAAATTAAATGATGAAGTAGCAAGTCTTAATGCTCAACTTAAGACTTGCAAAAGTGATTTTGATAAACTAAAATTTGCTAGGGATGCCTACACTGTTGGTAGACACCCCTCAATTAAGGATGGGCTTGGCTTTAAGAGGGAAACCAAGAACTTAACAAGCCAAAGGGCTCCCACTTTCAACAAGGAAAAAGGGAAGGCTCCTATGGCTAGTAGTAGTCAAAAGAATCATGCATTTATTTATGATAGAAAATTTTCTAGGAATGCTCATCATAATAGGAGTTATAATGCTTATGATTCACATGCCATGATTGGTTCAAGTTCTTCCTTTGTGCATAGTATGCCTAGAAACAGTGTTGTTCATCATGTACCTAAGAAAATGCAAAATAAATCTGCTACTGTTTTTCATGCCTGCAACACTGATTTTGTACTTTCATGTAAAAATAAGAAAGTGGTTGCTAGGAAATTGGGGGCAAAATGCAAGGGAGATAAAACTTGCATTTGGGTCCCTAAGACTATTGTTACTAACCTTGTAGGACCCAACAAGAGTTGGGTACCTAAAACCCAAGCCTAATTTGCCTTGCAGGTTTATGCATCCGGTGGCTCAAGCTGGATTATCGACAGCGGATGCACAAACCACATGACGGGGGAGAAGATGTTCACCTCCTACGTCAAGAACAGAGATTCCCAAGACTCAATCATATTCGGTGACGAGAATCAAGGCAAGGTTAAAGGACTAGGAAAGATAGCTATTTCATCCGAGCATTCCATATCTAATGTGTTTTTAGTTGAATCGCTCGGGTATAACCTGTTGTCCGTTAGTTAATTATGCAATATGGGTTACAATTGCTTATTTACAAATGTAGATGTGTCTGTCTTTAGAAGGAGTGATGGTTCATTAGCTTTTAAGGGTGTACTAGACGACAAACTCTATTTAGTTGATTTTTCGAAGGAGGAGGCCGGTCTAGATGCATGCTTAATTGCTAAGACTAGCATGGGCTGGTTGTGGCATCACCGTCTAGCACATGTGGGAATGAAGAACCTTCACAAACTTCTAAAGGGAGAACATGTGTTAGGTCTAACAAATGTAACTTTCGAAAAAGATAGACCTTGTGCAGCTTGTTAAGCAGGTAAACAGGTGGGAAGCTCTCATCATAGCAAGAATGTGATGACCACATCAAGACCTTTGGAGATACTTCACATGGACCTCTTTGGACCCGTCGCTTACCTCAGCATCGGGGGAAGTAAGTATGGTCTTGTTATTTTGATGCTTTTTCCCGCTTCACTTGGGTATTCTTTTTGCAAGATAAAATAGAAACCCAAGGGATCCTACAGCGCTTCCTAAGGAGAGCTCAAAATGAATTTGAGCTCAAGGTGAAAAAGATAAGGAGCGACAACGGGTCCGAGTTCAAGAATCTTCAAGTAGAGGAGTACCTTAAGGAGGAAGGAATCGAGCATGAGTTCTCAGGTCCCTACACACCACAGCAAAATGGTGTGGTAGAGAGGAAGAACAGGACGCTCATAGACATGGCGAGGATGATGCTTGGAGAATTCAAGACGCCCGAGCGGTTTTGGTCGGAAGCTGTGAACACAGCTTGCCACGCCATAAACCGGGTCTACCTTCATCGCCTCCTCAAGAAGACGTCGTATGAACTCCTAACGGTAACAAACCCAACGTTTCATATTTTTGAGTTTTTGGGAGTAAATGCTACATTCTAGTGAAGAAAGGTAGGAATTCAAAATTTGCTCCCAAAGCTGTAGAAGGGTTTTTACTAGGTTATGACTCAAATACAAAGGCATATAGGGTCTTCAACAAATCATCGGGATTGGTTGAAGTCTCTAGCGACGTTGTATTTGATGAAACTAATGGCTCTCCAAGAGAGCAAGTTGATCTTGATGATGTAGATGAAGACGATGTTCCAACAGACGCAATTCGTACCATGGCGATTGGAGATTGGAGATGTGCGACCACAGGAACACCAAGTGCAAGATCAACCTTCTTCCTCAATAATGGTGCACCCCCCAACTCAAGATGATGGACAGGTTCCTCAAGAGGAGGCGTGTGATCAAGGGGGAGCACAAGAAGACCAAGTTGAGGAGGAAGAAGCACCACGGGCCCCTCCAACTCAAGTTCGAGCGACGATTCAAAGGAATCATCCCGTCGACCAGATTTTGGGTGATATTAGCAAGGGAGTAACCACTCGCTCTAGATTAGCTAATTTTTGTGAGCATTACTCTTTTGTCTCTTCTATTGAGCCTTTCAGGGTAGAAGAGGCCTTGCTAGATCCGGACTAGGTGTTGGCCATGCAGGAAGAGCTCAACAACTTCAAGCGAAATGAAGTTTGGACACTGGTGCCACGTCCCAAGCAAAACGTTGTGGGAACCAAGTGGGTGTTCCGCAACAAACAGGACGAGCACGGGGTGGTGACAAGGAACAAGGCTCGACTTGTGGCAAAAGGTTATGCCCAAGTCGCAGGTTTGGACTTTGAGGAGACTTTTGCTTCTGTGGCTAGGCTAGAGTCGATTCACATTTTGTTAACCTATGCCGCTCACCATTCTTTCAAGTTATTTCAAATGGACATGAAGAGCGCTTTCCTCAACGGGCCAATCAAGGAGGAGGTATACGTGGAGCAACCCCCTGGCTTTGAGGATGAACGGTACCCCAACCACGTGTGTAAGCTCTCTAAGGCGCTCTATGGACTTAAGCAAGCCCCAAGAGCATGGTATGAATGCCTTAGAGACTTTCTAATTGCTAATGCTTTCAAGGTTGGGAAAGCCGATCCAACTCTTTTCACTAAGACTTGTGATGGTGACCTATTTGTATGCCAAATTTATGTCGTTGACATAATATTTGGTTCTACTAACCAAAAGTCTTATGAAGAGTTTAGCAGGGTAATGACACAGAAATTCGAGATGTCGATGATGGGCGAGTTGAACTACTTCCTTGGGTTCCAAGTGAAGCAACTCAAGGACGGCACCTTCATCTCTCAAACAAAGTACACGCAAGACTTGCTCAAGCGGTTCGGGATGAAGGACGCCAAGCCCGCAAAGACTCTAATGGGAACCGACGGACATGTCGACCTCAACAAAGGAGGTAAGTCCGTTGATCAAAAGGCATACCGGTCTATGATAGGGTCTTTACTTTATTTATGTGCTAGTAGACCGGATATTATGCGTAGCGTATGCATGTGTGCTAGATTTCAATCCGACCCAAGGGAGTGTCACCTTGTGGCCGTTAAGCGAATCCTTAGATATTTAGTTGCTATGCCTTGCTTCGGGATCTGGTATCCAAAGGGGTCTACCTTTGACTTAATCCATTGGATATTTAGACTCTGATTATGCTGGATGTAAGGTCGATAGGAAGAGTACATCAGGGACGTGCCAATTCCTAGGAAGGTCCCTGGTGTCTTGGAGTTCTAAGAAACAAACTTCCGTTGCCCTATCCACCGCTGAGGCCGAGTATGTTGCTGCAGGACAGTGTTGCGCGCAACTACTTTGGATGAGGCAAACCCTCTGGGACTTTGGCTACAATCTAAGCAAAGTCCCACTCCTATGTGACAATGAGAGTGCTATCCGCATGGCAGACAATCCTATTGAAAACAGCCGCACAAAGCACATAGACATTCGGCATCACTTTTTGAGAGACCACCAGCAAAAGGGAGATATCGAAGTGTTTTATGTTAGCACCGAGAACCAGCTAGCCGATATCTTTACCAAGCCTTTAGATGAGAAGACCTTTTGCAGGCTGCGTAGTGAGCTAAATGTCTTGGATTCGCGTAACTTGGATTGATCTAGAGCATACATGTGTTTTATGCCTTTGATCATGTTCCTTTATGCATTTTATTGCTTATTTACGGTGCTCAAGTTGTGCAAAGGATCCCCGGACCTCACAAGTCCATGTGTGAATGATGCACATATTTAGGGGGAGAAATGCTACAACTTGACCCTTTGAGACTAACCGTGTGCTTGAGTTTTCTTAATTTAGTCTCAAAGGATGATTGAAAGGGAAAAGGTGAACTTGGACCATGCAAGACTTCCACTGCACTCCGATGAGAGGGTAATTTACTCCAAGTTCATCTCCATGCTCTTATTGCCTTTTTACTCTTAATTGAAGATTTTGGTGAGGCAATGGGGTTTAAGGGCCAATAATGATTCCGTTTTGGTGCTTAATGCCAAAGGGGGAGAAATTAAGGCCAAAGCAAATGGATCAGCTACCACTTGAGAATTTTGAAAATAGTAGAGTTAGAACTTTTACTCTTATGTGCAAAATTTGGCCTCTTGTGGGGAGAATATAGGATTATGGGAAAAAGGGGAGTTTTTGGCTCTTGATCAAATTTTCTCATGAAGTACCTCTCTTTATGCCTAAACAAGTATGTTTGACTTAGAGATAGGAAATTGAGTTTGATTTTGAAAACAAACCAAGTGGTGGCAAAGAATTATCCAAATATGCCAAAATTGAATAAAAAACAATTCTTGTTCTTATTTGCATTGATGTTGCACTTCTATTTGTTGCTTTTTGATGTGTTGGCATAAATCACCAAAAAGGGGGAGATTGAAAGGGAAATGTGCCCTTGGGCCATTTCTAAAGTATTTTGGTGATTAAGTGTCCAACACAATTGCCTTAAGATTTAATAAGTGCCAAATGGTGGATAAAGTGCAAATCAACACAAATGTATGATTATAGACTTAGTACATTGGTTTTTGTGCACTAACATATTTGTCTAAGTGCTAGAATCAGAGAAAATACAAAAGGAAAAAGACTTGGCTGGAGCAGCCAAGACTCTGCGCAGTCTGGGTGCACCGGACTGTCCGGTGGTGCACCGGACAGTATCCGGTGTGCCAGGCTGGCGTCTGGTCAACTGGCCGCTCTCGGGAATTCGTCGGCGGCGTACGGCTAAAATTCACCGGACTGTCCGGTGAGCCAACGGTCGGTCATGCAATCCGCGCGTGACGCGTGGCCGAGGCAACGGTCTGATGGGGGCACCGGACAGTGTCCGGTGCGCCAACGGCTCCAAATCTTCAATGGTCAGCTGCGCCAATTTAGGAAAGCAATCTGCACCGGACACTGAACAGTGTCTGTTCGATGGTGCACCGGATTGTCCGGTGCGCCACCCGACAGAAGGCAAGAATTGCCTTCCTGGAATGCCTCCAACGGCTCCTAGCTGCCTTGGGGCTATAAAAGGGACCCCTATGCGCATGGAGGAGTACTCCAAGCATTCTTTGATTATCTCTAAGCACCAAGACTTCATTCTAGCGCATTTGATTCGTTGTGATAGCAATTTGAGCTCATCTTGAATTGAGAACTCCGTGTGTGAACTTAGAGCTCAAGTGTGACTAGTGTGCGTGTTTGTCTCTTGCTTTGAGTCTTGTGTGTGTTGCTTTTCCCTCCCTTATATTAGTGCTTCTTTGTGATCATCAATTGTAAGGGAGAGAGGCTCCAAGTTGTGGAGATTCCTCGCAAATGGGATATAGTGAAAGAAAGAAAAACACCGTGGTATTAAAGTTGATCATTGGATCACTTGAAAGGGGTTGAGTGCAACCCTCGTCCATTGGGACGCCACAACGTGGAGGTAGACAAGTGTTGTACTTATCGAACCACGGGATAACTCGCGTGTCTCTTGTGATTGCTTTTTGTGTGATTGTTGAGATTCGCAAGAGCTCGCCTTATAGTCACTTGGTATTATCTCTCTAACACTTAACCAAGTTTTTGTGGCTATAAGTTTTAAGTTTTTACAGGATCACCTATTCACCCCCCCTCTAGGTGCTCTCACGCACCGGACTGTCCGGTGCGCCCATCGCCAGCAGAAATCAGCCAACAGCTAGAAGTGGTTGGGAGGCTATAAATACCCCCCAATCACCTCATTCACTCCCATCCAAGCCTTCTGAATTCTTCATTCTTTGCAAGAGCAAAAGCCAACACTCCAAGACACAATCAAAGCAATCAATCCACTCAAAGCCCCAAAATCAACTCTAGTGCATTAGGGTTTGTGAGAGGATTACTTGTGTTCTTTTGTTGCTCTTTTCGCTTGGTTTGGCCTTTTTCTTTTTCCATTCTTATTCTCAAGAGACTTGTAATCAAAGCAAGAGACACCTAAGTGTGTGGTGGTCCTTGCGGGGTCTAAGTGACCCGTGAGATTAAGGAAAAAGCTCACTCGGTCTAAGTGACCATTTGAGAGAGGGAAATGGTTGAAATAGACTCGGTCTTTGTGACCTCCTCAACGAGGACTAGGTTCTTTGGAACCGAACCTTGGTAAAATAAATCATCGTGTTCGCTCGCCTTGATTCTCATTTGATTTGTTTTCTCTCTCTAATGTTTCCTTGCTAGTATTGATTTGAGTTGGCTCCCATACGTCATCCGCATTCCTTGAGCAACTCTTAGCAAGAGAAACATTCTTTTGACTTGAATTTAATTCTAACGCTAACCTCAGCCTTTAGTGTGTGTTTAAGTTTATAAATTTCAGATTTCGCCTATTCACCCCCCTCTAGGCGACTTTCAAAAGTCTGCATGATACTGATGGTTGCAATGTAGTAGTGAAACAGCTAAATTAAAATAACAAAATTTATGTATGGCCAGGATCACAAATGGATTATGAAACATTTCCTTATAACAATATAAGACACTTTTTGTATATAAGTTATCATAGTATTATATGTTTCCGTTGCAACGCACGAGCACTTATCTAGTATAGTGTATAGGGGAGTTGGATAAGATGAATGGTTGGATACGTCCTGTATGTGGGGGAGTATATTTTGGGGTGATGTAGTAATAATAGAAAATACAGATAGGGAGAGAAATGAGGGAGATGGTTGGAGATGGCCTAAGGAGAGTTGTAGGGTTGGTTTCTTCTCCAAGGTTCTCTATAAGCCCCTATGTACAGAGAGATGAGAATATTCATGTATATACGCGAATTGACATGTTTTTAGCCCTAATCAGTTTGTGGCATTATAATAATGTGTATTATGTATGGTACTATAAATGTTGTATAATTTTTTAAAATTAGAAAAATCGATAAATACATGTTAATTAACTAAGCAATAATGTATTTGGGAGTTGTATAGATAGAATGGTTGAAGATAAACTGTATGCAGGGAAAGAATCTGTTAGGGGAAGGTAGTAAAATATATTAGTGTATAGATAAGGGGAGATATATAGAAGGAATGGTTGGAGGAAGTCTAAGCGGTTACTAATAATATATGAGGTTTGTTTACAACAATTTTTTCTATAAGACTCATTTGTTAATTAGATGTAGTTTTTTCACAGTCCATAAATCAAACAACAAAATTTTAGAAGCTCTAGATCAATTAATTAATGTCTAAACGTGGTCAAAACCTCCAACAAACAAATAAGGCCTTAGAGTATCTCCAATAGATCCCTAGAAAATTACTTCTCAAAATTAGTTTTAAGGGGCATCTAAAAAATTAGTGGGGGTAGATTTTAATCCTTTCTCTAACAGGTCTCTTAAAGTGGCAGATTATTTCTAGGGAGCTCAAAAAAACCCCTCATTTGTAGCTAAAAATGAGGAAGTTTTAAGGGTTATGAAAAAGTTGGGAACATTTTAGAGGAACTGTTGGAGACACGTTTTTGTATTTTTCCAAAAAACTTGATCTATAAGAGACTTATTGGAAACTTTTGGAGATGCTCTTATAGTGTCTGAACATCCAAAACAAGCACAAAACTAAAGAGTAAGTATTAATTATTGGATATTTTTAAATGCGTTGTAAAGTATGTGTGCGCGGTCTCTGAGAAACATCTACTCCTAGCTTCCTGAACCAAAACAATACAAGAGTGAATAATAATACTCAACAGGTACAACCCAGAACCGGAACATCAAAACAATAGATGAAGGGGGTGTTTGGTTGCCCCTGCTAAAGTTTAGCCCGGGTCACATCAAGCGTTTGACTTTTAAATAGGAGTATGAAATATAGACCGAACCAACTGGACTAGATTCGTCTCGTCTTTTAATCTTCGGCTGACAAATTAGTTTTATAATC
Organism: Zea luxurians; assembly: GCA_029449295.1. Lineage (NCBI taxonomy): Eukaryota > Viridiplantae > Streptophyta > Magnoliopsida > Poales > Poaceae > Zea > Zea luxurians. The sequence continues at coordinate 189,385 of JAOPSE010000416.1, forward strand.
CGACTACATTTAATACACGGAACGGAGGTTCAAACATTCGATGGGACAGAGGCTAAATTTTAGTTTGGGGTAACCAAACACCCCCGAACTAGTAAATGAGAATCAATTCGAATATCTATGAGATCTGTAGGTTTTTGTCAGAGAATTGATGTCCTATACTCCAGCCACATTCAGTTCCTAGGGCCGGAGGGAGCCTTCAGCCTTCAGGTGATGGGAAACTTGGTTCTTTTTTGTTGATGCAGTTGTTTGTCACGCCAAACCTTCGGCAAACTATGGCTGTCACAGAAAGTGTGTCGAGCAAAATTGAAGCCACACTTGTGGCAAGGTTTTGCAATAAAATAAGGTCCTGTTTGGCATGACTGTGGATCTGAACTCCAGCTACTTTTCTAGCTAAACACCCGAACTACAAAATTCCAAAGAATTGCCAAGTCCATAGGGCTGTAGTGTGTAAATGGAGGTAGAGTTTTAGAACACCTCATTGGCAACTCCAAAATATCCAAATATGAACCTGCGTGTGGAGTTGGTAAGTAATTAACCATCAATACCACTGGTTATAAAAAATAATGTCTTGTTCTATTCTTTCCTTCCCCTATGTCCCACCATCGGTCCCTGGACCTGAAGTTGGAACTCGCAGTCCCCAAGCCGCCACCGCCTACTAGACCCCGTTTGGTTGAGTTCAGCTTCTGACCACCAAAAGCTGCTGTAAACTGTTAAACATCCCAACTTTTCAGCCCGTTTCTATAAAAATTATTTTGATAAAAACTGTCTAAAATTAACATGAACACAAAAACGGTCGAGTCATCACGATAGTAGAAATCCATCACTTTCTAGATCCTATACCATTTAGACCACTTCATCTTCCTCCGTATGTAATCCCCATAATACTCAGATTTTTCCCACAACCAGATTCTCTCCATAGCCAAATTTTTAGAAAAGCTGATCAGAAAAAATATGTGTAGCAGCAGCGGCGGCGGTGGCGGCAGCGACTGAGCTTCCCCTCTTACAGTTTCCATACTACGTGTAAAATATGGTATGGGTGTAAAATTTTATAGTGCAATATTTAGAACCAATTATCACCCTACGTGTTAAGAAAATATGGCATACGTGGCAGCGAAACTAAATATCTACAGAAAAAACCGTGGTATGACTAACCCATGGCATGACACGTAGTGGTCATGAACTAAACAAGCTCAGTATAATGTATCCCTGTATTGCGACGACTAGAGTTGGTAACGGGCCATTTAATTTAGCCTAGCAAATTTAAGGATCAAATGAAGTTAGGGGTGAATCGTAAAATAATACAATTTTGAACTAATAAAATTAAGGACCTTGTTGGTGTTGGATTAATGTGGGGTTGGCCCAAATTAATATTCAATAATAGTCAATGCTAATGGCCCACTTTAATGCTATGGTGTACTAATTATTTAGTACCATATTGGAAGTTCAAAAGACAAATCAATCAACTTAAATAGGTGGACCATTGGTGCATCTATTGAGAAGTTGAGAAAAGGATGAAGGACTGCCACACGCGCGCGCGCGCCGCCGCCGCCGCCGGGCCGTGGCTCGTGGCTCGTGGCTCGTGGTAGATCGGACCTTGGTCCGAATATTCCTTTCAAACGGTTGCGCATTTTGCCTGGAGCGATGACCGTCATAATAACCGTCCGTTTAATGGCTAGTAACGGACGTCATTATGGCTAGTAACGGACGTCATAATAACCGTCCGTTTAATGGCTAGTAACGGACGTCATTATGGCTAGTAACGGACGTCATAATAACCGTCCGTTTAATGGCTAGTAACGGACGTCATTATGGCTAGTAACGGACGTCATTACTGTCGTCAGTTTCCAGTTCTAATGCGCGACCGTTTCTGTCCGTTGGTCTTCTCCCTCCTTCTGACCGCCTATAAGAATGGAGAGGGAGGGCTCTTCCAGGCACGCGAATCATCTCACGCGAATTGCAAACAACACATTCCCGTCCCATCTTCTGCGAGCACAGAGAGAGTGGGAGAGCAGGCCTCCGAAATCACCGACCGCAGAGATACACTTGCACGGGTGTGCGGGCGATCAGATTTTTGGGGAGCGTCTTCGCGACTGCTCGCGTGATCTGCTTCGTCTTCTTCCCGGCGACCGTTCGAGGGACTGCACAGCGTACATCTTCCTGCACCGACTTCGTACGGCTACATCGAACAAACACACGAGATGACTCGTGTGAATGGAGCCACTGATGCCTTGAGCATCGGTCCCTCCGCTGGGTACACTCTACTCTTCGTATTTGTGCATGTTTTATTGCTGTTTACTGCTTATGCGAGTAGTTATACACACATGCACATACATGTCATCACATATATCGCACTGTTTTTCTGGATTAAATTAATACTGAAAATGCCTAACTTTCTAACAATCCAAAAATCTGATATTAGGCATTTTTCTGTTAGTGGTTTTGCTGCTGCGTTAAAACCAAGTGAACCTTTTGATGGGACGTTTTACAAGAGATGGCGTAGTAAGATGATACTGTGGTTGACCGCAATGAACTGCTATCACGCCGCACAGGGGAAACCCGAACAGTTCACTCCTGAAGAGGAGAGAATGTTCGACGTTGCCGATAACCTGTTTCGAGGCGCCGTGATTGGCGCTCTTGCCAACAAGTATGTTGATTCTTATCTAACGTGCACATCTGCAAAAGAGTTATGAGATGCATTAGATGAGAAGTTTGGTGTTTCTGATGCTGGTAGCGAGCTGTACATCATGGAGCAGCTGTTTGACTATAAGATGGTGGAAAACCGTCCTGTAGTTGAACAGGCTCATGAAATACAGGCACTGGCTAAAGAACTCGAACAATTCCCATGTGTCTTGCCTGACAAGTTCGTGGCCGGCGGTATTATCGCTAAACTGCCACCTTCTTGGACGGATTTTGCTACCACTCTAAAACATAAGAGACAAGAGTTTAGCGTGGCTGAGCTTATTGGTTCTCTTGATGTTGAGGAGAGGGCGAGAGCAAAAGACACTCGTGGAAAAGGAGTTGAGACTTCTAGTGCCAATATGGTACAAAAGAAGAACTCCAATGCATCACATAATAATAAAAAGAAAAACAAGCAACAGAATGCCACGAAGCCCAAACAGGCAGCCTCGTTCAAAAAGAAGAACAAAGGAGCTGGTTGCTTTGTTTGCGGGAGTACTGATCATTGGGCAAGCGCTTGTCCAGACCGCAAATTTAAGCAAGAGAAAAAACCAGCTCAAGAGAAGAAAACAGTAAACATGGTTGTTAGCGAGACTGCAGAAGGAACATCGGGGTATGGTAATCTTTTACCTACTGTTCTTTCAGTGTGTCAATCCCCTGAGTGGTGGGCTGATACCGGTGCTAATATTCATGTGTGTGCTGATATTTCTTTATTTTCTTCTTATCAGTGCAAAGGGACTGGAGCCTTGCTGATGGGGAACGGATCACATGCGCGTGTTCTTGGTGTTGGTACAGTCATTCTGAAGTTTACTTCGGGAAAGACGGTGCTATTGAAGAACGTGCAGCATGTCCCCTCCATCAAAAAGAATCTAGTTAGTGGCTCTCAATTGTGCCGAGATGGCTACAAAATTGTCTTTGAGTCTAATAAATGTATACTGTCTAAGTATGGAACGTTTGTTGGAAAAGGCTATGACAGCGGAGGCTTGTTTCGCTTATCTTTGCATGATGCGTGTAATAAGTCTGTGAACAATGTTGTTTCGAATGAGTCGTATATTTGGCATTCACGACTTTGTCATATCAATTTTGGTTGTGTCTCGCGGTTAGCAGATTTAAATTTAATCCCGAAATTTGATTTAGTCAAAGGTTCTAAGTGCCAGGTGTGCGTGCAATCTAAGCAACCTCGCAAGCCTCACAAGGCTGCGGAGGCGAGGAATTTGGCACCACTAGACTTAATACATTCCGATTTATGTGAGATGAACGGAATATTGACTAAAGGAGGCAAGCGATATTTTATTACTTTTATCGATGACTCTACTAGATTTTGTTATGTGTATCTCTTAAAATCAAAAGATGAAGCTTTGCATTATTTTAAGACCTACAAAGCTGAAGTTGAAAATCAACTCGAGAGGAAAATTAAACGGTTAAGGTCTGATCGTGGTGGAGAATATTTTTCGGGTGATTTTTCTGATTTTTGTGTGGAACATGGTATTATTCATGAGAGGACACCGCCATACTCACCACAATCCAATGGGGTTGCTGAAAGAAAGAACCGTACTCTAACTGATTTGGTTAACGCCATGTTAGAGACTTCAGGGCTATCTAAGGAATGGTGGGGTGAGGCGATCTTGACGGCGTGTCATGTCCTGAATAAAGTTCCCACAAAGAACAAAGAAATCACACCATTCGAGGAATGGGAAAAGAAGAAATTAAATATCTCCTATTTGCGCACCTGGGGTTGTTTGGCTAAAGTGAATGTGCCAATTAACAAGAAGCGCAAATTAGGACCGAAAACTGTTGATTGTGTTTTCCTTGGGTATGCTTTCCACAGCATTGGATATAGGTTTTTAATTATAAACTCTGGAGTACCGGACATGTTGGTTGGTACAATTATGGAGTCCAGAGATGCTACGTTTTTTGAGGACGAGTTTCCCATGAAAGCTACACATGATACGTCTAATGATGAACCAACGATACCCCATGAGCATTTTATTCCGGTAGAACACACTGAGGAATCCCATATACATAATCATGTGGAAAATGACAATGTATCAACTCGAAAGAGTAAGAGACCAAGGATTGCAAAGTCCTTTGGTGATGATTACATTGTATATCTTGTGGATGACACACCAAGTACCATTGAAGAGGCATATTCCTCTCCTGATGCTGACTTTTGGAAGGAAGCAATAAGGAGTGAGATGGATTCTATTATGTCTAATGCAACTTGGGAGGTAGTTGAGCGTCCATATGGGTGTAAGCCCATTGGAAGTAAATGGGTGTTCAAGAAAAAACTTAGGCCTGATGGTACTATTGAAAGGTACAAGGCGAGGCTTGTAATTAAAGGCTATTCACAGAAGGAAGGTGAGGATTTCTTTGATACTTATTCACCTGTGGCTCGATTGACCACAATTCGTGTGCTACTTTCCTTGGCTGCCTCTCATGGTCTACTCGTCCATCAAATGGATGTTAAGACAGCATTCCTAAATGGAGAGCTAGATGAGGAAATTTACATGGAGCAGCCAGCTGGGTTTGTAGCAAACGGTCAAGAAGGCATGGTGTGTAAATTATTGAAATCTTTATATGGCCTAAAACAAGCACCTAAGCAATGGCATGAAAAGTTCGATAGAACTTTGACATCTGCCGGTTTTGTTGTGAACGAAGCAGACAAGTGTGTATACTATCGGTATGGTGGGGGCGAGGGAGTAATTTTATGCCTATATGTTGATGACATTCTAATCTTGGGGACGAGTCTTGATGTGATTAAAGAGACAAAAGACTTTCTGTCTAATAATTTTGAAATGAAAGATTTGGGAGAAGCTGATGTTATTCTTAACATTAAGCTACTGAGAGAAGGCATTGGTGGGATCACACTTGTGCAATCCCATTATGTGGAAAAGGTTTTGAGTCGCTTTAGTTTTAGCGAATGTGAACCTGCTCCAACGCCTTATGATCCTAGTAAGCTATTAAAGAAAAATCGAAGGATAGCTAGGGATCAATTGAGATATTCCCAAATAATTGGTTCACTCATGTATTTAGCTAGCGCTACGAGGCCTGACATCTCATTTACTGTGAGCAAACTTAGTCGATTTGTTTCAAATCCAGGAGATGATCACTGGCGTGCTCTTGAGAGAGTTTTGCGCTATCTAAAGGGTACTATGAGTTTAGGCATCCATTATACCGGGTACCCAACAGTACTGGAGGGTTATTGTGATGCAAACTGGATATCTGATGCTGATGAGATATATGCCACAAGTGGATATGTGTTTTCACTTGGAGGTGGTGCTGTTTCATGGAAGTCTTGCAAGCAGACCATCTTAACGAGGTCGACTATGGAAGCAGAACTCACAGCATTAGATACCGCTTCAGTTGAGGCTGAGTGGCTTCGTGAACTCCTTATGGATTTACCGGTGGTTGAAAAACCTGTGCCGGCTATTTCCATGAACTGTGATAATCAGACTGTGATAATTAAGATAAACAGTTCTAAGGATAATATGAAGTCGACAAGGCACATAAAGAGGCGTTTGAAATCTGTCAGGAAATTGAGAAACTCCGGAGTAATAGCGTTGGATTATGTCCATACGTCTAAAAATCTGGCAGATCAATTTACTAAGGGGCTATCACGTAGTGTGATAGATAGTGCATCAAGTGAGATGGGCATGAGACCCACCTAAAGTTTATCATAGTGGTAACCTGTTCTATGTGATCGGAGATCCCGTGAATTAGAATGGTGAAACAAGCTAGTGGTAGACTGAGAGGAAAGACCCTTAATAAGGCTCATTTCAGATGCATATCTTTCCTTACTGTAAGGTAGGTTGGTGTTTACACCTTAATATGTTCCAAGTGGCTTTGTGAAGCAAAGATGTTGTCCTACAGAACATCTTTAGAGGAACATACCTATATGGGTTAACTGCTAGTCACAGTTTATGAGATCTGGGTGGTTTCTAGATACCCATGAAAGGCTATGGAGTTTGACTTATATGCTCCAACCAGAGGGGATGCGTTCAGCAATCTAGTACTGGTAAAGAGTTTAGATGAAACTCATTCCACGCAAAACTGCCAATTCAAGGCCTAGTCCATTGTGCAGTTGTGGTCAAGTGTAGTCTAAGTTCTAGGTGGATGTTCAACTTAACAGTCTCCATCGAAACACCAGTATATCAAACGTTTGAGGTGATGAGAGCTTTTTAGTGTGACTTAGCATTTGGTGGGGATTGTTGGATTAATGTGGGGTTGGCCCAAATTAATATTCAATAATAGTCAATGCTAATGGCCCACTTTAATGCTATGGTGTACTAATTATTTAGTACCATATTGGAAGTTCAAAAGACAAATCAATCAACTTAAATAGGTGGACCATTGGTGCATCTATTGAGAAGTTGAGAAAAGGATGAAGGACTGCCACACGCGCGTGCGCGCCGCCGCCGCCGCCGGGCCGTGGCTCGTGGCTCGTGGCTCGTGGTAGATCGGACCTTGGTCCGAATATTCCTTTCAAACGGTTGCGCATTTTGCCTGGAGCGATGACCGTCATAATAACCGTCCGTTTAATGGCTAGTAACGGACGTCATTATGGCTAGTAACGGACGTCATAATAACCGTCCGTTTAATGGCTAGTAACGGACGTCATTATGGCTAGTAACGGACGTCATAATAACCGTCCGTTTAATGGCTAGTAACGGACGTCATTATGGCTAGTAACGGACGTCATTACTGTCGTCAGTTTCCAGTTCTAATGCGCGACCGTTTCTGTCCGTTGGTCTTCTCCCTCCTTCTGACCGCCTATAAGAATGGAGAGGGAGGGCTCTTCCAGGCACGCGAATCATCTCACGCGAATTGCAAACAACACATTCCCGTCCCATCTTCTGCGAGCACAGAGAGAGTGGGAGAGCAGGCCTCCGAAATCACCGACCGCAGAGATACACTTGCACGGGTGTGCGGGCGATCAGATTTTTGGGGAGCGTCTTCGCGACTGCTCGCGTGATCTGCTTCGTCTTCTTCCCGGCGACCGTTCGAGGGACTGCACAGCGTACATCTTCCTGCACCGACTTCGTACGGCTACATCGAACAAACACACGAGATGACTCGTGTGAATGGAGCCACTGATGCCTTGAGCATCGGTCCCTCCGCTGGGTACACTCTACTCTTCGTATTTGTGCATGTTTTATTGCTGTTTACTGCTTATGCGAGTAGTTATACACACATGCACATACATGTCATCACATATATCGCACTGTTTTTCTGGATTAAATTAATACTGAAAATGCCTAACTTTCTAACAGTTGGTTTGTGAAGTAAATATTAGAGCCATGATCTATTACCACCCCTAGCGATGACACATAAAAATAAATATTTTATTTTAGCCAAGAGATCTAGAAAGATATGAGTGGAAATGAAGCATGAACCACTTTTTAATAGCTCACTCAGTCGCTTCTCCTTTAGCTAGTGGAGTAGTACTATATAGAAGCGTTGCGCTGCGTACGGCCTCCTCTCATGTTGGGTTTGTGGGGATAAGGATAACGACTCGACTGCTAGAGAGGAGAATAAACAGCTTCCTCTCCGTGTCGGACTTAGGGCCTGTTTGTTTATCCCAATGGATTATATAATCTGGATTATTTTTGTAGGATTATATAATCTGGATTATATAATTTGGATTATATAATCTGAGTAGTCCTGTTTGTTTACCCAGATTATCTGGCGTGTTTCTGTTGGGCGGCGGGCTTCTCCGATCCGATAGGCGCAAAAACGATTCGGTAGATTATAATGGCAACGGTGGGTAATTTCTAGGAAACTTGAAAGGGTAGTGGGGAAGTGGGAAAAAAATAATCTGAAATAAGCACCTCCTCACTTGCTTATGGATTATCATAATCCAAGGGATTAGATTATATAATCTGGGCAAATAAGCTAGACTGTTTGTTTGCCTCTTAGGATTATTTAATCCAGATTATATAATCTGGGGGGTAAACAAACAGGCCCTTAGATGGTCACAGCCTATCTGTAAAGTAACGATCTACTAATAAAAGTTTGGTGGTTTTTATAACATATCTGTAACAGCCTCTTGGCTGGGAAGAGGGGAATAAACCTGTAAAACTCGAGAGAGACACTTGCGCGCGCATGCATTTCATAATTCATGAATTCTTGGATCTCCTAACTTTCCTTTATTTTAGAAAAACAACAATCACGAGGATGACGATCTATCTGTTGTGCATTTGGAATTTGGATATGCAAGGAGTGTGCGTGGTTACAACGGGAGCAACGTTCCCTCCATCAGCTATTGAACTTTCTACGATTCGATCAAGCTCTCACAGTCTTACGTGCCCACTAGAGATTCGTTAGACCTCCCCTTAATGAACCCTGCATCAATCACGGCCAGGTGCATCCATTCAGACTCCACAGAACGATTGTATGCAATGCATGTACCTTCAGGACTGTACACGTACGAGGAAGAATAATGGAGAGCATGCAGAGAGATGAGAAGCTAGCGCTATCTCCATGCTATAAATACCAGGCACCACCACCTATGTGTGTTCACCATCCAAGATAGGCGAAGTTCAAGTGTGTTTTAGGGTTTGGAGTTCTTGGTTGGTTCTGCCCTGGAGTTCCCTGCAAACATTTCACCAGCTAGCTAGGCCATAGTGCCGGTCCTTGCACAATGTTGTATCTGATCGCCTAGCTAGTGAAGTGTTTGGGGAACTCTAGGTGTTATCCAGCAATGTTTCATAGTTTGTGGAACTTTAAGAGGTTTTGGTAAGATGATGATCAGATTTGGTGTTATCATGAGTTCCTTTCAAACACTTCACATGGAGCTTTTCATTGGTGGATATATTCTTGAGACCCGTGTGAAGTGTTTGGAGGAACTCTTGATGCCAATAAATTTTCCCCAAATATAATAGCCAGTTTCCTAGTTTGTAGCCGGTTGCTTCCCGGAGTTCCTTCCAAACACTTCACCAGCTAGGCCATGCACAAGATGAACCCACATTAGGCTAGTGAAGTGTTTGGAGGAACTCTAGGTGGCACTCCGACAATTTGTGCACCAAGTCAATAATGAAGGCATGACCATTAGAGGTCAGTAGAGTCACACTTGGTGTCTTCATGAGTTTCCTTCAAGCACTTCACATGGAGCATTCTGTCTTAGAGAAAGCTTAATTTATTGCATTGTGAAGTGTTTGGGGAAACTCTTGATGCCAACAAGTATATTACGAATGTGATACAACCTTCTAGCGATGCAGTTTTTCTGTGGCCCAAGTTAGAGCACATTGGTTAGTTAACTTGTCTGTTGTCAACAACTCACTATGCATTATGTCAAGAATATATACTAGGGGTATAACTAAGATCTTGTTCTTAAGCTTATAATTGTCATATAGGCTTTGACTAGGCTAAAAAGTAAAGTTGATAGTGCATATAATTTATTTTTGTTGCAACAAACAATAATCAGTTTTCAAGCACTAAAGGTCTACTAAATTCAACGGATACATGTTTTAAGGTATAGTTGAGAAAGGTAGACCATGTCTTAAAATAAGTTATTAATTTAACATGCTTTTCAATTATGTTTGGATTAAATTGTATGTGCACTATATTTTAGCATGCATTGGATGAATATTTGTTACACATATGGACTATTTATGATGCTCAATACTAAAAATTATGTAAAAATTATGTGCACGGTATTTTAGCTTTGCAAAGTGATAGCATAACATAGGTTGTAGCGCATGTGTGCTAATGTATGGTTTTGATATTAATGTTATATACTCATGAGAGTGGTGTTGCATAGATTGATTTTAAGTCAAGTCGTGAACTTGTGCTCATACACGATTGCATGTATTATTGATGTGTGAAAGGGAAATGGTCTCTACCATATTCTCTAATCAATTTTGGTGCTGGATGACTACCACAACCTTGTGGACTAACTTGTTTTGCCTAGTCTATGATTCACAGGTGCATATGTTCAATCAACCCAGTTCTAAGACAGAAATAGCTCAAAACCAACCACAGAGGGGTAAAACTTGAAAAATATAAAGAATATATAGTTTCACACTTTGGGAAAGTTGCATATACCCCTAACCTTTTTGAAACATCTAAGGAGGTTGTAAAGCTCACTTTTAAAGAATCGCTCGTTGGAGCTAGTTTGAACATAATCAGAATTATAAGTTGGAGAAAAGCAAAAGTCCAAGAAATGAGATATAGACTGGTTGGATTGGTAGCACATGTGGTTGTCTAAGTCTTAGGAACACCCTCGAGGATAGCCAAAAGTATTTGAAGAAATTTGGAAGAAAAGAAGTTTGAGCTTATGGCTAGAGGGGCACCAGACTGTCCAGTGTGCATCAGAATGTCCGGTGGTATTTATAGCGAAGGCCAGCTGACTCTCTGTCTTCAGGAAAACTCCGGCCAGGAGCACCGGACTGTCCAGTGTGCACCGGACTGTCTGACAACAGCGGAAACAGCTACCTACAAAACTCAGAACGACTACTTGTGAGTCGTAGCAGCAATCTGACAGTGCACTGAACATGTGTTGTTGGTTGTTCGGTATGCATCGGACATGCACTATTCATTATCGGGTGCACCACACAATAGACAACTTTTGCACATTTACTCCAACGGCTATTTGAGATGTTGGGGGCTATAAATACCCCCAACCAGCACATTGAAGACACAAGAGCTACACCAAAGTGATATACATCATGTGCAATAACTCCTAACCTTCTAAAGCCATATAAGTGTAGATTTGATCGTTTTGAGTGATTAGAAGCTTAGCGCTCACTACAACACTTATGGCCTTCTATGACGAATAGTCGATGACAATAGAATAATTCATCATTAGATATCCTTGTTTATGACGATTTTCATAAGATGGCTCAGTATAATGATGAAAATTTAACCTCCGTCATTAAACCTGTCAAAACATACTCTAGCATCATGTTTGTGACAATTTTCTATGACTATATAACAATCGTCATAAGAATAAATCGTCATAACCTTCTCAACATAATAATTGTGATGGTATTATATGACAATATGCATATGCCGTAGACATATGATGTATTTCTACAATATAAAAGATCCAATTTTCCTTTTGCCATCACTTGTTGATCCATATTTGGTACACCAACACCTTCCTCTTCCTTCTTCCCAGTCGTGCACGCATTTCCACTTCCTTGGAGGCAAAGGAGCCAAAGCTCAAACCCCATGCCACTTCTCCCTCCACACAACCGCAGCCGTAGCTGTATGCGTCGTTTTCTCATCTGCCCACCAATCCTACCAAGCCCCATAAGAAACCCCACGGGAGCTCCAAAAATTTTACAGCCGTGACCTCGTCGAGGCTTTGTACGGGGAGTGGAAGCCCATCCAAACTCTGGCTAACCTCGCAACCGCCATCCGCACGACAATGGACCTCGACGTCGACGTGGCGGCTGCCCTGGTCCTGATTGTGCCCCTAGATGTGCCACTACCGACACACTCCCTTGTGCTCCTCCTCTCCACATCCGCACTCGTCCGCTCCATCGCTACCACATAGGGCCTCTTTGACAATCTCCATCCCTCCGGCGAGGATGATTGCACACGCCCCAACCGTTTTGTGTGGGGCGCTATTGGCGCTTACGAACACTGTGTCCCACTCCAGCAAGCCGTTCAAAGATCTCCCAATTCCTCTTGGTGCTCAAGTACCACGTCGTTTACGCTAACGTGTACCTCTATAACACCCTCATGAAGACGAACCTTGCGGTGAAGAACCCTGAGCCATCCTCATAGCAGGGGCAAAGGGCCCCCTATATCGCTCCGTATTGCTTGGGGCAATACCTTGGTCTAGCCCAACCAAGCACCAGCCGTAAAAAAATAATCCTTAACCCTAAGCGTTGTCTTCTATCTGTTGTCGTCTGTTGAGCATCTCAGCGTCCACGCCTCCGTCATCTGCCAGGCTCCAGCTCCGCCCCAGGCCCCAATCGAGCTCCACCGCCACCCCACCTTCACTCGTTGAGGAGTCCTGCCGAGCCCCAGCCGCCCTGTTCGGTGTTCTCCTTCCACCTAGGCCTAGGTGCTCAGCACCGCCCGTCGCCAGTCTACCGCTGGCGCTGAGGTGCGCCCAGACCGAGTTCTGCCCCATCCCCTCCCCTACCGAGCTCCGCGCCTCCACCCAGGGCGGACTCGAGACCAAGCCCCTCCATGCACCTATTCCGCCCTGTCGCCTAGGCCGAGCTCTGTGTCTTCCTAGGCCCTGCTCTGCCCTAAGACTACCTCCCCATCGGTGACAGCGTTAATGATGCGTGCTGGCGTGCCGACGCTCGTGAGCCCCGGTTCCAGCTCCGGTTCAGCGGTGTCATCAGCATGCGCTCCACCTCCACGCCCTTAGGTAGCCAAGACACGAGGCATTTGATTTAGAGTTTAGTGTTGTTTTGCCTTATTGTTTTGAACAAAAAATCCTTATTGTTTTGCCGATTATAGGGCTGTTCTGGGAGATGAGGAGCGATGACGTCAACCCCAAGCTCGTCACCTACAACATGCTCATCTTCGGCCTCGCGTGGGTCGGGATGGTCGCCAAGGCCTTACTATCGAGATGTACAAGTCCATGGCAGTGGCTGTTCGTTGAGATTAGAAGCTGATGAGGGAGTCTCGTGGCAGAACTTCGACGTCAAGATGTACTGACTTAACTATGTTCATGTAGTATGTCATGTGACTTTTTTTATTAAACTAGCAAAAGGTTGTGTTAATAATTCATGGTGTACTAACTATGATACCATCTTCATTTTGTCTAATTGGATGATTCATGTCATGCACATTAAAGTTGGAAAAGCTACCTATGTATCAAGATATGTGAAGACTGCCCACCTCAAACAAGAGGAGTATTTTGGTGGAGCGAAGTTTATGAAGGTAAAAATATTTGTTTCACTCAAAACCTAAGCGTTTTATTAGCAAATGACTGTTTAATGTTGTTACATCTATTTATCTACATCTCCAAAATCTGCTCTTTTTAGCTAACCATAGTGTGACTTTTCTGTCTTGATTCACTAATATTCTGAAATCTGAATACATACTAGGGTTTTGTTTTGGTTCACCATTGTGCTATGGAAATATATGTTTCTGAAACCAGCTTAGATTTCAATGCTATATCAAAAGTTCCAAATCGAAGACCATCATCTTGTAGTATGGATATTCCTTTCGGTTAATTTCCTTTGCTTATAAGTTGTCATATATTCATGTTCATAATGACTTATTTTGTGATGTCATCTTTGTTTCTTTGCTACTATATTGATAGCATGTTTGGATTTGAGAGCCCAGTTTATTCTTGGTTATGGCATCAATAAGTAGACAATAGTATCATAGAAATAATCTTGAGATCTTACCATCTGACAGTTCAATGATCTTAATGTACCAATTCAAACACATGAAGAGTCAGTTTAACTATTTAAGCCTTTTAGTGTAATTCCTATCTAAGCGAGCTCACCTGGCTGTCCTCCTTCAGTCTTTACCCCTTACAATCAACTTCCTGCAGAATCATATTGTTATCTTGAATTGCTAGACTGTGTTCCTGCTTGTACACTTCAATGCTTTGCTTGGTGAGTGATATGCAAACCTGTGGACTTGTAGAGTAATAGCATTATGAAAACATAAGCCTACTTTGAATTAGTACAATTATTTTTCTTCCTGAGATATCTGGAAAGGGCTCTTTAAAGTCTCATGCACCATATCTGCCATAATACTGCTTATTAGATTATTGGTTTTGTGAATGAATTAAGATTTGGAGTATTTTACAAGCATCAGTTCACAACAGACATCTCACTGTATTTGTTTTTGGATTGGAATGAATTAACAGAACTTAATTGACTTACCTTTGAACATATCATTGCTATTGTAAAAAGAATCAAAACTTACCTACATGTCATCAACAAATTTTTATTTGAGCTCTAATATTCAGTCAACCACCAGTTAAAAGTCCTCATTTGTATCTTACCTTTGTTTATTCAGGTTCCTGCATGACTTTGGATCATTCTATTCTTTTTTGAGATACCATTATAGGCTGCCTTTTCTACAAGTCCAAAAATCATGTAATCTCGTTGTTCCAAAATGCAAGTAGCATTGGCTTTTTTAGGTATACATAGCTTGTACTATTTATCTAAGACAGGATATATATAGGTGCATAGCAGAAGGTATGTACCTAGAAGAGCCAAAATGACTTACAATTTGGAACAGAAACAATGGACGGGATTCTACTTCTGCATACTGGCGTCACGGATATATGTGTCCTGGATCCTAATCAGGTCCCTCTAAAATTTAGGAATACATGTCCAGGTGTCCTGGATCCTAATAACACATGATCAGGTCGTCAGAAATTTGTAGTTTCTAAAGCCTAAAATGTTGTTGGGGTATGCTGGCTGCATACACCAAGTGCACTCAGTGCGAAATGAATTTGATTTTTTATACCAAAGGCCATGGCCCTATTTATATTAGAGCACAAATTACTAGGGATATCATTTTACATTTCATTACACCAAGAAAACCTCCACTACAATGAGCAAGGAAAAACTGTCTGTCTTAAAGCAACCTACAAAAACAAAAGATTTATCACTTGTATAATAATGTATTATAGACTGTCCATCCGAGTTTTATCTGAGTATTGCATTCAGCGATCAAGGATTTGTTATCAGATACTTGTACCTGATCATCCGAACAAGTACCCCTGTATCTGTATTCTAGTAAGGTAACTCTTCTATTTTCAGTTATATTTCTTCTTTGCTTGTTTTTCTTACTCTACAGTTGTCCAATCCAGAAGATAAGGTTTATGTAATTTTGATGCATTTGCAGAGTATATTATTTAGTTCTATAAAAACAACCATCTTTTGCACCTAAAACATCATTCTAGGTTTGAATGTGCTTGGTATTCCAGATTCTGGACCTTGTACCCATACTTGCACACCACTGTTTTTGGAGAGGCTTCCAGTGTCATTGCATGGTGTCCAAGCAGCTGTTTGTTTTGTGTGGGCTTGCAAGACAAAGACATAGGCACTGTCAAGGTTAGCTTATGTTTAATCCCAAGCAAGTCCAAAGTACTTGGCATTCCCATCAATATTTCTCACAGTTGTTCTCTAATTTATTTAATGACAGGAAGACCTTGGGATAGAAAGGGAACAGGTTCTATCAAACTTCATCAAGACGATGAAGTTGTATGGTTACCTTCATAACATTGCAGGAAAACAAATCGAAGCAACCTTACCTCGACTGAAAGAGGTAGTCAAATATGTTTAGTTTCACTTTATAAATTTCAATTTATAAAACAGTGCATGCTACCAAGTGCATTATTGTAGGCACATGAGAATTTGTAGGACCATACTCTGGAATACCTTTTATCCTCTTCGTCCTTTACCTTGCTGATACTATGTTGCTATAC
Organism: Zea luxurians; assembly: GCA_029449295.1. NCBI lineage: Eukaryota > Viridiplantae > Streptophyta > Magnoliopsida > Poales > Poaceae > Zea > Zea luxurians. The sequence continues at coordinate 205,424 of JAOPSE010000416.1, forward strand.
CCAAATTGAAATGCCCCCTTATATGTTATTTGTGTTCCATTTTTTGTTTGCTATCATTATACCTCCCACCATTATAAGAGAAAGTGCTGCAATAGTTACTGTTTTGGTTAAACTACAATTTTTACGACGATCACAAATGGTTGAAACTGCAGGGCGCGCAAAGCGCGCCTAGTGGTCTAGTGTTTAGTTATATGAAAAATGATGCTATTTATTAGATGATTGGTGGTAACTTCATTTAGCCAATATTGTTGTTAAATGTTTACCTACTACCAATCCTCCCCAATGTTCTGTTTCATGTGTAAAGAGTTAATCGAATTGTCACATGATGTTTTCCTCTTTCATGTGCAAAGAGCTAACCTAGTTGATCTTAAGTGAAGCGCAGCGTGTCAAATTTCTCAGTCTATGCGTTTCTGTATTTTGTCATTTACTCCTACTTAGGCTCTCTTTAAACAAACTTTGGCAATGTGTACAATTTATTTCACATCAATGTGCTTTAAATGTTGCTTGTTATCTATAGTTTACACTTCATAATGATGTATTAGACTTCTGTGTGTGTCTTTTGAACTGCAGGGCATGGAGGTACTACTGGTAACAAGTTCTGGATGTCATTTGGTCTACCATTGATAGCTACTGTGAACTGTGTTGGTAACACTGGAGCCAAGAACCTCTACATCATTTCTGTGAAGGGAATCAAGGGCACCTTAACAGACGTCCTTCTGCCTGTGTTGGTGACATGGTTTTGGTGACCATGGAGAAGGAAAAGCCTAACCTTAGGAAGAAGGTGATGCCAGCTGTCATTGTGAGGCAGTGCAAGCCATGGTGCCGAAAGGATGGTGTCTACATGTACTTTGAAGGTCCATTTCTTATCATGACTGTATGCATTGACTCTAAATGGTTTACTCATTTGAGCTTCTGTGTGCTTGCAGAATTATCGAGAATTTAGTTCTCTTGTGTAGTCTTCTTTTGATTTTTTAATTCTTTAGAGTGTATGTGTGCTTACTAATGTTCTACTTTTGATATTACTTCTGAATTTTAATAAACATGATGATCAACACACGTAGTTGTTTTCTGCAAAATGGTGCTCTAGAATACTTTGTTCTGAGAAGTTATGATTAGATTTTAGGAAACTTGATGTTCTCTATAAACATCGTTGTTTCTTTTCTTTACATAATAAAGAGTGACCATCCTAGTGTTACTTGAAGGATGCTTTCATACTGTTTCATTGAAATGCTTTAGCACTATTCATATCTAAAATGTCTTTTAAATTGTTATTTCGAAACCAACATGTACCTTATTTCAAGACCTCCATTCTCACCGGACTCATTTTATATCATTTCAGAAGCAAGACAAATATAAGGATGCTGAACCTAGTGCAATAGATCTTTTTAAGGAGATGTGTTGCAGCAAGAAGAAATGTTTTAGCAAAAATGTTCAGAAAGCTATTGTAAGTGCTTATTTTCCTTGCATGTTGGTACTCACAACTTGCAACTTGCGGTATACTATCCTGATGAATAACATTTAACCTTTATATTAGGTTGACATGGAAGAAATGGTGGCAACATCAGTTCAAGATGGACAGCAACCAAAATATCCTACAGAAGTTGTTTATAATGTGCTACTGGGCTCCAGTGTGTTCTTATGCAATCTTGGTCTTTAGTCCGTCTCCAAGAAAAGCTCAACATCAACAGTTTCTGTAAAGGTTCAACAACTTCAGGATCGACTGGAGGCCAAGAAGCAAGAAAAAGATGGACTTTGGGAAGAAGTGTAAACCTTAAATGCTCACTTAGGAGACCATTGATAGTATGAAGAGGTCGACTGAAGAAAATAACAATCTCCTTAGTCAACTATTAAACTTCAATCGAGGCCAAGTGCCTCCATCTCAAATCTACTTGACCACTATAGGATCTGCAGCCTTATGGTTGCTATAGTAGCTAGTTACAATAGCTCTTGATTTGAAGAGTAGCTCTAGATTTGAAGTTATAGGATTATTTTCAATTAAGCTTATTGTTTAATTCCTTGAGTTGAAGTTATAGGATTTTCTTTGGATCTTAAGTAAAAGGATTTGTAGATATATGTTTTGAAGTTATATGATTCTCTGTTGGATGAAATATTTGTGTTAAACAAATTCATAAGATATTTTGGTTGTGGTGTGTACATGATGATATGAATTCATATGACGTGTTCCTTCTGATGACGATTGTATCTGTTATAAATGCTTCGCCACATCACTTGCCATGTCATCATATTTTATGATGAAAATATTTGTCACAAATGCATTGCCATGTCATCTGTCAAGCTACATGATCAAATTTATGACAAATGTTTTCATCATAAAGGTTTTGCCACATCACATGCCACGTCATTCCCATTAGCCATGTGGCAATGCATGACAGTACGAATTGTGACATTTTCAGAGGCACTTATGACGAAATAGAATGTCATAGATTTAGTGACGAATATGGTATACGTCATAAAATCTATGACGATTTTTTGTTGGTCGTCATTGTAGGCTATTTAACACGCACCTTCTGTGACGATGACCTTTTTGTCATAATGGTGTCACCGAAATACAACTTGTGACAAATAAACACTAGTTAGTGACAAAATCATAATGTCACAGAAGCCCTAAAAGGTTGTAGTGGCTTGTGCTCCCGAGTGTTGCATTCTCTTGTGCTCTTGATTTGGATTTTCACTCTCGCTCTCACCCTCATTCTCATTATTGTAAAGCGAGGCAAGATACTCCAAATACTTTGTGTGGTGGTCCTTGCGGGACTTAGTGTCCGTATGATAGTGAAGCAAACCCAACCAGTCTTCGTGACCGTTTGAGAGAGCGAAAGGGTTGAAAAAGACCCGGCCTTCGTGACCTTCTCAACGGGGATGTACATCCTTTGGGGTGGAACCTTGGGAAACAAATCGCGTTGTCTTTGCGTTGATCACAATCTTTGCGATTTGCTTCTTCCCTCTACCGTATCTAGTTCTCTTGCATGCGATCATTTCGAGTTGGCTCCCAAAGTAATCCGCATTAGATTGAGCAACTCTTTGAGAGAAGAACTCTTTTTTGCACTTCAATTTCATTATCACTCGCTCTAATGCTAACCTCCAGTGAAGTTCATGTTCAAAGTTTATAATTTTTAGGTTTCGTCTATTCACCCCCTAGGCGACTTTTAATGTGCGAGTGTAGCTTGAGGTGAACGTGGTGGGTGATGGCTGAAACTAGGTTTCGATAGTAAGTTCACGAAGGAACTATGGTCCTATTGGTCTAGGAAATCATGCAGGTTGTTTGGTCTAAAGAACGATGTAAATAAAGATTGTGTGTCGGATACATGCATGAAATTGTATGTGTCAGATACATCGTGTGGCAGCCAGACATGATGTAGGTAGATGTTGGAGGGCATTCCTCTTCTGAAGGTCCTCAAAAACGTGACTAACCATATGATTTTAGTATGACGTGGAGCATTACAGGAGGGCTTTGGCTTAGGGATGAAGATGTAACCCAAAGTTAATAAGAATGGACGATGAAGGTACAGCCGAAGAGCTTCGACTTAATGTGATGATAAAGACCAAATATGATGATGACCGAAAGGGGACAAAGACTATTCAATCCTTAATGATTCGTGTTACGCTTATATATGAATGTCAAGGGCATGAATGTACTTTAACTCGGGCTACCTCCCGTGCCTATAAATAGATGAATAGTAGCATTGTACTATTCACGCTGAATTGTAATCACTCTCTTGCGTCCTCACCTTCGAGCAAGTCGAAGGTATAAACGTAATATTGAAAGTTCCCTTTGCCCGGGAACAGGATCTGGATGTCGCCTAGAGGGGGGGTGAATAGGCGAGTAATAATTATCACTTTTAAAACTTAAATTCTTACTCTACTCGAAGGCTGGATCGCAGTGGAATGAAGGATCCTTCGAGTAGGTTGCAGCGGAATAGAAGATCCTGTCTTAAAATGCCCTGCACTTCAAATATAACTTGTACCACAAATAAGTATTGAAGTGCAGATATAAATAGTAAGTAAGACAGAGAATCAGCACACAACAAAGAGCAGAGCACACAGACGCAGAGATTTATCCTGAGGTTCGGCCAAGCCTGAAATGCTTGCCTAGTCCTCGTTGGAGTTAGCCACACCTGGGCTTAGAGTCTATTTCAACTCCTTCCTCCATTTGCTCAGACCTATCAGTATGACAGATAGAGCCTTCCACTATGTTGAGATTAGTTACTACAACGTCGTGGCTGCTTACAGTCTTCTTGACAGCACTCCGGCAGAGTAACAATGCGCTCAAGACTTTGCTCTAGCTCTTTGCAGCACCTCTCCACTCTCTAAGGGCTTATAGCTTTGCCTTCACACAAACTAGAGAGATATACACGAGAGGGAGAGAGAGAATTGATCCAAGTGATGTCTACAATTGTTGGCTGCTCTTCTCTCCTTGTTGGAGGCGCCTAGGGGTCCCTTTTATAGACCCAAGGGGCCTAGGAGCCGTTGGAATTCCTTTTGGAAGGCAATATTTGCTTTCTGTCGGGTGGCGCACTGGACAGTCCGGTGTACCATCGGACAGGTTCTGTAGTATGTCCGGTGCGTGATCTCCATCCATATCGGGCTCAGCTGGCCGTTGGAGCAATGGTCCTCTTGGCTCACCGGACACTGTCCGGTGTGCCAACTAACCGTTGGCTCAGGCCACGCGTCACCCGCTGATTGCGCTGCCGACCGTTGGCGCAGTCGACCGTTGTACCACCAGACAGTCCGATGAATTATAGTCGTATGCCGCCAAACTTTTCCCGAGAGTGGCCTGTTCACTGGAGTTCAGCCTGGCACACCGGACACTGTCCGGTGCACCACCGGACAGTCCGGTGTGCCAGACTGAGCAGAGTTTTGGCTACACCGAGCCAAGACTTTTTGCAATTCTTTTCTCGCTGTTTCTAGCACTTAGACAGAATATGTTAGTACTCAAAAACAATTCACTAAGTCTAGAAACACACCTTGTTCTTGTTTTGCACTTATTTAGCATTTGGCATGATTGAGATTGACGTTGGACTCATAAACCATCAAGTCAACTTGACTTGATCTAGATTGACATTTCTGAGCTCCAACATCCTGCAAAGGTCACATAGAATATCTCCAAATATAGGAACAACCCAAACTAAAGATCAAGGTGCACTTAGCTCTTTTGGGCTGCTTCCAGTTCTGGTTTTGACACTGGTTCTCCTTCCAGTGACCTTGTTCACTTCTTGAGCTTGATCTTGAGCCTTATGACTTACCACACATAATTGTAGATGTTACCTCATTGGTTGTAAGTCATGTCCTTATGTAGTGTTCCTTGATGCACCATAACTCTTAACAAGATCAACCTTGACTTTGCAAGTCTTCTTCTTCACCCCTGGCTTTGGGTTCCTGGTCTCCTTGACTTTCTCCCATGCACTCGGTACCTCGAAGCTCTTCTTGCTTCCATCCTTGGCTTGATCGGTTGTCTCTAAGATATGCACATCGAGTCTCACTTAAGCAATGTCCATCTTTCTTGTGATGTCTATTATCTATAGATAATTCAGTCTTTGGACCATCACACTTGTTCACTTGTGTTGAACCCAGTTACTTTGCATTCAGCACCTGTTCAATACTTAGCACACTTGTTAGTCCTTTAATTGGGTTGTCATCTAAACACCAAAACCCACAAGAGAGCTTTCAATCTCCCCCTTTTTGGTGATTGATGGCAACACAATTAAAGCTTACATAAGAGTAAGATTTAAAGCACAAATTTTGAATTCTAAGTTTATAGAATGCTCCCCCTAAATATGTGCTTACATTAAAATCTTAACTTTGGCCTTATATGCCAAATTGCACATACTTAGGCTAATTCGAAGCATTACTACACCTTAGCACCTGTGGGATGCATTGTGTCAGTAATTAAACCGTGATGCATATAACACACAAATGCACAGAATCAGAGTTAAACACCAATTGAATGGATATGCCACAGGAATATCAACCTACCCCTATTCACCATTAAGATACCAATTTAAAGCAATTTAAAACACCAAACTAACACATGAATATCTATTACAGGATAAACACAATAGGTGCCAATTGATTCATATCAACGGAAGCACTAATTTTGCATTATCACCATATAATACAACAAGAAGCATATGATAAGAATTATCAATAAAACTAACACATTCTTCCTTAAGACCAAGGGAACTCAAGGAAACTGAGAGCACCTAGAGGGGGGGGGTGAATAGGTGATCCTGTAAAACTTGAAACTTAAGCCACAAAAACTTGGTTAAATGTTAGCACAATAATCGCCAAGTGGCTAGAGAGGAGTCTTCAACAAAACACAATAACCACAAAGATATCAATCACAGAGATGGCACAGTGGTTATCCCGTGGTTCGGCCAAGACCAACGCTTGCCTACTCCACGTTGTGGCGTCCCAACGGACGAGGGTTGCAATCAACCCCTCTCAAGCGGTCCAAAGACCCACTTGAATACCATGGTGTTTTGCTTGCTTTTCTTAATCCCGTTCGCGAGGAATCTCCACAACTTGGAGCCTCTCGCCCTTACACTTGAAGTTCACAAAGAAGCACGGAGTAAGGGTGGGATTAGCAACTCACACAAGACACAAAGATCATAGCAAATACGCACACACAAGACCCAGACTTAAGCTCAAAAGACTAGCACACTAGAACGGAGCTCAAATCACTAGAATGTCGAACAAGTGCGCAAGAATGGAGTGTGAGTGACCAAGAGTGCTCAAGGAATGCTTGGTATTCTCCTCCATGCGCCTAGGGGTCCCTTTTATAGCCCCAAGGCAGCTAGGAGCCGTTGAGAGCAATCCTGGAAGGCAGATCTTGCCTTCTGTCGCCTGGCGCACCGGACACTGTCCGGTGCAGATATCCTTCCTTATTTGGCGAAGCCGACCGTTGGAGTCTGAGAGCCGTTGGCGCACCGGACACTGTTTGGTGCACACCAGACAGTCCAGTGCACCAATGTGACCGTTGGCTCGGCCACGCGTCACGCGCGGAATCCTCGGCCGACCGTTGCCCCGGCTGACCGTTGACTCACCGGACAGACCGGTGAATTTTAGCCGTACGCCGTTGATGGTTTCCCGAGAGCGACGAGTTCGCCTGTGAATGGCCCACCGGACAGTCCGGTGCACCACCGGACAGTCCGGTGATTTATAGCCGTACACCGCCGTCGAACTCCCGAGAGCAGCAAATTCGCCAGAGCCAGTCTGGCGCACCAGACACTGTCCGGTGCACCACCGGACAGTCCGGTGAACCCAGACTGAGCAGACTTTGGCTGAACAAAGCCATCTCATTCCCAATTCAATTTTTCCTGTTTCCAGCACTTAGACACAACACATTAGTCCATAAAACAATGTACTAAGCCTAGAAACATACCTTTTGACATGATTTGTACTTTGTCCACCACTTTACATATATTAACACAAAAGCACTTGTGTTGGCACTCAATCACCAAAATACTTAGAAATGGCCCAAGGGCACATTTCCCTTTCAATCTCCCCCTTTTTGGTGATTTATGCCAACACAACATAAAGTGACTAGAACAAGTGCAATATCAATGCAAATGAAAACCAAAAGTTGTTTTGAATCAAATTTGGCATATCTGGATCACTCTTTGCCACCACTTGGTTTGTTTTTGCAAATCAAACTCAAATTCCTATCTCTAAGTCAAATTCACTTGTAGAGACATAAAGAGAGGTATTCCAAAAGAAATTGATCAATGGATTTCAAAAACTCCTCCTTTTTCCCATAATCAACACTTCTCCCCACAAGAGGCCAACTTTTGACACAAGAGACAATAAAAGAGTTTTGACAAACCAAAAGCTCTAATCTACTATTTTCAAAATTTCTCAAGTGGTAGCTGATCCATCTATTGCTTTGGCCTTTATTTTCTCCCCCTTTGGCATCAAGCACTAAAACGGGATCAATCTTGGCCCTTTAACCCCATTGCCTTACCAAAATCTTCAAATAAGAGTACAAAGGCAATAAGAGTACATGAGATGAACTTGGAATAAGTTACCCTCTCATCGGAGTGCAGTGGAAGTCTTTCATGGTCCAAGTCCACCTTTTCCCTTTCAAACCTCCTTTGAGACTAAAACAAGCAAACTCAAGCACACGGTTAGTCTCAAAGGGTCAAGTTGTAGCACAGCTCCCCCTAAATATGTGCATCACTTGCAAAAAGGACTTGTGAGGTCCAGGGAGTGTTTGTACAACTTGAGCACCACAAGTAAGCAACAAAATGCAGAAGGAACATGATCAAAGGCATAAACACATGTATGCTATAAATCAATCCAAGTTCCGCGAATCTAGGACATTTAGCTCACTACGCAGCCTGCAAAAGGTCTTCTCATCTAAAGGCTTGGTGAAGATATCGGCTAGCTGGTTCTCGGTGCTAACATAAAACACTTCGATATCTCCCTTTTGCTGGTGGTCCCTCAAAAAGTGATGCCGGATGTCAATGTGCTTTGTGCGGCTGTGCTCAACAGGATTTTCCGCTATTCGGATAGCACTCTCATTGTCACATAGGAGTGGGACTTTGCTCAGATTGTAGCCAAAGTCCCGGAGGGTTTGCCTCATCCAAAGTAGTTGTGCACAACACTGTCCTGCAGCAACGTACTCGGCCTCAGCGGTGGATAGGGCAACGGAAGTTTGTTTCTTAGAATTCCACGACACCAGGGACCTTCCTAAGAATTGGCGCGTCCCCGATGTACTCTTCCTATCGACCTTACATCCAGCATAGTTGGAATCTGAATACCCAATCAAGTCAAAGTTAGACCCCTTTGGATACCAGATCCCAAAGCAGGGTGTAGCGACTAAATATCTAAGAATTCGCTTCACAGCCACTAAGTGACACTCCTTAGGATCGGATTGAAATCTAGCACACATGCATACGCTAAGCATAATATCCGGTCTACTAGCACATAAATAAAGCAAAGAACCTATCATGGACCGGTATGCTTTTTGATCAACGGACTTACCTCCTTTGTTGAGGTCGGTGTGTCCGTCGGTTCCCATCGGCGTCTTTGCAGGCTTGGCGTCCTTCATCCCGAACCGCTTTAGCAAATCTTGCGTGTACTTCGTTTGGGAGATGAAGGTGCCGTCCTTGAGTTGCTTCACTTGGAACCCAAGGAAGTAGTTCAACTCGCCCATCATCGACATCTCGAATTTCTGCGTCATCACCCTGCTAAACTCTTCATAAGACTTTTGGTTAGTAGAACCAAATATTATGTCATCAACATAAATTTGGCACACAAAAAGATCACCATCGCAAGTCTTAGTGAAAAAAGTTGGATCGGCTTTCCCAACCTTGAAAGAATTAGCAATTAAAAAGTCTCTAAGGCATTCATACCATGCTCTTGGGGCTTGCTTAAGTCCATAGAGCGCCTTAGAGAGCTTACACACGTGGTCGGGGTACCGTTCATCCTCGAAGCTAGGGGGTTGCTCCACGTACACCTCCTCCTTGATCGGCCCATTGAGGAAAGCGCTCTTCACATCCATTTGGTACAACCTGAAAGAATGGTGAGCGGCATATGCTAGCAAAATACGAATTGATTCTAGCCTAGCCATAGGAGCAAACGTCTCCTCAATGTCCAAACCTGTGACTTGGGCATAACCTTTTGCCACAAGTCGAGCCTTGTTCCTCGTCACCACCCCGTGCTCGTCCTGTTTGTTGCGGAACACCCATTTGGTTCCCACAACATTTTGCTTGGGACGAGGCACCAGTGTCCAAACTTCATTGCGCTTGAAGTTGTTGAGTTCCTCCTGCATGGCCAACACCCAGTCCGGATCTAGCAAGGCCTCTTCTACCCTGAAAGGCTCAATAGAAGAGACAAAGGAGTAATGCTCACAAAAATTAACTAATCTTGAACGAGTAGTTACTCCCTTGCTAATATCACCCAAAATTTGGTCGACGGGATGATCCCTTTGAATTGTTGCTCGAACTTGGGTTGGAGGTGCCGGTTGTGCTTCTTCCTCTTCAACTTGAACATCCTGTGCTCCCCTTGATCATGCGCCTCCACTTGAGGTACCTGTTCGTCATCTTGGTTTGGGGGATGCACCATAGTTGAGGAAGAAGGTTGATCTTGCTCCTTTTGTTCCAGTGGCCTCACATCTCCAATCGCCATGGTGCGCATTGCGGCCGTTGCAACGTCTTCTTCATCTACATCATCAAGATCAACAACTTTCTCTCTTGGAGAGCCATTAGTCTCATCAAATACAACGTCGCTAGAGACTTCAACCAAACCCGATGATTTGTTGAAGACCCTATATGCCTTTGTATTTGAATCATAACCTAATAAAAACCCTTCTACAGCTTTGGGAGCAAATTTAGAAGTTCTACCTTTCTTCACAAGAATATAACACTTGCTCCCAAATACACGAAAATAAGACAAATTGGGTTTGTTACCAGTTAGCAGCTCATGTGAAGTCTTTTTGAGGAGGCGGTGAAGATAGACCCTGTTGATGGCGTGGCAAGCCGTGTTCACGGCTTCTGACCAAAAACGCTCGGGGGTCTTGAACTCTCCAAGCATAGTCCTCGCCATATCGATGAGCGTCCTGTTCTTCCTCTCTACCACACCATTTTGCTGAGGTGTGTAGGGAGCGGAGAACTCGTGCTTGATCCCCTCCTCCTCAAGGAACTCCTCCACTTGAAGGTTCTTGAACTCGGACCCGTTGTCGCTCCTTATCTTCTTCACCTTGAGCTCAAACTCATTTTGAGCTCTCCTGAGGAAGCGCTTGAGGGTCCCTTGGGTTTCAGATTTATCCTGCAAAAAGAATACCCAAGTGAAGCGGGAAAAATCATCAACTATAACAAGACCATACTTACTTCCTCCTATGCTTAGATAGGCGACGGGTCCGAAGAGATCCATATGAAGCATCTCCAAGGGTCTTGATGTGGTCATCACATTTTTGGTGTGATGAGAACCTCCCACCTGTTTCCCTGCTTGACAAGCTGCACAAGGTCTATCTTTTTCGAAATGCACATTGGTTAGACCTATCACGTGTTCTCCCTTTAGAAGCTTGTGAAGGTTCTTAATTCCCACATGTGCTAAGCGGCGATGCCACAGCCAGCCCATGCAAGTCTTAGCAATTAAGCATGCATCTAGACCGGCCTCTTCTTTTGCAAAGTCAACCAAATAAAGTTTGCCGTCTAGTACACCCTTAAAAGCTAGTGAACCATCACATCTTCTAAAGACAGATACATCTACATTTGTGAATAGACAATTATATCCCATATTGCATAATTGACTAACAGATAACAAATTATATCCAAGCGACTCAACTAAAAACACATTAGAAATAGAGTGCTCGGATGAAATAGCAATTTTACCTAACCCTTTTACCTTGCCTTGGTTTCCATCACCGAATATTATTGAATCTTGGGGATCCTTGTTCTTGACGTAGGAAGAGAACATCCTCTTTTCCCCCGTCATGTGGTTTGTGCATCCGCTGTCAATAATCCAGCTTGTACCCCCGGATGCATAAACCTGCAAGGCAAATTTAGGCTTGGGTCTTAGGTACCCAACTCTTGTTGGGTCCTACAAGGTTAGTTACAATTGTCTTAGGGACCCAAATGCAAGTTTTATCTCCCTTACATTTGGCCCCTAACTTCCTAGCAATCACCTTCTTATTCTTTCTATAAATGGCAAAAGAAGCATTGCAAGCATGATATATTGTAGAAGGTTCATTAACTTTCCTAGGAACATTAACAACATTTCTCCTAGGCATATTATGAACAACATTTCTCCTACCAACATTTCTATCATGCACATAGGAAGAGCTAGAAGCAAGCACGGCATGAGAATCAAAAGCATCATAAGAATTCCAACTCCTATAAGTATTTCTAGATTGTCTCCTGTCATGGTACATAAAAGCATGGTTCTTTTGCACACTATTAGCCATAGGGGCCTTCCCTTTCTCCTTGGCGGAGATGGGAGCCTTATGGCTTGTTAAGTTCTTGACCTCCCTCTTGAAGCCAAGACCATCCTTAATTGAGGGGTGTCTACCAATTGTGTAAGCATCCCTTGCAAATTTTAGTTTGTCAAATTCACTCTTGCTAGTCTTAAGTTGAGCATTAAGACTAGCTACTTCATCATTTAGTTTAGAAATGCACTCTAGGTGTTCACTACAAGTATCAACATTAAGATCTTTACACCTAGTGCAAACATGTTCTACACAAGAGTTAGATTTACTAGCTACTTCTAGTTTAGCATTTAAATCATCATTAACACCTTTTAAAGTAGAAATGGTTTCATGACAAATAGATAGTTCATAAGAAAGCATTTCATTTCTTTTAACTTCTAAAGCATAAGATTTTTGTGCCTCTACAAATTTATCATGTTCTTCATACAGCAAATCCTCTTGCTTTTCTAAAAGTCTATCTTTTTCATTCAAGGCATCAATCAATTCATTGATTTTATCAATTTTATTTCTATCCAATCCCTTGAACAAGCTAGAGTAATCTATTTCCTCATCGCTAGACTCATCATCACTAGAAGAATCATAAGTAGTACTGTCTCGAGTACATACCTTCTTCTCCTTCGCCATGAGGCATGTGTGACGCTCGTTGGGGAAGAGGGATGACTTGTTGAAGGCAGTGGCGGCGAGTCCTTCATTGTCAGAGTCAGAGGAGGAGCAATCCGAATCCCACTCCTTTCCGATATGTGCCTTGCCCTTGGCCTTCTTGTAATTCTTCTTCTTCTCTCTCTTGTTCCCTTTTTCCTGGTCACTTTCATTATTGGGACAGTTAGCAATGAAATGACCAATCTTACCACATTTGAAGCATGAGCGCTTCCCCTTGGCCTTGGTCTTGCTTGGCTGTCCCTTGCGACCCTTTAGCGCCGTCTTGAAGCGCTTGATGATGAGGGCCATCTCTTCATCATTGAGCCCGGCCGCCTCAACTTGCGCCACTTTGCTAGGTAGCGCCTCCTTGCTCCTCGTTGCCTTGAGAGCAATGGGTTGAGGCTCATGGATTGGACCGTTCAACGCATCGTCCACGTATCTCGCCTCCTTGATCATCATTCGCCCGCTTACGAACTTCCCAAGGACTTCTTCGGGCGACATCTTGGTGTACCTGGGATTCTCACGAATATTATTCACCAAATGTGGATCAAGAACGGTAAAGGACCTTAGCATTAGTTGGACGACGTCGTGGTCCGTCCATCGCGTGCTTCCGTAGCTCCTTATTTTGTTGATAAGGGTCTTGAGCCGGTTGTATGTTTGGGTTGGCTCCTCGCCCCTTATCATCGCAAATCTTCTGAGCTCGCCTTCTACCAACTCCATCTTGGTGAGCAAGGTGACGTCATTCCCCTCATGAGAGATCTTGAGGGTGCCCCAGATTTGCTTGGCATTGTCCAAGCCGCTCACCTTATGGTACTCGTCCCTGCACAAGGAGGCTAACAACACAGTAGTAGCTTGTGCATTTCTATGAATCTGTTCATTAATAAAAACAGGACTATCTGAGCTATCAAATTTCATTCCATTCTCAATAATCTCACATATGCTTGGATGGAGAGAGAACAGGTGACTACGCATTTTGTGGCTCCAAAATCCGTAGTCCTCCCCATCAAAGTGTGGAGGCTTGCCAAGAGGAATGGAGAGCAAATGTGAATTTGAACTTTGAGGAATACGAGAATAATCGAAAGAAAAATTCGAATTAACCGTCTTTTGTTTCTCGTAGTCGTAGTCATCCTTTTGGGAAGAAGTGGACTCATCGCTGTCGTCGTAGTAGACGATCTCCTTGATGCGTCTCGTCTTCTTCTTCCCATCCTTGCATTTGTGGCCCGAGCCCGAGTCGGTAGGCTTGTCATTCTTTGGCTCGTTGACGAAGGACTCCTTCTCCTTATCGTTGATCACGATTCCCTTCCCCTTAGGATCCATCTCTTCGGGCGATTAGTCCCTTTGTGAAGAGAACGGCTCTGATACCAATTGAGAGCACCTAGAGGGGGGGTGAATAGGTGATCCTGTAAAACTTGAAACTTAAGCCACAAAAACTTGGTTAAATGTTAGCACAATAATCGCCAAGTGGCTAGAGAGGAGTCTTCAACAAAACACAATAACCACAAAGATATCAATCACAGAGATGGCACGGTGGTTATCCCGTGGTTCGCCCAAGACCAACGCTTGCCTACTCCACGTTATGGCGTCCCAACGGACGAGGGTTGCAATCAACCCCTCTCAAGCGGTCCAAAGACCCACTTGAATACCACGGTGTTTTGCTTGCTTTTCTTAATCCCGTTCGTGAGGAATCTCCACAACTTGGAGCCTCTCGCCCTTACACTTGAAGTTCACAAAGAAGCACGGAGTAAGGGAGGGATTAGCAACTCACACAAGACACAAAGATCACATCAAATACGCACACACAAGACCTAGACTTAAGCTCAAAAGACTAGCACACTAGAACGGAGCTCAAATCACTAGAATGTCGAACAAGTGCGCAAGAATGGAGTGTGAGTGATCAAGAGTGCTCAAGGAATGCTTGGTATTCTCCTCCATGCGCCTAGGGGTCCCTTTTATAGCCCCAAGGTAGCTAGGAGCCGTTGAGAGCAATCCTGGAAGGCAGATCTTGCCTTCTGTCGCCTGGCGCACCGGACAGTCCGGTGCACCACCAGACACTGTCCGGTGCAGATATCCTTCCTTATTTGGCGAAGCCGACCGTTGGAGTCTAAGAGCCGTTGGCGCACCGGACACTGTCCGATGCACACCGGACAGTCCGGTGCACCAATGTGACCGTTGGCTCGGCCACGCGTCACGCGCGGAATCCTCGGCCGACCGTTGCCCCGGCTGACCGTTGACTCACCGGACAGTCCGGTGCACCACCGGACAGACCGGTGAATTTTAGCCGTACGTCGTTGATGGTTTCCCGAGAGCGACGAGTTCGCCTGTGAATGGCCCACCGGACAGTCCGGTGCACCCCCGGACAGTCCGGTGATTTATAGCCGTACACCGCCGTCGAACTCCCGATGGCTTCGGCATAGTTCGAAGTAGCATCGCCGCTGCAGCTAGGTCCTGGCCGGACCCACTGATGGCCGGGGGCAGCGCTGCACTGGCATTGTCGACGATGCGGCGCTGGACGTCCTAGGCCTGATGACGGGCTCTTCCGGCGAGTGTTCGGCCTGCCCACTCCTGCTCGATGTTCTGTCGGAGCTGCACAAGCCGCCCTGCTTCCTCGTCGACCTTGGCCTGCATCTCGCGGATTTGCTCGAGCTGTGTGTCCCGACCCCCCGCAGGGACTGGGACCACAGCTAGCTCCCGCGGGATGTCAACGCGAGATGTGGGCCTAAGGGGATCATCAACCTCCGGCATACCGAGGTGGTTGCCTTCGTCGTGATCTCCCTGATCGACGTGGAAACATTCGTGACTTGGGCCACAACCCTCGTCGTCAAGGCTATGGCTATCATCAGAGCACCCGGAGAGGCAGTAGTCACATGCGGTGATGAAGTCTCGCATGGCACTAGGATCACGGAGTCCGGAGAAGTCCCAACCAGAGTCGAGACCATCGTCTTCCTCGGAACCCAGGGGCCCGTAGGTTGAGACGGCCGTTAGTCGGTCCCAGGTTGACCACATATGGTACCCCGGAAGATTAGGATATGCCCTTGCGAAAGCGCTCACCGTAGCGAGGCCGCTAGGTGGATCGAAACTAAATCAAAAGGGAACAGGGTGGAATACGAACGGTACCTCTTGGTCGATGGACGGTGGTGAAGTCACGTCGGGGATGGAACACACCGTCATCTCAGGTATGAGGGTGATGCCCAGCAGGTCCTTTGCGAGGGTGCCGGCGTCGTCAGTCCGCTTAGGGCTGGCACATTGCGGGGAAGCGGCGCTCGTCATTGTCTCAGGCGCGAGGACAACACCCGACATGTCCCCCGGAGGAGTGCCGGCATTGTCAACTCGCTCTGGTTCGACAGCCGATAAGGTGCCGCCTCCTGCGTGGCCACGGTTGCCCCATCTCTTCCTCCTGCGGCGAGGAGGGTGGCGGGGACGACCCGAGCGCTCCTCTTCCGCCGCGGGGAGATGCCGTCGTGGAGGTCGCCTCCGCCGGGCGAGCCGTTGACTGTCATTGTCGTCGTGCTATGGAGGGAGGAGTACCATGTCATAGCTACCGTCGAGGGACATGAACTCGAGACTCCCGAAGCGGAGCACCGTCCTGGGCTAAAGAGGTTGCTGAAGTCTACCCATCCGGAACTCAACGAGAAAGTGTTCGTTAACACGCAGCAGGCCCCTACCTGGTGCGCCAACTGTCGGGGTTTCGGACCCGGGGGGTCCCTGGACCGACGAGTAAATTTGTCGCTGTGTGTCCCTGCCCAGATGGGTTGGTGCGAGATGGAACACAAGTGGGGGAATGAGCCTTGTATTATCTTGCACCAGGGTGCTCGTAGTAGGGGTTACAAGCATTGCGAGAGGGCGAGAGCGAGAGGGCGAGAGCGAGGGGGCGAGGGAGGGAGGGAGAGAGAGAGAGAGGGAGAGAGAGAGGGGGTCGGGCCCTGCTCGTCCTCTCCCTTCCCTTTGCCTTGCATTCGTATCCTCGTATCTTCGTCTGTTCTCTGTGTTCGTGTGTTCGCGTGTTCGTTCTCTTTTTCCCCCTCCTTTTTTCCCATGGGGCCCTGGACACCCCCTTTTATAGACGTAAGGAGATGCCCAGCTGTACAATGGGGTGTAGCTGGGAGCTAACGTGGCTGGCAGGAAAGTGCCCTGAGCCCTGTACAGATAACAACGTGGCCGCCGGGGGGACGTCTTGAGTCCTGTAGAGGTAGAATCGTGGCCGTCGGAGAAGTGCCTTGAGCCCTGTAGCAGGATAGCTGTTGGCGCTGCATGGATCCTGCTGACGTCTCCTTTCTTTCGTATGGGGCTTGAGAACCGCCAACGTCATGGTCGCATGTGGGAAACCATCATTGCCTGTTACCGGGGTAAGCTTGATGGGACGCCGGTCTTGTTCCTTCGTAGCCTGAGCTAGCCAGGAGTAGGGTGATGATGTATCCCTTGTGGCGCGGTTGATCCGAGCCTGAAGCCGGGCAAGGCGGCGACTCCTCCGAGGCCGAGGCTAGGGTCGAGGCCCAGGGTCGGGCGAGGATGTGACTCTTCCTGAGGCCGAGGTTGAGGCCGAGCCCTGGGGTCGGGCAAGGCGGAGATCTCCTCCCGAGGCCGAGGCCGAGCCCCGAGGTCGGGCGAGGCGGAGCTTCCTGTTGCGCCCGAGGCTTAACTTGACCATTGTCGGTTTCGCCCGGGTGGTTGGCACAGCAGCCGGAGCGGGGCGGGCGGCGCTGTTTTCCTGTCAGATCGGTCAGTGAAAGGGCGAAGTGACTGCGGTCACTTCGACCTTGCTGACTGAGGCGCGCGTGTCAGGATAAGGTGTCAGGCGATCCTAGCATTAAATGCGCATGCAATATGGTCAGCTGGTAAGACGATTTGGCCAAGGTCGCTTGCACGACAAGGCTTGCCCTTGGCTAAACCGAGGGTGCGCTCACTGCCTGAGGAGACCCCCGGGCGAGACGCGAACTCGTCTGGGACCACTGTTTTGCCCGAGGCCGGGCTCGGGCGAGGCGAGACCGAGTCCCTTGGTAGACGAAGTTTTGACTTTGACTCGAACTGTAAGCCTTCATGGTTTGTCCTTTAGGTATTTTCGAGCCATGATTAGGAGTGTTGGGGGTACCCCTAATTACGGTACCCGACAATTCTCCCCCTTAGGGATGAATATAAGGAAAATATTGTCCCCGTCGGGTTCACGAGTTCGGGTATGGGATAGATCTCCCCGTTCTCGTTTCCCTGCAGGGACCCATTAAAGACCCATTTAATAAAGTATCGATTCGACAACATTTTTGTTGTTCTATTTTTCAAAGTTGAGCCATATATTTAACACTATTTTTGTTGTTTTATTTGATGTTATGAATGTCTATATTACTACTTTTTTATACTCACATACAATGATAATTTAAATTTGAGTTGGTCTACTGTTATGTTGGGAAGTCTAGTACAAGGATCTTCGTAGGGTTCCCGATCCCCGTCGGGGTTGGGTATGAGGAAAATTCCATATAAATGACGAAGGATAGGGACAAGGATGTGGGAGAATTTTCTTCTAAACAGGGCAAGTACGGAGAGACTTTCCCCATATATATGAATTTTCTCCATTGCCATGTCTAGGCTCAGGCATGTGGCCTAGAGGCCAGATGGGCACTACCTAGGCACAACCTATGCACCTACAATTAGTGACTTTGTCATGTTTTTTGTGAGAGCATAATTTTTAGAGATAGATTAGATCCAAAATTAGGTTCTAATGTAGGGTTTCTAATATTTCATGTCGAAATCTTTGTGGTGCTTTTGGAAAGCATTTTGTTCATGGTATCAAATATGGTGTTTAAACAAGATTAGTGTGGTAATCTTGTTCCTCTTTCTGTGCTCATTATTTGCATGTCCAACTTTTGATTATAGATTGATTTGTTAAATTTTAAATGTTACTCTTGATTTGTTTCATTTAGATTACTGCTAGGGAATGAATTCAGTGACCTGCAAAGTTTGGTCAGCTAATCTTTTATGGTTCTTGATTAATTGTGAAATTTAGGCTTGATCAATTCTCGTTAATATCTCAAGATATGGAAGTCCAGCTGATATGATTTTAGTTGGGTTAGTTGCATAATTTTATCTAGTTTAGTTTGATAATATTTTAGGTTGATCGAAGTGATGTATTTTGAACAACTAGTCAGTTACCCGTGCGTTGCGACGACTCACAACAATACTAACGTAAATTATCTACCAAAAAGATCTCAAGATTTTTTTATTGATTGTCTCCGCTCTTCTTATAGTATTTTTTATGAACGCATGGGTACCATAGGCAGCAAATCAGAGACCCCATCCCTCGCCTCCCTCACTTCCAAGGTTTCGTAGAGTAGGAGGGGAAGGGAAGAGGCGGACATACATGTTCGTTGTCCGAGAAGGACACGACGAAGACCTGAGCATCTGGAGGCGACATAGATAGTATGACGCTAGATATATAGGAAGAGAGCACTCAATCGGAGAAAGAAGCCTAGCCGGAGCAGCTCCAAACTGAGAGGCACCCGCACCAGGCGTCAATCCGTGAAGCGCGAGAGAATGCGAGTGTCTTCCCAGCCCTGGACCCGCCGAAGCGATACAACACCACCACCAACTCCGTAGCATATGACGACTGCTGACACGCTACGGGCCTTGGTTGTCCAATATCTCAGACCTGGACTCCTCTCGCCAAGATAACCTAAGCGTGGCAGGCGCCACTATGTCCTCCTCGACGCACGCACGGAGAAAGGCTAGGAGCATGACCGACTCGCCCTGTACCGTGTCGACGAGCGTTGGTTGGCTCGTGGCTGCGACCGTGGGCAGGGGCAGCAGGTTGGGGAGGAAGAACAGGGCGAAGGACGGGAAGACGAACGGGACATCCGACGATGGCGAAAACGATGGTGTGCGCATGATGTGAAACGTTCTCGTGGACGTGCAATAGCCACTGCGCGAGTCGGTGTCGGGTTGGTGACGGACGAATACGGGGAGGAGGCGCATGCTTCTACGCCCTCTGCCGAGAATGAGGTGGCGCAGAGGTGGAGGCATGAGGGGAGAGAAAAGAAGTATAATGGCGAACGAGGCAGTGGCAATTGAGACGAGAACCATCATTATCATGCGGAGGTATAGATGACCAAATGAGCCGTGTCTAGCGAGCCGGCCTGAGGCACGACTCATTTAATAGTGCTTGGGCCAACCCAACACGAGCGTCGTGCGGTGCTTAGGCCGTAGCCTCGGCCCAGAGTGCTGGTCCGGTCCGACACAATTATTTTTTTTATTTTACAAACAAATCGTATATACATATATATAATTTGTATCCAATATCATAAATACTTGAGCACGATATTTTACTGGGTACTCTATCACAACCGTCTTGATTTGTTAATATCACAACATCCGAAAGTCCGGTAGCAATGGTTTCAGTTGGGTTACTTACGTAATTTTATCCAAATTTAGTTTGATTAAATTTCAGAATAGTCAAAGTTATGGATTTTAAATAATCTCGTTTTTACTAATGAAACAAAGTTGTGTCTAGTTTAGAGAAACGTGAATTAACTTGATTTTGTGATTAGAAAAAGGTGTTATAATTATAATTGAGCTTTTGCGATCATCCATCCTTCTTCGATTGCTTCGCTGTATCTTTCAACCCTACAAGGAGAAATTAGACGTCTCTTTCAAACCTGCAAGGAGAATTAGATGGCGTGGCATAGTGGAACCTCAAATGGTCAAATGTAAACTCAGATGGTCAACTAGCGGACTGTTTGCCGAAAGATCTAGGAGTAAAAGAACAGAATTTAGCAAGAGGGAATCATGATATTTATCATCCATTTTGAAGGGGAGTAATGACCATGTTCGTATAATAAGCCCAGCCCAATATATGTACATGTTGGCGCCGATTTAATCACCAAACACTAGAATCAATTGTCTAATGTTACTTGACACTTTTAGGCCCTGTTCCAATCCCACGAGATAAACTTTAGCAGCTTTTTTAGCTAATTTTAGCTATTTGGTGACCTAAACAGGAGTGCTAATGTGGCATGATAAAATTTAGCACCTATTACCTCATAAGCTGCTCAAGGGGTGCTAAAATGAGCTAAACGTGGGCTAGAGAACCTCATTTTCCACCCATACCCTCTAACCCCCATTCTCTCTCTCTGCATTAGGGGCATGTGTGTCTTTTTATTCCAATATGCTAAACTTTATTAGAATAGTCCAAACACCCCCAAAGAGTAAACTTTAGCATTTTAATTCATATGGCTAAAGTTTAGCAGGAAGCTAAAGTTTATCCCGTGAGATTGATGTAACACCCGGTTTTAAAGGACAAAGCCGGGTGCATCTCATACATGCGCCAAGAAGACAACATATATAATAACAGAGTGTATAGAGATGAATGTCACAAAATATCAGAGTAATTATTACATAGCGGAAGACTTATTACAAAATAAAGGAATAAATGTAAAACAAACTAAGGATCGTCGGCGCCAATGTCGACTGAGAAACGCCACCTAGATCAAGTCGAATGCCTCAGTGTTAGGCAGCTCCTCTTCGACCACATGTTCTTCTCCTGTGGGGGGTGTGAGACAGCAAGAGTGAGCTCACATACGTTCATAGCTCAACAAGTCGTGGGTAATAATGTGGCATGAACTCACCAAAGGTGGGAGTTCATGTAGTGTAAGGCTATCAATGAAGTAAAGGCTGAGGCTGAGCATTGCTTTTATAAGTTGGTCAAAATTTTATTAGCAATTACTAAGTGTAAGTAAATACCAAACCTTAATAATAATAAAGAACAGTAATAGTAAAGTAATCCCAAATGCGATGCAAATGTCAAATTAAATTTAAGTTCCATAGTTAATCATGTGAGGGTCCGAGCCGCTCATGACCGTGAGCACGGCTAGTATACTAGTTTTACACTCTGCAGAGGTTGCGCATCTTTACCCCCAAGCCGTGTTACCCATCTGCCAAGGGGTCATGAATCCCATACACCTCTACCAAGGAAGCGAGGCAGGGTAACACTACGAGGCCTTTACAAAGTTCCACTAACTTCAGACTACCCGCTACAGTTTATAGGAAGCTCCAGTGCAGGGTTCTTGCCTGACCGCCATCGCAGCAAAATCAAACAAGGACCTCCCTACACTGACCACTCCCCTACTGCCCTTGCCCCTTTCAGGTAAGGTAGCCCTCCACTAGCTTTCCTAGTTAATCAGCCAAGGGCGTCCCATTAAACCCTTGTGGTAGCACTGTTTTTCCGGGTGGTCGCTCCATGTTCCCATTAATTTAATGATCTTAACATGAACAGTAATAATAACAAGATAATAACAGAATAATCATGAATAGTGTAACTCCATACCCAATCCACATAAAGCAATAGCAAGTACTACCCAAAAATATTTCAGGGGTGAACAAGGTATAGAGGAAATCAAAACTAGGGTAACATAAAGGCTCCCATCAAAATTAACCTATGCAGATCATTAAAATTAATAAGAACATGGCTGGGAAAAGTAAGTGATCAAGGGCACAACTTGCCTTCAATGAGCTCCTGCTCAGCTACCTCTACTTGTTGAACCTCAGTTTCTACAGTGGCTTGCTCGTCTACTCGCATCAACACAATACATACATAGTATAGCATAAATTAACATCATATCAAACATGTAAATAAATTATACAGTAAAAATCTACACATTAAAATGAGATCATAGGAACTGGAATTATTAAATTTGGAGTTATAGATTTCAAGTTATGAATTTTCTAAGATTTAATGTGCTTGAAATAGGATTAAATGATAAATAAATTTTCTAACAGAGTTCATGTCAAAACAGAGACACTAAATGGTAGAGAATATTATTACAAAATTTTAGAAATTTGAATGGCTCAATTTGGACTAAAAATGGATTTTCTATGATTTATACAAGTTCTAGGGTTTATTTTCATATTAAAAATCCAATTTCTAATTCTTTTAATTGATTTTCATGAGCACTGGATTGGGCGTCATTTACTGAGAAGTGCAGGGGCTCGTGGGTAATTATTCCTAGACTCAGTGTACAATACCCCCTGGACGGCGGGTACCATTTACAGAATTCCCAGGGGCTCTTTAGCAAGATGGCCACGGCGAAGGGTTACTTACAGATCTCAGCCGTTGGATCGCAAGCGGACGGCCAAGATTAGAAGGCTATTAAAGTGAACCGGTATTCATTAACAGCCACCCGATTCTAGATCTACGACTCAGATTTTAAATAAGTGGGATCCACCCTGAGCCCTCCGATCGACATCCAACGGTTCACGGTTCATCCCCAAATCGATATGGCTTGACCAAATCCTAGCCGTTGCTAAACAGATCAACGGTCCACGCGTCCCTACTGCCATAGTTTCTCCTGGTGGCCAGACACGGCGGCGCCCGTGCTGCCGCGGCGGCGCCATGGCCGGTGAGGTCGAGCCGAGCCCCAGGCTTCCCAATCACGCCGACTAATGCTATCCCATGCGAAGGACTAAAGGAGTACATCTAGGGTCTTATTACCTGCAATCGAGAAGTAGCCGAGGCCGACCACGAGCAGCGGCGGACGCCGAGCTCCGGCGTGAAATTCCGGTGCCGCCCCAAGTCCTCCCTCCAATCCGATCCTTCGGCCACCGCCGCTATGACCCGCTAAAGCTTTTCCGGTCGATACCGAGGCAAACCACGACGACGGCAGTGGAATTCGTCGGCGGCGGGTCACGGCGGTGCTTCCTCCCAACGCGCACAGGCAGCCGACGACAGTAATTTGGTGGAGTTGGCTCGGTCCAAACGGCGAGGGTGAGTACGCGAGATGGCCCCCAGAACCCGGTACTTAACCACGCGCGGTCAATCGCAACGGAACACGAGATTTGCGCCGGCGACGTGCCCGCCATGCTCGGTCTTCCGTTGGGGACGACACTGCGCACCCGGGCCCATCCGCCAGCGATAGAAAGGTGGTGAACGCGGCGCGGCTGGGACTTACTCACAGGGCCCGCACTCCAGTGAGCACGGCACGCGCGCGACCGACGAGTGGAGGAGTGCAGTGTTCAGGCTGACGGTGTGGGCCCTGATCGTCAGCGTGAGGCCGAGGAGCAGCGCGCGCAAGGCAACAGTAGTCGGGCCGCACGGCGTGGTTTCGGGCTGCTGGGCCGAAAGTGGGGCAGTCGGCCCAAGTACTCTTTTATTCTTTTTCTTTTTATCATTTCTTCCTATTTGCTTCATTTCTAAGTTTGGTTTGAATATGAACTTTGAATTCAAACTTTTGTGCAAATTTTTATCCTCCAATCATATTGTAAAATGAAAATACAAATTTTGTAAATATTAGCATATTATTTATATCTTTGTATTACTCCTCTTCTTCTCATTTTTGAGAACCCTATTTTTGGTTTAGGGTTAGACTTAACTTCTAGTATTTATTATCTTATCACCTTTATCATTTTATTAATGCACAAACATAACTCCAATATGATGCACCTTTTTTTATTTGTTTATTTTAGAATCATTTGTTTTGATAAATCCCTTAAATTTTGAGTATGCTCTTTTTATGATGCAAATGAGGCACATAGAATTGAGGAGTTCTCTCTATTATTCTTGGTACAAAATTTTGAGTATTACAAATCCTACCCCCCTTAAAAATAATCTCGCCCTCGAGATTTAAGAGGATCTAGGGAAAAGGTGGGGAAAATCTATGCGAAGCTCTTCTTCTCTTTCCCAAGTTGCTTCATCTTCACTGTGGTGACTCCATTGAACTTTACACATCTTTATAACTTTGTTTCTGGTAACTCGAGTCAAAGTATCCAAAATCTTGATGGGGTACTCAGTATAAGTTAGATCATCTTGAACGCTAAGGTCTTCCATTGGTAACTGTTCTTTAGGTACCCTAAGACATTTCTTCAGCTGAGATACATGAAAGACATCATGAATATCCGCAAGATGATCCGGTAACTCCAATTGGTACGCAACCTCTCCCACTCGCTTTAAGATTAAGAAGGGTCCAATAAAGCGAGGGGACAACTTTCCTTTGACTTTAAACCTTCTCATACCCCGGAGTGGTGACACCTTCAAATAGACATAATCTCCCTCCTTAAACTCAAGCAGTCTTCTCCGGGTATCAGCATAACTTTTCTGTCTTGACTGCGCAGTTCTCAAATTCTCCCTTATTTGCTGAACTTGTTCCTCTGCTTCTTGTATAATCTCAGGCCCAAACAACTGCCTTTCACCAGTTTGATCCCAATACAATGGAGTCCTGCACTTTCTGCCATACAAAGCCTCAAACGGTGACATCTTCAAACTAGTCTGATAGCTATTATTATAAGAGAACTCTGCATACGGCAAACTCTTATCCCAACTACCACCATGCTTAAGGGCACAAGCTCTTAACATATCTTCTAACACTTGGTTAGTCCTCTCTGTCTGCCCATCAGTATGTGGGTGGTAAGCCGAACTAAAATTCAATCTGGTATCCAATGACTCGTGCAACTTCTTCCAATATCGAGAGGTAAACTGTGATCCCCGGTCTGACACAATCTTCTTTGGCACACCATGCAGGCATACAATCCGTGCCATGTACAACTCTGCCAACTTGGCTCCTGAATACGTGGTCTTCACTGGAATAAAATGGGCTACCTTGGTTAGCCTGTCCACGATCACCCATATAGAATCATATCCAGCAGACGTGCGGGGTAATCCAACAATGAAGTCCATGCCAATTTCTTCCCATTTCCACTCAGGTGTCTTCAGTGGATGCAGTAGTCCGGCTGGCCTCTGGTGTTCAGCCTTAACTCTTTGGCACACATCGCACATGGCCACATGTGCAGCCACATCTCTCTTCAAACCATACCACCAATACTTTTGCTTCAAATCCTGATACATCTTAGTACTTCCAGGATGAATAGAATAAACTGAATCATGTGCCTCCTTCAATATAGTTTCCCGAAGACTATCAATTTCGGGAACACAGATCCGATTCTTGAACCATATCGTGCCCTGCTCATCCTCTGTGAATTCCGGGCCTCTACCCTCTGTTATCAGATCCTTGATCTCCTGGATTTTTGCATCACCAATCTGGCCTTTACGAATTTCTTGCTCCAAGGTAGGTTTCAACTCAATGGTAACTCCTTCAGTGTGAGTAACAATTCCCAGGTTGAGTCTCTCAAAGTCTTTTACTAATTCATCAGGTAGCTGGACAACGAAAGCAGAGTGAACATGCTCCTTCCGACTCAAGGCATCTGCAACCAAATTCGCCTTGCCTGGGTGATAGTGAATCTCCAAGTCATAATCCTTAATGAGCTCCAACCAACGGCGTTGCCTAAGATTGAGATCCTTCTGAGTGAATATGTACTTCAAACTCTTATGATCCGTGTATACTTGGCACTTAGTTCCCATAATGTAGTGTCTCCAAATCTTAAGTGCATGCACAATCGCTGCCAATTCCAAGTCATGAGTGGGGTAGTTCAATTCATGCTTCCGCAACTGACGAGATGCATAGGCAATCACATGACCATCTTGCATCAGCACACATCCAAGTCCTTGGCCACATGCATCACAGTAAATGTCAAATCCCTTCTGCAGATCTGGCATAATCAATACTGGGGATGACATAAATCTCTCCTTCAATTGATCAAAGCTCTCTTGGCATTTCTCATCCCACTTGAATTCTCTTCCTTTCTCCAAAAGCGAGGTCATAGGCTTAGCAATTTTAGGGAACCCTTCAAAAAATCTCCGATAATATCCTGCGAGTCCCAAGAAACTCCGAATCTCAGTAACTGTAGTGGGCACTCTCCACTCCATAATCTCCTTCACTTTAGCAGGATCCACTGCTATTCCTCCATTAGAAATAATATGACCAAGGAATGGCACCTTGTCAATCCAAAACTCGCACTTGCTGAACTTAGCGTAGAGTTGATTATCTCGCAGCTTCTGTAGTACCAATCTCAGATGTTCCTCGTGATCACTATCACTCTGAGAATAAATAAGAATATCGTCGATGAATACCACGACGAATCTGTCCAAATACTCCATAAACACCTTATTCATCAAATTCATGAAATAAGCCGGTGCATTGGTCAATCCGAACGACATAATAGTAAACTCATATAATCCATATCGAGTCGAGAAAGCCGTCTTGGGAATATCCGATGGTCTAATCCTCATCTGATGGTATCCCGATCGGAGGTCAATCTTCGAGAATACCCTGGCTCCTCGCATCTGGTCAAACAAATCCTCAATACGGGGTAAGGGATACTTGTTCTTCACAGTAACATCATTAAGAGATCTATAGTCCACACACATCCGTTGCGAACCATCCTTCTTCTGTACAAATAGAACCGGTGCTCCCCAAGGTGAGGAACTCGGACGAATGTAACCAGCCTCTTGTAACTCCGTCAACTGCTTCTTAAGTTCCTTCAACTCCTCTACGGACATCCTATATGGCCGTTTAGAAATAGGGGCGGTTCCAGGTAAGAGATCAATAACAAACTCAACTTCCCTATCAGGTGGCATCCCTGGTAACTCCTCTGGAAAGACATCCAGATAATCTCTAACCACCCGGATGTTGTCTCCAACAAACTCCTCAGGCATAAAGAACATTGCACGCATTGATGAGGAGGTTACTGCAATATTAACTTGAAATCTTTCTCCTTTAGTGGTAGTGAGTTCTACGGTACCTCTACCACATGCTATAACGACCTTTGCCTTTCTTAGCCATGACATACCAAGGATCAGATCTATACTGCTTGACTCTAATATTATGGCAGTAGCTCCAAATTCTCTACCCATAATGGTCAATGTCAATCTACGTGTCATTTGATTCGCCTCAACAAGCCCTTTAGGTGTAATTACTATCATTGGTTTTCTCATATTTAGCAGTGGTATTTCATTTGTGTTGGCATATCTAGCGGACATGAATGAATGTGTAGCACCAGAATCAAATAATATGGTTGCAGGAATTGCATTAACATAAAACATACCAAGTACGATGTCCCCACCATCTGGAGTATCATCAACGCTGACTTGATTCACCCTGGCTATAGAATATCCCTTGCTAGGGGTCTGTTGCTTGTTCTGAACTGGAGTAGTAGCAATCCTCTGTGGGCAGACATTTGCATAATGACCAGTCTTCCCACACTTGAAACACGTAGTGCCTGGACTCTGTCCTGCAAACTTCGTCGGGGTGCCAGTGGGAGTAGCCTGTCGAGGAGGTGGAGTCCTCAGTGGTGATTGCTGAACTGGGCGTGGTCCTCCCGGTCGAGTCGGTGTACCTTGTGGTGAGACATAGCGGGGACGAACACTGCTGCTACCCTGTCCTTGTGAGATAGCCTTCCTCTTCAAATCGCCCAGTTGAACACGCTTGTGTTCAATAGCAAGAGCCTTATCCATTAGCCTCTAAAATGATGGAAAGGTGTGTGCAACTAGTGCATATTACAAGGGTCCATTAAGTCCTTCAATAAAGTGCTCTTGTTTCCTCTCATCCTCAGCAACTTCCTCCGGAGCATATCTCGACAGCTGAATAAATTTGTCTCTGTACTCGCTGACTGACATGTTGCCTTGCTTTAATGACAGAAACTCCTTCTTGATCTTTATCATACCAGCTGGAATATGGTAGTTCCTGAATTGCGTACTGAACTCTGCCCAGGTAATAGTATCAGCAGCATCGTGGGCAGCAGTATATGAATCCCACCAGTCAGCAGTAGGACCAGTCAGACGTCCAGAAGCATATAAAACCTTCTCCCGGTCAGTGCATTGTGCAATGTTCAGCATCTTCTCAATTGACTTCAACCAATCGTCTGCATCAAGTGGATCTGGCGAGCTGGCGAAGGTCGGTGGCTTATGACTCATAAATTCCCGGTGCTTATCACGAGGTGGAACTGGTGGTGGTGGTGGAGGCAGTGGTACTTGTTGCTGCTGTTGCTGTTGTTGAAGTTGCTGTTGCAGCTGCTGTTGTTGCGCCCTCCTTTCTTGGCGTATCTCATCTCTCTCCTGGCGCAACTCCTGGCGTATATCTTCTCTTTCCTGATGCATTTCCTAGCGTTCTTGCTGCATCTGGGCACGCATATCAGCCATAGTGTCTGCCATTTGCTGCATCACCGCCATCTGAGCAGCAACCAGTGGGTCAACTTCGCCTGGTGGAGGATTAGGAGGATTCATCTCTGCAGGCTGTGGCTGAGGTTGTCTATATATCCTTCGAGTGTGTCGGTTAGGAGGCAAATCAATTCCACCACCCCTCCTGGTATTGACCATCTAAGTTAGATACATATGGTAAGAAAGAGCAGTAGACAAGGCAGTAATTACAATCATGTTACTTTGGGGGATTTATTAGCTAAGCAGTTTAATGTTTTACCTACCATAGCTAATTTATTACCTTATGCTGGCACATACTAAGATGTCCATATATAATACTTCAATCAATCAAAGAAGCAAATCAGGCATTGATCAGCAGAACAATCAACCAACATTTTTAATAGAGAAAAATATTTTATTTTTTTTGTCTTAGGTCTCCTATCTCTTAAAATGTCATAGGGTAGGGATTCCAAGGTGTGAAATCCATCTTGTCTCAGAGTAGAAGAGGTAAGAATGATCAGAGTAGAACAGTAGAAGGTGAGACAGGATCAAGATAAGTATAGAAAGAACTAGAGTAAGGTATAGAATGAATCAGAATAAGGTAAGTAGGTAAGGGTTGTCCATTTCTATCTAGGTTTCGTCCTACATTCAGCATTTCCTCTGATACCACTTCTGTAACACCCGGTTTTAAAGGACAAAGCCGGGTGCATCTCATACATGCGCCAAGAAGACAACATATATAATAACAGAGTATATAGAGACGAATGTCACAAAACATCAGAGTAATTATTACATAGCGGAAGACTTATTACAAAATAAAGGAATAAATGTAAAACGAACTAAGGATTGTCGGCGCCAATGTCGACTGAGAAACGCCACCTAGATCAAGTCGAATGCCTCAGTGTTAGGCAGCTCCTCTTCGACCACCTGTTCTTCTCCTGTGGGGGTGTGAGACAGCAAGAGTGAGCTCACATACGTTCATAGCTCAACAAGTCGTGGGTAATAATGTGGCATGAACTCACCAAAGGTGGGAGTTCATGTAGTGTAAGGCTATCAATGAAGTAAAGGCTGAGGCTGAGCATTGCTTTTATAAGTTGGTCAAAATTTTATTAGCAATTACTAAGTGTAAGTAAATACCAAACCTTAATAATAATAAAGAACAGTAATAGTAAAGTAATCCCAAATGCGATGCAAATGTCAAATTAAATTTAAGTTCCATAGTTAATCATGTGAGGGTCCGAGCCGCTCATGACCGTGAGCACGGCAAGTATACTAGTTTTACACTCTGCAGAGGTTGCGCATCTTTACCCACAATCCGTGTTACCCATCTGCCAAGGGGTCATGAATCCCATACACCTCTACCAAGGAAGCGAGGCAGGGTAACACTACGAGGCCTTTACAAAGTTCCACTAACTTCAGACTACCCGCTACAGTTTATAGGAAGCTCCAGTGCAGGGTTCTTGCCTGACCACCATCGCAGCAAAATCAAACAAGGACCTCCCTACACTGACCACTCCCCTACTGCCCTTGCCCCTTTCGGGTAAGGTAGCCCTCCACTAGCTTTCCTAGTTAATCAGCCAAGGGCGTCCCATTAAACCCTTGTGGTAGCACTGTTTTCCCGGGTGGTCGCTCCATGTTCCCATTAATTTAATGATCTTAACATGAACAGTAATAATAACAAGATAATAACAGAATAATCATGAATAGTGTAACTCCATACCCAATCCACATAAAGCAATAGCAAGTACTACCCAAAAATATTTCAGGGGTGAACAAGGTATAGAGGTAATCAAAACTGGGGTAACATAAAGGCTCCCATCAAAATTAACCTATGCAGATTATTAAAATTAATAAGAACATGGCTGGGAAAAGTAAGTGATCAAGGGCACAACTTGTCTTCAATGAGCTCCTGCTCAGCTACCTCTACTTGTTGAACCTCAGTTTCCACAGTGGCTTGCTCGTCTACTCGCATCAACACAATACATACATAGTATAGCATAAATTAATATCACATCAAACATGTAAATAAATTATACAGTAAAAATCTACACATTAAAACAAGATCATAGGAACTGGAATTATTAAATTTGGAGTTATAGATTTCAAGTTATGAATTTTCTAAGATTTAATGTGCTTGAAATAGGATTAAATGATAAATAAATTTTCTAACAGAGTTCATGTCAAAACAGAGACACTAAATGGTAGAGAATATTATTACAAAATTTTAGAAATTTGAATGGCTCAATTTGGACTAAAAATGGATTTTCTATGATTTATACAAGTTCTAGGGTTTATTTTCATATTAAAAATCCAATTTCTAATTCTTTTAATTGATTTTCATGAGCACTGGACTGGGCGTCATTTACTGAGAAGTGCAGGGGCTCGCGGGTAATTATTCCTAGACTCAGTGTACAATACCCCCTGGACGGCGGGTACCATTTACAGAATTCCCAGGGGCTCTTTAGCAAGATGGCCACGGCGAAGGGTTACTTACAGATCTCAGCCGTTGGATCGCAAGCGGACGACCAAGATTAGAAGGCTATTAAAGTGAACCGGTATTCATTAACAGCCACCCGATTCTAGATCTACGGCTCAGATTTTAAATAACTGGGATCCACCCTGAGCCCTCCGATCGACATCCAACGGTTCACGGTTCATCCCTAAATCGATATGGCTTGACCAAATCCTAGCCGTTGCTAAACAGATCAACGGTCCACGCGTCCCTACTGCCATAGTTTCTCCTGGTGGCCAGACACGGCGGCGCCCGTGCTGCCGCGGCGGCGCCATGGCCGGTGAGGTCGAGCCGAGCC
The DNA here is from genome assembly GCA_029449295.1 of Zea luxurians. Lineage (NCBI taxonomy): Eukaryota > Viridiplantae > Streptophyta > Magnoliopsida > Poales > Poaceae > Zea > Zea luxurians. The sequence goes on from JAOPSE010000416.1 coordinate 236,817, forward strand.
CTAGGCTTCCCAATCACGCCGACTAATGCTATCCCATGCGAAGGACTAAAGGAGTACATCTAGGGTCTTATTACCTGCAATCGAGAAGTAGCCGAGGCCGACCACGAGCAGCGGCGGACACCGAGCTCCAGCGTGAAATTCCGGTGCCGCCCCAAGTCCTCCCTCCAATCCGATCCTTCGGCCACCGCCGCTATGACCCGCTAAAGCTTTTCCGGTCGATACCGAGGCAAACCACCGGCAGTGGAATTCGTCGGCGGCGGGTCACGGCGGTGCTTCCTCCCAACGCGCACAGGCGGCCGACGACAGTAATTTGGTGGAGTTGGCTCGGTCCAAACGGCGAGGGTGAGTACGCGAGATGGCCCCCAGAACTCGGTACTTAACCACGCGCGGTCAATCGCAACGGAACGCGAGATTTGCGCCGGCGACGTGCCCGCCATGCTCGGTCTTCCGTTGGGGACGACACTGCGCACCCGGGCCCATCCGCCAGCGACAGAAAGGTGGTGAACGCGGCGCGGCTGGGACTGACTCACAGGGCCCGCACTCCAGTGAGCACGGCATGCGCGCGACCGACGAGTGGAGGAGTGCGGTGTTCAGGCTGACGGTGTGGGCCCCGATCGTCAGCGTGAGGCCGAGGAGCAGCGCGCGCAAGGCAACAGTAGCTGGGCCGCGCAGCGTGGTTTCTGGCTGCTGGGCCGAAAGTGGGGCAGTCGGCCCAAGTACTCTTTTATTCTTTTTCTTTTTATCATTTCTTCCTATTTGCTTCATTTCTAAGTTTGGTTTGAATATGAACTTTGAATTCAAACTTTTGTGCAAATTTTTATCCTCCAATCATATTATAAAATGAAAATACAAATTTTGTAAATATTAGCATATTATTTATATCTTTGTATTACTCCTCTTCTTCTCATTTTTGAGAACCCTATTTTTGGTTTAGGGTTAGACTTAACTTCTAGTATTTATTATCTTATCACCTTTATCATTTTATTAATGCACAAACATAACTCCAATATGATGCACCTTTTTTTTATTTGTTTATTTTAGAATCATTTGTTTTGATAAATCCCTTAAATTTTGAGTATGCTCTTTTGATAAGTCGCTCGGGAGAATTCCGCGAGGACAGTGCCCGTGAGCTTCCAGCACGACCCTGCTGGCGTCGAGTAGTCTACACCCGTAGAGATGGAGCTAGGACTCCACTTGAAGGCAAATGTAATAGCTTTTGCTTTTGTAAGGTACTTTTTGAGTACTATTTATCAAGCAGTATTAGCACTTATCTGTGTACCACCTATCCCTGTTGTGTGTGAAGTTGTCGACTCCTCCCTGGTACTTGGCCCCCCTGGGATACAGGCTCGATGTGTCGAGGTTGGATACCAGCGTACCTAAAAGAGTTGGCAACAATCCCTAGGAGGCAGCCTCGACTAGGACCTGGGCCTGTACATAGCTTCGGCTAGGGAGCGTTAGTAGCACACCCATAGGATCCCCCGTCTGACATTAGCCATCCTTTGATACATGCTCGGGACTTGCAATATTTAGTCTGGGAGGCCAAGTTGTGTGTCCAGGCCCCCTGGACCGCGGCTCTAGATACTAGGATATCCGTCGCAGAGTGGTGGAGCGTGCAGGCTTACGGTACGGGACTAGGCTAAGCGGCTACATGGCTCCGGACCACCCTAGGAGAAAAATGCCTATTCTCTAGAGCCGGGCCCCAGGTTGTCGGACCCACAGGACTATAGTTCCAAATACTAAGGTACCCGTCACAGAGTGGTGGACTGTGCAGGCTTACGGTACGGGACCAGGCTAAGCGGCTACACTGACCCGGACCACCCCATGGAACAAGCTCCCATTCTTTAGAACCGGCCCTTGGGCTACCGGACCTCCTTGCTTTCGCAGAGGGGTCCTAAACTGTAGGCCTGGCTTATTCAATTCAGATGTCATCGTGCCCGACAGCCTGGACCATACGGGTGGGTTAGATAAATAGTATTATCTGGAAACTACAGGATGAATCCGTGGAGCAGGAGGATAAAGTTATCATAGAAGCACATTTGAGGGGGTAAATCTCCTTTTTATAACTTGACATGCATGTGTGTAAGCCAACAGGACGGGTTTATGAGGGCGGACTTCACCGGGCTGGTGTACACATATGCGAAACCTAATTACAAAAGAAGAAAAACTTAACCCCTCAGACTTGCTCCTATGGATTGAACTTACAGAGATGCTCCAGAGGTTATGAAGAGATACTCCTTTAGTTATAGCAAGGCGGGCACCCCTTGGGCTGGCATATTTCCGTCACCTTGAAGGGTTCCTCCTAGCTGGGGGAGAGATTACGGACCCCTTCTTGGTTCGGTACTTGCCGTAGGACTAGGTCCTGACTGGGCTCCCTACTATGCACGAACCATTAGCCGCAGTGCATGGGCGCCTGGTTACAAAGTGCATTTTGGGTTGCCGCTTGACATCTGAGTTCGCCTATGGAGTCCTCGTCCTTGCGTTGTAATCGCCCCTGCATAGGCTCATCAAAAGACTGGACCCGTGGGGAGTCCAAAAGGGTTTTCGCAGGGAAGGCAGGCTTTGGTCCCGTAGACCAGGGAATACGGGGCCCCCCGGTGGCCCGTCTAGTTGTTGTCACCAGAGTCGGAGTCTCTGGTGAAAACATCCTTCAGGGCTCCCTCGGGTGACTGATATCCGAGGTCCGGTTCGGCCGCGGCCACCTCGTCGTCGTGGACCTTTTCCTTGCTAGGTCGGCGACGAGGTGGAGAGACATCCCCAGAAGACTGCTCGCGCCGCGTGCTGACGCGTTTTGCAAGGTCAATGATCTCGTGACACTCTGCGGCACTGTGGCGACCGTTGTGGTGCGCAGGGCATGAGCCGCGGTTACCCCTCTGCGGCCGTGAGCGTTTGTTGCGGTCGCCCCAGCCCTCAGTCGCAGCTGCAACGACCAGAGCGGTAGAATGCGGCTTTTCGTGATCGTGGTTCTTGTTTTTCTTCTTCTTACCGTCCTGGGCGACGGTACCAGAGCCACCCATCTAGGCTTCCATGGTCTATGGCACCGAGTGCCACGCACGGCCCTCGGCAGCTCTGGTGCACTTGTCGGCCAGAGCAAAGAGAGTGGAGATAGTTTCCACGTCATGCGTGGCCAACTTCTCCAACATCTTTTCGTCACGTACCCCCTAGCGGAAGGCCGTGATGATAGAAGCATCGGAGATGCAAGGTATAGTACCTCGCACCTTGGTGAAGCAGGAGATAAACGTCCGGAGAGTTTCTCCGGGCTCCTGCCTCACTACGTGGAGGTGGGCCTCCACGCCGTGTTATTGGTAAGCACTGGCGAAGTTCGTTGTGAACCGCGCGTAGAGCTCTTCCCAGGAGTATATTGATCCTAGGGCCAGGTTCATGAGCCAAGTCCGGGCGGGCCCAGACAAGGCGACATGAAAATATGTTTCCTTCACAGCAGTGTTTCCACCTGCTGCTGTGATAGTGGTGACGTAAACCTGCAGAAATTCCAATGGATTTGATGTACCGTCGTACTTCTCCGACAGGTGCGGCCAGAACTTGGATGGCCAGGACGCCGCGCGGAGATGATCCGCGAGCGCGGCGCAGCCCACGCCGGCCAACGGGACACCAGTCAGGGTCTGCGGTGCTACCGCAGCGAAGTCATAATCGAGGTTGCGGCCCTCGATGTTTTGTCGGCGCTCACGCGCCCTTTCCAGAGAGACATGGGCATCCTCGCCCGCACGCCTGCGGTTGAGTTCTGCCCGTAGATCGTCTGGCACCTCTAGAGAGGTTGTGGCATCTTCTCCTGCTCGCCGGCGGTTGAGCTCCGCCCGCAAGTCCTCGGTCGGTGCAGCCCTTACAGAGGGCGAACGCATTGACGCGAACGTCTCATGCTGATGTCGGGACAAGCGAGGCCTAGGCCTACATGAGCCAGAGTGCGCCATGCCGAGTAGTCGGTCGACATTGTCACGCCACTGTTTCATGGCCCCCGGCGAGGCCGTGGAGCTAGGAGGGTGGTGCAACAACTCCCTGGCTGCTGATAGCGCACCAGGGGCGGCTCTTGATGCCCTGGTCGACTGCGCAGGAGTATGCTGCCGCACAAAGCGCTCAGCAGCAGCTGCACCAGGCATAGGTCGGCTAGAGGCCCGTGGTATGGAAGAGGCAGCCTCCTCCATGGGGAAATCCTCAGGGATGAAGTCGTGGTGCTCGACGATGTGAACCATGGCGTCAAGCAGGAAAACAAGCAAGAACCTTTTGCCAAGGCCCTTACCTGGCGCGCCAAATGTCGGAGAGGAAATTCTCCGGCCGGGTGGCGGAGTGCACCCGCCCTAAATCCTAAGATGAGGAGGGGCCTAAGTGTTTTGCTTGTTGTGAGATTTGGGAATGAACACACAAGGACACGCAAGAGTTTAGAGTGGTTTAGGCCGCCGGAGCGTAATACCCTACTCCACTGTGTGTTGTATTGCTCGTGAGCTTGAGTTGTGTCTAAGTGTGTCTGAGAGAGTCCGTTTTTGGAACTGTGTTGTAACGTTGCATGCCTCCCCTTTTATAGCTAAAGGGGGGCACGTACAAGTGTACTGAGCCCCGACATGTGGGCCCAGGGACATAACAGATGTAATACTTGGAGCGACTAATGTTCGTCCCTAGGGCAATCTTCCTTGCGCCCTGATATCCACGATCTGCGTAGCATTGGCGTGCAAGGGAAGCTTCCTTGGCAACGTACGTGTGATGATGGATGAGCACAGTGCACCTCGCAGCACGGGCGTACTGTTTGGCAATGGACAGGCCCGCTGCCTGCAGGATGGCCTAGACGCCGCCTGCCAGCTGACTGGACAGGACACATTAAATGCTGAAGGGGCACATCACCTGTCAGCGGGATAGTCAGGCGGTGCATCTTCTCTGCAATAAATGCAGAGACAGCGCGGCCCAGAGGTCTTACGTCAGGCTCCGCCCGCTGGCTTATGTCACGCGTGGTAGGCCACACGGCAGCATCGGGTCTCCGCCTGGGCGGGGAGCAGTAGCGCTATGCGGACAGGTCCACACCAGGCTGGGCCTGGACACATGTCAGCACCGGACCCCAGCCTGAGCAAGGCCCGGGTATTCCCTACCGCTGAGTCCCGGGACCCGACTGTGGGTAGTCTGAATCCGATGCAGAGGGGTCCGAGACCCGACCCGGAGGTCCGGGCTACACTCGCAGGGGTCCTGGATCTTGCTCCGGAGGTCCGGCCTACATGTATAGGGGTCCGGCACTTTCCCATGGGGGTCCGGACCCACTGTTGGCATCTTGGAGTGTATCGCTTTTTCTGGCCACATGGTGACCCTGGAGCCATCCCTGTGGTGGAGTCGGGTGTTGTTCCCCACGCGATTAGAGATAGTCGCGTGGGCACCGTGTCCTCATGTTGTAGCAAGGGGTACCCCTGATCTAGGGTACTTACAACCGCCTATTTGGGACCAAATAGCAACGAACTCTAGGGCATTCTCGTAATGATCAATACCTTGGTTTAGGCTCTGCAAGGTGGACGACGACAGCGGCCCATGTTTGGTCACCAGGTCGCTTAGAGGTACACCCTGCGGTGACGGGACGATCCACGTGAGGGGGCGGGCGGTCTGTGACCTGGCGACAGAAGTGGCTTCTTCCCTACGTCGAGCCGAACGATCCGCGCTCTGGCCGGATGGTTCGTGATGGCACAGGGTCGTCTTCTTCCTTGCATAAACCTAGATCCCGCCTCTAGGGAAGAGATCTTAGGGTGCTCTGGGTCGGTTTGTCACCCGGGGCGTCCCCAAACGACATAGAGTCGCCTAGAAATTAAAAGATCGATTCAAGGAAGAGATCTTGAGTGAAGTAGATGAAGTAGATCTTGCTCGTCAAAAGGGGTAAGATCCTAGGATTGACAGATCTAGACGATGTAGAGTCAAATAGAGGTGGATATGTGGCTAGAACTAAAGTTACGTTACATTTACTCCTAAGACAGAAAAGGTAAATAAAGTAGATTGATTCGATTCGAATGTGTTCGTGGTTCTCCATCGGTCATACCCCTTCATATATATACATATATATAGTATATCTATTATGAGCCCTAGGCTCTCAATAACTGTAGACAGCCCCGGCCACCAACACCAACAAATCCGGTTAAGCCCACTTCCGTTCACTATTTATGCAACCAAACCAATTTAGCGTAAATAACGAGAGAAAGCCCTAGTCGAGTTGTATCTCATGGTCCAGCCATACCACCCCAGTTATTCCCCACCCAACCGTATGTAGCCCATTAAAAACCCATTATCCAAATCCACACGTTCTTTACCCTAACCATTTTCACTGCTCCAGATCACAACCGTCGTCGTTTCTTCGTCTCCCATCTCTATCTTCCTCGTAGATGCGCAACTGCAATAGAGGTGAGGTGGGTTTAGCTTGCTGTGCCGCTTGACGCTGAGTTCTGTTTTGTGGGGCAGCCCTTCGACGCGCCCGCCTGGCAGACCTGGGTAGCAGTGTCGCGTAGTGGGGTGGGGAGTCTGGCCTGCTAGCCGCGTTGTCGCTCGGCAAGGTGCTGCTCAGGGGCACCGGCGACGCATCGAAGCTCGTGAGAGAGCGAGTCGAGGGGGTGTTCGAGATGCAGCTGAGGATCGCCATGGAGGTTAGGTACTGCCATGTGCACATCGTCTGGAGCAGCAGGTTGGAGGCGACTTGTCGCTCAAGATGCTCATGCCGAATGCCCCACCCAGGATGGATGGGAGGCTAGCACGGTACCTGGACCAGCTCCGTGTGGGGTTGACATTTACACATCATTTTTAGGAAAAAGTGTCACTTCTGCATTTTTAAATCCGCACATTATTATGGTTCTTATGGAACTGTATTCTTGTCTCGGTGCAGAGCCTTGATCATCCAAATGGACGCAAGCAATTTGATAAGATTCTCATGGGATTGCTCACAAGGATATTGAATTCTAAATAAAGAGTGCAAGATGATGCTTGTTCGACATTTGCAACCCTTGAAGAGGTTACTGCCATATTTTAGTATGTTTTCTTGTTTTTAGGAAATTGCATAAGAAATAGTATTATGCATGCAAGTAAGTTTGTAGATTCTTATCTGTACATATTGGTTTTGTTTTCAGTTAGATTTGAATTATGCCATATTGCTTCTTGATATGATGGAGATTTTTTTTATGAACTCCGTAAACTATAGGATACAAAAGTAGTATTGTAATCTTCTTTGAATTATTATTGGTGTGTAAACATGTTCCTCTTAGTCATTAGATTACACAAAAGGAATGAAATTGAGCTTTCCTTTTGCAGGTCACATTGGATGCTGGTACTCAACTAGCACAAAAATAAAATGTTTCTGCTGGAAAGTGCACTGCAGGTTCTAAATTTTTTCTGTTGTCTCCTTTTTGTTCTCCATCGTTGATACTTTGGTGGTCCTCTTAGTTCTCAGTCACACATCTATTTGGTTATAATAGTACAAACACTTAGGGTAGAAAGACGTTTGACATGTTTTGGTCTCAATTTCATAACTTAATTGGTATCTTTTCTGTTCCAATTTTTATGCCACTTTGTGGTTTAGAGGGTCTAATCAAAGGCACAAACAATGTTTCCTGATTTCTTTTTTAAATATAGTCTGGCAATTATCTCATAACATGCTGATGGACAACCAACCTAAAAGCTATACCTGAAAATCTGATAACTTTTTGGCTACCTATTCTACCTTTCAGGTGTGGAAAGCCGACTGGCTGCTGGTTTGCCCTTATGTTACCCAGTTCCCAGTAACAACATTATAATATCATTAAAATTAAAATGTGGATGCATTATGTTATCTATGAAATTGTTATGTTCATTCCCATAGCATATTTCAATCTACATATTAAAAGTACGGTCTTATCCAGTCATGAATGTTCTACAGCAAGCAAAATTTATGACCTGATCAACTATGTAAGGAGTCCATCAGTGATAATATAAGAAGGGAGGACCTACAATTCTGATGAAAAAGGTTTGATCATGAGTTTTATTTCATTACATATATAAATTGGGTGTCAAAGTTAATTCAGTAACCAGGACATAATGAAATATTTACGCTTACCTATTCTAATTTTAATAGTATATCAAGCCATCAAGTTTTTACAGTCTATTTATTAGAACTGAATCATAATTGGTTTGCTCTACTTTCAATTTACAATATTTACAACAAGCATTACAAATAGTGAAATTAAATACAGTTGTAGTTACAACCTTGTCTCCATTATGCTTGTGCACATATACATTGCTATCTCTACATTTTGTATTTGAGTGAAGTGATCTCTGGCAAATTAAATAACTACAATTTATACGACAGTGTTTGTTGCTATATCATGCATATAGTAATAATGTTTGTACTACTGTATTCTTCATCCATGACACCATGACAATTTTTAGTTCTTAGGTTGGAATAGCAATCCTATTTGTGGAATGATCTTGCTTTTTTCTGATGACTAGCTCCAATTTTTCCCACTGCAGACAAGCCTAAGGATACAGCCGGGTGGTGTTATAGATTCACGGCCTTATTTCTTTCTGTAAGATCTTTAGAAATCTTTTAGGGAATGGAATGCATATGGGGCTTTTCTTCCATGTTAAATGGCAGTGGCTCTGTCATATCTTTCTACCATCCACTATTTATGGACCCATCTATACACTAAACACACTTAAATGTTTTCTAGACCGCTGAGCGCGCACAATTTACTAGTTAAGATATAGTTTAGTTCCACAGCAATGGCCGATATAGCAGAAGCCAAGTGTTCTGATGATTTGTTTTTTCAATTGTGTTTTCTGTCAGCATGCACATATATTGACATGATTTATGGCATGGCATCTACCACCTTTGTTATATTTATGACATTGTTCTTGATTGATGTGTGCGACAAGAATGATGAATCTTTTTAACCTCCTGACCATCATTGTGTCACTCATTAGTCTTTTGTATATCATTTATGGGTTCACAGATATGAAATGACAGGTTTCTTATTTTTTAGATCTGAACCATGCGTTGCCTTTTGAGTTGTTACATAATAAATGGTCCAGGGATGTGTTTTACGTTCAAAAATTTCAATGCGACATGCATGGAAACTAACACTAAACATGTGTGATTTAAACGTCGTAATTCGTTACAAAACAGATCAACGATTTATGCTGAAATTCACACCTATTTACGTTATTTTGGTTCACGTTTTACGCAAAAATCTGTCTGAGCCAGAACCCCCGCACGATCTGATAGGCGTGATTTTTGCGCCGTAATTTTTGGGCCCCATTAGTCGTTATGAAATAGATCTACGATTTATGCTAAAATCGTACCCATTTACGCTGTTTTGGTTCACGTTTTATGCAAAAAATCCGCCTGAGCCAGAATCCGCGCACGATCTGACGCACGCGATTTTTACGCCGTAATTTTTGGGCCCCATGCATCGTTATGAAACAGATCTACAATTTTATTTATGCTGGTTTGGTTCACGTTTTACGCTAAAATCCGCCCGAGCCAGAACCCGCGCATGATCAGACGTGCACGATTTTTACGCCGTAATTTTCAGGCCCCAATCATTGTTATGAAACAGATCTACGATTTACGCTGGTTTGGTTCATGTTTTATGCTAAAATCTGCCCGAGCCAGAACCGTGCACGATCAGATGCACGCCTACCTGTGCGGAGGTATACCTGGCTGGGGCTTCCCGGTACTAATGGAAGCCCTGGGCTTCCATTAGCTCGTCCCTATATATATATATAGTTTATATATTAAGAGCCCCAGGCTTCCAATAACTAGAGGAAGCCCAGGTCGGACAGTGCAATCCGGTCGAGCCGAACCATGTCCGGACGTCTATAAAATAGGACCCGGAGTGCTAGGGTTCAGTTTTTTACGCTCCACCCCGATTCATTAGCGACGCCACGTGCGACGATGGCGGTTCTTCCAGAGCGTGCGCGACAGTGGACCCCCAGCCGGTGGCCGCAGCTCCATGACCTCGACGCGCGGTGGTGGAGGTTCCCAGGTTGGTGGCAGCGGCTCCACGATCTAGAGGGCGAGCGACAGCGGGGCCCTTGTGCGGGCAAGCGACGGCATCCCTGAGGCCCCGAGGAGGCAGCACTTCCAAGGCCGGTGAGCAAGCGACGCCCGTTGACGTGCGAGTAGCGACGGTGATGCATGAGGCGCGAGGTTCGAGCGAGCGGCATCACGGAAGGCGCGAGATGCGCGCAGCGATGATTGCGCGTGACATCCTCCGATCCGGCACAGTTTGGGCGGCCTGAGTGACTACCTACATTTGTGCTTGTGTCATCAACGACGTCCTCCGGCCACTACCTCCTTTGATTCGTGTTTTCTTTTTGATTATTGTGTTTTATGCCTACCACATGTATTATTTACGCTTAAAACTGTACGATTTTATGCTTGAACACGGAGTTCGTATATCAGTTTAGTGCATGCATATTTTTTGCATGCACATTGGAAAGGCAATTCCTTGATTTATGCTATTCGTAATTTGCGCGCATGCAATGGAAACTTCCACGATTTTGCCATAATTTTTGGAACGGTATAAAAATAGAAACTGCATGCATGCGGCTGCCATATTTTTCGGATCTGTCATAAAAATAGGATCGTAATAACAACCTACTAGAGCTATCAACCTCTCACATTGACTCGGTATTTACGCTTATAATTGAGGGATTTTATACTCAAAACTTATGGTTTTTATGCTCCACCAGGAGATGCGTCCACCAGTGAACAACATGCCAGATTTTTTACGCAGTGTAACAAATTGCATAAATACATACACCGTGTAGTATAATTTGTATCAGTATATATCATAAACTAGTTCTAATGCGTTTAGCTGCATGGCTGTTGGAGGGATCCTATATTTATGAAGAAAATAAAACATTAAATGCGATTTTGCCACCGCGTCACATTGGTATTTTACACGCCCACCAACGGTCGTCATTGATCTTACTGTTCTTGTGCGATTATGGTTCAGTTGTTTATCATAGAGCCTTTAGCTTTGATAAAGGTTCACGGACCTGTTGTTTTAGACTCATTGAATGCTCAAATTGTGTGGGTGAAGATATATGCAATGATGTGAATTATACATACCTTTATGAAGTAGTGGTTGATATTTTGATGTGGAAACAAGTGTGCTGCTCATGGCTTCGTGCTACTATATATTATTCAGATAAACTGAAATGCATTTCACTTTTTATATACTTACTGGATCATATTTTTCACATAAATATGGTCATCAATCATGTCCAAATTAATCACTCAACAATCATAAACCACTACTTCATAACATTAGTAAACTAATAGGCACTGCCTACATATATCTTTTGTGCTGCAGCTATATGAACATATATGTTCAACTTCCAAAATGGAACTAAATCGACCATAAACCACAGAGAAAGAGAGAAACCTGGCATCTATCCATAGAGAAAGAAAAAGCAGGGATGAGAATGGCGTGTTTGCCCTCTTTAGTGGCTCTGAACAACAAGATACAATTCCTTTTTTATCCTCTGTTCTGCTTTTTTCAACATAGAGGCGGTTCTAGCAAACCAAACTAATCACTCAACAATCATAAACCGATCTTAGCACATAGCTAATAGCCACAAATCAAACCAATCCAAACTAGCTGAAAGCAAATGATTAGCTTGGGGTGACTTGGCCATATGTGCTTACGGCGCTGTGAATTTTTGCGAACACCTGTTTCTTGCTCACATAGGTCTTGCTGACAGAATCATTTACAAAAAATACCATTGTTTCCATTTTCCCATTGACTTCAGAGCAGAATGCTAATACAATTTGGGCCAACATCGTATCTGCAATTTCTTTCTGCTGAGAATGGACATGTGTCAATGGTCCAAATGTCTTGCCAAGAGAGATGCTTTTCACATTTGGTGGTGTCAAATAAAGGTTTTCATGGGAGTAATTTTGTTTTCATGTGGGACTCTGTTTCTCAAAAAATATTACATAGAAAGTAGAAACTAATTGAGTATTAGGGGTTGACAAGTCTTGTCTCTCCTATGTTTCTTTTTTCTTCTTAATATAATGACACGCAGCTCTACTGTGTTTGTTTTAAAAAAAAGAATTTTATGTTTGCCATAGCTCTAGGGTTGTAGTGGAAATTGCAGTCAATGTTACAGAGTCATCCTGACATTTGTTATCTGGGTTATTGAATTTCTTTCTCTAATGTGATGGCTACTAGATCGAATGGCAAAGACAAGAACTAATTGAAGAGGAATTAAATTACGGTATTTCTGTCCACAGCTTTAATTCTATGGAAATATATCTATACTATACTAATTTATGGCTACAATCGTCTTCAACCAATTCATGGAAATATTTTGTTGCTAATACTAGTTGACATGTATGGATTAAGAGCTATTTTATTTTAAATACTGTTTTAGATTAACAGTCTGTTGGTTTGCATATATGTATATGGCAATTTCTATAATGCAATGATACAATTTTTTTTATGTTTGACTGCGTTGACATTTATGTTGTTAGGGTCATATAACTCAATTGATGAATTGTAATGTCTATGACTGTGTTGAGTGTTCAATAAAGCACATATGTTTTACATTGTTCTTTTGCAGGCTGCTGCTTCAATAATGCGGAAGGTTGATCGACCCCCAACCAATCCGAAGCGTTTAATCATTGAGTCAAGTCAAGAATGTTTTAGTGTTGACATTCCGCGCTCGACTGACATGGCAGACCCTGCAAATACGCGGTCTGATGGTGATCCTCCGCAGCATAGAAAGAGGGGTGTTGCAGCTGATGCTAAAAACATTGCTATGCCTAATGTGGATGATGATGATGACTTTGAGCCACCAAAAAAGAAGTGCAATATCTCAATGGATGCCCCAAATAAGACGCAGGTGAGTTTACAACATTGCAGATATTAATTGTTTCCAATATTGTAATCATGCATCTAATCTCAATACATACCTTATGTGCTGAAAGATATAGCTTTCTACATTACCTTAGCTCATTAATCCAAAACAGTCATAGTACAAGGAAATTTGTATAAATAAGAACGCATAAATTGTGATATTTAAGTATTAACATATTTATCCATCTGTCTACCTTTTCGTTTCAGAGACTCAACATCAGATGCAACCCAGGAGATGTTCTTGCGACCATTCAGATATTGAATGAAAGGCAACGTCAAGCTATAGTCAGAAAAGGATTCTCTAGTATTCTTGACATGACAATTGATGCAATTGGATGTCGAACACTTCTTTGTTGGCTCATGCAGAAGCTAGACCCCAGAGACATGACTCTTCGTATTGGTCCAGACAAAGAACTCAAAATCACCAAGCAGACTGCCCATCAGATATTGGGTCTTCCAAATTTGGGTGGTGGAAAGCCCCTTAATATTGATGAAGCGAACGCTGCGGCAACACTTCGGGCCTCATTGAATATTAGCAAGGATGAGTTTGTTATTTCAAAGCTCCAAGACAGATTGAGGCTAGGACAGGATGATGATCTTTCTATCAGATGTTTTTTTCTGATTCTCTTCAACCGGCTGCTATTCCCAACAGCTAGCTGGTCTATTTCTTTCAATGAGGTTCTACTTACAGAAGAAATGGAGCGATTCCCTCAAATTGATTGGTGTCATCTAATTTTTAGTGACTTATGTGAGGCTGCACAGAGATGGCACAACAGGAGCATTAACAATGTGTCAGCGACGATATATGGTTGTTCCATCGTTGTTCTTGTAAGTTTCATAATTAATTTGGCAAATCTTTTATTAGATTAATCAATTGCAATTTGAGAATACATAGATATATTATGTGTTTACGTTCATTTGTATATGACTCTCATGATATATATATGTTATGTAGCTGTATTATTTGGATCATTTGCACCATGCTGCTGCTCCAAACAACAAAAATGGCACTCCACGCATAAAGTATTTTAATAAGAATATTATAAGGGTGTTGTCAATGGCAAATAAGCGGAAGCCTCGCTAGGGTGGCGAACCATTTGGTGTTTGCCCTGTGAGTCTTCATTTCTTCTATCATAATTTTCCTATTTTTTATAACAATGTTATTTACGACTAGTTACAAACAAATGATTTTAGTAGTCATATAATGATCTCAATTCATGGCATGAGTCAATTCATATACATAATTATTAATTTTCATTCTGTTTCATCAGTTTTGGAGCAGCAATGAGACATGTTATGTCTCAAAATCGCCATCTACTGGTCAGATTGAGGTTAGATCATATACCCACTATGTTCTTTGTTTGTATGTTGCTTTACCATACTTACCATATCATTATTATCTTTTTTTACTTCAGTCTCCAATGAGGACAGAAACTGTTGATGAAGACCCAAATCAACATGGTCGACTTCCAAATATAATCATCCAACTCCCTCTTATGCAAGACCTGATAGCAAATAAGATTCAGATGCTTCCTGTACATCAACGCTAGAAGTTCCAAGCTGAGTTGATTGATTATGACTTAGAGGTTGGCAAAATATTTGCCTCTATCAAGCAATGTTTGAATACTATTGGTACAAAGCAGTCCAATCTAGCTGCTACATTTGGAGATTTGATTGATGAGGTTCTTTGGGCCGATGAATCTGTTACACCAAATACTGTTAGTATTTAAGCTTGACTTATATATCTTTTCTGTCTTGATAGCGTGCATTTCATGTTTGCATATTATGATTAACGTATACTTCATCTTTTTTGTGCAGCAAGGTCAGACAGTGGCAGGTGGCACAGTTGAGCATGATTCTGGACCAGTATTTGACAAGACTCCTATTGGGAGTGTTTCTGCACCAGGCATCTTCTTATCTGAATTAGAATGTGCTCGCGCTCTTTGGGCATACTTGTGTTCTAAGGTCATTGAATTGGACGGGTACATACTTTTCAAATTGTTTGACTTGGCATAATGTTTAATTCTTATTAATTCTGATTGAAAAACATCGTGGCAATGGTATAGATACTATTAAGTTTTATTCAATCTTTGTACCCAAAGATTTAGCCTTGCACAGAAGCAAAAGGAAAATAGCTATACACATGACTGAACTTTGAGTTGTAGCTTCTATAGGGTTTCAACTCTAGGTCTCTAGCCTACCCTAACGTATCTAGTATTTGTTGTTAAAGAGACAAAAAAACTAGTTCAAAGCCTAGTGATTTAAAGCCTGCAATGATCTACTTCTAGACGCATACCAGGGTATTGAATCAAAGCTTGTGTCCCCCCATTCTTCTAATAAATAGCAATTTTTTGGACTGAACCAAATGATGAGAACACCTGTATCCACATTGTCATAGTTAGAAGAGAAAATAACAAAAAAAATTAAGGATATTTTAAATTGCCTTCACAATTTGACTTACAGTATGAAGAACATCTACAGTAACAGCATATTGCATATTCTTAATTGATGCAAGAAGAACATTGCCTTGAGCCTCCCCTTTCCTTCTGTCAGCTCCAACAGCAGGCTGTGCTAGAGCATCAAAAGGCAAAACAGCAAGTTTACATAAAAGAGAAATACAAACAATTGAAATACTAGAATGCTCATGGTCTTATGAAAAAGTAATAAATACCTGTAATGTACCATCCATGGCAGAATAATGGATTGTAAGATACGGATTATTATAATCCCTGCTGCTGCGGAGAGCAGAGGCAGCATGGCTGCTGCTACACAGGGACAGTGGTGGTGCAGCGGTGGCACCGCATAGAGGTGGCTGGGAGAGAGAGGGAGAGGGCTCGGAGACGGAGAGAGGGTGGCGGCTGAATGGCTTGAGAGAGGGTGGCGTGGAGAAGAGCTACCTTGCCAGTGTTTAACCAAACTTTGATGGACTAGCTAGACTGATTTGTGGCTTCAATTCAATGTTCAAATTCCATATATATTATGTAATTATGTATCTCATTATTCCCACTTAGTACCTTCAATTCAATGGTCAAATTGCATATATATTATGTAATTTTGTATCTCATTTATACAAATAACATTTGTTTCTATTGTTGTATGTTCAATATTTTCATATGTAGAAATATAATTGACTTTGGTGAATATCGTGCCAATTGTTGTGACATACAACAATCTTTTGCTGATGGAGCATGTCTCGACAACGTGTTTATGCAATGTTTCATTGAGTGTGTCCGCGATGACTGTTCTAAACATATTCCTCCACTGAATGCTCACCAGCTCATTCTAGATGTTAATGTTGGGGTATGACTTCTACATTTATACCTCTTTTTTTAAATGCTTAGCATATATGGAAATTACATAATACTTCTCTATCCTATTAGGCTATATTGAACTTTGAGGAGCAGGAGCAACATAGTAAGTCTCCTCGTCCATTTGACCCTGAGTTTTGGAGAGTTACTTATTGAAGACACTGCCTTCCTTCAAGCAGCTGGATGACTACAAATCAGTTAATTTCTGTTCCTTGACCCATCACACTCTCACTTCATATTGCTGCATTTAAATTTCAATCAAATCATTCATATCAACCATAGTGTATTCAACATTTGTTATTTCCATTTTGTGTGCATGTAGATAATGGTACCCGTGCTACGCTCTGGACATTGGACATTGTATGTTGTTAATCTTCAGATTGGACGCATACATATGTTAGATTCGAACCCATATGGACCAGAGATGGGTGGGACTATCTGGAAAAATTACCATTGTATACCTATGGATATGGGTGATAGGAAGGTTTCATGGGCCAGGTTAATAATGACTAGGCTCAATCTAGCCATACAAAATGCTCGACCAAGATCAGCCCTCCCTGCTTTTTTGAAGTACCCTATTGAACTCTTGAATAACTGCCCAACAATGAAATTGGGGTCTAATGATTGTGGATTCTTTGTTATGAGATATATGCAGCACTACGACTACATGGTTGGAGCTATGAATGCAGTCATTGTTCCGGTACATAATATATAGATAGTATTTTTGTTGCTATGACATAATGTATGTATAGTTTTGTCTAACTCACCTTTTCCTTATATTGGTTTGCAGGATAATTTAGAGGACATTCGCTCTCTTGTACTGAAGTACCTAATATTCCATCGACTAAACAGAAATAGCTCCATGGTTTCCCATCTGGATAGATTCAATTCTCTGAGTAGTAGCCTAGTATAGTTTACTCTCTGAATGGTAGTCTGAACATGATGGTTTGATGGCTTTTGGTGGCTTCAAGTTATTTCAGTACTAGCTTAGTTTAGGGTACTGTCACTGAATGGTGTTGATGTACATATTGGTCTGTTGGCTTATGTTAGCATTCAGATAATACTTATGTCCATATGCAGCTCTTACAAACTCTTATATATGTCGTTCCAGATATGTTTTAGATGGACATATTTATATATGATAGTTATGCACTTTATCATTTGTGTTCTGGTTTTTATATCTTCTTCAGTGATGTACTTCAATGCATCGGATGTTTTATTCTGTTATTTACTGTATGCGCCTGTTTATCCAGTGCCAATGCTGCCTTTCTAAGTTCAGTTATGTACAATATTTTCAGTTCTTCTCTGTATTGATTATGCAAAAATCTAATACGGTTTATGCATATAACTGAACTGGTTTACGTTCTTTTATATACTTATTTACTGTATGCGCCTGTTTATCCGGTGTCAATGCGCTACATTTTTATGTTCAGTTATGTACAATATTTTGAGTTCTTCCCTGTATTGATTATGCAAACATCTGATACGATTTATGCATATAACTGAACTGGTTTACGTCTTTTTATATACTTATTTACTGTATGCGCCTGTTTCTCCAGTACCAATGCGCTGCCTTTCTATGTTCAGTTATGTACAATATTTTCAGTTCTTCTCTGTATTGATTATGCAAAAATCTACATATTGGTTTACGCTTATTCATTCAGTTTTTTCGTTTGGCGCCAGTACATACATATTGACTTCAATTCGCCGGCTTTGTGATTTTTTCAACATAAATATTGTATGAGATGCAGTGAATATATGATTATATAGCCAAACAAACCCAACAGTAGCATATCTCATAAGAAATAATTACGTTGCATTAATAGATATAATCCATACAGTGAGCTTTTAACGTAAATATTCATATTCATCAAATAGTATCATGATCATAACATTTCAATATCATCCATTATTTATGTATAAATGTTTTACAATCATGTCAAATTATCGTCATCCGAACCATGTTCTTCAGAATCGGTATGTTTATGTTTTTTTGATGTGGATGTCTCATTCCACTGCAGGGCCATTGTTGAATTTTTGTTTCTAGACGCAGACGGTCGTCCTCTTTTTCTATCAGCAAGGCTAGCCAATTTTACCCTATTCTCCTCTATAGACAAGCAGGTTCGACTGTTGTGTCCATCAGCAATGCCACATTTTTGGCACTTTCGAGTCTTCTTCTTTTCTCCTTTCGCACCCAGTTTCAGAACTCTTTGTTCACTAGTTTTTATCGTCCTTCCCTTTGGCCTTGCATTATTTGGACGCACTAAGCTTATGCCATCTACATCATATTCCAGTCTCTACATGCCATACAAAGAAGTATTTATAGGTACAAATGTTATGATGTCAGATTATAAATATTTACTAACATTAAATATACAAAATATCTACAATTTAATAAATTTAGAATTCATACCTTTCTAACATCCCCATATTGTGTTCCTTCACAATCATCATTTCCAACAAGCGTCATTTGCAGTTCAGATTGACGATGTGCATCAATATTTAAGCCTCCATCCTACTCATTAGTGCATTATAGTCAATATTACAAATAATGTATAAATCATCCCATTTATTTGCATTATACATAAATTACATTGTTTTTTTGCCATAATATTACCTGTTGTCGTGAATGTACTGCCACATGCTCCTCGTTATCACATTGCGATACATGTTCACCTTCAGCGTTTCCAACAGCATCCTCTTCGCCCTGCAACGTTTAATTTTTACAATTAGCAATAATTAAGTTCTGAATAAAATGTTCAACAATTTTATATACACCCACATGGTTGCCCTCTCCAGTACTTGCACCACCAGCATCTTCACATCCTATATCTGGCTCTAAATGCCCAAGCATCTCCAATAGTTCATCCATTGTGTCCAACGCCTTATCACTCCCTGCCTTTGACATACTAGCTTGGTTTACTACCTTCATTGCCTTTTTAAGCAACATTTTTTGCCTATATGATTTTGTTTCTCCATCTTTTCCACTCATTTTCCTGTCATCTCTTGAAAATACCACATCTTGCCTAGCTGAGTATGTGTAACGTTGTAGAATGTATTCCTTAGGTATCCTTTCTAGCTGAATGTGCATGAATGTTCGGATTAGATGCACACAAAATAGTCCTGCATTTAAACAAGGGTGCAACATTTCACATTCACCTTTAATTATTAGAGTATAAATAATATGACGTTATATCTTAACTCTTGCTTACCTGTGTGTTCCCACTGTTTGCATTCACATTTAAACATTCCTGCCTCTACATCCGCCTTCACTTTGAATTGGTGTTGCCCCCACACGATTCTTTTCGATCTTGATGTATGCTGCACCAACCAATCATTTGCGCCTCCATCTGGATCAAGTGTTATCCTATATGTAGTAGCGTATTTTATTGACTCCTCGAACCTATTCATCACAGCCCTTGTGTATGCCCTTGCAACCCTAATTTCGAACATATATAGTGTTATGGTTTCTTTTTGACCCTGCATATAAAATAATTAGTTACGTCTTGCGAGCCTACTAAATAGTATAATGCATAAATAATATTACATACCATACATCCTAGTGTTTCCTTTCCTTCTTGCATCTTCCTGCTATGCAGTAGTTTCAACATTTGCTTCGCAAACTCATGAAGTGGGGTGTTTGAATCGACATGAGCGCTCTTCACGAGTTTGTTCATGCTCTCGCTACGTTGCGTAGACACCATAAGTCCACAATAGTCATGTTTGAAAAAAACAAGAATCCATTCCTTACGCATTTCATATAATTTTCTAAGTGTTCCATCTTCATGCAGGTTGAATTCATCAATCAACATTTTCCATGCAGCCTCAAACTCTATTTCAGTCAATGGATGATGTACTATAGACTGGAATTTTGTCTTAAAATCCGCTTCAGCATAACGTGCATACAACTCATTTAGAAATGGCATGTACCTATTTTGCACATGCCATAGACACAACCTGTGGACTATGTTTGGGAAGACCCGACGTAATGCCACTGGCATTGCAGGGTCTTGATCTGTAAATATACATTGTCGGACATTATTAGATGGTTATTTTTATGTAAACATTGTATGGTACATAACAAAACAAGACTCACATGCATTGTAAATATGCACAAGATATTGAATTTATATTCCATGTACTGCAAGTTTATAGTTATTATATATACATAAATCATACCTGTCAACATTACTCTTGGTCCTTCAGTCCCCATGCATGTCTTGAATGCATTAAACACCCACTCGAATGTTTCAACAGTTTCATCTCCCAACAATGAGAACCCAAACACTGTGCATTGTAGGTGTTGGTTTGCACCAACAAACATTCCTAGGGGTTTTCCATACAAATTAGTCTTATGAGTTGTATCAAAGGTAACTGCATCCCCAAAATCAACATACTCTCCTTGTTGACTAGCATGAGACCAAAAAATACTCAATATTTTTCCTTCGCTGTCTAACTGGAAATCAGAGAAAAATTGTGGATTATCCCTTTTGCATAATGAAAAAAAAGCCAAAAGCTTAGACACATCATTGGCATTCTTTTCTCGTTGCTTTGCCTGTTTCCTGTATAGTTCAAAAAAATTGTAATTATTACTCATTAACTTGACATGGATTTTAAAATTTTTATAATAAATTCATAAAGAAAATGATTCTTACAAATTAGCAATGTCCTTTGCTGTAATAGGTACGTTTTCAGGACCACCATGCATCTCAGACACGAAGTCCATGATACAGTGTTGCGGGATTCTGCTTTGCTGCATTGAACTGAGAAACTCCATGTACTCAGGATCATGAGTCTTGTTGCATTGTAGGTGTTTCTTTACAGTATCCTTCTTAATGAAATCATGATTATGTTCTAAGTGGACCAGATCGATTCTTACGGCTACAATATTTTCTTTTGAGTCATCATAGATTTTTTTTTAGTTTCAAACCAGCCTTGCATTGTGTTCTCCTCGATGATGTATTACGGATTCTTGGATTACTAGCTAACCTTTCTGTATTTCTACCCTCCATTGAACAATTTAACCACTTACAGTTCTTTCTCTCCCTATACTTTTTAAGTGGAAAACCAACCTCATATGTGTAATACCCACTTCTTAAGAAAATCAAAAAGGAGAAATTACATTCGTTTATGTATGTGTGTGCATCTCTATCTATCATCACATGTGCCTGATCATGATTAAAAATGAGTAAAACTCAACTAAGACAAAAATAAACTGTGGCATAATCTTGGATTTTTGTTTGTGCATTTAAAATAATAATGATATGAACAAAGATAAAATAATAATGAGGAGAAGAAGATTAGAGGAAAGGGGGAAATAATATCCAATATAAAATAATATAATAATTAAATAACATCCTCATAATTTGGTATGACCAATATGCATAGTTCAAATGAGTTTAAATTTGCACTTGAGATTACATTCAAAATTTGGATTCAAAAGAATTGTAAATAAAAGAAAATAGAAAATAAAAACAAAAGAAAATGGGAAATAACCTAACTGGGCCGCAAACGCCCTATTCGGCCCACTGCCCATTTCCCTCTGCGCGGCCCAACTGGTGTTTCCCACGCGTTTTTGCGCTGAGTCACCGTCGTGTGGGACCCATTGGTCAGCTTCATCCCCTCTCCTTATCTCTGCTCCGCTTCATGCGTAGGCAATTGATGCGCGGACTCTGGTGATTCCACAACCGAACCCGGTGGAGCTGCCAGCGATCTCGGGCAACGGCACCAACGAGATTCTCGGCCATGGCCTCCTTGAACACGGACTCTGCCTCAGTATATAATTCGGCCCCGCTTTACCCCTAGCCATCGTCATCACGGGTGAAATCCCCCCCCCATAAACCAAGCTCGCGGGGGAACTCGTCGGTCCGCCGTGGAACCACGTCCATACCGTCGCTCGGGATCCGATTGCTCGCCTTGGGGCTTCACCATGTTGGGGGGGATCTGGTTGTCTGGCGGTCCAAGATTAGTCACCGCGGCACTAGGGATTCCTCATCGGTATTGATCCTCCGTCGCCGGGCCACTATGCTCCGAGGTCGTGCTCCACCACCCACGTCCAGCCCTCGGGGATCGACTTGGGAGGAAGCCCAGCGCACACGGATGCTCGTCGCGGCTTCGCCTGGGCGGAATCGTGCTCCTGGCCACCGGGATTCTTCGCCGGAGCGGGTGCTCCACCGCACCGCCGCCGCGTACCGTGAGCAGCTCGCCCTGACTACCGATTGATGGTAAGCCACTAATCATAGGGTTCGCCCAGTCCTCCTCCTCGGGTAGGGGTGTCTGGTGTGCGATTTGGGCCTCCGTCGGCCGGATAACTCATCGCCGGCCAAAGGCGCCGCCGCCATGTTCCGTCCATCTCGGCTGGAGGTGGGTGATGGCGTGCCAGCCGTTAGATCCATGGTGGATGCGTGCGATTAGATCCGGGTGGGTGATGATCTTCATACCGTTGGTTTTCCAATGGGCGTATGGGATTGAACCCTAGGTGTATCGCTTCAGGATGTGATCTGGACCATGGATCCCGGATCCTGCGGCCCGGATTGAAAACGGGTTCACATATGATGACGATCTAATCCGAGCCCTCAAATGCCGATCCAACGGTTGAATTCTACCCGTACCCCTTCGTCTTGGACGATTTACTTAAGAGACCCTACCTTTTTCACAAATCAACCCGCCGTCCCCGCGGGTGTGGGCTATGTCTGGTAGATTTTACAGATTAAACCCCGGACTTCTCTGTATTAGTATGCTTAGTACAGGGACTTAAGAAAATAGGAAAAATAAATATAGAAAATACTTTTCTAGCACAAAAATAATTCTAGAACTTATGTAATTCCTAGAAAATCCATTTTTGCTCCGAATTGACCCATTCCAATTGCAATAAATTTGTATTAATATTGTCTATCAACTAGTAACACTGTTTAACCATGAAACTTGATTTAAAATTGTTCATTTGAATTAATTTATTCTAGGTGCTCAATAACTCCAGAAATTCATAACTCAATAACCTTAACTCCATTCTGATCCATTCTAGTTGCATTAGTCTCATAATAATATTTATTATCATCTGGTAACTTTGTTTTGTCATGAAATATAGGTTAAAATGTTGCATTTAGTCTATTCTATATTTAACCACATGGATCTTCGGAAAACCATAACTTCATAATCGTAACCCCGAATTTAGCGATTCTTGTTCCCACGATCTCGTAGCGACGCATAGATTATTATTATTCAATGTATTACTATGTTTGGTGTGATGTTAATTTTGCCTATACCATGTTTGTTTGTATTGCTACGACTAGCGCGAGGTTACGAGTCACCGAAGAGCAAGTTGGTACCCGGAATTTCAAGTGTCAGGCAAGTTGTGCCCTTGATCACTTCTTTTTACCTATCCATGTTCTAATTAATCATAATGATCTGCATAGGTTAATTTTGATGGGACCCAATTGTCGGTGTTTCGGGTCCGACCGCACACCCGGGGTTGCCCCTCAAGGTGTTTTAGGAGTAGGACGGTGTCGACAACTGTAGCAAAATGGTTCGTGCCGATCGCACGAGGGACAGTGGACGAGTTTTTCAGGTTCGGGCCGCTTAGAGATGCGTAACACCCTACGTCCTGATGAGTATGCTTGGTGGATGTGGCTTACAAGAGAGCTCTCTGGGTCGAGAATACAGAGAGTTGATATGGGTGGCTAAGTAAAGGATCGATCGTTCTGAAGGGGTGCCCCCTAGGCCTTATATACTCGACCGTGGGGCAGTACATGTGGATAAGATAGCAACGAGTAGCTAAAAGATAGTGAACCTCTTGAGATTATCCCTACGTAACCTTCGCCGACTTATCCTCGTGTGGCATCGTTGCATGGAGGCTCCAGCGCGGGAAAGTCGGATCTCTATCGCGGTTATTCACTCGATGCTGCGGGCCGTCCGGGCGTGTACCAATCCGGCCCCATGTCGTTCTGCTCCGCTGGCTGTTTCTCTCCAGGCCCACGAAAGAATGACCTTACGATTTATTGGGCCCTTGGGCCTTTCGTGAGGTCCTTTACTCTTTTAGTGGACCCGGGGGATATCTATCCCCCACAAGCCCCCGATCTTTGGGTTAATTTAGAGATAATCAACCCGAAGATCTCAGGTCCAGCTTGTAGGTAATCTGAAGAAAGATGGCTTCCTGTTGTCTTCTCCTGCTCCGATCACTCGTTGACCAAAACCTGGCATCGTGCCTGTGCCTTAGAGGTCGGCATTCCAATTTGTGAGATTCTAAACTTCATTGGGTGCACCGACGGTGCACCCAATGGTGTAGCCCCCGAGCTTCGAGTAGATTTTAGAAAATAATCTACTCGAAGGTCCTCAGTAGAGATCATTTCCATTTGCGCTTGCTCATTTTGGTTGAGGGTTGGCTTTTTTAATCTTGTCCCATGCTTTAGAAATCGGCACAATGTCGGCTTGGAATGATAATCCATAGGGTGCACCGGAGGTGCACCCAATGGGTGTAGCCCCCGACCTTCAAGTGGATTTTTGAGGATAAATCACTTGAAGGTCTTCTTTTTATGTCCTTTTGCTGAAGATTACCCTTTCTGCTTGTGAAAAAGTTGGCGTGATGTCATCCGTGCTATGTCATCAATATTATGCTTCAGAGGTCAGCATGTATTTTGTCTTTTGCAGCCGAGTTTGCAATCCTTCCGTATCTTGCTGGGTAGTGTAATTTATTTGCTCTGTGACTGATTGCACATTTGATGGATGTTCTCTGTCTAGTCTTCAAGTCGTGTCTGTCGACCATATTTTGCACTCTGCTGGCTATATTTGGCTTCCCTCTAACTCTTGTTGATATCTCATTTTTGTTTTGAAGCATTCACTGCATGCTCTGCACAGATGTGACCATTTTGAAAAATATACTGATAATTCCTGGGCGTCCCCCCCCAATGGGTGTGGGCAAGGGACGGCTTGGTACGCTGAGTGTTTTAGCCGGCTGCTTCTGAGTTGTAATGTGATGGGACGGCGAGTGTAATCATATCCTTTGTGCTGTTGACTGGAGTCCCAATGGGTGTAGTGTTGCATGAAACGGCGTCAGCCGCCTGACGTGTCTCCAGACGGGTGGAAGTGCTTATTGAATGCTTTGCGACTGTTCAGTGACCGCGGTTGGAGGTGAGCGGTTGTCTTTCCCTTCTATAAATAACGCTGTTGCCCCTCTGGTTTCTTCACATCTCTTCGCTGTTCTTTTACTGCTTCCTTCTCCTCTTTCCCGCTTGCTTCCACCATGGGCAAAAGCAACAAGCGCAAGCGCGAACCGACTCCTCCATCGGAGGATTTCGGTGACTCGGAATACTCGGAGGAGGAGTTCTCCTCCGAGTCCGAGGGATCTCCGGCTCCCGTCTCTCCCCCGGCGTCGTCCGATGACTCGGATGACTCCCAGGGGATAGCCGTGGAAGTCTGGACGTACATCCGGGCCGTCGAGCGCTCCGGGCTCGAGGGCTCGGATGAGTCGGAGTACTCCTCGGATGAGGAGGACTCGGACGGCGGCGGCGAGGACGAGGACGACGACGACGGCGACGACGGTGGCGACGGCGACGGCAGGAGCAGCGGCGACGGCGGCGGCAGCAGGGGCAGCACCAAAGGCGGCAGCAGCAAAGGCAGCACCAAGGGCGGCGGCGGCGGCGGCGGCAGGGGCAGGGGCAGGGCCAGTGGCTAGACGCCACTGGTCTTTTTAGATATTAGTATAGTTTAGTATAGTTAGAATAATGTAGTAGTAATGTAGAGTAGTGTAGTGTAGTGTAGTAGTAGTGTAATGTAGGGAAGCATCAACTCGCAAAGAGTTGATTTGTAAGCTTATTGTCTTCCCTTAATGAAAGAATGTCGTTTGCTTCTTCTTGCTGACTTGCTTTGCTTGATTATAAGACTGATTCTTTTGAGACAGTAGATGAACAATTTGGACATCATGCTGACGCTCCTAGAGGTAGTTGCCAAGTAATCTTGTAGTCTGCATCGACGTTTTAGAGGTAATGCCGAGCGACCGAACGCTATACCCGCGTCTTAGCGGCAATGTCGAGTGATTGAAGGTCGACGTCGGCATTTTAGAAGTAATGCCGAGCGATTGAACGCGAGATCAGCGTTTTAGAGGCAACACCGAGTGATTGAAGGTCGACGTCGGCATTTTAGAAGTAATGCCGAGCGATTGAACGCGAGATCAGCGTTTTAGAGGCAACGCCCGAGTGATTGAAGGTCGACGTCGGCATTTTAGAAGTAATGCCGAGCGATTGAACGCGAGATCAGCGTTTTAGAGGCAACGCCCGAGTGATTGAAGGTCGCCATCGGCACTTTGGAAGTAATGCCGAGCGATTGAACGCGAGATCAGCGTTTTAGAGGCAACGCCCGAGTGATTGAAGGTCGCCATCGGCACTTTGGAAGTAATGCCGAGCGATTAAACACTAGATCAGCGTTTTAGAGGCAACGCCGAGTGATTGGATGGTGATGTCGGCACTTTAGAGGTAATACCGAGCGACTGAGTATGAGATCAGCGTTTTAGAGTCAGCGCCGAGTGAAAGCAGGTCGACGTCGGCACTTTGGAAGTAATGCCGAGCGATTAAACACTAGATCAGCGTTTTAGAGGCAACGCCGAGTGATTGAAGGTCGCCATCGGCATTTTGGAAGTAATGCCGAGCGATTGAACACGAGATCAGCGTTTTAGAGGCAACACCGAGTGACAACAGGCCTCATGAGCTATTTTGAGGATGATAGCCGAGTGATGAGGTGGTCCATCGTCTTTTTGGAAATAACTGCCGAATGACCACGTGGCATGCTGGGGTTTTGGAAATAACTGCCGGGTGATGACTGGGCACTTTTTGAAACGGTATCTGGCTCGAGAATATCCCATAAGAGCTGCGCTTTTAGCCGCCTTTGCTTTCCGCGCCCTAGTTCTTGCATTCCCGCTTCCGAATCCTCTCTGCGCTTGCCTCCAGTCTGCTCACTGGTAGAATCGAGATGGCTCCCAAGAGGAAAATCGCGAGCTCGTCCGCTGTGGTGATTCCTCCAATCGATCCCAACAGCCAGTTGCCTTTTGCAGGTAACCACATGTCTATCATCTCCGAAGCCGAACTCCTCCACCTCGTGTCCATCGGGGTTCTCCCTCCGCGGGAACTCTGTTCTTGGCGGATTTGCCACGGGACTACTGTCCCGACGGAGGATACCCACGAATCTGTAGTTTACGCTCCTTTTCTTCTCCGCGGCCTTGGCCTTCCCATCTCTCCCTTCTTCCGTGGTCTCCTTGATTTCTACCACATTAACCTGACCCATCTAAACCCTAACTCAATTCTGCAAATCTCCATCTTCGTTCACTTATGTGAAGCCTTTCTTGGCGTGCTACCACATTTTGGTTTATGGAAATATCTGTATCATTGTCGCCCTGG
The DNA here is from genome assembly GCA_029449295.1 of Zea luxurians. Classification (NCBI taxonomy): domain Eukaryota; kingdom Viridiplantae; phylum Streptophyta; class Magnoliopsida; order Poales; family Poaceae; genus Zea; species Zea luxurians. The sequence continues at coordinate 264,372 of JAOPSE010000416.1, forward strand.
GATGGCCGGGGGACAACATCAGTTGGTCGGAGGTGCCAGTTTGGAGATGCGCCGGGGACGGAAGACTGAGTATCTTGAGATTCCCCTTAAAGACAGCATTAAGGGATGGCGTCTAGAGTGGTTTATAGTTGATAATTATGGAAATTCTCTCCCCCCCGGTCGGGAAGACAGCCAGACGTTCGCACCCCAAGCTGGACCGAGTCTCCCACAGATGAGGAGGTTGCTGAGGCCGGTGTGTTGCTAGCTGAGGTTGGACTGCTGAAAGAGAGAGGTCTAACCGCTGAAGCTGTGGTTGCTGACTTCGTTTTTAAGAACATCCAGCCACTGAAAGATAGGGTCCACCCAGCTTATCTGTATCGAGGGCTAGCCGACTCAACTCGGGTCACCAACAGGAGAATCCCTTCTGCAGACTTGGTGAGCCGACTGGAAATGATTCTCAGGGGCAAGGTGTCCAATGTTGGTGCTCCGGTGGCGTACTCGGCCTGGAATTTGCCTCCTGCTAAAGCTTTCACTCTTTTCGTGTCAAACCCACCTGCGACTGATGGCAATTTGGGCATTAGGACGCGACCCTCTGATGAAGAAGTCAGTGCTTTGGTTGCCTCGCTTGGGAAGATTCCTGATGACGAGCGACAAGTACATTTTGAAGTGCCTTTGGATCCTAATGATGCAGAAATAAGTGCCATGCTTGATATGCTGGCTGAGGATTCTTCTGATGCTGCTCCTGCTGGGACATTAGCGGTGGCACCTCTCCCCGAAGCTGGTACATCCTTGGATGTTCAGAGACCTGTCCGTGCTCACCCGAGACGTCCTTGCCGAGCCAATCAAACTGATCTTTCTGCTGATGAGCAGAAAAAGAAAAAGAGACGCCTTCGGCAAGTATCTAGTTTGGATCGGGGCGCTGGTCCGTCGGTTCCTGCTGCTGAGGAGGTTCCCGTACCTGAATTTTCTGATGCTGACCCCAATGGGTGTGGTATGTCTGTTGTTGATCCCAATGGGTGTGCTCTATCTGTCGTTGATCCCAATGGGGGTGTTGCCTGTGTTGCTGATGAAGACGACAAGGAGGAAGAGAATGAAGTCCCTCTGACTCAGAAGAACAGTCGGCAATTTCTTGCCAGTGGTGAAAGTAGTGGAGTTCCCTCTCCTGCTTTGTCCGCCCTCATTGGTCTGCAAGAGCTGTCCCTGGCCAACTTTGATCAGACTCTTGAGGATATGGTCCCAGAGGACTTGTTATCAGAGCCAGTGGATGATGATACGATGGAGGTTTGCGCTGCCATGCCTGATGCTGGGTTGAGGTCATCCCGTGCCTCGTCGACCTTAGAGCGCGATCTCGAGGGTCGGGATGCTAACTTGTATTGTCCTGGTTCCATGGAAGTGGCTGAGGGCCCGTCAACCTTAGAGGTGGTCATTGCGGGGGGTCTGGACCTCAAGAATGGTGCTGCCACATGCCCAGCCCCCGAGGATGTCGCCGGGGATGACTTAGCTCAGATGAAGAGTGTAAGCCACTGCCCAGCCCCCGAGGGTGCTGCCGGGGATGATCCGGCTCAAGTGGGCAGTGCTAACTATGACCCAGCCCCCGAGGGTGCCCAAGCAGGGTCTCCTTCATGCACTTCCATGGACGTTCACGCGGGATCACCTCCACACTCTGGCTGCATGGTGGTAGCCCAAACTTTGGACCAGGGGGTCGCTTTAGAGGGCAGCGTCCCCATTGATCGGGCATTTGGCTCTGTTGAAGGTGCTGAGCTGATTCCTACTGGTCCGTTGCAAGCTACTTCGGGCGGTGGCCTTGCGCCTGATTATCGGCTGATTTCTCCTGATTTGGGGATCCCTTCGTTCTTTTCCAACCTCCAGGTACTGTGCTGTTTTTAGCTTTATCTTTACGTTGCATGAGCTTTTGTCATTATGCTCATCTGTTCTTCTCATCAGGTTTTGGTGGATGGGATGGCCGGCCAGCTGAGATCGCAGGGTGCTTCCGTTCCAGAAGTGGCTTCGTCTCTTACGTGTTGGAATCCAGTGTCACTTCATCGTCGTGTATCCGAGTTGGAGGCGACTAACACTGGTTAGTGCCTTTTTCTTTTCTTCGCCTTTGTTGTGGACTGTTTTACCTTCTGACCTCGTTTTGTTTAATTACCTCTTGCTAGGAATGACTCGGCAGATTGCAATTCTTGAAGAAAAACATTCTCGAGATCAGGCTGAATTGGCCCAGCGATGCACTGATTTTGAGGAAAAGTACTCTCAAAGTCAGATTGAGCTGAGTCAGGTCTCCGCTGCCTTAGATGATGCCAATGCACTGAGTTCTTCTCTTCATGCTCAGCTCGACTCTGAAAAGGTGATACGCGAAACTGTGCTTTGCCTTGCTGTGCTCCTATTACTTGCTTGGTTTTTTGAAGGAACTGACTTGCGCTTGCAGGAAGAAAAACGCATCCTTGCTGCTTCTTGTGACAATCTTGACAGGTTGTATCGGGATTCTAGCAATTCGCTGACCATCTTGGAAAGAAGCCATCGCTTCACCATGGAAGAATTAGACCTCCAACGTCGTAAGCTGCAGGAGTCCATGGAGGAGGTAACCCAGCTTAAGCAGTTGATATCAGCGAAAGATGCTACTATCAAAGGGCTCCGAGCTTCCAAAAACTCTATTGCTCAGGAGTTAGAGAGCGCTCGACTGGCTGCTAAGACTGCTGAAGAAACTTCTGCTACTCTTAAGGCCCAACGTGACAAAGCCCTGGACAAGGCTATTCGGGCTGGACGAATCTTGATGAGGAGACCCGGCGTAGTTATTCCTGAAGACATAAGAGCTGACGTGAACGCCGCCCCTGATTCCTTGAGTCGCCCTTCTTCGTCGGTCGCTCCTGAGAAAGACGTTGCAAAATAGAAAAACATTTTGCGCGCTCCAAGCGCGCGGTTTGCATGATTGAGTATTTGTTAGAGGACATCAGTTTACCATTCGAATGACATAATTACTCTCTCATTGTATCAGGATTTGTTAGTTAATGAGTTCAGCAGTAATGACGCATGATGATTATGAGTTTTGTTTGCGGGATATGGAAGTCATCCCCCGTATTATATAGGTGCGAGCATGTTGTACCGGTCTTAAGTTGCTGCCAACTTAAGTCAATTGCTGCGTTTGTAGGGCATAGTGGTCACCCTAAGTTAAGTACGCGTGAGCATGTTGCACCGCCTTAAGTCGTTGCCGACTTAAGTCGATTGCTCCGTTAGCAGGGCATAGTGGTCACCCCGAGTTAAGTAAGCGTGAGCATGTTGCACCGCCTTAAGTCATTGCCGACTTAAGTCGATTGCTCCGTTTGTAGGGCATAGTGGTCACCCTAAGTTAAGTACGCGTGAGCATGTTGCACCGCCTTAAGTCGTTGCCGACTTAAGTCGATTGCTCCGTTAGCAGGGCATAGTGGTCACCCCGAGTTAAGTAAGCGTGAGCATGTTGCACCGCCTTAAGTCGTTGCCGACTTAAGTCGATTGCTCCGTTAGCAGGGCATAGTGGTCACCCCGAGTTAAGTAAGAATGCAAGTCAATCGTAAATGAATTGAGTATCCTTGAGACCTCTTTTTTATTGATGACATATTTCCACTTTACAGAGTACATCATCATCGTCCTAGCAGTTTTGAGGTACAGCTAGGGATAAAACTTTCTGAGGTGTTCTATGTTCCAGGAGTTCCCAACTTCCGTGCCATCCATCTGAGTGAGGCGATATGATCCGGGCCGAGTGACTTCTGCTACCACGAAAGGTCCTTCCCATAAGGGTGATAACTTGTGTCGTCCTTCCCCCGTTAGAATTCGGCGGAGGACGAGATCTCCTACTGAGAAGAATCGTTGTCGCACAGCCTTGTCGTGATACACTATACCATGTCACAAAATTAGCGGCAAACATCTGTCGGTAAAAATAGGCTTTTGGCGACAGCTAGTCTGTCACAACATATTACCATCACAGTATCTGTCGGTACTTAGTATTTTGGTGTCAAACAAACTGTCGGCAAAAATGTCGAGCTATTGTGATAGACTATTTGTCGGTATAAATGATTAATCGTGACACAACGTCTGTCGGAAACAAATTGCATCGGATCATTTGTCGGCAATTGAGTTCGGACTTAATTAAAAAAAAGACCAACAGTCGATCAGCCGGCCGACCGGGTACCCGTACGCAAATCCAAATATCTTCGTGCTCCAGCCTACCCTAGACTCCGCCGCCACCAAGTGATCGAGGTCGTCGTCCTGCGCCCCGGCCCTGTGGCCTCTGTCGATCCGCCGCCGCGCGCCAAGGAGCAGGCTAATCATCGCGCGCCGTCGTTGTTCGTCATCGACTACAGCCCCGTCTTCCCCCAAGCGGCCACCAAGTGATCGAGGTCGTCGTCCTGCGCCCCGGCCCTGTGGCCTCTGTCGATCCGCCGTCGCGCGCCAAGGAGCAGGCTAATCATCGCGCGCCGTCGTTGTTCGTCATCGACTACAGCCCCATCTTCCCCCAAGCGCCAATGTTCGTCCCCAACTCCATCCACACGGAACACGAGGTGTCACCAGTCTTTGTCTGTGCGAAAAAAATAAATCTGGTAAGAATCCACGAATCTACGGCTGTCTTTGATTCGTGAACAAAGCGTGCTCCATTTTTTTGTAGTTACTGGATTGAGTATTGAGTCTTAAGGTTACTGTTGCAGCCGTCCAACCACTCCTATCTGGTCGTCACACTATTTCTTATTGCTATTTCAATGAAGGCACACAAAATAGCATAGGCGTGACCAAACAAAAGGCCAGATTAAGATTACCCTACCAATCTGTAGGTAAAATCATGATTACATTACTCACGTTTAGGAAGGGAGCCAGCTACTAGTAATTATGTGAACTAGATAGTACTTGTCAGAAAGCAACATTATCTAAACTATATATATAGTAGTAGATTGATTATGATATTCACCTTTAAGCAACAACATTGGATACAAAGCTGCAAAGGTCATAAACCCTTCGATCTGCCCGTAGACAATGCAACTGTCGAAGGATTTAGCAAATTCAGATAAAAAAGAACTACTGAACCAAGATATCCGCACCTTAGTGTTATTATTATTGTGTGTTCTATTGTTTTAGCCATCCACTTGTGTCTTACTATCATTATTTTATTTAAAATTTTATATACATTTTATTTTTAAAACAAAATTAAATCGATATGCTTTTAATCACAGGATTAGGGGACGGTGGCGAGTCGCAAGCGGCCGACTGCCACCATCGAGGAGTAGTGTGGGCAGGCTGCCGGCGAGGGCAAGTGTGCGCGACTACCGCGAGGACGAGTGTGAGCGGGCTGCTGGCGAGGAGTGTGTGTCGATAGCTGGCGGGGACAGATTCTTGGATCACATCCATTGGTAAGTGGTAATCTCCATCCTTAACTTTTCCATATTCTATTGATTAGAACTATATTCACTAGGAAATCTACTTAATTCGGTTTTTATCTTTGATACTTGTAATGATCCCCCCATTTTCCACCATTTTTTCACCTATATTATGAAGCTGGGAAGGGTACAATCCATCTTATTATTTATTAAGGTACAACATGGATAAAAGGTGGATGAATGAACCTAGGTATATTTCTGACAATCCACTATAAACCATTATTTTTTGGTAATCACCTTGTACCAACATATCGTATTTGTACCTAATCTTCATAGGCACACGAAGGTCTACATAGATGGGGTGGCTGGATTTATTGAGTTTGCGTTTAGCAATTCTATAGGTGGAAACAAAATTCTATGTCCTTGTAGAAAATGTGTTAATTCTCTATGGAAAGATGAAAATGAAGTTCGTGCACACTTGATATGTGATGGCTTTCAAGAGGGATACAAAAGGTGGACTTATCATGGAGAAATAGACTCCATGCCTATTAATAGTCATGACTACACTGATGCAGAGGCTGTAAACAATTCAGATGAAGATGACATAGCCAATTTGGTTCAAGACTTAGCTGGTGGTCTAGATGATAAAGGAGATTTTGAAGTATCTGATGGTTTAGATGAAACAGATGTAGATTTAGAAGCCATCAATCAGTTAGCGATAGATAATACCCAAGAGCTATACCCAGGGTGTAAGAAGTTCTCCAAGTTGCATTTCTTAATAAGAATTCTTCACTTGAAATTGCTTGGAGGGTGGACAGATAAAAGTTTTGATATGCTACTAGATCTACTAATGGAGGCTTTCCCTGATGGCTTGGCATTGCCAAAAAATTTCAATGAAGCAAAGAAAGTAATTAAGTGTCTAGGACTCGGATATATAAAAATTGATGCATGTGAAAATGATTGTATTTTGTTTAGGAAGGAGTATGCTAAGTATGATGCATGTCCCACATGTGAAAGGTCACGCTGGAAATCAAAAAGGATAAGTTTAAATGGAAAACGTGTACACAAGGTTCCATGCAAAGTTCTTCGTTATTTTCCAATAAAAAGAAGGTTTCAGAGGTTATTTCTGTCATCTAAGATAGCAAGTGACATGAGGTGGCATGATGAGGAGCGTATACAAGATGGATTACTAAGGCATCCTGCAGATTCACCTCTCTGGAAGGATTTTGACCAAAAGCACCCAGTGTTTGCTTCTGATAGTCGCAACATTAGACTTGCTTTAGCTACAGATGGTTTTAATCCGTTTAGGTCCATGAATGTTAGCTATAGCATTTGGCCTGTTATTCTCATCCCATATAACTTTGCACCATGGTTGTGTATGAAGCAAACAAATTTCATAATCTCATTGCTGATTCCAGGCCGTAGATCTCCTGGTAGTGATATAGATATTTATTTTCAGCCACTAATTGATGATCTGCTAGATATGTTTGTTGAAGGGGTAAGAACTTATGATTCTTCAAAGCATGAGTATTTTCAATTGCGTGCTGCAATAATATGGACCATATCTGATTATCCAGGCCTAGGGTACATTGCAGCATGTAGTACATCAGGTGAAGTAGCATGTATTGAATGCCACTCATATACATGTTCTCTACGATTGAAACAAGGTACAAAAAATTGTTATATGGGACACCGTAGATTCTTGGGCCCAAACCATCCATATAGATTTGATCTAGATTCGTTTGATGGTAAAGTTGAGGATAGGCCAGCGCCTAGACCACTTTCTGGAGAGGAAATTTTATTGCAAACAGAGAATATGCACACAGTGCATGGGAAAGGTTGCCAACATAAAAAGAAAGCAAAAAAGAAGGAAGGGGAGCCTACTATCATATGGAAAAGGAGGTCTATTTTTTTTAGGCTTCCATATTGGAAGGATTTAATGTTACGACATAATTTAGATGTCATGCATATCGAGAAGAATGTGTGTGATAACATTGTCAACACCCTCCTAGGCATTCAACGGAAGTCCAAGGACAACTTGAAATATCGTTTGGATCTTCAGTCCCTAGGCATTCGAACTGAGCTTCATCCTATTCCAGTGGGTGACAAGTTATATTTACCACCAGCATCATATACAATGAGTGCGTCCGAGAAGACATTATTTTGTGAGGTATTGAAAGGAGTAAAATTTCCAGATGGATATGCATCAGATATAAGGAACAATGTGGATGTGAAGGAGAAGAAGCTTGTTGGGCTAAAGAGCCATGATAACCATGTTCTGTTACAGTATTTACTCCCACTTGCTCTAAGAAGGATTTTACCAGAAATAGTTAGTGCTGCGTTGATTCGTGTGAGCAATTTTTTCAAGCAAATCTATTCGCCAGTTATTCGTATAAGCGATATGCATAAGCTAGAGTCAGAAATAGCTGAGACTCTAAGCATTCTTGAGACTATATTCTTGCCATCCTTTTTTGATATTATGGTACACTTAATGGTTCATCTCCCTACTCAAGTTAGAATTGCTGGCCCTGTTCAATTTCGTAATATGTACCCAGTGGAGAGGTAAAATTTAATATATTTTAGCAATAAATTAAACTTAGTTTTACTGAAAGGAAGGTTTAACATATATGCCATTTCTCCTTTATAGGTTTTTAATGAGATGTAAGGGCCATGTTCGCACTAGGAGTCACCCAGAGGGGTCAATTGCAGAAAGTTATCTATTTGATGAGAGCCTCACATTCTGTTCTCGCTATTTACATGGTGAAACTAGATTTAACCGGAAAAAAAGAAATGACGATGGCTTGGATGTTGATTTAATCAATACCACCCCTTTCTTCCATAACATAGGTCGAGGATTGGTTGGTAAGCATAGTGTCACATTAGACCACAAAACATGGCTTCAAGCACATAGATATGTCTTGTTCAACTATGACCATATAGAGCCTTACTTGAAGTAAGTTAACCATTATATGTTATAATCAGTATCATCCATTTATTTCATGATTACTAAATTATAATGTTTGTTTAGTAAACATATAGAATACCTTTACTCTGGTGGTCATCAAAATCAAAGAGCAATCAGTCGTTTACACTATGAGACTTTTCACGAGTGGTTTAAGTCACACGTAAGTATCTAGGAAAATGTTTATATAGAATATAGTTCCACATTATTTCTTTAGTGCAATAACAATCTTCAATATCATCAGGTGGAAACAACGGGTGAAGAATTACCTGAGGAGATAACAATATTAGCTAAGGAGCCTAACATGGTTGCACATTCTTATGACAGTTATACTATAAATGGGATAAATTTCCATACACATTCTTATGATGTGGGTAGGTCAGTGCAGTGTAGTGGTGTAGCCCTAGTTGCACAAGCAGCAAGTTTTGATGGGACAAACAATAATAACCCAATATCAATGAGCAAAACTTATTATGGTGTTATAAAAGACATTCTTGAGCTGAACTACCATCACCAGGGAAAAATAGTATTGTTCAAATGTGATTGGATTGATAACCGAGTACGAGACAAATGGGTCAAAATAGACAAGTTTGGGGTGACAATGGTCAACTTCAAGCATTTATTCAATACCGGTGACAAGGAATTAGATGAGCCATTTATTTTTGCATCTCAGGCAACTCAAGTTTACTATGTGCAAGATCCTATTGATGCTGATTGGTTTGCTGTTTTAAAGTCAAAACAACGTGACATGTATGATATGGAAGAAAGGCTAGACAATAGTACAGAAATAGGTTCTTTCTTGCCAGATTTGGATGCAAACACACAAGTTAATGTATCTATTGGTGGTAGTTGTGTTAGGACTGATATAGATGGAATAATGATTGCCGAAAACCAACCTAGCAAGTAAGATATGTTTATATTTGTTTACGCAAAAATGTTTCATTTTACGTTGTAATCTCTTTGTCTTGAATCTTGATTGTAATCTCTTTATGTCTTGATTCAGGAGGAAAGTTTGTAAGAGGAAGAGGAATGGGTAAAGAAACAGAGGTCAATGAATATGAACTACAAAGGGCTGCCAACATAAAAGAAAATTTGAAGAGGATGAGATCTCTTAATCTCCATGTACCTAGTACTATGGTTAATGAAGAAGCAAATGGATCACATCGAGCCAATAAGAAACATAAGGTTAATGTATTTCCCTATTTAATAAGTCCATGTTTTTTACATTTAATTTAATAGTACCACAATCTATCTCAATACATGCGGAACTAGAATTTTCTTTCTTGTAGAAGGAACTAGAATTATAGAAGGATCTAGGAAAAAGGATATCTAACTATGACTGCATTGGCCCCAGCCGAGTTTTTTATATTGATCTATTTGGTTTGGCTTTTGGTTTTTTGGGATAAAAGCCACAGCAAAAACCAAACCAAACACATCTTTTGATAAGTGTAGGGACTTATAAATAAAAAATGAAAACTTGAACCTAGATGACAGCACCTTCCAAGTTTTGAGCGTGCTAGTGTATTTTACTCTAAGGTATAGATAAATAGAGGTAGAGCATCTGGTCCATCGGTGTCCACACAAGACAAAATTTAGAGAAGCCTTTACATTTGATGACTTAATTGAACATAAGACGAAATGTATGTACCACTTAAGATATGATCTCTTGCAGTTCAAAACCTGATTGTAGTTGATCATAAGACTAGAGTTTGTTTTTCCTTAGTATAAATAACAAACCAAGCTGGTGTGTAGATGAAACATCCATGGTAGCTAACCATTTTATCACAAGATTGTTATGACATTCTACTGAAATGTCACTTGGTGTTCGTCATGTATCCCCATATTTCTTGTGTGTAACCTGACACTGCACTCCAGATGTAATTCATAGGTAACGAACTTCATATACCCATATTTATTAATGCCTCATTGGATTGGCTGGGGGAGAAATGGCTTGAATGTCAGCACTAGCCCAATTATTGACACCATGTTTAGCGTCAGGAACAAGATCTGGTTACCTGCATTTTGTGTAAATGAAACAAATATATGCACTTAGTTATTATATTTACCTTTCTGAAATCCTAAGGAAAAAATGGCAAAATTGGAGGAGCCATGTATGTCCTACTTACCAGGTAAGAATAGCCCATATATGTGCTTCTGAGCCCATGAAAAACTGAAAAATCAAGAAAAGAAGTGCAGCAAATTTAATCGATGATCATATATATAATAGCTTTACAGCCATATAAAAGATAGAAACAGAATACTTACATAATTCCTGCTGCTTCCGGAGCTGCAGCTTTGAACATTGACATCATAGTAACAGAGATGCCATTAGCAGTGCCTCTCTGCTTTTGTGTCTGAACATGTTATCAATCAAAGAAGTTATCTAACAAAGACAAGACTACTTAGGTCTCTTTTAGAAAAATGAACTGGGACCTGTAAGCGGCAGTGAACACTTGCTTGACAACCCAAACGATACAACTCTTACCAACCATATTTCTTAGAAGCTGACAAAATTGTGCACGCAGATCATGTTGCTGACGCTCCATTGCAGTTCAGTCACATTTGCCAGTCAACAAAAACTAACCAGATGCTTAATGGAAATATGAAACGACAGGATAGAAACGATATCTCACAAAGTTGTATTCTGACCTGAAATCTGTGTTTGACTCATTTGGAACAGGTCTCTGTAAATTAAACCTCTCTGGAATGAACTCATTTGCTCTATCCCAGACCTTTACAGAAGTAACAAATAATTAATAGTACAATGCAAAAATCTGCCAAGTGCATGTTTAGGCATTGCTACCAATGGACGACAACACCATATGAGCAGACTCCAGTCATAACAAAAGCATAGGCATAGCAAAGCATGCTTCAAATGGTAGCAAATGATGATAACTATATAATATAACTATTCATCTAAGTTCAGTCTTTTAGGGCCTATATCTTTACCAGCCTTAACCTTATAGTTTCCAGGAAGAACATTCTTGAGCTGATCCTTTTTAAAAGAATAGAATAGAGCATGTTCTGGTATTTCTGTGAGTCTGTTCTTAACTGCCGGGAGCCTGTTCTAGTATTTCCGACCAAGTCCATTCCGACCACTGTCATTATAACTGTTGGGAGTCTGTTCTGGTATTTCTCTGCTTGCATAATGTGTGTTTGCCTCAAAGTTATTTGTTTCGGTGAAAAGTGTGTGATTGGTGTATGTGGCTGCTACCGGCATGTTAGTTTTTGTGAGTCCGTAAGACTGAGACTGTGCCTAAGATTGAGTCGCAATGTCGGCCTAGATATCAGTCACAATTCTAGTCATCAGCTTGTTCAGCTGTACTTTCATTCACCATTTTCCCATACCAGTGCCTACTGTTAGTTAGTTGCAGCGTCGTAGCTAGTTTGTTTACATTTCTGCATTAGTGAATAATACCGTGGCTGAGTCAGGGATCTGTGGGTGACTCTAAGCCGGTTTATGTGGGTGACTCTGATGTTGACGAAGGACCAAACCATGAGGGCCTTCATAGCCTTTCAGGCACTGGCACAATCTGAGGCAGGAACAAAGCTGGGAACTCTTCGCACCGATCGTGGTGGCGAGTTCAGCTGAGTGATGGTGACTTTCAGCTGGACAATACTCCAGTCAGGGAGACAGACTTGGCTGGGCCATCCAGGTCACCACCCACAGCACAGCACATGCTAGTGCAATCTTCAGTAGATATTCCAGGTGGTACACAGTTAATGTAGACACCAGCAGTACCCAGCACTATGGAGTTTGCAACAACACCAACAGTGACCCCCGACCTTGATGCAGATCATGGTGATGCACCATGCCGTTACAGAACTCTTGAAAGCATTATGAATTCAGGCAATGTACAAGTGCAAAATGACATGGGACTTGTTGAGGAGCTCTTGGCTGTCATGGGGAATGAGCCTGCTACAAGTGAAGAAGTTGTCCAGAACCCACTTTGGCGTGCAGCTATGCTGGAGGAACTGCAGTCCATCAACAAGGAGAACAAGACCTGGTCACTTGTGACTTTGCCAAAGGGACATCGACCTGGTCACAATATGCTGGACGTTGCTACATACTAGACCTGAGCTAACCTTCAGTGTCAGCTATTTGAGTCGGTTTATGGAGTCACCTAGGGAGGATCATTTGGCTGCAGTCAAGCGTTTGCTTCGGTATATCGCTGGCACAACTGACCATGGGTTGCTGTATTCTAAAGGAACTGGGGAAGAAATGAGGCTCACAGGCTATAGTATAGATCATCTCTGCATCTTCGTTCAGGTCATCCAACTGCAGGCGCAAACAGACGGCTGTTTTTTTAATTTGGCCCAGTTTTTTTAATTCCAGTCTTGCAAGTACAGTTACTACTTACTAACCAATGTCCCATTGCTATACTTCTGTACAGATCAGATATATGCTTGATTAAAAGTGAAAAGATGATAAGATATATGTTATTGTTAACTGACAGTAATTCCATATAAGTAGAGGAAATGGCACCAGACACAAACTATTTTCTTCATATATTTTCTGCATGCTGTCTCTATTTTGTCTTAATTTTTAATGTCCAAATTCATGTCTCTGTTTTGTCCTCTTCAGAACTTATTCGGTGATCTTTTGACCCATCTTTGCTGATACCGACAAAGTACGCATGCTGCTGTTGTCAAGGTATAGTATGTGCCCACCTAGATTTGAATTGTTGCCAATTTCATTCATGACAGTGCCAATTTCATTATTTATAATGGATTTGAACTGTTGCCTTTAATGTATATCTCTGGTTTACTGTTGTCATGACTTCCATTTTCCTGTCATAATCATAATCAGCACTATAACAATATAGACTTAGTTCTTATCTCAAAGAATGATAACAGTAGTTAGATATAAAACAAAATGAAGGGAAACATCCACCTGACTTTATTACACAATACGAAATTATCTGTTTGGTGCACAGAATATTGAAGAAACTTAACAAAGTTCACCGTCGTCATTTTAGTATCAGACTGAGTATGCATGCAGAGGCTAGATGTGAATCCTTTACATGAAATATTTTGTGGTTTACTTTCATCTACAGTATCACCGAACTTTTTGCAATTTAATACTTTTATTAAACTTTCAGTTTGTTTTTTTTTCTGTTGGGAGTTTATAGACCTATTGATATAGTAATTGACAAATTATCAAAATATGTTGTAGGGAAGAGGTGCTGGAAGCAAGGATCAGAGTGCTTGAAGTGTGTGAAAAATGATTACTCGCATGCATGCTAGCCGTTGGCGTAACACCCAGCTGATGGAGAGATTTTAGTTTGCTAGATGAATCTTTAGACTTTGCATGTAATAGAACTGAAAGATCACTTCAGAATTTAGAAAACATGTATGCTATTATTTTTATATGTTCATCACACAAATTGTGTTCCAAAACAATATATGTTGGAATTCAAAGTCAAAGATTGATCTCTTTCTTTTAGTAATCAAATTTCATATATTCTGAGCTACATATTATTCAAGTTGTCCTGCAATGTGCATCATAATCAGTTTATTATTTGTTTCATTAGCATATATTTGTATACATGATTTTTTTTAAACTGCACATAGGGAATAACATCAGACAATCTGTCGATATATAGATTTTTAGCGACACACAAGCCGTTGGCACAAGAATATGTCGGCAAAAATTTGTCCGACGGCAAAGATATGTCTGTCGGCAATAACATAAACATTGCCGACACATAGTCTGTTGGTAGATCTATGTCTGCCGGTAAAGGTTATTGCCGACAGGACTTTTGCCGACACACATTATCTGTCGGCAAAGCTCTTTACCGACAGACTGTGCGTCGCTATTTAGGTGTTTTACCATCAGACAATCCGTTGGCAATATTGTGTCATGGTGTAGTGATAGCGCCTTAGAGTCTGCTGGTACCTTGCCGATTGGATTACTGCGTTTAACCGTTCTTCCTCGAGTATATCTATGTCCTCCAGCCTGGTGGTCTCCGCTTCTGCTATGCTTTCAAAGATCAGCCTTGGCGCCCCAAACTTGAGATCAGCAGGTAGCACTGCCTCCGACCCATAGACCATGAAGAAAGGAGTGTTTCCATGCAAAGCTCGGCTAGGTTGGGTTCTTAGGCTCCAAACAACATAGGGTAATTCCCTTATCCACTTTCCTGCGAATTTTTCATTCTTATCGAAGACCTTTTTCCTGAGTGCATCCAATATCATCCCGTTGGCTCGCTCAACTTGCCCGTTGGCCCTTGGATGGGCTACAGATGCGTACTTGATCTGAATGCTCTTTTGCTCGCAGAAGTCAAAGAATTCTGAACTTGTGAAGTTGGATCCTAAATCAGTTATGATGCTGTTTGGTATCCCGAATCTGAATATTATGTCTTGTATGAATTCCACGGCCTTAGCAGAGGTTAGGGAGGCAATGGGCTTGAACTCTATCCATTTAGTGAATTTGTCGATTGCTACCAATACATGTGTGTATCCCCCTTGAGCTTTCTTGAAAGGTCCAATCATATCCAGTCCCCAGCATGCGAAAGGCCAAGTTACTGGTATGGTCTGCAGTTGTTGTGCTGGCAGGTGTTGTTGCTTTGACAAGTATTGGCAGGCTTCGCACCTCTGAACTAACTCGGCTGCGTCGTTCTTCGCTGTTGGCCAATAGAATCCTGACCTGAAGACCTTCCCGACTAGTGTTCTAGAGGCTGCATGTATTCCACATTGCCCAGCATGGACTTCCTCCAGAAGTTGCTTTCCAGTGGATGGGAGAATGCACTTCATGAAGACGCCTGATGCACCCCTTCTGTATAATGTCTCCTCAATAAGTGTATAGTGAGCTGACTGTCTTGCAATGCGCTCTGCCGAATTCTTGTCGTCTGGTTCTTCTTCATTCTTTATATACTTAATGATCGGCCTTCTCCAGTCATCAGGGTCTGACTCGGGTTGATCTATGACGTTGCACTCTTCTATTTGATCCATTGAGATACTTGGCTGCAGAATTTCTTGCACGAAAACCCCGGGTGGGACCTGAGTTCGTCCGGACCCCAGTTTGGATAGTACATCGGCTGCTGTGTTCCGATCTCTTTCTACATGATGAAATTCCAGACCCTCGAATTTATCTTCCAGCTTTCGGACGGCAGTGCAGTATTTTCCCATTGAATCGCTTGAGCAATCCCACTCCTTGTTTATCTGACTGATGACTACCAGAGAGTCTCCGTATACCATTAATCTTTTGACACCCAATGATATGGCAATGTTCAATCCATGGATCAAAGCTTCATACTCGGCTGCATTGTTGGAGGCTGGGAATAGCAACTGGAGGGCGTACTTGAGGTGTTCACCTCCAGGCGCAGTGAAGAGAATCCCTGCTCCTGCTCCCTGCAGCTTTAGTGAGCCATCAAAATACATTCGCCATACTTCTGCAATCTCCGGGTTGTCTGGCACTTGTTGTTCAGTCCACTCCGATACGAAATCAACCAGTGCTTGAGTTTTGATGGCAGTACGAGGTCGGAACTCGATGTCATGAGATCCCAGCTCACAAGCCCACTTGGCTATTCGACCGATGGCTTCCTTGTTGTGAAGAATATCCCCTATTGGAAAACTTGTAACCACTATGACTTTGTGGTCGTCAAAGTAGTGACGCAGCTTGCGGGTAGTTAGGAGTACTGCATACAATAGCTTCTGAACTTGAGGGTACTTTTTCTTCGAGGGGCCGAGGACTTCACTAATGAAGTAGACAGGATGTTGTATTAAATAAGCATGCCCTTCTTCTACTCGCTTGACTACTAACGCGGTGCTTACCACGTGAGTCGTGCAAGAGATATACAGCAGCAAATCTTCAGCTGGTTGAGTTGACGTAGCTCGCCGAGGTGGTTTCAGTACTGGTGGTGTTGTCAAGAATTTTTTCAGAGCATCTAGAGATTCTTGCGCTTCTGAAGTCCACTGGAATTTATCCACCTTCTTGAGTAACTTGTAAAATGGCAGACCTTTTTCTCCCAGTCTGGATATAAATCTGCTTAAAGCTGCCATGCATCCAGTAAGTCGCTGAACCTTCTTCTGCGATCGAGGTGCTTCCATCTTCATGATAGCTTCAATCTTCTCTGGATTAGCTTCAATTCCCCGGTGGCTGACAATAAACCCGAGCAACTTTCCAGCTGGTACTCCGAAAACACATTTCTCGGGATTAAGCTTCCATCTATATCGCCTCAGACTGTTGAAAACCAGTTGCAAGTCTTCGATGAAGTCTTCTGAGTCCTGTGTTTTGATTACCACATCATCCACATAGGCTTCCACACGCTTGCCCCAGTGATCAGCTAAACATGTTTGAATGGCTCTCTGGTAAGTTGCTCCAGCGTTTTTGAGGCCAAATGGCATGGAGGTATAACAGAAAGCACCAAACGGAGTAATGAATGCCGTTTTTTCTTCATCTTCCTTTGCCAGACTGATCTGATGGTACCCAGAATAGCAATCCAGGAAAGACAGCATAGAACATCCAGTGGTGGAGTCCACCACCTGATCTATCCTCGGGAGCCCAAAAGGATCCTTCGGACAGTGTTTGTTGAGATCAGTATAATCAACACACATGCGCCAATCCACTTTATTCTTTTTGAGTACAAGAACAGGGTTGGCTAACCACTCGGGATGTAATACTTCTCTAATGAATCCGGCTGCGACCAAGCGAGCTAACTCGGCGCGGATGGCCTCTCTCTTGTCAGGCGTGAAACGACGTAATTTTTGCCGAATCGGCCTTGCCTGGGGGTAAACCTTCAATTTGTGCTCGGCCAGTTCTCTTGGGACTCCCGGCATATCCGCAGGTTGCCATGCGAATACATCTCGGTTGTCTTGCAGAAACCGGACGAGCGTGCTTTCCTATTTGTCATCCAAGCTGGAGCTGATGATAGCCATCTTGCGCTCATTAGCGAACCCCAGGTTGATTCTCTTGGTTTCTTCAGTCGGCCGCATAGAGGTCGCGGTCTGAGCTTCGCTTGCCGGTACCGTGAGGTCCTCCTCAGGCTTAGAGTTCGCCATTGTGGAGGGAGCTGTCGATGGCTTGGCGGTGAGGGCTGCTTGAATAGCCACTCGGAAACACTCTGCGACGCCTTGGAAGTCGGCGCGCACAGTTATGATCCCTTGCGGTCCTGGCATCTTCAGTATCATGTAGGTGTAATGCGGAATGGCCATGAACTTGGCCAATCCAGGCCTCCCGATGATGGCGTTGTACCCGCAGTCGAAGTTCGCCACTTCAAACCTCAGGAACTCGGTTCTGTAGTTCTCTGGAGTTCCGAAGGTGACTGGCATGTAGATGTGGCCCAGCGGGTATTCTCCTTCCGTCGGCACGATGCCGAAGAAAGGAGTGTCCGACTCGTGGAGCTCTTTGAGGTGAACTCCCAAGCCTTGGAGTGTCCGGGGGAAGGTGACGTTGATGCTGCTTCCCCCGTCCACTAACACCTTCTTCACTCGGCTCTCTCGGATCACCGGATCGACGAGAAGTGGGTATTTGCCCGGATGGTCGAAGTTGAGCCATTGATCTGCCCGAGTGAAGGTGATCGGGTGCTCCGACCACCGGTATGGGGCGGGAGGGCTGGTGGTCGCCACCAGTATCTGGCGGTCGTTGAGCTTTTGCTGTCTTCTGCTCTCCTGCGATCCGTGTCCGCCGAAGATGACGTTGACCTCCCTGTCAACGCGTGGAAAAGCTCCTCCTCCTCCTCCCTCCTCCTGCCGATGGGGTTGTCGTGGTTCATCTGGTCCTCCCCTCGGCAGAGGAGGAGGTAGAGGTTGGAAGGGCCGTCCGTGTCCGACGGAGTGCTTGAAGTCTCGGCAGTTACGAAGAGTGTGGCGCATGTCCTTGTGGTACGGGCACTGGGCGTCGAGGATGTCGTCCAGCGTGCGTTCGCCTCCACGAGGTCCTCCTCGAGCGCGAGAGGCAGGTGGTCCGGCAGCGTGCACTTCTTCGCGAGGCCTCTTCTCCCATCGCTTGTCGGGTTGTTGGTTTGTGTCGCGTCGTGGTGCTGCCGGTGCGGGCTTTGCTCCTCCGATGAGGTCCTGGGCTCGCTCGTCGACGGTGATGTAGAGGTCGGCTTCCCGGAACAACTCCTCGGAGGTAGTCGGTGCCTTCTGTAGTATGGCTCGGACGAAAGCCGAGTCATTGGATCCTCTGTAGAAGTCCTCAATCACGGCCGCCTCCGTGACCTCGGGGATACGATTTCTCATGGTCTGAAACCTTTAAGGTATGACCGGAGAGTCTCGTCCCCCCGGCGCTTGATGGATTTGAGGTCCCACGGTTGCGCCGGCTTGTCGGAGAGGGATTGGAAGTTGGCGGTGAAGCGTCGACTGAAGTCGCCCCAGACGTCGATGCAGTGTCGGGGTAGATGTCGCAGCCATTGCAGCGCGTCTTGCCCAAGGACAATGGGTAAGTACGCGGTCATCACGTCCTCGGACGCCCCGGCAGCTCGAGCAGCGGTGGTGTAGACGGCTAGCCAACCCCATGGATCCTGCTTAGGTTCATATTTGTCAACGTTGGATACCTTGAAGTTGGGGGGCCATTGGATGGCCCTAAGGTGCGGAGTAAGAGCGGACACTCCGCATGTGTCCTCCTGTCGTCGGGGACGATGTCTGTCCCGGGGAGGGGAGTTGTGATTGTGGTTCCTCGACCGCCCCTGGGTGATTCCGCTAGTTGAGGCCGTTGCCGACTCAGTTCTGGTGGCTTGGCTCTGGGTCGGGATGCCGTGATCCCGGTCATATTCCTCCCGACGGCGAATCTCGTTCTCATGCCGCCGCTCGCGTGAAGCATTGATGGAGCTTCGCGCGTCTCGGCGACTGTTGATGGCGTGTCGTAGGTCGTTCGGCGGGTGAGCAAGCGGTAGAAGGTGGTTGGCCGCCTGGGTGAGCAGTCGTCGGTAGCCATCGGCGTCAGGAGTCCGTGGAAGTCCCTCAGCTATCCGAGCCAGCACTCCTCCAACTTCGCTCGGCGTGTTCATAGCTCGGGCGAAGTCGGGATTCAGGTTGCGCCCGAAGAATGGGTTCTCTCGATGCTGCCTTGCATCCTGCTCAGCCTGCTCCTGAGCTCGTCGGCGATCACGTCGTCGGGAGTTCCTTCGTTCTCTGAAGACGTGCTCTTCCGGAGTTTCTCCCACCTCCGAGACCTCGTCTCGCGAGATAGGCTGTTCCAGATTCCGCTCTCCGGCTGCGTGATGTCGTCGAACGTTCCTGCGCCGGTTCCTCCGTCGACGGGACTCTCGTTGAGGCGGTTCCTCCCCGGGTACAGTCGGCTCGTCGTCGGAGATAATGGGCGACTCCACTCTCCCGATGAAGAGGACGTCGGGGTAGAACGGCGCCGCGGTGGTGGTGATCCTCTTCCCGTCCCCCTATGAGGCATGAGGGACGGGAAGAGCAACTTGCTTCCCCCCGGTTACTTTTCTTCTTGCGATCTGTGTCCACCCTTTTGTTGGAGAAGTAGGCAG
The DNA here is from genome assembly GCA_029449295.1 of Zea luxurians. Classification (NCBI taxonomy): domain Eukaryota; kingdom Viridiplantae; phylum Streptophyta; class Magnoliopsida; order Poales; family Poaceae; genus Zea; species Zea luxurians. Next base: position 284,087 of record JAOPSE010000416.1, read on the forward strand.
CGGAGTTCTCCGGGTCAGCGAGCTCTCGACTCCCGACTTTCCGGAGACAATCCTCGTCCGGAGAGCTGGAGGTTGTGCTTCTCCGACATTCTCGGAGTTTGTTGGGGGAGATCTTTTTTCTGGTGGATCTGTGACGCGATGCAGAATTCCTTCTTCATCCGCTACAAACGAGATTGTTCCGAAGTGGAGCACGAATCCGGGACGCAGGATGATCTTGCTGTTGAAGGAGATGGCCATTGAGCTAGCTTGGATTGTCGACACACCCCCTACCTGGCGCGCCAGCTGTCGGTGTTTCGGGTCCGACCGCACACCCGGGGTTGCCCCTCAAGGTGTTTTAGGAGTAGGACGGTGTCGACAACTGTAGCAAAATGGTTCGTGCCGATCGCACGAGGGACAGTGGACGAGTTTTTCAGGTTCGGGCCGCTTAGAGATGCGTAACACCCTACGTCCTGATGAGTATGCTTGGTGGATGTGGCTTACAAGAGAGCTCTCTGGGTCGAGAATACAGAGAGTTGATATGGGTGGCTAAGTAAAGGATCGATCATTCTGAAGGGGTGCCCCCTAGGCCTTATATACTCGACCGTGGGGCAGTACATGTGGATAAGATAGCAACGAGTAGCTAAAAGATAGTGAACCTCTTGAGATTATCCCTACGTAACCTTCGCCGACTTATCCTCGTGTGGCATCGTTGCATGGAGGCTCCAGCGCGGGAAAGTCGGATCTCTATCGCGGTTATTCACTCGATGCTGCGGGCCGTCCGGGCATGTACCAATCCGGCCCCATGTCGTTCTGCTCCGCTGGCTGTTTCTCTCCAGGCCCACGAAAGAATGACCTTACGATTTATTGGGCCCTTGGGCCTTTCGTGAGGTCCTTTACTCTTTTAGTGGACCCGGGGGATATCTATCCCCCACACCAATAGGTTACCCTAGTTTGTCTATCTTTATACCTTGTTTACCACTGAACTTTTTGGGTAGTACTTGCTAGTGCTTTATGTGGTTTTGGGTATGAAGGTACATTATTCATGATCACACTTTTATTATATGTTTATTATTACTGTTCATGATAAGATCATTATGTTAATTGGAACATGGAGCAACCACCTGGGAAAACAGTGCTACCACAAGGGTTTAATGGGACGCCCTTGGCTAATTAATTAGGAAAGCTAGTGGAAGACTACCTTACCCGAAAGGGGCAAGGGCAGTAAGGGAGTGGTCAGTGTAGGGAGGTCCTTGGTTGATTTTGCTGCGATGGCGGTCAGGCAAGAACCCTGCATTGGAGCTTCCTATAAACTGTAGCGGGTTTTCTGAAGCTAGTGGAACTTTGTAAAGGCCTCGTAGTGTTACCCTGCCTCGCCTCCTCGGTAGAGGTGTATGGGAAGTCGCGATCCCTTGGCAGATGGGTAACATGACTTGTGGGTAAAGATGCGCAACCTCTGCAGAGTGTAAAACTGGTATATTAGCCGTGCTCACGGTCATGAGCAGCTCGGACCCTCACATGATTAATTTATGGAACTAAATTCAATTTGTCATATGCATTGCATCGCAGGTGATGTTGTTATTACTTTTGTTCTACTATTTAATTAGGTTGGTATTTACTTATACTTAGTAACTGCTAATAAAATTTTGACCAACTTTAAAAGCAATGCTCAGCTTCAACCATCTCCGTTGGTAAGCCTTACACTTCACATGAGCTCCCATCTTTGGCGAGTTCATGCACATTATTCCCCACAACTTGTTGAGCTATGAACGTATGTGAGCTCACTCTTGCTGTCTCACACCCCCCCACAGGTCAAGAACAGGTACCGCAGGATAAGGCGCATGGAGGAGGTTGTGATGTGTTCGTGAGAGGTCTAGGCCGTCGTCTCTCAGTCAACCTTGGGTTGCTGGACCGTTGTCTCCTTATAATGTAATAATTTATTTTGTATAGAACTCCTGTTATATAGTAAAGATATGACATTCGATCCTGTGCCATGATTCATCATATGTGTGAGACTTGGTCCCAGCACACCTGGTGATTATGTTCGCGCTTGGGTCTTGGTGCCCCAAAACCCGGGTGTGACAATATGCGTAACGACTGTAAAAATTGTATGTCTCATCGACATTTCCAAATGTCATACCGATCCTAGGCACCATGGTTGGATCAACACTTTCAGGCTGTGAATTAACATAATCATAAATACAATTAATTTTATATTAGTTATACTCTTAATGTTATTTAAATTGTATAATAGACATAACCAAAGATAAATAACTTACATGACTTTGGAGGATATTAGGTGTATCTTGTTCATGATCACTAATGGTCCTCATAGGCACCATTTGATTTGCTGCTACCATTGTTTCAATTACTGTTGTATTGCCATCATTGACCCCTAGCGCTTGTAATTCTGCAGGTGGTGTTACTATATTTATCCGTGGACTCGCACCACAGTTTTGGAGATACAATTCTTGGTGTGGGCGCTGCTAGTAGACCACTGCATGTGTCTACAAGTCGGCCATCATATTTGACTAATTATTTTATGAACTGAAGTAATTATACAATTGCTAATGTACCTGGTGCAGCTCTGTACAATGACGCAGAACTATCATCGCCTGTTTCTTCTTCTCTGCCGTCAGCCATTGTAAACAATGCAATACAATCAGCCGCCAGTTTCCTTTTTATATGCCCTGTGCTAACCAATCTCGTGTATAATGTTTACGCTATTTTGTTCGGTCAATTACGGTCTATAAAGTTTGTTCCTGTATGCCCAGAGATATTGTCGGACACGTGATAACAACCCGAGAGAATTTATCTCGGTTTGTTGAAACAGATTTGTATTTACTCAAATATATGTATCCAGTTACGCAATTGTATATACATATTTATGCCTCGCGTTTCTGCTTACGTGCATGCTGGGCGATATTTTCGGGAGGCTTCAGTTATGATTCGCGATTTTATCGCGTATACCTTTTTACGCTAAAATACACACGCGTTTACGTTCTGTTGGCTTATGATTTACGCTGTGGTTCGACCGGACCAGTAAACCGCCGAACAAACCTGCGGTCTGCCCGGTTCCGTCTAATTGGCTGGGGCTTCCCGATATTAATGGAAGCCCTGGGCTTCCATATATTCCGTCTAATTGGCTGGGGCTTCCCGATATTAATGGAAGCCCTGGGCTTCCATATATATATATATATGGCCTGGGCTTCCAATAACTAAAGGAAGCACAGGGCTCCTAATATACAATCTATATATATATATATATATATATATATATATATATATATATATATATATATATATATATATATATATATATAGATTGTATATTAGGAGCCCTGTGCTTCCTTTAGTTATTGGAAGCCCAGGCCAGACAGTGCAATCCGGTCGAGCCGGACCAGGTCCAAACGTCTATAAAAGAAAATCCGTAGTGCTAGAGATCCGTTTTTCACGCCCCATCTCGATTCATTAGCGACGGCGGTTGCCCGATAGTGCGTGCGGCGGTGGCCGCGGCTCCCCGACCTTGACATGCGGTGGCGGCGGTTCCCAGGCCGGCGGTGGCGTCCCCCGATCCAGAGGGCGAGCGGCGGCAGCGCCCTTGTGCGGTGGCGGCGGTTCCCATGCTGGCAGTGGCGGCTCCCGATCCAGAGGGCGAGCGGCAGCAGCGCCCTTGTGCGGTGGCGGCGGTTCCCAGGTCGGTGGCCGCAACTCCATTACCTCGACGCGCGGTGGCAGAGGTTCCTCGATCCGCAGCGGGGCCCTTGTGCGGGCAAGCGGCGGCGTCCCCGAAGCTCCGAGGAGGCGGCACTTCCAAGGCCGGCGAGCAAGCGACGCCCGTCGACGTGCTACTCACAACGGCGACGCATGAGGGACCGATCCGGCGCAGTTTTCTTTTCGATTATTGTGTTTTATGCCTACCACATGTACTATTTACGCTAAAAACTGTACGATTTTATGCTTGAACACGGAGTTCGTATATCAGTTTACTGCATGCACATTGGAAAGGCAATTCCTTAATTTATGCTGTTCGTAATTTGCGCGCATGCAATGAAACTCCCATGATTTTTGCCATAATTTTTGGATCTGTATAAAAATAGAAACCGCATGCATGCGGCTGCCATGTTTTTAGGATCTGTCATAAAAATAGGATTGTAATAACAACCTATTAGAGCTATCAGCCTCTCATTGACTCGGTATTTACGCTTATAATTGAGGGATTTTATGCTCAAAACTTAAGGTTTTTACGCTTCACCCAGATATGCGTCCACCAGTGAACAACATGCCAGTTTTTTACGCAGTGTAAGGAATTGCATAAATACATACACCGTGTCGTATAATTTGTTTCAATATACATCATAAACTAGTTCTAATGCGTTTAGCTGCATGACTGTTGGAAGGATCATATATTTATGAAGGAAATAAAACATTAAATGCGATTTTTTGTTTATATGTATGCAATTCATTTCCTTTTATTGCATATTCTTTCCATCATAAATTCGTGTGCATGCAGCTGGTAACAGATTTTTACGCAGTATACCCAATTGCATAATTATTTACACAGTATAGCATATTTAGTCTCAGTATATATCATAAAATGGTCCTTACGCGTCTAGCTGCATGACTGTTGCAGCGATCCTAAATTTATGGAGGAAATAAAGGATTTAAAAATAGAAACTGCCGCACATATCTTTTCTAAATTTATGCGCATGCATTGGATCGTGTTTGACTCATGCATGCATTTTGCCATAATTTTTGGATCTGTATAACCGCATGCATGCGACTGCCATGTTTTTCGGATCTGCCATAAAAATAGGATCGTAATAACAACCTACTAGAGCTATCAACCTCTCACATTGGCTCGGTATATACGCTTATAATTGAGGGATTTTATGCTCAAAACTTAAGGTTATTACGGTCCAGCCCTGAGGTGCGTCCACCAGTGAACAACATGCCAGATTTTTTACGCAGTGTAACGAATTGCATAAATACCTACACCATGTAGTATAATTTGTATCAGTATATATCATAAACTAGATTTAATGTGTTTAGCTGCATGGCTGTTGGAGGGATCTTATATTTATGAAGGAAATAAAACATTAAATATGATTTTTTTTTCTATGCGTGTAATTCATTTTCTTTCATTGCACATTATTTTCATCATAAATTCGTGTGCATGCAGCTGGTAACAGATTTTTACGCAGTATATCGAATTGCATAATTATTTACACAGTATAGCATATTTAGTATCAGTATATATCATAAAATGGTCCTTACGCGTCTAGCTGCATGACTGTTGCAGCGATACTAAATTTATGGAGGAAATAAAGGATTTAAAAATAGAAACTGTCGCACATATCCTTCCTAAATTTATGCGCATGCATTGGATCGTGTTTGACTCATGCATGCATTCTTTTTTTTTGCGCTAACATACGTGGGGCAGGTGACGCACCCGACAGGCTGGTTGGGCGCGCTGGTTGAACCAGTTTGCAGGGGTGGTCGGCCTGGGCTTCCTTTAACTATTGGAAGCACAGGGCTCCCGTTATACCTACCCTCTATCTATATATATATATATATATATATATATATATATAGGGGAGGTCTAGACCCGTTTTTAGATCATAGCTAACAGATTTTACGTGATTAGATAGATAATTACGTACGAGATAAAGATAATTATCGCTCGAGTTAATGTGATTGCAACGTGCCGTCCAAACTCTAGGGCTAGATCGTCCGTCACTTTTAACGTTCAACACGTGTATTTCAAGACTAGGAGGTGAGTGTGACTCTACTATAGTTCTCCACAAATTCTAGATCTGGTTTTACACAGAGACGCTGCAAAGTGTGTTTTCTGTGTTGTACGCGCGCTTGGTGTGCTCGAGCATCAGGCGGTACAATGGGCACACGGTGGCAGTAGAAAGAGAGGGAATGAAGAAATGAAATAAGGCCAGCAGAACGGAAGAAGTGTATGTAGCAAATCCGACAAAACGTACTGTGAGCAAGCTCAGCGCCTCCTCGATCCTTTGTTCAGCAAACCGAACCAGACGTACGTACATTACATCCAGACGCATTCCTTTAATTTAACACTAAAAGATCTCGCACTACTGGTGCTAGTAGCTAGCGCAACCAGACGGTTTTTGCCTGGCTCGTCGTCATCGAAGCAGCGGCCTCTCTCTACATCGCATCCAGTTCCAGACCGGCGAACATGTCGTCCTCCCTGTTCTTGGTCCAGAGCACCACGTACAGTCCAGCGAACATGAGCACGATCCCCACAAAGCTGCAGCAAAATTGCAAAAGCAAAGAGTATTATGAGCATTAACAGCAGCATTGCACTGGATGCCAGTAATTATTTAATTAACTAACCGGCGTGCGTGCAGTGCAATGCAATGCATTACGTACCATCCCAGTCCGATCCACTCCCCGAAGAAGACGAAGGAGACGAACGCCGAGAAGACCGTCTGGAACGGGTTGAACACGGACACGAGCACAGGCGGGCCCCTTGCGCCCGATGCTCCACACCTGGAACGCCGTGCACAGGCCGATCACCACGCCTCCCTACACGGTAGGCATATAGTATAGCAGCACCAGCCGTTTTCACTTTCAGTTCTTGGGTCTTTCATTGCAGTTCCTCAAGCTTTACGTACGCGACCATCATCTACTACTCGATGACACAGCGCTGAAGACGGACCCCATCATGGCGGTGATGGAGCAGATCGACAGCGGCGCGGGGAACCTCTTCAGGGCTGCAGCCTCTAGACCGACCGGGGCACACACCACATTCAGATCCACAGAACATTATTGGCTAATCTAACGGAGGAGGTCGTTATGAAGTTCAGATACCTGCATGACAGTGTTGCAGGCGAAGATTACGACCCCAGTCAGGACTCAGGAAGCAGAAGCATCCGAGCACTCAGTCGTACTCGTGCTCGTGCCTGCCTCCTCCGCCGCCGTCTGAGAGCGCTCCGGGAACGGCCGGTGCGCCGGGAGCAGTCGGGTTCTTCAGGAAGCTCACGCACATGGCCCCGCTGAGGCACACCAGAGTGCCCAGGATCTTCGCTCTGGTGTACGTACTCGCACTTCCACTCGAACCTCTCGATCGAGATACATGCACGCACGCACGCACGCGGCACGGCGCTCGTGTTTGAGTAGTACGTGGTTCGGTCGGTGCTGTACTGGTTGACTGGTACGTACCTCAGGCAGGCTGCGATGACGAAGATGAAGCCCGGGCAGAGGTGCGATCGCCGGCGAGGTGCGCGAACTTGTTTAGTCAAGTGTGCCTTAGCTACCATAGCAGCGGCTTGCTAGATATATGTAATTGGTCTCACTAGCTCACCCTCCCAGAGAAATGACGATGAGCTGAGCAACCAGCATGGCGCACCTTGGGCCATTTCTTCCTGAAAGCCAACAGGGGGGCACGCGATGTGTTAGGAGCCCTCGGCTCTATCTAACTTGAGGAGCCCCAACCACACTCACCTGATCGGTCGACCACGTAATCGCTCATTTGGTCCATGACCGAATCCACCAGAACCCACTGCACATCCCAAATCCCCCAACCCTAACTAATCCGCCGTCACCCCTCCCGGATCGCCAGCAGCCCTCATCCCTTTCACAGTTCCATGGCTCCGCCGCCGTCGTCGGCTCATCCCTCCTCCTCCCCCCTCCACTAGTAGAAAAGAGCTCAAAGCCTGCGGCACCCATAAATTATCACTGGCGGTTTCAGTTACCGCGCGCCAGTAAAAAAACCAGGCGGGCCCGGCTTGGGAACCGCCAGTGGACCACTGGCGGTTGTGTTAAGAGAACCGCCAGTGGAAATAGGTTTCCACTGGCGGTTTTTCAAGCCAACCGCCAGTGAACTATCTGTTATAAATACCACTCTTCCTCCCCCCAACAGGAGCTGTATCTCGCAGCCAACTTCCATTGGAGGCGATTTTAGAGGTCCAGATTTCACAAAATACAAGGGGGAGGTTTTGGTCTTCATTTTTTGGAAGAAGGTGGATAAGAAAGGTTGGTTTATGTTTCTTTGTCAATTTTTGTTCATTCTTGCTCAATTTTAGCCACATTTTGGATCTAGGGTTTTACATGTGAGAGAGAAGAGTATAGATAGGTTATTTTCTCTATTTCCTCAAATGAGGTTGCTTAAGATGGTTAGATTTTGTCTATTCCCTCTCCTTTTTCATGTTTAGTTCTCAAATAAGTTTATCCATGACACATATTTAGTTGCTTAATGAATGGTGAATGTGTTGTATGGAGAGGGAGGATGATAGGTTTGGTGATTAAGATTGTTTTTATTAATTGTTATGAAAGGTTGGTTTAATTATGTTTCAATTGCCAATTATTGTTCATTTTTGCTCAATTTTAACTACATTTTGAAACTAGGCTTTCACCATGTGTTAGAGATAGGTTTGGGTATTAAGATTTTTTGTTTATTAGTTGCTAGGAAAGTTTGGCTTATGTTTCTTTTGCCAAATTTTGTTCATTTTTCCTCCATTTTAGCCACATTTTGGATCTAGGGTTTCACCATGTGTTAGAGATAAAGTAGTTAGGCTGCCTAATCCAACCGCCTATGACCTTTGTTGTATAAATACCCTTCATCCTTCCCGACAAAAACTGTGTAGCTCGCGTGCAGCCCAACTTTCATTGGAAGGCCAGATTTCACAAAATACAAGGGGGAGGTTTTGATCTTTATTTTTTGGAAGAAGGTCGCTAAGAAAGGTTGTTCATGTTTCTTTTGCCAATTTTCTTTATCCATGATATATTTAGTTGTTAGGAAATATTGGTATATGTTTCTCTTGCCAATTTGTGTTCTTGTGTGTTTTATATTACTTTTTTTACAGGTGATGATGGAGAGGATATCCTGGATGTATAACTTATCAAGGCTAGATCCATCATACATATCTGAGGTCCATAGGTTTATTGTTGTCGCTACGAACCATGCTTGGAGAACAAAGACAAAGCACATATATTGTCCATGCATGGACTGCAAAAATGTTGTTGTATTTGATGACACAGAACAAATCATATCTCATCTGGTATGCCGAGGATTTGTGAAGGATTACATAATTTGGACAAAGCATGGAGAGGGTAGCTCTTCGCCTTATACAGCTAGAAACCCTGTGAACATCGACGACAACTTTCAGTTCGTTCATGAGACACAACAACCTCTTCCACAGAGCGAACATGTAGTGCCAAATGTTACTGATCATGGTTACGCTGGAGGGAATGAACGTGAAAGAACCCATGTTCTGCCAAATGTTATGGACGAGGAAGATGCAGAGTTGTTAGAGGCAATGTTGCGTCGTCATACAGATCCATCGATGTTCTTCATGAAAGGTATGGAGTCCCTGAAGAAGGCAGCAGAAGAGCCTTTGTACGACGAGTCTAAGGGCTGTACCAAAGAGTTCACGATGCTTCGGTCTGTGTTAAAGCTGTTGATGTTAAAAGCTAGATATGGTCTGTCTGATGCTGGCTTCGATGCGTTCTTGAGTATTGTCGTAGACATGCTTCCAAAGGAGAACAAAGTGCCTGCTAACACGTACTATGCAAGGAAACTAATCAGTCCACTCACTATGGGCGTGGAGAAGATCCACGCGTGTAGAAATCACTGTATCCTTTATCGAGGTGATGATTATAAAGACTTGGAGAGCTGCCCAAAGTGTGGTGCAAGTAGGTACAAGACGAATAAAGACTATCGAGAGGAAGAGTGTGTTGCATCTGTGTCTAAAGGGAAGAAGCGAAAGAAAGCCAAAAAGAAGACCTCAAAATCCACGAGCAAAGAAAAAGAAGAAGTAGACTATTATGCGCTCAAAAAGATTCTTGCTTTGGTGATGTGGTACCTCCTCGTCGTCGATCGATTGAGGTGTTTGTTCGCTAACCCTGAGGATGCCAAACTTATGAGCTGGCATGCTTCTGATGAGCACAAAAACGATGGGAAGCTTCGACATCCAGTCGATGGGAAGCAGTGGCAAGATTCCAATGAGAACCACCGAGACTTTGCCGATGAACCAAGAAATGTTAGGTTCGCACTGAGTACTGATGGAATGAATCCATTTGCTGAAAGGAGCAGCAAGCATAGCACATGGCCAGTGATCCTCACCATATACAACCTTCCTCCATGGTTGATGCAGAAACGGAAGTATATTTTGCTAACCATCCTTATTTCTGGACCTACATAACCTGGAGTTGATATGGATGTATTTTTAGAGCCCTTAATGGAGGATATGAAAATATTGTGGGTAACGGGTGTTCAAATGTTGGATGAGTATCATAAAGATTCATTCACGCTGAGAGCAATTATTTTTGTTACGATCAACGATTACCCTGCACTCTTCACATTATCAGGCCAGTTTAAGGGAAAGGTTGGCTGCACAGTATATGGAACTGCTTATGTGTCCCTTACTGCATCTAAGAAGATAGTGTACATGAGGCACAGACGCTTTTTATTGGAAGGACACAGGTACCGCATGCGAAAGATGGATAAGTACTTTGACAATAATGGTGAACTACATTCTACTGCTCCATCGGGTAACAATAGAGGTCATAGAGTTTTTGAAATAGTCAGGAATATCAAGTTTGTTTTCGGGAAGAAGACAAAAGATGGAAAAACAAGAAAGGATGCCAAACCAGCTCCGGGGGCTATATTCAAGAAAAAGTCTATTTTCTTCGAGTACTTGCCTTACTGGAAAGAGTTAGATGTGCGGCATGCGATCGATGGTATGCACGTTCAGAAGAACATGTTTGAAAGCATAATTGGCACCTTGCTAGACATAAAGGGCAAAACAAAAGAAGGGCTCAATTCACGCATGGACTTGGTAAATTTAGGCATAAAAAAGGAACTACATCATGTTCTTCAAGAAAATGGGAAGTACCATCTCCCAGCAACAAGCTACAATCTCAATGTAGATGAGAAACATGCGATGTGTGTTTGGCTTAAGAATTTGAAAGTCCCATCCGGATTCTGCTCTAGCATACGGAGTATTGTGTCAATGAAAGACCTGATAGTCACCAACTACAACTCACATGATTGTCATGTCATGCTGACTACATTCCTACCTATTGCCATCAGGGCTATAAATCCTTTGTTTTTAAAGATGGCAATCACACGGTTGTGCTACTTTTTCAACAGAATTTCACAAAAGGTAATTGACCGTGATGAGTTGGCATCTCTTCAGGAATTCGCAGTGGAGACAATATCACAGTTTGAGATGTGTTTCCCTCCATCGTTCTTTGATATTATGGTGCACCTTGTGGTGCACTTGGTGCCACAAATAGAGGCATTGGGTCCTATGTACTTGCATGAAATGTGGACGTATGAGCGTTTCATGTCAATACTGAATAGCTATGTATCAACCCGTGCTCGTCCCGAGGCATCCATGATAGAGGGGTACTGTACCGAAGAGGCCATTGAGTTCGGAGGTCCATTCTGCAATAGTATCCTAAAAGACCAGGTTGCAATAGGTTTGCCTCCGTCACGACACGAGGGTAGATTGTATGAAAGCGGGAGGATGGGACGGAAATCTTTCATCCCACCAGATTACAATACAGTACTTGAGGCACATCACAGCATCCTACATCAGCTAGCGATAATAGAGCCATTTATCCAACAACACATCAATGAGCTTCACGAGCAAAATCCTGGGCATACGGCTGATTGGGTAATGAAGCAACATAAGTAGCGGTCCAACACATGGCTAATGGTGAAGGACATTCCACGTGGAGAAACAATAGAAGAACAAACCATCAAGGGGTTGGCATCTGGACCATCATGCCAGGTCACAACATGGCAAACCTATGACATTAGTGGATTCACATTTTGTACCAAGTCCAAGGACAAAAAGAGCATGTCACAAAACAGTGGTGTTCGATGCGAGGCCATAGATGATGAAACTGGTGAGATTATTACATATTTTGGCTTTGTTGAGGACATATGGGAACTAGACTATGGTACATTTCAGATCTCAGTTTTCTGATGTCAATGGGTTGAAGACAAACATGTCACGGTAGACAACTATGGGGTCAGAGTTCTTGATCTAAGTAAGGTAGGTTACAAAGATGACCCATGGATCCTTGCTAATCGTGCTGCACAGGTCTTCTATGCTGAACAGATCATTTCTAACAATGAGAAGAAAAGCACCGACAAACCGAAGCATGTAGTTTTTCCTGGAAAACAACAAGCTATAGGAGTTGATGGTGTATCTAATTTAGAGGATTTTAACCAGTTCAACGACATGTCTCTTTTCATAGACCATCCAACCAAGATAAGGAACGTTGAGCGAAGCATCCCACGCAATTCGATGCCCTGGGTACGCCACGATGGACAAGGCAGAAAAATAGCTCCCTAGATTATATAGTTGTCATGTAATTGATTATTGTTAGGACATGTCATGTAATTGATTATTGTTAGCGACAAACCGAAGCATGTAATTTTACACGACTTTCTAGTGACTTTCTAGAGAGGAGAGGGAGAGGGAGAGAGAGCTATTGTTGCCAATGCGCTCGGAGCAGGTCCAGCACTTACCGTCCGTGCGTATGCAGCACTTTGCACATCCAGAATGCCCGTTCTTGCACTGATTTTACATAGAGCAGAGCATCATGCTGGAGAGACCAATTGTTGCCTCTTCCTCATCCTCCAACCCCGCCTCTTCCTCATCCTCCACCACCACCTTGGCTTTCTTTGGAGTGCCACCGTCAGAGGAAGTCGTGGTCTTTTTCCCGGTCATGGTTTATCACCTAGAATGCGAGGTAAAATAAAAGCAGGGAGGACTATTCGACTAATATATATATATATATCAGGCAGTAAGAAACAAGCATATTCAAAGAACATGTTGTGAAAGAACTTGGAAAGATGTTTACCAGATCTGATACTTGTGAAAGAACTTCACACCAATGGTGACGAGAGACGCGAAGCCAGGAGACGACGTAGTATTTAAACACTGCAAGAACGGGCATTCTAGCGACTTTCTAGAGAGGAGAGAGAGAGGAGAGAGAGAGGGAGAGAGAGCTATTGTTGCCTCTTCCTCATCCTCCAACCCCGCCTCTTCCTCATCCTCCACCACCACCTTGGCTTTCTTTGGAGTGCCGCCGTCAGAGGAAGCCGTGGTCTTTTTCCCGGTCATGGTTTATCACCTAGAACGCGAGGTAAAATAAAAGCAGGGAGGACTATTCGACTAATATATATATATATATATCAGGCAGTAAGAAACAAGCATCTTCAAAGAACATACTGTGAAAGAACTTGGAAAGATGTTTACCAGATCTGATACTTGTGAAAGAACTTCACACCAATGGTGACGAGAGACGCGAAGCCAGGAGACGACGTAGTATTTAAACACTGCAAGAACGAGCATTCTAGTGACTTTCTAGAGAGGAGAGAGAGAGAGGAGAGAGAGAGGGAGAGAGAGGAGAGAGAGATAGGAGAAAGAGAGAAGAGAGAAAGGAGAGAGAGGAGAGAGAGGGAGAGATAGAGGAGGGAGAGAGAGGGAAGAGAGAGGAGGGAGAGAGGAGAGAGAGGAGGGAGAGAGAGGAGAGAGAGAGGAGAGAGAGAGGAGAGAGAGAGGAGAGAGAGAAGTAATACATAAATATATATATTATGTATACTAAATATATATATTTATATATTTAATATGTATACAAATTTATATATTTAGTATATGAATATATCATAAAAAATAATATACTAAAAATATTACTACTGGCGGTTCACAATGAAAACCGCTAGTAGAAATCATTTCTACTGGCGGTTCTCGATGACAACCGCCAGTAGAAATGGCCTCCACAGTCTGTGGAAGGCATTTCTACTGGCGGTTCTCAATGACAACCGCCAGTAGAAATGATTTCTATTGGCAGTTGTCATTGAGAACCGCCAGTAGAAATATCTCCTATATAAAGGAGCACGCGCGGGGCCGAAAATTTCGCTAAGTCTTTAGCGCCCAGTCTTTTACACTTCCCGCCGTCAGGCTGCCGAAATTTCGCCCCGGCGATCTTCTCCGCCGTGCGTCGCCGTCGTCCACGCCATCGTCCCCGCGCCATAGGTACGTTCCCCTCTCTCTCTCTCCCTTCTTCGACTTCGATCGCTCGGGCACACCGCCGCCGCCGTGCACGCGCCACCGCCGCGCACGTGCTGCCGCGCACGCGCCGCCACGCGTGTAAACCCTAGGGCGCGTAGAAACCCTAGGCCACCGTGCGTGTAAACCCTAGGGCGCCCTTCTACAGAGAGTGAGAGAGAGGGAGAGGGAAGAGAGAGGAGGGAGAGGGAAGAGAGAGGAGGGAGAGGGAAGAGAGTGGAGAGGAGAGAGGGAAAGGGAAGAGAGAGGAAAGAGAGTGGAGGGAGGGAGAGAGAGAGGAGAGAGGGAGAGGGAAGAGAGAGGAGAGGAGAGAGGGAAAGGGAAGATAGAGGAAAGAGAGTGGAGGGAGGGAGAGAGAGAGAAGAGAGAAGAGGGAGAGAGGGAAAGTATTACTATACACCGAACGACATTTCCTCAATTTGTTTACTTAGTTGCCACTCGCACAAATAAGAAGCATGCATACAACGCTATTTCCTCTGCCATAGTTACCGTGTTACCGTGGTCATAATCGCAAGAGAGACATGAATGACAATTGTGATTAGAATTAGCACATGAACGTTATTTCCTATACGTTCTATACGACTCTCCATCTCTCCCTCTCTACGTCCTATACGACTCCTCCTCTCTCCCTCTCTATACGTTCTATACGACTCTCCCTCTCTCCCTACGTTCTATACGACTCTCCCTCTCTCCCTCTCTATACGTTCTATAAGACTCTCTATCTCTCTCTCTACGTCCTATACGACTCTCCCTCTCTATACGTAACTCGATAATATCCGTATCACAATATTAGGGGTTAGGGTTAGGGCTTAGGGTTAGTGTTAGTGGTTAAGGGTTAGGGTATTTGTTAATATGAATTTAATATGTGTTAATATGTGTTAATATGTGTTAATATGTATTTGTATATATATAGCTCAATGAGTTCTCCAATCAAGGACCAAGGATTAGGGCCCGACCACATGGACAAGAGTGTTGCTCAAGAACAATCCAGCAGTGAAGGATATGAAATGCCTAGCGACCCTTTTCCTACCACTAGCATAGATAGGGCCGCTGCGCGTGAGTTGCAACGTGACCCTACTTATGATCCACAAGACCATGAGGTAAATTACACATGCTTAATTTCGTGTGTGTACCTAATTAATTAGCTGATTTCATAATGTCTATTACACATGCATGATTTCTTGTGCATTTTATTACATGAATAGGAGGTCTTGTCTCAATTTCGTGCGATGCTCGAAAAAGTTGCGGCACGATACCAAGACGCACAGGAACCGACCCAAGACGCACCGGAACCGACCCAAGGCGCACCGGAATCGACCGAGGCAACCACTGAGAGGTCAAGGAAAAGGAAGCAGAGCGATCGGAACAGAGGTGACAGGGGGCTAAACAAGTTTCTTGACAAGACATATAAAATCGCAGACGTGAGCCCGAATGGTCAGCCCCTAGCTCCAGAAGAGGCACTGCCTAAGTTCCGGAATGCACTTGGGTTCTTAGTTAGAGATAATCTTGACATCACAATCCGACAGTGGAGAGATGTATCAGATGATGTCAAGAATCAAATGTGGAATAAGCTAATAACGAGGTTCGTTTTGCCTCGGGGTTCAGAAGAACTCGTGAAAAAATACACGATGAAGCAGTTTGCAATCAATTTCCAAAACTGGAGGTCTGAGATGAATACAAAGTTTGTAAAGAAAGACCTAGACCCGATGAAAAATATAAAATCTCAGCAGGTCAGTGGGCAGTATTTCTAGAGCAGAGGAGCAGCCCTGATTTTATATCGCTAAGTGAGGCAAATTCGGAACTATCTAAGAAGAACAAATACCACCACCACCTTGGCACAGGTGATTACAAGCATCAGGTTCCTAAATGGAGACAAGAAGACACCGAGAAGAAGGCTGCAGGGTTGCCGATGCTGTCCGAGCAACTTGGTGAAAGGACAGCTAATTGGATCCGTGCTAGAAAACCAAGGGAAACTGAGTCTGGTGTATATTTTGATGATCCCACTGTCGAAGAAGCGGCAAAAAACATATATGCAATTGCAGCTAAGCAGAGCCAAGGAACATTTAAGCCGCAAAGGGAGAGAGACATTCTAACGGCTGGTCTCAGTAACCCTGAGCATCTTGGTCGTGTACGAGGAATCTCATCTAAGGAAGGATGGAAGGAAGGATTCGGACCACAATGTGAAGGTCTGTACAAGAAACGTGATCGATACAAGGAAGAGATGGCGAATTATTTTAAGGAGGAGGCCAAGAAAGAGTTCAAAGGCCTGATGTCTGAAATGCTATCGAATCCTCCTCCAGAATTGATGCAGCAATTGGCGATTGCAAGTGTGATGTCTGTTCAACAGATGATCACTCCACAGATGCAAATAATTCCAGCAGCTCAAACGCCGTCTTCCACCGAGGGTACGACCATCCCAAGCTCTGTCGCGTCAACGGGAAATAAGGTCCGCTATCCAGTTGATGACATCACAAGGCCTGTGGCATGCACACTAGTTATAAGATATGGTATTAACAATCAGCGTACAAAGAAAGTAGCCACAGGCCTTGCGATCCCAGGACGCAAGTTCCATGGAAACGACATTCCAGAAGAATATTGCAGGGTAGAAGTGACGACAGTCGTCCAGGGATACGAGGACGACATGCTAGACATCCCTGGGCCCGAAGGTATCGAGACACTTGGACAAGCTATCAAGAATTTTATCCTCTGGCCTCGAAGGGATGTCGAATTGGTTGATCCACCACGACAGCCGTCGTCGCAGGCCCAACCGTCTCCGCCTTCCCAAATTGTTGTTCCTATTGTACATCCATCATCACCTCCTCAAACTTCACATGCTGCTCCTCATCCTCTTTCTGACCCTCCTTCTCCTCATCCTCATGGTGGCCCACCGTCTCCGCCACATACATCGCCCTTCAGGGATCCACCTTCTCCATAGCCATCTCCACGACCATCAAAGAAATCTAAAGTTTCTATACCAAAATTAGTGTCCCCATTCGAGAAGAAAAAGAAGAGTAAATCCACTGCTGGCACAACTCGTTTTTTGAAAGGGATTGGACGGAGCCTCACGTCAGACACTATTGATTTGGCCGATCTCGAGGAGTCCGCAAAAAAGGCTGAGGCAATGGTCGCAAAGATAAAGAAGCCAACTAAGGCAGATTATAAAAACGTGCCTAAAAAATATGTGTTGGGCAGACCACTACTCACTTTTGAGAAACTAAGGAAGGTCCCGGCTAATATTAAAAGGTTGCATGATTGGTATATGCGGGCATCTTCAGTTGGCATCGACACCATCAGTGTTAATATACCAGCCCATGCTTTTATTGGTTCAAATCAAAAAGTCGTTGTTGCATTCGAGGACATGTGGTTAATGATGAACCTTCAGAGACTCGACGTGCAACTTGTAACCATATTTGCATTGTAAGTGTCACTCATACTCCACATATATGTGTTATTATTAGTGAGTTGTATAAATTTTCAATATCTGACATGCACGTGTGCGTTGCAGAATGCAACATGATCAACAGGAGATCCTTTATGGTACCAATCACAATGCTAGTGCCAGTAAAAGGGTTGGGTATCTCAACCCAATAAAGATATGCGAGGATAATCACACTTTTAGAATCGGAAAAGGCAACGAAGCATTACAGGGACTAACGGACAAAGAAATTGAGGTGCGTATCCAGGATCTGAAGAAGGATTTTGAAGCAAGATACGCCACCTACATAGGACACGCAATGCTTCAATTTCAAGACAGGGAATCCATAGTGGCCCCATACAACTTTAAGTAAGTGTGATTTTGCATAAATAAAATTAATAATTTCAATACACATGTATCACAAGTTTGATTCGTATAGGGACCACTGGATATGCTTCTTCATTTATCCTAAGGTTGGAAAGGTGCTGGTGCTCGACTCCTTGCACACCGAGCCTTTGGCCTATTCAAAATTCCTCGGCATCTTAGAGCTGTAAGCCTTTTCTATGCATGCATACTTATATCGATGAGAATTGTAGAATAACATGGTGATTCTATTTGAGATCACAGGGCATTTAGGTTTTATAAGCTACGAGGTGGAAAGTACGACACGTCTAAAAAAGGCGTGCCACTAGACATCCATTATAACTGGCTAGTAAGTATGTGAATTTATGAATACATATCATACATGTACGTACATAGGACAATGTTGCAACTAAATAACCAATCTCCCGTTATGTAGTGCCACAAGCAACCACCCAGATCGGTCCTATGTGTGTTCTACGTGTGCGAGTTTATGAGAATGAACGGACGATACATCATGAACCCTAGCAAGGTATTATTAGTAATAGTCACGTATGTATTTATGTCATTAAAGATGCAAATGTGTTATTATTGAGTATAAATAGATGATGTTTATAAACTTCCTTTACAGCAATTTCAACAAGGAAGCCCGGAGAACTTGACTGAAGGTGCATTGTATGGCATAGTTGAGGACCTGTGCACATTCATATTGAAAGAGGTCATTCCCGCAGAAGGGAAATATCACGATGCTTCCGGAACATTAGCTTTGCCAGAGTTTAGAATACTAACAGAAATTAGTAAACTATCTCTTAGTCGAGATAGTTATTAGAGCTTAAGTGAAAACTTTGATGTATATAATGTGTGATGCATACATGGTTGTAAACAAGACTTTGATGTATATAAATGTATGATAGAATTTAATTCCATGTTGCTTTTAATATCAATACTACATGTTTATCAATATATATATGTTTGTGTGTGAAAATATATATAAATTTTAGTACTGATTGAAAATTTAAAAAAAGGCGGGAAAACTTCCACTGGCGGCTAAATAAAACAAACCGCCAGTGGAAATAGCATTTCCACTGGCGGTTTTCTTAATAAAACCGCCAGTGGAAATGCTATTTCCACTGGCGGTTCTAGAATAACCGCCAGTGGAAATGGCGATTTCCACTGGCCCCTAGCACTGGCGGCACTGAAAAACGCCAGTGTAAACGTCTCTAGAACCGCCACTATAGAGCCTCTGTGTACTAGTGCTCCCGCCCGTAGTTCCAGGTGCTCCACCCCTCCACCCCATCAGACCTGATCTGTCGTTTCCTGGCTCCCTTAGGTCCCCTCTTCGCCACCACTCCGCCGCATGCTCCCCAGATCCGCCGCTCTATGGGTGCATCAGGTCTCGCCGCCAGTTCCAATGGAGGGAATAAATGGGCAAAGGCGGCCAACGAGGAAGCTACGATGACGGTGGTGATTGTGGAGTCAGATGAGCCTAGGATAGAATCATCATTGGAGCGGGGAACAATCATCTACAACCTCCTTGTCACGCTCCCCTTTCCCTCCGGCCTGATCTCGTGCCTCCGCCTTGCATTTCTCCTCTACCGCTTCACCACCGACCTGGTCTCTAGATCCTCCCTCCACATGCTCCAACTCCGGGTACAGGAGTGCCTGAGGTCCGCTGTCGACCTGAGCTCTGCCCAGGTCGCCGCTACCACTGATAATCGGCCTCCAGCCCACTGCTTTACTTTTGGCGACGAGTCGATGACTGGGCAACTACCGCCGCCCAAGGTCAGGTGCTCGAGTATCCGTCGACCCCTTCGCTAGGCCATTCCCCATTGACAACAAGCATCAGGTATTCCGGCCTCTTGACTAGATTTTTAAAAATAATATTACCATTTATATGCTTAAATAAGTTTACTGCGAAAATATATTTTGTGATTCATCTACTGCTATTTGTTTGGGGATCATAAACATTAAGTTTTATATATAAAGTGGGACAAACTTAAAATTTGTGATCTGCACGCAAGCCAATGATGATTAGATATTACATCTGGAATTACCTTCATTACATCTGGAATTACCTTTAGATTCGTTTATGACAAGGCATATGCATTATACATCTCCTGTTTTGGTTATGTACTCTCTCAGTTTAATCTGATTATGTGGACATCGTTGTAGTTCAATAATTCCAATAAGGATCTCAAGACCTACAGCTGGGGAATGTTATTTGACAATGTAAGTAACAGTTGGTTCTTTTAGTTGGAGGTGTCCATCCTGCGTCCTCTGGTTTGGTCTAGGATGGAGCACCCATCTATATTTGATAGATTCAACTATGGTGTGTGATTTAAATTGGGTCTTTGAGTTGTTTTAATAACAACCTAAAATCTTTTAGTTTGTGAACTGTAATAAAATGTAACCTGGGCCTGATGCCATGTCTCTGTTTGTCTACATAGTGTATGGTGATGATGACAAAGCCAAGGCTTTTTTCTTGACATTTGCAGTAGCCACCCAAGAGCTTTCTCCCCGCTAGGCTTGAGAGCTAGTCCTGCTAATTCCTTCATGGGATGTCTGAGCCATACATATTTCTGTTTTTTAGATTTCAATTGCAAGTAATGTTCAAATCAGGGCTTGTTTCTCTGTATTCGCAGTTGCTGCTGTTGCTATTGTTGTGTAACCTGCAACTAGCAGCCCTCAATCTTTATCACATGATATATTCATCGTAGTAATCCAGCAACACTATTTTTATATAGCAACTTGTTTGTCACTTGCCAAAGAAAGTTATTAGTCAAAGGGAGGGTTTACTATGTGTTGATAATGGGCATTTGGCTGTGCGTCACTATTTTCATATAGCTATCTATGTAGCCAAAGTTTTAGACCTACTACATGTACCTTTTTTATTGTTTCTACACTTGAAAGATTAAAATGCATGTTTGGTTCGTGTCTAACTATGCCACACTTTGCTTAAATGCCTGTAATTTTTATTTCCTAAATATGTCTTTTTATGCTAATTTGAATACGCTACTACGCCCAATTACTAGATCGCACGGATGCTCCGCTTTGTAAACACGTAGACCACCAATCCTACATTGTTTTTGTTCTTCCTTTTATGCTTTTACGATGATTTGAGTTGGTCCTTTTCAGAACAATGCACCCCTAGTACCTAGTCCAATCTAGAGCAGTATACGATAGATACGTCCAGTACCCCCAGTAAGTATATGCTCTTTTGTTTTTGTGATCCACGACCCAAATATATAGAAGGCAAACTAGATTTTGATGTCTGCATATTAAAATTGCCGATATCAACTAAATCGTCCATTAAATCAGTTTTCTATGTTTTTCAGAATGATGGACAAGGTACACCATTGTCGGGGACCCTAATTAGGGGTACCCCCAAGGCTCCTAATCTCAGTTGGTAACCCCCATCAGCACAAAGCTGCAAAGGCCTGATGGGCGCAATTCCGGTTAAGGCTCCGCCCACTCGAGGGACTCGATCTCGCCTCGCCCGAGCCCAGCCTTGGGGCAGGAATGGAAGACCAAGGCAGATTCACGCCTCACCCGAGGGTCTCCTCAAGCAATGGGTGCACCTTCGACTCGCCTGAGGCCTAGCTCGAGTAGGCTTCACGGAGAAGCAACCTTGGCCAGATCGCCTCGCCCGCCGACCAGATCGCAGGAGCATTCAATGCAAGGATCGCCTGACACCTTATCCTGACGCGCGCTTTCTAGTCGACAAGGCCGAAGTGACCGCAGTCACTTCGCCCCTCCACTGACTGACCTGACAGGAAAACAGCGCCGCCGGCGCTGTTCCGACTGCTGTGCCACCCGCCAGGGTGAGGCTGACAGCAACCAAGCCCAGCCTCGGGCGCCATAGGAATCTCTGCCTCGCCCGACCTCAGGGCTCGGACTCGACCTCAACTCGGACGATGATCTCCGCCTCACCCGACCCCCGGGCTCGGACTCGACCTCGCCTCGGACGACGATCTCCGCCTCGCCTGACCCCCGGGCTCGGACTCGACCTCAACTCGGACGACGATCTCCGCCTCGCCCGACCCCCGAGCTCGGACTCGACCTCAACTAGGACGACAATCTCCGCCTCGCCCGACCCCTGGGCTCGGACTCGACCTCAACTCGGACAACGATCTCCGCCTCGCCCGACCCTCGGGCTCGGACTCGACCTCAACTCGGATGATGATCTCCGCCTCGCCCGACCCCTGGGCTCGGACTCGACCTCGACCTCAGAGGAGTCACCACCTCGCTCGGGCCGACCACGCCATAAGGGGAGGCCATCATTACCCTACCCCTAGCTAGCCTAGGCTACGGGGAACAAGACCAGCGTCCCATCTGGCTCGCCCCGGTAAAACAAGTAATGATGGCACCCCGCGTGCTCCATGACAACGGTGGTTCTCAGCCCCCTACGGAAGCAAGGATACGTCAGCAAGGATCCGACAGCCCCGACAGCTGTGCTTCTACAGGGCTCAAGCGCTCCTCCGACGGCCACGACACCACATGAATAGGGCTCCAACACCTCTCCGACAGCCACGTCGGCACGTACATAGGGCTCTAGCTCCTCTCTGCTAGACACGTTAGCACACTACTACACCCCCCGTTGTACACTTGGACCCTCTCCTTATGTCTATAAAAGGAAGGTCTAGGGCTCTCATACGAAGGAGGTGGCCACGCGGGAGAACGGGCAGCCTAACGCCCCCTGTCTCTCTCTCTCTCCCTCGCAAACGCTTGTAACCCCCTACTGCAAGCGCATCCGCCCTGGGCGTCGGACAACACGAGGCCACGAGTTTCCCCTCACTGTTTTTCCCCCCTTGTGTCTCCATCTCGCACTGACCCATCTGGGCTGGGACACGTAGCAACAATTTACTCGTCGGTCCAGGGACCCCCGGGGTCGAAACGCCGACAGTTGGCGCTCCAGGTAGGGGCCTGCTGCGTGTTGACGAACAGCTTCCCGTCAAGCTCCAGATGGGGAGTCTCCAGCAACCTCTCCAACCCGGGACGAAGCTCCGTTTCGGGAGCCTAGAGTTCATGTCCCTCGACGGCAGCTACGACATGATACTCCTTCCTCCGTCGCGCGACAACGACAATGGCGGCCGTCAGCCCGCCCGCTGGCGGCGGAATCGACGACGTCTTCCCCACGTGGCAGAAGAGCGACATCCGGGTCCGTCCCGTCACCTTCCCCGCCGACGGAGGAGGAGACGGGGCAGGCATAGCCAAGCAGAAGGCGGCACCTCGTCGGCTGTCGAGCGAGTCGACGGCACCGGCGCCCCAACGGGGGGTACGTCGGGCGTTGACCTCGCGCCTGAGACAAAGACGAGTGTCGTTTCCTCGCAACACGCCAACCCTAAGCAAACGATGGGCGACGCCAGCACGCTCACGAAGGACTTGCTGGGCGTCAGCCTTGTACCTGAGATAACGGTGCAGTCCGTCCCCGACGCGACTTCGTCACCGTCCGTCGATCAAGAGGTACCATCCGTTTCCCATCTAGTGCCTTTTAGATTCAGCTTCGACCCACCAAGCAACCCCGCTTCGGTGGACGCTTTCATAAAGGCATATCCAAACCTCCCGGGGTACCATATGTGGTCAACCTGGGACAGATTGATGGCTGTCTCGACCTATGGGCCCCCGGGTTCTGAGGAAGACGACGAGCCCGACTCTGGTTGGGATTTCTCCGGGCTCGGTAACTCTAGTGCCATGCGGGACTTCATGATCGCATGTTACTACTGCCTCTCCGATTGCTCCGATGATAGCCACAGCCTCGACAGTGAGGACTGTGGCCCAAGTCACGAATGTTTCCACGTCGATCTAGAGGGTCTCGACGAAGGCAACCACCTTGGTATGCCAGAGGTCGACGATCCCTCTAGGCCTGCGCCTCGCATTGACATCCTTCGGGAGCTAGCTGTGGTCCCAGTCCCTACAGGGGGTCAGGACACACAGCTCGAGCAAATCCGCGAGATGCAGGCTAGGCTTGACGAGGAAGCAGGACAACTTGTGCAGCTCCGGCAAAACATCGGGCAGGAGCGGACAGGCCGAGCACCGGCCGGAGAAGTATGTCATCTGGCCCAGGATGTCCAGCGCCGCATCACCGACGATGCCAGGGCAAGGCTGCCCTCGGCTTCCAGTGGGGTTGGTCAGAACCTGGCTGCAGCAGCAATACTGCTCCGAGCGATGCCAGAACCATCCACCACCGAGGGGCGGCGTATCCAGGGAGAACTCAAGAATCTCCTGGAGGATGTCGTGGTCCGACGGGCCAAAAGCTCTGCCTCCCGAAGGCAGGGATACCCCCGGAGCATCACGCCGTGACTTCCCGATTCACGCGGGAGGCCTCGGTCCACACCGGGCGCACACGGGACACAGCGCCTGCGGCCTCGGGCCGCCTCGGCAACGAGCACCATCGCCGCGACCGTCGAGCCCACCTCGACGAGAGGGTGCGCCGAGGCTACCATCCTAGGCATGGGGGACGCTACGATAGTGGGGAGGATCGGAGCCCTTCGCCCGAACCACTCAGTCCGCAAGCTTTCAGCCGGGCCATACGACGGGCACCGTTCCCGACCCGGTTCCGAGCCCCGACTACCATCACCAAGTACTCGGGGGAAACGAGGCCTGAACTGTGGCTCGCGGACTATCGGCTGGCCTGCCAGCTGGGTGGAATGGACGATCACAACCTCATCATCCGCAACCTCCCCTTGTTCCTCTCCGACGCCGCCCGAGCCTGGCTGGAGCATCTACCTCCTGCGCAGATCTCCAACTGGGACGACCTGGTCAAAGCCTTCGCCGGCAACTTCCAGGGCACATATGTGCGCCCTGGGAACTCCTGGGATCTCCGAAGCTGCCGCCAGCAGCCGGGAGAATCCCTGCGGGACTACATCTGGCGATTTTCGAAGCAGCGCACCGAGCTGCCCAACATCACCGACTCCAATGTCATCGGCGCGTTCCTCGCCGGCACCACTTGCCGCGACCTGGTGAGCAAGCTGGGTCACAAGACTCCCACCAGGGCGAGCGAGCTGATGGACATCGCCACCAAGTTCGCCTCTGGCCAGGAGGCAGTCGAGGCCATCTTCTGGAAGGACAAGCAGCCTCAGGGGCGCCAGCCGGATGATGCCCCCGAAGCGTCCGCTCAGCGCGGCACGAGGAAGAAGGGCAAAAAGAAGTCGCAAGCGAAACGCGACGCTACCGACGCAGACCTTGTCGCCATTGCCGAGCACAAGAACCCTCGGAAACCTCCCGGAGGTGCCAACTTGTTCGACAAGATGCTCAAGGAATCGTGCCCCTATCATCAGGGTCCCGTCAAGCACACCCTTGAGGAGTGCGTCATGCTTCGGCGCTACTTCCACAAGGTCGGGCCACCGGCGGAAGGTGGCAGGGCCCCCGACAACGACAAGAGGGAAGCTCACAAGGCAGAGGAGTTCCCCGAGGTCCATGACTACTTCATGATCTACGGTGGGCGGGTGGCAAACGCCTCGGCTCGGCACCGCAAGCAAGAGCGCCGGGAGGTCTGCTCGGTAAAGGTGGCGACGCCAGTCTATCTAGACTGGTCCGACAAGCCCATCACCTTCGACCAAGACGACCACCCCGACCGCGTGCCGAGCCCGGGGAAGTACCCGCTCGTTGTTGATCCCGTCATCGGCAACGTCAGGCTTACCAAGGTCCTCATGGACGGAGGCAGCAGCCTCAACATCATCTACGCTGACACCCTCGGGCTCTTGCAGATCGAACTGTCCTCGATCCGAGCCAGCGCGGCGCCCTTTCATGGGATCATTCCCGGGAAGCGCGTCCAGCCCCTTGGACAACTCGATCTGCCCGTCTGCTTCGGGACTCCCTCCAACTTCCGAAAGGAAACCCTCACGTTCGAGGTGGTCGGGTTCCGAGGAACCTACCACGCAGTGCTGGGGAGACCATGTTACACCAAGTTCATGGTCGTCCCCAACTACACCTACCTCAAGCTCAAGATGTCGGGCCCCAACGGGGTCATCACCATCGGCCCCACGTACCGACACGCGTACGAATGCGACGTGGAGTGCGTGGAGTACGCCGAGGCCCTCGCCGAATCCGAGGCCCTCATCGCCGACATGAAAAACCTCTCCAAGGAGGTGCCAGATGTGAAGTGCCACGCCGGCAACTTCAAACCAGTAGAGGCGGTTAAGTCCGTCCCTCTCGACCCCAGCAACGACGCCTCCAAGCAGATCCAGATCGGCTCCGAGCTCGACCCCAAATAGGAAGCAGTGCTCGTCGACTTTCTCCGCGCGAACGCCGAGGTTTTTGCGTGGAGTCCCTCGAACATGCCTGACATACCGAGGGAAGTCGCCGAGCACTCACTGGATATCCGAGCTGGAGCCCGACCCGTGAAGCAGCCTCTGCGCCGATTCGACGAAGAAAAGCGCAGAGCCATAGGCGAGGAGATCCACAAGCTGATGGCTGCAGGGTTCATCAAAGAGGTATTCCATCCCGAATGGCTAGCCAACCCTGTGCTTGTGAGAAAGAAAGGAGGGAAATGGCGGATGTGTGTAGACTACACTAGTCTAAACAAAGCATGTCCGAAAGTTCCCTACCCTCTGCTTCGCATCGATCAAATCGTGGATTCCACTGCTGGGTGCGAAACCCTATCTTTCCTCGATGCCTACTCAGGGTATCACCAAATCAGGATGAAAGAGTCCGACCAGCTCGCGACTTCTTTCATCACACCCTTTGGCATGTACTGCTACGTTACCATGCCATTCGGTTTGAGGAATGCGGGTGCGACAAACAAAAGGTGCATGAATCACGTGTTCGGAGAACACATTGGTTGAACGGTCGAGGCCTACGTCGATGACATCGTAGTCAAGACGAGGAAAGCCTTCGACCTCCTCTCTGACCTTGAAACGACATTCAAGTGTCTCAAAGCGAAAGGCGTAAAACTCAATCCCGAGAAGTGTGCCTTTGGGGTCCCCCGAGGCATGCTCCTAGGTTTCATTGTCTCCGAGCGGGGCATCGAGGCCAACCCAGAGAAAATCATGGCCATCACCAACATGGGGCCTATCAAGGACTTGAAAGGAGTACAGAGGGTCATGGGATGCCTTGCGGCTCTGAGCCGCTTCATCTCACGCCTCGGCGAAAGAGGCCTACCCCTGTATCGCCTCTTAAGGAAGACCGAGCGCTTTACTTGGACCCCCGAGGCCGAGGAAGCCCTCGTAAACTTGAAGGCGCTCCTCACAAGTGCGCCCATCCTGGTGCCCCTCGCTACCGGAGAAGCCCTCTTGATCTACGTCGCCGCCACCACTCAGGTGGTCAGCGCCGCGATCGTGGTCGAGAGACGAGAAGAAGGGCACGCACTGCCCGTCCAGAGGCCGGTTTACTTCATCAGTGAGGTACTGTCCGAGACCAAGATCCGCTACCCGCAAATTCAGAAGCTGCTGTACGCGGTGATTCTGACACGGCGAAAGCTGCGACACTACTTTGAGTCTCATCCGGTGACTGTGGTGTCATCCTTCCCCCTGGGGGAGATCATCCAGTGCCGAGAGGCCTCGGGTAGGGTTGCAAAGTGGGCGGTGGAGATCATGGGCGAGACAATCTCGTTCGCCCCTCGGAAGGCCATCAAGTCCCAAGTCTTGGCGGACTTTGTGGCTGAATGGGTCGACACCCAGCTTCCCACAGCTCTGATCCAACCGGAACTCTGGACCATGTTTTTCGACGGGTCGGTGATGAAAACAGGAGCGGGCGCGGGCCTGCTCTTCATCTCACCCCTCAGGAAGCATCTCCGCTACGTGTTGCGCCTCCATTTCCCGGCGTCCAACAACGTGGCCGAGTATGAGGCTCTGGTTAACGGGTTGCGCATCGCCATCGAGCTAGGGGTCCGACGCCTCGACGCTCGCGGTTACTCGCAGCTTGTCATCGACCAAGTCATGAAGAACTCCCACTGCCGCGACCCGAAGATGGAAGCCTACTGCGACGAGGTTCGGCGCCTGGAGGACAAGTTCTACGGGCTCGAACTCAACCACGTCGCTCGACGATACAACGAGACTGCGGACGAGCTGGCTAAGGTAGCCTCGGCGCGGACAACGGTTCCTCTGGACGTCTTCTCCCGAGACCTACATCAACCCTCCGTCAAGACCGACGACACGCCCGAGCCCGAGAAGGCCTCAGCTCCGCCCGAGGCGCCCTCGGTCCAGCCCGAGGCGCCCTCGGCTCAGCCCGAGGCAGCCTAGGTCCCGCCCAAGGCACCCTCGGCCCCCGAGGGTGAGGCACTGCGCGTCGAGGAAGAGCGGAACGGGGTCACGCCTAATCGAGACTGGCAGACCCCATACCTGCAATATCTCCACCGAGGAGAGCTACCCCTCGACAGAGCCGAAGCTCGGCGACTGGCGCGGCGTGCCAAGTCGTTCGTCTTGCTGGGTGACGAAAAGGAGCTCTATCACCGCAGCCCCTCAGACATCCTCCAACGATGCATATCCATCGCCGAAGGTCAGGAGTTATTGCAAGAAATACACTCGGGGGCTTGCGGTCACCACGCAGCACCTCGGGCCCTCGTGGGAAACGCCTTCCGACAGGGTTTCTACTGGCCGACCGCGGTGGCCGACGCCACTAGGATTGTACGCACCTGCCGAGGGTGTCAATTCTACGCAAAGCAGACCCACCTGCCCGCTCAGGCTCTGCAAACAATACCCATCACCTGGTCGTTTGCTGTGCGGGGTCTGGACCTCGTCGGTCCCTTGCAGAAGGCACCCGGGGGCTTCACGCACCTGCAGGTCGCCATCGACAAATTCTCCAAGTGGATTGAGGTCCGACCCCTAAACAGCATCAGGTCCGAACAGGCGGTGGCGTTCTTCACCAACATCATCCATCGCTTTGGGGTCCCGAACTCCATCATCACCGACAACGGCACCCAGTTCACTGGAAGAAAGTTCCTGGACTTCTGTGAGGACCACCACATCCGGGTGGACTAGGCCGCCGTAGCTCACCCCATGACGAATGCGCAGGTAGAGCGTGCCAACGGCATGATTCTACAGGGGCTCAAGCCGAGGATCTACAACGACCTCAACAAATTCGGCAGGCGGTGGATGAAGGAACTCCCCTCGGTGGTCTGGAGTCTGAGGACAACGCCGAGCCGAGCCACGGGCTTCACGCCGTTTTTTCTAGTCTATGGGGCCGAGGCTATCTTGCCCACAGACTTAGAATACGGTTCCCCGAGGACGAGAGCGTACGATGATCGAAGCAACCGAACCAACCGAGAAGACTCACTGGACCAGCTGGAAGAGGCTCGGGACATGGCCATACTACACTCGGCGACGCTACCACGCCCGAGGGGTTCGGTCCCGAGACCTCCAGGTGGGCGACTTGGTGCTTCGGCTACGACAAGACGCCCGAGGGCGCCACAAGCTCACGCCTCCCTGGGAAGGGCCATTCATCATCGCTAAGATTCTGAAGCCCGGAACATACAAGCTGGCCAACAGTCAAGGCGAGGTCTACAGCAACGCTTGGAACATCCGACAGCTACGTCGCTTCTACCCTTAAGATGTTTTCAAGTCGTTCATGTACCTCGTTTACATACACAAGCAAAGTCCAATCTTCAAGGAAGGGTCAGCCTTGCCTCGGCAAAGCCCGACCCTCCCTTGGGGGCTAGGAGGGGGGAACCCCCTCTGTGTCAAAATTTTCTTCGGAAAAAGTCTTTCTGCTAGAACATCTTTCGTGCTTTTCGACTACTTCGATAGTGGAGTCCTGAAAACGACGGAGTACACGTAAGCAGGCAAGGCCGACCGAGCCAAGGGACTCCTACGCCTCCGGGATACGGATACCTCACTCATCACCTTCTACGATAAGTAACTCACGCTCGAATAAGGGATTCCGCTGTCCGAGCAAGTCTTAACACTCGAAAACTTCTTCTGCTGAAACGATTTTTCGTGCTGTCTCGACTATATCGATAACAGAATCCTACGGGCGAGTAAGAGTACACGTAAGCAGGCAAGGCCGACCGAGCCGAGGGACTCCTACGCCTCCGGGATACGGATACCTCACTCATCACCTTCTGCGATAAGTAACTCACGCTCGGATAAACGATTCTGTTACCGACGAACAAGTCCTGACACTCGAAACAAGGGGAAAAGAAACGCAGCTTTACAACACGACGACGGTATGTTTTGGCCTCGGTGGCCGCAAAAACATATGCACGCTACAGACAAACTGTTCCTGCAGGTTCAGACATCAGCAGGGGGAGCAGCAGCACCCTCGGCATCGACTCCACCCTCGGCGGAATCCGACCCGGCCTCGAACAAGCAACATGGTCGGAGGATCTCCACCTCGAAGGAAGATGTCAGCACCGCGCCTGGGACATCGCCGCTAGGGTCTCCTCCACGAACCCGGCCCAAGCAGACGGCCGGACCGGTCGTTCCGTAGCCTCAGCCAGCTGTCCCCTGAGGACACCAGCCTAGCTCATGGCCTCGGCAGCCCGACTCCAGGGTTGGTCCCGCCAGCGGACGACCTGGCTAGGTCCCAGCCGCCACTGCGACGCCTCGTCGGCCTAGGAAGTCCCCTACTCCTGGGCCGACGAAGTTTCTTCTCCAGCCAACTCCGCCTCTGTCCATGCTGACGCCGCTGCCTCCGGCTTTGGCTCATCATAAAGCAACCGAGGTTTCCTTCGCTAAGCAAGAGGAGCCTCGAGCGGCAAGGCCGACCGAGCCAAGGGACTCCTACGCCTCCGGGATACGGATACCTCACTCGTCACCTTCCGCACAGGGCAACTCACGCTTGGTTAAGCGGTCCAGCTAGTCGACAGGCGAGTTCTGGTGCGCAAAATGGAGAAGAAACACGGCTTTACACCCAAATACACAAATGTTCAGGCCCCGACAACCACAATGAACATACGCCAGCACTCAAGGTGCCATTACAAACGGAACTCCGGTTCCACCCCCGCAGGTATGAACAACCCCCACATTGGAGGGCCTGCGGGGCGACAAGACCCCAGGTGGCTCGCCGACGCCCGCTCCGGCAGCAGCGACAACGACCTCCGCTCTGGGCAGCCAAACAGCAGCAGCTATGACCTCAGGGCAGACGCTGCTATGACAAGGCCCTCGCCCACGTCCCCGCTCGAGGGGCGAGGACAAGCTATCAAAGCCAAAGAGCCGGAGGCCCAGAGCGCGGATGGTGGCGGCAATCTCGTCGGCGACGAGGACTTCTCCAGCCGCCACCACCTCAGCACCGACGGCGGCAGCCGTCTGCCCACCGGCAGATCCCCACTCGGGTCCTCCCGGACGGGCGAACACCGACCTCCACGCAGGGGTGTCGTACCGGAGCAAAGGCAGGACAGCCCAAGGAGACGAACGCCGCCCTAGCAGCACGCGACGTCTTGGGCGGTCTCCTGGTGCGCGCGGCGTGACAGCCGCCCGCACGACGGGCAGATAGCCGCACTCCACCCAGCGGCGGAAGGTGGCACCGGAAGCTGCGCCAGAACCAGCTGAGCCAGCGAACCAGGCACGCGGGAGCTGACGACGCTTGCGGCCGCTCGGCCCCGCGTTGTCAAAGTCCGCCCCTTCCGCTAGGATGGTGAGCGCCCTCTCCCATGAATGCTGAAGGAGAAGGTGACCCACGAACCCCACGGGAGGTAGAGCTCCGGCTCAGCTCGCCCTTCGCCTCAGCCCGGATGACGAAAATCCTTGAAGCTGAGGGCAGGGCGGAGGCCGCAGCCCGGCTCGCTTCTCTCCACCAAATTGCCCATTGGTGGGGGAAGGCGGCCGGGCTGCCTGACGAAAATCCTTGAAGTCGAGCAATGGCTGAAAGGTACCAACCTCCACAAGGTTGCGCTCCTTCCACAACAAGACGAAAGCGACACAAGCGCTCCCCATCCGGGGGTTCGGAAGGTGGAAGGACGCGATGCATGAAGGGAGTGCGAAGACATGGTTACCATCCAAGGGGGTCACCCTCCTTTTAAAGGCGACCCTCCCCACTTGCGTCCTCAGCCGTCGCGGATGGAGTCTTCACCAACACGATCCAAGGTCTTCCCCCTATGACACGGGGGGTGGGTCCCACACATCATGCAAGCTGCCCCAGGACAGAAGAAGCCAAACCGCCGCGCGCGGAGCGTGTAACCGCCCAGCGGTTACAAGCATTCCTCCATCTTCGCCCAAACCAGCGGGTGAAAGGGTGGACCGCCATGCAGGCGGCATGCAACTACACTAAGGGGGCGCACCCTTTCGACTTCGACGCATCCAGCATGGAGGCCTAGGCCCACACGTCATGTAACCGGCGCGCCGGTTACTACGTGCAAAAAACTGCAGCGCCACTTGCGCCAGCACCGCGCCTTCTCGACTACGGAACCGGTGCCGCGACTCGAGGCCACCCTGCGCACGGCCCAGCAATGCCAACTAGGCACACCGGTCACGGGTCAGTCAGCCGCAGAAGAAGGCACGACGGTCAACATGGCCAAAAGTGGGCCGGCAGTAATGGCGGTGGCAGGCGGGCGGAAGCAGCAGTCAAATCATCTGCCGGCTCATGTCCCCTCCTGGAACAGCGAGAGAGCTCTCTCCCACGGCGTGAAGACGACGCGCCCGTGTCCCGTTCCTCGAACAGCTCACGCATGCACAACGGCTGCCCCGCGAATCACTCGTCCCGTCGCATTAACTCTGCGGCAGGATAGGCGACACCTTTGGCAGGCGAAGCGGGCGACGCTTCACCTCCGCCATAATGACCGCATCAAAAAAGGTGCGCCACATTGTTCAATTTTGTATCCTTTTCCTCTTCCCCTTTCTCTCTCTTGCTACAGGGACCGGGAAAGGGGATACTCCAAAAGGGATCCTTCTCCGCGAAGGAAGCGGGCCCCGAGCCCCTTGCTGATCAGAGGTTCGAAGGCTGGCCCCTCGGAAGGGTTCGACAGCCGCCTCAGAGCACTCGGGCTTCGAGCCCACTACTGGTCAGAGGTTCGAAGGCTGGCCCCTCGGAAGGGTTGGACAGCCGCCTCAGGCCACTCGGGCTCCGCACCCACTACTGATCAGGGGTTCGTAGGCTGGCCCCCCGACGGGTTCGACAGTCGCCCCAGAGCATGCAGAGTGAGGGATGACTCTAGGTACGTTCGATACATAACCAAGGCTCGGGCTACGCTCCCGAGGTACCCTAGGACATTTCCGAGACCAGCAGGAACGATTTTGTAACGAAATCCCATCAGAGGGAGGCCTCGAGCCCTCGGACCCTATCAAACGGGACCGGGTCCGGCAAATCACCTGCAGGTACTTTTGGAGCGTGCCTCTGGGCCACTAGCCGACCCTTATCGAATGGGGCACGGGCGTCCACTCGGATCACCCGTTAGCAGCTCACTGGAGACACCATGTTCGGCGCCCATCGAGGGCAACATGGCGCTTTCCCCCCCCCTCCTTGCGGAAAGGCGACGCAGGGGCGTATGAAAAAAACCGAGTCTGCCCTTGACCGTCCTCTCGCCCTGTGCAGAGGCTCAGGAGCTGCTCTCGCAAACTCGGCTCCGGCCAAACCGTTGACAGCGTCAACATACCAGCCCGATAACTCGGAACCTGACTATGCACCCGGGCAACAACCAGTTCGCATGAGGGAACGACCAGACCGGCCGAGCCATCACGAAAGGCATTAAGACCTCGAAGGAGTCAAACCACTCCTCTGAGGCCTCGGGGGCTACACCCGGTGGATGCGCTCGCGCGCACCCACCGAAACAAAATGCAACCAAGAAAGGTCGGTCCCCTTGCAAAAAAGTGTGACAAAGCCTCCAAGCGAGTACCCACACTCCCTTTGAGGCTCGGGGGCTACTGTCGGGGACCATAATTAGGGGTACCCCCAAGGCTCCTAATCTTAGCTGGTAACCCCCATCAGCACAAAGCTGCAAAGGCCGGATGGGCACAATTCTGGTTAAGGCTCCGCCCACTCGAGGGACTCGATCTCGCCTCGCCCGAGCCCAGCCTCGGGGCAGGAACGGAAGACCAAGGTTGATTCACGCCTCGCCCGAGGGTCTCCTCAAGCAACGGGCGCACCTTCGACTCGCCTGAGGCCCAGCTCGAGTAGGCTTCACGGAGAAGCAACCTTGGCCAGATCGCCTCGCCCGCCGACCAGATCGCAGGAGCATTCAATGCAAGGATCGCCTGACACCTTATCCTGACGCGCGCTTTCTAGTCGACAAGGCCGAAGTGACCGCAGTCACTTCGCCCCTCCACTGACTGACCTGACAGGAAAACAGCGCCGCCTGCGCTGCTCCGACTGCTGTGCCACCCGCCAGGGTGAGGCTGACAGCAACCAAGCCCAGCCTCGGGCGCCATAGGAATCTCCGCCTCGCCCGACCCCAGGGCTCGGACTCGACCTCAACTCGGACGACGATCTCCGCCTCGCCCGACCCCCGGGCTCGGACTCGACCTCGCCTCGGACGACGATCTCCGCCTCGCCCGACCCCCGGGCTCGGACTCGACCTCAACTCGGACGATGATCTCCGCCTCGCCCGACCCCCGGGCTCGGACTCGACCTCAACTCGGACGACGATCTCCACCTCGCCCGACCCCCGGGCTTGGACTCGACCTCAACTCGGACGACGATCTCTGCCTCGCCCGACCCCCGGGCTCGGACTCGACCTCGACCTCGGAGCAGTCACCACCTCGCTCGGGCCGACCACGCCACAAGGGGAGGCCATCATTACCCTACCCCTAGCTAGCCCAGGCTAAGGGGAACAAGACTGGCGTCCCATCTGGCTTGCCCCGGTAAAACAGGTAATGATGGCACCCCGCGTGCTCCATGACAACGGTGGTTCTCAGCCCCCTACGGAAGCAAGGATACGTCAGCAAGGATCCGACAGCCCCGACAGTTGTGCTTCTACAGGGCTCAAGCGCTCCTCCGATGGCCACGACGCCACATGAACATGGCTCCAACACCTCTCTGACAGCCACGTCGGCACGTACATAGGGCTCTAGCTCCTCTCTGCTAGACACGTTAGCACACTGCTACACCCCCCGTTTACACCTGGACCCTCTCCTTACGTCTATAAAAGGAAGGTCCAGGGCTCTCATACGAAGGAGGTGGCTGCGCGGGAGAACGGGCAGCCTAACGCCCCCTGTTTCTCTCTCTCTCCCTCGCGAACGCTTGTAACCCCCTACTGCAAGCGCATCCGCCCTGGGCGCCGGACAACACGAGGTCGCGGGTTTCCCCTCACTGTTTTTCCCCCTTGTGTCTCCGTCTCGCACCGACCCATCTGGGCTCGGACACGCAGCGACAATTTACTCGTCGGTCCAGGGACCCCCCAGGGTCAAAACGCCGACAACCATGACAGTAGAATTTTTTTACACCCTGGTTATCTTGTTTTAATTCATCTTTTATGCGCTCCAATTATTTTGGTGAATCTTAGCATAGAGCTTGACCTTCTATTATTTTGTATGTTTGGTTTGCATGGGATAATCTGGCATGGGATGTATTTATGAACATTGATATCATTTTTTATGCTTACTAACAGAATAATGCATATGGTCTCAAAATGGAGAATTCACTATTCCTCAATGATTAATAGTTCATGTTACGTTTGCAGATATGGACACGATGGTTTTCTCCACATTAGGAAAGCTGGAAGAGCATTTTGAACTCACTTTTTTGCTAACAGTGGTGTTATGGTGAAACATAGTTTTGTGTGTATGTACCAACAACTAAAATGTAAATACCACATTATCATAGTTGAGTACTGGAATAATTATCTCTTATATCTTATTGTAAAATCTAAAACAGTTCTCATGTAGATGGTTAGCTTGCATTTTACGCTACAATTACCTCAGATCACTTCTTGTTGTATTTTACACCAATTTAAGATATTTCTTGATGCGTTTTATGACAAACTCGTGCGCAGAGAGATATATTCGGTCTACATTCGTTATTATGAATTAGATGAACGATTTACGCTAAAATTCGTACTCATTAACGTTGTTTTGGTTCACATTTTACGCATAAATCCGTCCGAGCCAGAATTCGCGTACGACCGGTGACGCACGATTTTCGCGCCATAAATTTTGGCTCCATTCGCCATTACGAAACAGATATATGATTTACACTAACATTCGTAATAATTTACGATGTTTTAGATCACGTTTTACGCTAGAATCCGCCCGAGCCAGAACCCGCGCACGATCGACTGCACGCGATTTTCACGCCGTAATTTTGGGCCCCGTTTGCTGTTACAAAACAGATGTAGGATTTACGCTAAATTTCGTACCCATTTACGCTGTTTTAGCTCACGTTTTACGCTTGAATCCGCCCGAGCCAGAACCCGCGCACGATCGGCTGCACAAAATTTTCACGCCGTAATTTTGGGCTCCGTTTGCTGTTACAAAACAGATATAGGATTTACGCTAAATTTCGTACTCATTTACGCAGTTTTAGCTCACGTTTTATGCTGGAATCCGCCCGAGCCAAAACCCGGGCACGATCGGCTGCACACAATTTTCACGCCGTAATTTTAGGCCCCGTTTGCTGTTACAAAACAGATATAGGATTTACGCTAAATTTTGTACTCATTTATGCTGTTTAAGCTCACGTTTTACGCTGGAATCCGCCCGAGCCAGAACCAGAACCAGATCGAACGCGCGTGGATATACGTGACTGGGGCTTCCCATACTAATGGAAGCCCAACTTTTCCCTATAATATATATATATACCGCATATGGTGAGCGCATCGGGGCACGACGACACGGACACCGGCGCGCCGCCGCAGCACAGCGTCTTCCTCGATCGATCCATGATACTACTGTACAGCTCTCAGAGCTTCGTCAGTGTACGCGCTTGTGCTGGGACAAGTGCGAGCGTGTGTGTATATGTGGTAGGATTCTCGAGTGAGAGAGTGTCACACCCGTTTCTAAAGAGCAGAGCCGGGTGCATAGTATATGTGTGCCAGGATCTATTTCCACACATATGTTGACGTCACAAGTGTAATATATCAAAAGAACAATGCATAAAAGCGTAAATAACGATTATATTAACATATTACGCTTCGAATAGACATAATGTCTTAACCTTTATTCATCAAAGTACAGCGAAACATGGACATCCATCCACAGGAAGATGACCGAGGGTATCACTAGACTAGCATCCATGGAGTTCAGCATCATATCTTCATCTGCAAACTTCAGATCAAAATTTAAGCAAGGGTGAGCTCACTTATGGTCGGGGCTCAGCAAGTGGGGGAAAAACTAATGCAAGTTTAACAAGGTGAGGCCAAGGTTGAGCAGTAAGCATTTTAGTTGGTCAACATTTTATTAACAACACCTGTCTTACTAATAAGTGTGAATCCCAAGTATTCCCATTAAACAAAGGTATAAGAGTATATAAAAAACACTTAAGTGAAACCACTTAAGCAAACCATTGGCGGATCATCGAATCTCGATTTATTTTCATCTTCAAGTTCAATTATCATGTGAGGAGTCCTAGCTGCTCTTAATCGTGAGCACGTCTGATATATCAGTTTTACACTCTGCAGAGGTGGTACAACTTTACCCACAAGCCGTGTATCCCCTCTAGCCTGGGTCGGCCAAACCTGTAAACACTTCCGAGGTGAGTGGCTAGGGATCTACTATGAGGCTTTCACAGAATACTCTTAATATTAAGCAACCCGCTCTGGGTGAGGTACCTTAGCCAAGAATACGTCCCCATGTTAACGTGAGCTGCCACCACTACCGCTCTCCCTCTTGCCCATATTTCAGGTAAGGTTGCTTGGCACTAAGCATATAAAGCTAATTACCAAAGCTAGAGCCATGATAGCACTCGTGGTTGCACTGTTTTCCTGGGTGGTGACTCCATGTTCCAATTATCACGGTATGATCTTGCTTAATCATCGGATTAACAATAATAATATAACTTACCATTTGGAACATTGATATCATCAGTAGGAGTAACATCATAAAGTTAAAGTTGTAGCAATAGCAAAGCTACTTGATTAGATCATGTCGGGTACCGTAATTAGGGGTACCCCCAATACTCCTAAGCATAGCTGGAAAACATCTTCAAGATAGACCATAAAGGCTGGTAAGCGCGGTGCAAAGTTAAAGCCTCATCTGCCTAGGGACGCGATCTCGTCTCGCCCAAGCCCGGCCTCGGGCAAGAACAGTAGTCCCGGATGGATTCACGCCTCGCCGGAGGGCCCCCCTCAGGCAGCGGGCGCACCCCCGGCTCGTCCGAGGCTAAGCTCGGGCAAACTTTGTCGTATAGCAACCTCAACCAAATCGCCTTACCGCCGACCGTATCGCATGCGCATTCAATGCAGGGATCACCTGACACCTTATCCTGACACGCGCGCCTCAATTGGCAAGGTCGAAGCGACCGCAGTCACTTTGCCCCTTTACTGATCGTTCTGACAGGAAAACAACACTATTCACCCCGTTCCGACTACTGTGCCAACCACCAGGGCAAGACTAACAACAGTAAGTCACGGCCACTCCCGAGTTCAGCCTCGGGCGCAACAGGGAGCTCTGCCTCGCCCGACCCCAGGTCTCGACCTCAGCCTCGGCCTCGGGAGGAAGTCTCCGCCTCGCCCGACCACAGCTTCGGCCTCGGGAGGAGTCACAATCTCGCCCGACCTCGGCCTCGGCCTCGGGAGGAGTCACCGCCTCGCCCGACCTCGGCTTCGGACCGACTACGCTACAGAGGATACATCATTACCCTACCTCTAGCTAGCCGCCTCAGGCTACGAAGGAACAAGACCGGAGTCACATCTAGATTACTCCGGCCACAGGTAATGATGGTTCCCCGCATGCGTCCATGACGTCAATAGTCCATAAGCTCTCTACGAAGGCAAAGAAACGTCAGCAGGACCCAGGACCGCACTGCTAGCTCCGCTTCATACAGGGCCCAAGCACTTCTTCGCCGGACACGTTAGCACATAGCTACACCCCCATATGTACAGCTGGACCATCCCCTTGTGTCTATAAAAGGGGATGCCCAGGGCCTTCTCAGGGGAAGAGGAGAGGACGGGCGATAAGGATAATGGAGACGGACTCACTCAAATATCGAGCTCCACTCCGCAACACTAGACTCCTCAGGAGGCCTAGGGCCCGTTCCCTCTCTCACGAAGCTTGTAACCCCTACTGCAAGCACCCCCGGTGCAAGATAATATAAGCCACATCCCTCCTCTTGTGTTCCATCTTGCATCAATCCATCTGGACAGGGGCACGCGGCACAAAATTCACTAGTCGGTCCGGTTGAGGGTCCCCTGGGTCCGAAACATCGACAGATCAAAACCCAGGTTAACAAGGAATAAGGTTGGAAAGTGTGGAGTATCTGAATAGGTAACCCATCAAATTATGCATATATATCCAAGACTAAACTTTATTAAATATGTTGTTTGGGATCAAACAGAGTATGCAGAGGGAGAAGTCCACTTGCCTTGTGTCGGGGACCATAATTAGGGGTACCCCCAAGACTCCTAATCTCAGCTGGTAACCCCCATCAGCACAAATCTGCAAAGGCCTGATGGGCGCGATTAAGGCTCAGTCCACTCAAGGGACACGACCTCGCCTCGCTCGAGCCCAGCCTCGGGCAAAGGCAGCCGACCCCGGAGGATTCACGTCTCGCCCGAGGGCCCCCCCTCAAGCAACGGACACACCTTCGGCTCGCCCTGAGGCCCAGTCTTCACAGAGAAGCAACCTTGGCCAGATTGCCATGCCAACCGACCGTATCGCAGGAGCATTTAATGCAAGGATTGCCTGACACCTTATCCTGACGCGCACTCCAGTCGACAGAGCCGAAGTGACCGCAGTCACTTCGCCGCTCCACTGACCGACCTGACAGGAATACAGCGTCGCCTGCCCTGCTCTGACT
Source organism: Zea luxurians (assembly GCA_029449295.1). NCBI lineage: Eukaryota > Viridiplantae > Streptophyta > Magnoliopsida > Poales > Poaceae > Zea > Zea luxurians. The sequence continues at coordinate 323,654 of JAOPSE010000416.1, forward strand.
GTTGTGCCACTCGCCAGAGTGAGGTCGACAGCGGCTAAGTCCAGCCTCGAGCGACATAGGAAGCTCCGCCTCGCCCGACCCTAGGGCTCAGCCCTCGTCTCGGCCTCAGCTCCAGAAGACGACGAACTCCGCCTCGCCCGACCCTAGGGCTCGGACTCGGCCTCGGCTCTGGAAGACAACGGACTCCGCCTCGCCCGACCCCAGGGCTCGGACTCGGCCTCGGCTCTGGAAGACGACGGACTCCGCCTCGCCCGACCCCAGGGCTCGGACTCGGCCTCGGCTCTGGAAGACGACGGACTCCGCCTCGCCCGACCCCAGGGCTCGGACTCGGCCTCGGCTCCGGAAGACGATGGACTCCGCCTCGCTCGACCCCAGGGCTCGGACTCGACCTCGACCTCGGAGGAATCGCCACCTTGCCCTGACTCGGGTTCGGACCAGCCACGTCGCCAAGAGGGCCATCGTTACCCTACCCCTAGCTAGCTCAGGCTACGGGGAACAAGACCGGCGTCCTATCTGGCTCGCCCCGGTAAACAAGTAATGATGACGCCTCGCACGCTCCATGACAGCGGCAGCTCCCAGCCTCTTATGTCAGCAAGGAGACGTCAGCAAGGACCCTACAGCCCCGACAGCTGTACTTCCGCAAGGCTCCAGCACTCCTCCAACGACCACGACATCACATGAACAGGATGCCAAAACCTCTCCGACTGCCACGACGGCATGTACTTAGGGCTCTAGCTCCTCTCTGCTAGACACGTTAGCACACTGCTACACCCCCCATTGTACACCTGGGCTCTCTCCTTACGTCTATAAAAGGAAGGTCCAGGGCTCCCGTACGGAGAGGTTGGCCGCGCGGGAGAACGGGCCGGCGCGTAAGGCTCTCGCTCTCTCTCTCTCGCTCCCACGCGGACGCTTGTAACCCCCTACTGCAAGCGCATCCAGCCGCCCTGGGCGCAGGACAACACGAAGGCCGCAGTTTCCCCTCGCTGTTCTCCCCCCTTTGTGTCCCATCTCGCGCCGACCCATCTGGGCTGGGGCACGCAGCAATAATTTACTCGTCGGTCCAGGGACCCCCCGGGGTCGAAACGCCGATAGTTGGCGCGCCAGGTAGGGGCCTGCTGCGTGTTGACGAACAGCTTCCCGTCAAGCTCCAGATGGGTAGTCCCCAGCAACCTTTCCAACCTGGGACGATGCTCCGTTTCGGGAGTCTTGAGTTCATGTCTCTCGACGGCAGCTACGACATGGTACTCCTTCCTCCGCTGCGCGATGACGACAATGGCGGCCGTCAGCCCGCCCGCCGGTGGCGGAATTGACGGCGTCTTCCCCACGTGGCGGAAGAGCAACATTCAGTTCTGTCCCGTCGCCTCCCTCGCCGACGGAGGAGGAGGCGGGGCAGGCATGACCAAGCAAAGGGCAACACCTCGTCGGTTGTCGAGCGAGACGACGGCACCGGCGCCCCAGCGGGGGACACGCCGGGCGTTGAGCTCGCATCGGAGACGAAGACGAGCATCGTTTCCCCGCAACACGCCAACATCGAGCTGACGGATGACGCCAGCACGCTCGCGAAGGGCTTGCTGGGCGTCGCCCTCGTACCTGAGACAACGGTGCAGTCCGCCCCTAACGCGACTTCGTCACCACCCGTCGATCAAGAGACTGATGGCCGCCTCGACCTATGGGCCCTCGGGTTCCGAGGAAGACAATGAGCCTGACTCTGGTTGGGATTTCTCCGGGCTTGGAAACCCCAGTGCCATGCGGGACTTCATGACCGCATGTGACTACTGCCTCTCCGATTGTTCCGATGGTAGCCACAGCCTCGGCGACGAGGACTGTGGCCCAAGTCGCAAATGTTTCCACGTCGATCTAGGGGGTCTCGGCGAAGGTAGCCATCTTGGCATGCCGGAGAACGGCGATCCCCCTAGGCCTGCGCCTCGCGTTGACATCCTTCGGGAGCTAGCTGTGGTCCCAGTCCCTGCGGGGGGTCAGGACGCACAGCTCGAGCAAATCCGCGAGATGTAGGCCAGGCTCGACGAGGAGGCAGGAACACTTGCGCAGCCTCGGCTGAACCTCGGACAGGAGTGGGCAGGCCGAGCTCCGGCCGGAGAAGCGCGTCATCTGGCCCAGGACGTCCAACACCGCATCGCCGACGATACCAGGCCAAGGCTACCCCTGGTTTCCAGCGGGGTCGGCCAGAACCTGGTTGTAGCTGCGATACTTCTCCGAGCGATGTCGGAACCCTCCACCACCGAGGGGCGGCGTATCCAGGGAGAGCTCAAGAACCTCCTGGAAGATGCTGCGGTCCGACGGGCCGAAAGCTCTGCCTCCCGAAGGCAGGGGTACCCCCAGAGCATCGCGCCGCGACTTCCGGATTCGTGCGAGAAGCCTCGGTCCACACCGGGCGCACGCGCAACATGGCGCCTGCGGCCTCGGGTCGCCTCGGCAATGAGCACCACCACCGCAACCGTCGAGCCCACCTCGATGAAAGGGTGCGCCGAGGCTACCACCCCAGGCGTGGGGGACGCTACGACAGCAGGGAGGATCTGAGCCCGTCGCCCGAACCACCCGGTCCGTAGGCTTTCAGCCGGGCCATACGACGGGCACCATTCCCGACCCGGTTCCGAACCCCGACTACCATCATAAAGTACTCGGGGGAGACAAGGCCGGAACTGTGGCTCGCGGACTACCGACTGGCCTGCCAGCTGGGTGGAACGGATGATGACAACCTCATCATCCGCAACCTCCCCCTGTTCCTCTCCGACACCGCTCGAGCCTGGCTGGAGCATCTGCCTCCGGGGCAGATCTCCAACTAGGACGACCTGGTCCAAGCCTTCGCCGGCAACTTCCAGGACACGTACGTGCGTCCTGGGAACTCCTGGGATCTTCGAAGCTGCCGCCAGCAGCCGGGAGAGTCTCTCCGGGACTACATCCGACGATTCTCGAAGCAACGCACCGAGCTGCCCAAAATCACCGATTCCGACGTCATCGACGCGTTCCTCGCCGGCACCACCTGCCGCGACCTGGTGAGCAAGCTGGGTCGCAAGACCCCCACCAGGGCGAGTGAGCTGATGGACATCGCCACCAAGTTCGCCTCTGGCCAGGAGGCGGTTGAGGCCATCTTCTGGAAGGACGAGCAGCCCCAGGGCCGCCAGACGGAAGACGTCCCCGAGCCGTCCGCTCGGCGCGACACCAAGAAGAAGAACAAGAAGAAGTCGCAAGCGAAACACGACGCCACCGATGCGGACCTTGTCGCCGCCGCTGAGTACAAGAACCATCGGAAACCTCCTGGAGGTGCCAATCTCTTCGACAAGATGCTCAAGGAGCCGTGCCCCTATCATCAGGGGCCCGTCAAGCACACCCTTGAGGAGTGTGTCATGCTTCGGCGCCACTTTCACAAGGCCGGGCCACCGGCGGAAGGTGGCAGGGCCCACAACAACGACAAGAAGGAGGACCACAAGGCAGAGGAGTTTCCCGAGGTCCACGACTGCTTCATGATCTACGGTGGGCAAGTGGCGAATGCCTCGGCTCGGCGCCGCAAGCAAGAGCGTCAGGAGGTGTGCTTGGTAAAGGTGGCGGCGCCAGTCTACCTAGACTGGTCCGACAAGCCCATCACCTTTGACCAAGGCGACCACCCCGACCGCGTGCTGAGCCCGGGGAAATATCCGCTCGTTGTCGACCCTGTCATCGGCAACGTCAGGCTCACCAAGGTCCTCATGGACGGAGGCAGCAGCCTCAACATCATCTACGCCGAGACCCTCGGGCTCCTGCAGATCGGTCTGTCCTCGATCCGGGCAGACACGGCGCCTTTTCACGGGATCATCCCCGGGAAACGCGTCCAACCCCTTAGAAAACTCGATCTGCTCGTCTGCTTCGGGACTCCCTCCAACTTCCGAAGGGAAACCCTCACGTTCGAGGTGGTCGGGTTCCGAGGAACCTACCACGTAGTGCTGGGGAGACCATGTTACGCCAAGTTCATGGCTGTCCCCAACTACAACTACCTCAAGCTCAAGATGTCGGGCCCCAACGGGGTCATCACCATTGGCCCCATGTACCGACATGCGTATGAATGCGACGTGGAGTGCGTGGAGTACGCCGAGGCCCTCGCCGAATCTGAGGCCCTCATCGCCAACATGGAAAGCCTCCCCAAGGAGGTTCCAGATGCGAAGCACCACACCGGCAACTTCGAACCAGCAAAGGCGGTCAAATCCGTCCCTCTCGACCCCAGCAACGACACCTCCAAGCGGATCCGGATCGGCTCCGAGCTCGACCCCAAATAGGAAGCAGTGCTCGTCGACTTTCTCCGTGCAAACATCGACGTTTTCGCGTGGAGTCCCTCGGACATGCCTGGCATACCGAGGGAAGTCGCCGAGCACTCACTGGATATCCGAGCTGGAGCCCGACCCGTGAAGCAGCCTCTGCGCCGATTCGACGAAGAAAAGCGCAGAGCCATAGGCGAGGAGATCCACAAGTTGATGGCCGCTGGGTTCATCAAAGAGGTATTCCATCCCGAATGGCTTGCCAACCCTGTGCTTGTGAGAAAGAAAGATGGGAAATGGCGGATGTGTGTAGACTACACCGGTCTAAACAAAGCATGTCCGAAGGTTCCCTACCCTCTGCCTTGTATCCATCAAATCGTGGATTCCACTGCTGGGTGCGAAACCCTATCGTTCCTCGATGCCTATTTAGGGTAAGACCAAATCAGGATGAAAGAGTCCGACCAGCTCGCGACTTCTTTCATCACACCTTTTGGCATGTACTGCTACATTACTATGCCATTTGGTCTGAGGAATGCAGGTGCGACATACCAAAGGTGCATGAACCACGTGTTTGGGGAGCACATTGGTCGAACGGTCGAGGCTTATGTCGATGACATCGTAGTCAAGACGAAGAAAGCCTCCGACCTCCTCCCCGACCTTGAAACGACATTCCGGTGTCTGAAGGCGAAAGGCGTAAAACTCAATCCCGAGAAGTGCGTCTTCGGAGTCCCCTGAGGCATGCTCTTGGGGTTCATTGTCTCCGAGCGGGGCATCGAGGCCAACCCGGAGAAAATCACGGCCATCACCAACATGGGGCCTATCAAGGACTTGAAAGGAGTACAGAGGGTCATGGGATGCCTTGCGGCTCTGAGCCGCTTCATCTCACGCCTCGGCGAAAGAGGCCTGCCCCTGTATCGCCTCTTAAGGAAGACCGAGCGCTTTACTTGGACCCCCGAGGCCGAGGAAGCCCTCGGAAACTTGAAGGCGCTCCTCACAAGTGCGCCCATCCTGGTGCCCCTCGCTACCGGAGAAGCCCTCTTGATCTACGTCGCCGCCACCACTCAGGTGGTTAGCGCCGCGATCGTGGTCGAGAGACGAGAAGAAGGGCACGCACTGCCCGTCCAGAGGCCGGTTTACTTCATCAGTGAGGTACTGTCCGAGACCAAGATCCGCTACCCGCAAATTCAGAAGCTGTTGTACGCGGTGATTCTGACGCGGCGAAAGCTGCGACACTACTTTGAGTCTCATCCGGTGACTGTGGTGTCATCCTTCCCCCTGGGGGAGATCATCCAGTGCCGAGAGGCCTCGGGTAGGGTTGCAAAGTGGGCGGTGGAGATCATGGGCGAGACAATCTCGTTCGCCCCTCGGAAGGCCATCAAGTCCCAAGTCTTGGCGGACTTTGTGGCTGAATGGGTCGACACCCAGCTTCCCACAGCTCTGATCCAACCGGAACTCTGGACCATGTTTTTCGACGGGTCGGTGATGAAAACAGGAGCGGGCGCGGGCCTGCTCTTCATCTCACCCCTCAGGAAGCATCTCCGCTACGTGTTGCGCCTCCATTTCCCGGCGTCCAACAACGTGGCTGAGTACGAGGCTCTGGTCAACGGGTTGCGCATCGCCATCGAGCTAGGGGTCCGACGCCTCGATGCTCGCGGTGACTCGCAGCTTGTCATCGACCAAGTCATGAAGAACTCCCACTGCCGCGACCCAAAGATGGAAGCCTACTACGACGAGGTACGGCGCCTGGAAGACAAGTTCTATGGGCTCGAGGTCAACCACGTCGCCCGACGATACAACGAGACTGCGGACTAGCTAGCAAAGATAGCTTCGGGGCGGACAACGGTTCCCCCGGACGTCTTTGCCTGAGACCTACATCAACCCTCGGTCAAGACCAGCGACACGACCGAGCCCGAGGCACCCTCGACTCAGTCTGAGGCACCCTCGGCTCAGCCCGAGGCGTCCTTGGCTCGGCCCGAGGCGTCCTCAACTCGGCCCGAGGCGTCCTCGGCTCGGCCCGAGGCACCCTCAGCCCCCGAGGGTGAGACACTGCGCGTCGAGGGAGAGCGGAACGAGGTCCCGCCTGATCGAGACTGGCAGGCCCCGTACCTACGATATCTCCACCGAGGAGAGCTGCCCCTCGACCGAGCCGAAGCTCAGCGACTGGCGCGGTGCGCCAAGTCATTCATCTTGCTGGGTGAAGGGAAGGAGCTCTACCACCGCAGCCCCTCCGGCATCCTCCAGCGATGCATATCCATCACCGAAGGCCAGGAGCTCTTACAAGAAATACACTCGGGGGCTTGCGGTCATCACGCAGTGCCCCGAGCCCTTGTTGGAAACGCTTTCCGACAAGGTTTCTACTAGTCGACCGTGGTGGCCGACGCCACTAGAATTGTCCGCACCTGCCAAGGGTGTCAGTTCTACGCAAGGCAGACGCACCTACCCGCTCAGGCTCTGCAAACAATACCCATCACCTGGTCATTTGCTGTGTGGGGTCTAGACCTTGTCGGTCCCTTGCAGAAGGCACCCGAGGGCTACACGCACCTACTGGTCGCCATCGACAAATTCTGCAAGTGGATCGAGGTCCGACCCCTGAACAGCATTAGGTCCGAACAGGCGGTGGCATTCTTCACCAACATCATCCATCGCTTTGGGGTCCCGAACTCCATCATCACCGACAACGGCACCTAGTTCACCGGCAGAAAGTTACTGGACTTCTGCGAGGATTACCACATCCGGGTGGACTGGGCCGCCGTGGCTCACCCCATGACGAATGGGCAGGTAGAGCGTGCCAACGGCATGATTCTACGAGGACTCAAGCCGAGGATCTACAACGACCTCCACAAGTTCGGCAGGCGATGGATGAAGGAACTCCCCTTGGTGGTCTGGAGCCTGAGGACAATGCCGAGTCGAGCCACGGGCTTCACGCCATTCTTTCTGGTCTATGGGGCCGAGGCCATCTTGCCCACAGACTTAGAATACGGTTCCCCAAGGACGAGGGCCTACGACGACCGACGCAACCAGACCAACCAAGAAGACTCGCTGGACTAGCTGGAAGAGGCTCGGGACGTGGCCTTACTACACTCGGCACGGTATCAGCAGTCCCTGCGACGCTACCACGCCCGAGGGGTTCAGTCCCGAGACCTCCAGGTGGGCGACTTGGTGCTTCGACTACGGCAAGACGCCCGAGGGCGGCACAAGCTCACGCCTCCCTGGGAAGGGCCATTCATCATCGCCAAGGTTTTGAAGCCCGGGACATACAAGCTGGCCAACAGTCGAGGCGACGTCTACAGCAATGCTTGGAACATCCGACAGCTACGTCGCTTCTACCCTTAAGATGTTTTCAAGCCGTTCATATACCTCATTTACATATGAAGTCTAACCATCAAGGAAGGGACGGCTTTGCCTCGGCAAAGTCCGACCCTCCCTCAGGGGCTAGAAGGGGGAAACCCCCTCCGCGTCAAAATTTTCCTCGAAAAAAGTCTTCCATCAAAACGACTTTCGCGTCTCCCGACTATATCAGTAACAGGACCCCAAGAAACGAATAAGAGTGCATGTAAGTGGCAAGGCCGACCGAGCCGAGGGACTCCTACGCCTCTGGGATACGGATACCTCACTCGTCGCCTACCGCGAAAAATAACTCTTACTTGGGTAAGCAACCCTCCTACTGACGAACGAGTCCGGATACGCAAAACGGGAGGAAAAGAGACACAACCTTATATTACGATGGTAAAGTGTTCGGGCCTCGGCGGCCACAAAAGACACATATGCATTCAAAATAAACTGCTCCGGCAGAATCAGGCGTCGCCCGAAGAAGGAGCCGCGCCCTCGGCCCCGTCTCCATCCTTGGCGAGATCCGCCACGGCCTCGGACGACGGCGCAAGCGGGAGGATCTCTGCTTCGAAGATGGTCGCCAGCACCGCGCTTGGGCCCGTGGCGGCCGCGTCAAGCCTCTGGACTTCGGCCAGGGCAGCTTCGTCTTTGTCGGGAAGACAATACCCCTCGCTGACCCGCTCTAGGTCCACGTCGTAGTGGGAAGCGAGCACAGCGAAGGCCCGCCTAACGCCGTGATGCAGCGCCTCGCGGAGTCTGCCGCGCGCGTGGTCACCCAAGGCCTGCAGGCGACTCTGAGGGGAGCTCCCCGAGGGGACGTCGTCAAAACCGAAGACCCGGCAGAAGGCCGAGACGGCCTCGAACATGGCTGCGTGGTCGGCCTCCCTCTGCTCGGCCGCCTGGGCAAGAGCCTTAGTGGACTCATCGAGGGCAGACTCGAGCTCTGAAAACGGCCAAAGCGGAAGACCTCAAACACGAGTTGAGGAACGAAGCTGAATCAAAATCTTAAAACAGCCAAGACATACCTTCGGCTCGGGCACGCTGCTCCGAGGATGAGGCTTGGGCCACGGCTAGGTCTGCCGCAAGGGCTCCGGCCCGAGCAGACGCCTCGGCTAACTGGACTCCAAGGGCCTCAGCCCGGCTTTCAGCCTCGGCGGCCCGGCCCCGAGATTGGTCCCACTCGCCGATGACCTGGCCAAGCTCCAACTGCTGCCGCTGCGCCTCTGCACGTGCCGCCGCTGCCTCTGCTCCCAGATCGACACAGAGCAACCGAAGGTCTGCCACCTCGGCGCTCCGTTGGGAGAGGCGCTCGGTAGCCCTGGCAAGCGTGGCCCTCAGGGACCGCAGTGAACCCCAGACATCGGCCTCGCGACGGATGAACGACGACTTGGCGGCGCTCAGATCCATCAAATCCTGAAGAAAGGAAGCGGGGCGTCATGAAGAATGCCTTGGTCACGTGAAAAATATGCTTGAAATCATTACCTGGAGGATCTTGGGAACGTCCCTGCAAAGGACCTCCAAGGTCGACCGAAGCGACCCCACCGTTGCCTCGGCGCACTCACGAAGCCCGTCCCAAGACTGCTCCTCTCGCTCATCGTCAAGAACGAAGAGGGGATCCGAAGCCCCACTGGTCCAGAACCGGAGCGACTGACGCCGCCCGTCGGGGCTGCGTCGTGCGGGGATGAGGTTGCCGCCCCCTAGGACGGGTCGCGGTTCTGCGCCCCCCTCCTCCGAGGCATCAAGTAGTGACGCCTCGGCCATCTCAGCGTCGGCGGCGACGGGTGGCTCCACGGCCAGAACGGCAACCACCTCAACAGAAGTCGGTGCCAGCGCCGGCAGCGCGTCTGGTGGGCTCGAGGTCGCAGCCGCGCCAGCAGTCTCCCCCGGCACGACATCCGCCTCGACGGAGGAATCGGCCTCGAGGGCTCGCCCCACAGCAACTTGTGCCGACTGAACCTCCTGATCAGGGACACCATGTGCAAAGGCCAGCTGGCCGCCGAGGCCTGATGCGGCACCAGTTGCAGAAGCTGGCGCCGTCTTAAGGGATTTTCGGGGAGCCAGACCGGTCGAACCATGCCTCCGCTTGCTGGGAAGAAAGGGAAAAGGCAGGATCAGGACACACGAAGAAGGCGCCGGGACAGAAGCGTCCTCAGATACTTACCCACTCTGGGCCACGATCAATTGCTCCTGTGGGGAGGCCCCTCAAGCCTTGGCCCCAGCGGGCGCCGCCGAGGCTTGCGCCACCGCCGGCTTCGGCGCCTTCCCTGCCTTGGGCACCCGGGGCGCCGAAGGGATGGTCCGCCTAGGCGCGAACACGGCGCCCCGAGGATCGGCCTCCTCTGCCGCCGGCACGGGCAACAGCTCTGGGGGCACAGGCGGGACGGCCTGGCTCCCCAGGGTCACCTCAGATGCCTGAGCCAAAGGGTCAAAAAACCCCTCGGCCTGCCTCTGTTCTTCGGGCCGGGACCCTAATGCCCCCGCCCCAAACACCGACAACACCAGCCCACTCGGGGGCTGGCTCGACGACCCCTGGCCCAGCCTCAGATCCGGGCTGAGGCCAAGGCGGGCGGCCATGTCGTCGTCTTCATCATCATCGTCGTCATCGTCATCGTCAGGCGTCTCCGGCGATGGCTCCCTCGGGAGCCCATCCCTCTCCTGCCGACGACGAAGCCTTTCCAAGGCATCCCGAGCCCGCATTCGCTCGCAGGCCCGAGCCTTCTTCGTGTCCTTCTTCTCCTTCCTCTTTTCCGCGATGACCCTCCGCGCGGCTCGGTCCACCGCGTCCTCCAGGACCGGTGGCAGGGAAGGCTTGTGAGACCCCACCTCCTGGAGACGGGCGAAAAGTCTCGGCTGTGAGAACCAAGGGCAATCCGACACAAGAAGGAAGAAGGAGCGGACACTCACCAGGGACACGCACCCGCGATCAGGACGCATCAAGAGCTGGGAAAAGGCGCTGGTGTCTAACTTCCCCATCGTGCCGGCAACCCGCCTGTAGAGGTCGTCGACGGGAAGGGGGTCCAAGGACATCTGCGAACCCTCTGAGTAGACCACCGGCGTCATCTCCCAAAGCGGCAGCCGCCGCTCCGTCAAGGGGAGCACCCTCCGGCGATGAATGGCGGCAACCACCCCCACGGCGGTGAGCCCTCCTTTTCGCAGCTCCTCCAAGGCCTTCAAAAGGGGCTGGAGATTCTTCTGTCTCTCGCGCAGGGGCCCGTAGTGCCAGTTATCGCCGGCGGCGGTCACCACTCGCTGAGAAAACGACGGGAGCCTCCCGTCGTCATTTTGGAGATAAAACCACCGGCGCTGCCACCCTTTGTTCGAAGACGCGAGGATGGCAGGGATGTACTGTTGCGCCCGCGCCTGCCTCAACTGGAGGATGCAGCCACCGGCCCACACCGCCATGCGAACTCTTCTTTCCCCCGTCGTCGAGGCAAAAAGCTCTGCGGGTCCCAGTGGGGGCAATCCCCAAATACCCTTCGCAAATCGCCGCGAAGATGGCTACTTGCGAGATGGAGTTGGGGCTGAGATTGTGCAGCTCCACCCCGTAGACATGTAGAATCGCCCGCATAAAGTGGCTTGCCGGCACTCCGAACCCCGCTCGTGAAAAGAGACGAAGCTCAACACATACCCCGGCGGCGGGGACGGGGCGGCTCCGCTCGGAGGGGCCATCCACTCCGGCTGCGAATCACCAGAGAGAGGGCGAAGCAAACCATCGGCGACAAGGGCCTCCAGATCATCCACCGTGACGGTGGAAAAAGGCCACAGGTCGTGCGGCGAAACAACGGTCACCCGCTCGGCCATCACCAAGCAGAAGAGGCGGCGGTGGAGAGGACAAGGTGCGCGGTTTCCTTTCTCTAGCTATTCCCTCAGGTTGCAAAAACCTAAGTGGGAGGCGAGTAGCAGAGTAAAGAACCGTCACCAGTCCCTCTCCCGAATATATAAAGGCCCAGGCGAGACCCATTCAACACTTCGTCTGAACCCGCCGCGAGATTCAAAACTCAAAAGAGAGACGCCCGTTCCTCGAATGGCTCGCGCACGCACAACGGCTACCCCGCGAACCACTCGTCTCGTCGCATTAACTCTGCGACAGGGCAGGCGGCACCTTTGGCAGGCAAAGCGGGCGACGCTTCACCTCCGCCATAATGACCGCGTCAAAAAGGTACGCCACGACGTTCGATTTTGTATCCTTTTCCACTTCCTCTTTCTCTCTCTTGCCACAGGGACCGGGAAAGGGGATATCCCGAAAGGGATCCTTCTCCATGAAGGAAACGGGCCCTGAGCCCCCCTACTGATCATAGGTTCGAAGGCTGGCCCCTCGAAAGGGTTCTACAGCCGCCTCAGAGCACTCGGGCTCCGCGCCCATTACTGGTCAGAGGTTCGAAGACTGGCCCCTCGGAAGGGTTCAACGGCCGCCTCAGGCCACTCGGGCTCCGCGCCCACTACTGATCAGGGGTTCGTAGGCTGGCCCCCGAAGGGTTCGACAGCCGCCTCAGAGCACGCAGAGCGAGGGATGACCCTGGGTACGTTCGATACATAACCAAGGCTAGGGCTACGCTCCCGAGGTACCCTAGGACATTTCCGAGACCAGCGGGAGCGATCTTCGTAATGGAATCCCACCAGAGGGAGGCATCGAGCCCTCGGACCCCATCAAAAGGGGACCAGGTCCGGCAAATCACCCGCAGGTACTTTTGGAGCACGCCTCCGGGCCACTAGCCGACCCCTAACGAATGGGGCATGGGCGTCCACTCGGATTACCCGCTAGCAACTCATTGGAGACACCATGTTCAGCGCCCTCCGAGGGCAGCATGGCGCTTTCCCCCCTCCTCCTTGCGGAAAGGCGACGCAGGGGCGTATGAAAAAAAAGCCGAGTCTGTCCTTGACCGTCCTCTCGCTCTGTGCGAAGGCTCGGGGGCTGCTCTCACAAACCCGGCTCTGGCCAACCCGTTGACAGCGTCAACATACCAGCCCGAGAACTTGGGACTCGACTATACACCCGGGCTACGGCCAGTTCGCATGAGGGAACGACCAAACCGGCCGAGCCATCATGAAAGGCACTAAGACCTCGAAGGAGTCAAAACACTCCTCCGAGGCCTCGGGGGCTACACCCGGCGGGTGCGCTCGCGCGCACCCACCGGAACAAAATGCAATCGAGAAAGGCCGGTCCCCTTGCAAAAAAGTGCGACTAAAGCCTCCAAGCGAGTGCCAACACTCCTTCGAGGCTCGGGGGCTACTGTCGGGGACCATAATTAGGGGTACCCCCAAGACTCCTAATCTCAGCTGGTAACCCCCATCAGCACAAAGCTGCAAAGGCCTGGTGGGCACGATTAAGGCTCAGTCCACTCAAGGGACACGACCTCGCCTCGCCCGAGCCCAGCCTCGGGCAAAGGCAGCCTACCCCGGAGGATTCACGTCTCGCCCGAGGGCCCCCCTCAAGCAATGGACACACCTTCGGCTCGCCCGAGGCCCAGTCTTCGCAGAGAAGCAACCTTGGCCAGATCGCAACGCCAACCGACTATATCGTAGGAGCATTTAATGGAAGGATCGCCTGACACCTTATCCTGACGCGCACTCCAGTCGACAGAGCCGAAGTGACCGCAGTCACTTCGCCGCTCCACTAACCGACCTGACAGGAATACAGTGTCGCCTGCCCTACTTCGACTACCGTGCCACTCGCCAGAGTGAGGTCGACAGTGGCTAAGTCCAGCCTCGGGCGACATAGGAAGCTCCACCTCGCCCGACCCCAGGGCTCGGCCCCCGTCTTGGCCTCGGCTCCAGAAGACGACGAACTCCGCCTCGCCCGACCCCAGGGCTCGGACTCGGCCTCGGCTCTGGAAGACGACGGACTCCGCCTCGCCCGACCCCAGGGCTCGGACTCGGCCTCGGCTCTAGAAGACGACCGACTCTGCCTCGCCTGACCCTAGGGCTCGGACTCGGCCTCGGCTCTGGAAGACGACGGACTCCGCCTCGCCCGACCCCAGGGCTCGGACTTGGCCTCGGCTCCGGAAGACGATGGACTCCGCCTCGCCCGACCCCAGGGCTTGGACTCGACCTCGACCTCGGAGGAATCGCCACCTCGCCCTGACTCGGGTTCGGACCAGCCACGTCGCCAAGACGGCCATCATTACCCTACCCCTAGCTAGCTCAGGCTACGGGGAACAAGACCGGCGTCCCATCTGGCTCGCCCCGGTAAACAAGTAATGATGACGCCTCGCACGCTCCATGACGGCGGCAGCTCCCAGCCTCTTATGTCAGCTAGGAGACGTTAGCAAGGACCTGACAGCCCCGACAGCTGTACTTCCACAGGGCTCCAGCACTCCTCCAACGACCACGACATCACATGAACAGGATGCCAAAACCTCTCCGACTGCCATGATGGCATGTACTTAGGGCTCTAGCTCCTCTCTGCTAGACACGTTAGCACACTGCTACACCCCCCATTGTACACCTGGGCCCTCTCCTTACGTCTATAAAAGGAAGGTCCAGGGCTCCCATACGGAGAGGTTGGCCGCACGGGAGAACGGGCCGGCGCGTAAGGCTCTCGCTCTCTCTCTCTCTCTCTCTCCCGCACGGACGCTTGTAACCCCCTACTGCAAGCGCATCCAGCCACCTTGGGCGCAGGACAACACGAAGGCCGCGGTTTCCCCTCGCTGTTCTCCCCCCTTTGTGTCCCGCCTCGCGCCGACCCATCTGGGCTGGGGCACGCAGCGACAATTTACTCGTCGGTCCAGGGACCCCCCGGGGTCGAAACGCCGACACCTTGCTTATTGAAAACTTGAGGTTCTTCCATGGATAGGAATAAATCTTGATTCTTAACTACTAGATCAACCACTGAATATCACACAAACAAACAAGAAGAACAAATACCACTCAATAACATACCACATTCACCATACGTAAAGCTAAAAGAAAGCCTAACGAAAAGAGCGTTCGCTTTTCAAAAACATTACACGCAAGGGTTATAATAAGTAGTTATTCTTTTCAAAGATGTGTGATCTATACTTTATAAAACACGACATGAGCTTAAAAATATCTTAATTAAATATACAAATATTAGGTTCACCAATTTAATCTTTTATAAAACGTCATATGTGATATGTCTAAGATTAAGGGTTTATAAGACGATAAAACATGTTATAACAATATTAAACCTTTTTAACCTTTTAGAAAAGACATATGTTATATATCTAAGGTTAACGGGCTACTAATCACGTTATTAATTTTAGAAGCATTATGGAGCATATTATAAATATTGTTAACCAATCACTTATGACAAATTAAGATATAAGTCTAAATAGGTTTTATATGAAAAGATCATTATTATTAAATACCTATTTTATGATTAACTAGGTTATATGCTCTTAAGTGGATTTTCATGCAACAGATAATGAACAAATAACTATCTTTTATTTTCATTAGAAAACACATAGCCTATATTATTATATTCGGAGTCAATATATAAAGTAATATTTTAAGTTATAAAAGAACTTAAACTCTTATTACTTTATTTTATTCCTTTAGGAAAAGCTAAGTGATTCGTATATAATGTGCACTAAATTCTATGAAATTATTAATTATGCCATAAACCTAGTTAAGAACAAATTGACTATAGGTTTGATAAATAAATTATGATAAAGGATAATTAATCTATTAATTATCTTTAATTCGCACTAAATTCTATGAAATCATTAATTATGCCATAAACCTAGTTAAGAACAAATTGACTATAGGTTTGATAAATAAATTATGATAAAGGATAATTAATCTATTAATTATCTTTAATTCTATTGTAGGAACAAATGATCTAATTCATTAGGAAAGAAATTATGTATAAATTATCATTTTAGTTTATAAAAGCAATGACCCTTGTTATGTTTTTAATTAAGAAAATATAAATAATCTATTAATTGGACATATATTTATCTTCTATTTTTATTAATAAACATATGTCTACATATTCTTTTAAGTTTCTATTTAATACGGCTATACTCAACATCTATAACGAAGCTTGTTAAATATAATATCTATTAAAAAGGTCATTTTAAACTAGAAACTGGTTATCTAATTCTTTAGTAAGAAACCTACGTTTACCAACATAACTATCAATTTCTTTATTAGAAAAGTATGAGCGCCTAATTAAGTCATTTTAACATTATTATAAACTAGTCTGCAGCCGTCGCGGCGGGCGTCGGCGACGGGGCCCTAGTGGAGTGGCTCCCCACGCGCCAGCAGCCGCACATCGCCGCATCAGGCGCCGTGGGGGGAGGGGGGAGCGACCGGAACCGGAAGCTCTAGCTTCGTCTCGACGCTTCCCATCTATCCATCCAGCGCAAACCGTGAAGCTTCGAGGAGAAGCGAGGCCGAGCGGACGGCAGCCACGCGCGGAGAGACGTTGAGCAGCGATCGGACGTCACACATTTTTTTCGCCGACGTGGACCGTCTATAAGGCCACGTTTCGAACCGGCTTTCATATATAGAAATTCTACTATTTTGGTTTTTCTCCTTTCTTTTCTAAATAGAATTTATACGTATAACTAAAAATTATTTATGTATAATTCTTCTAACATTAATATTCTAAGAATTAATTGTAAATTACTAATTAGACTTTTAACAACATATTCATGGTTATTATGACATAAACAAGTATTTTACTAATTCTAAGTAATTAAGTGTTATACTTACATTTATCATGACTAGTACACTTTGTATTTTTATCTGACTAAACATACGTGGCCTAAGTGTCATGACTTAACCAATTTCATAAAAAATAAACTAATTATTACCTAATTATTTATACTATGAATAGTGATCTTCATTTTAGTTTTATCTTTTCCTTCTAAAAGAAAAATATCATTAATAAACAAAACATCTAATAATACATTAAACCACTGTTTATACTATAGTATTTGTATTGTTATGAATTGTATACCACTTACTAATTATGTGTTATACGTGCAGGCAGGGGTTCTTGATGTCGGACGGGGCTCCGACGAGGTGCAGCGCGGACGGTCCGACGACGAACTTCACGACAGCGAACGGCGAGGGAGAGAGAACCGAGAGGAGGGAGCGAGTTTGGGGTAGGGAGAGAGAAGAGCTCGGCTAGGGTTTTATAGAGAGAGGGAAGGGAGAGTAAGAGACGCTCGGGGAGGTGGCTGGCCATGGCTTAAGGTTGTCATTGATGGCGTCCATCAATGGAGAGAGGTAATGGGGGAGGAAAGCGGACGTAATGAACTCCATTAACTCGATGAGGAAACGGACGGCGCGAGGTTGGGCTTCGGTCCTTGGGCACGGCGTGTTCCTGGCGCGGTCCTCGATCAGGTGCAGGGGCTTGGCGCGGCGTGGGTCGGAAGTGCCGGTCGTTCTTGGCGCGGGCGCTCGGGGTCGCTGGCGTCGGTCTGCAGCTGCGTCGCGCGCTGGGCAGGGTCGCGCGGTGCTCGGTGGGCGCGTTGGGGTGGCTCGGGGTCGGGGTCGCGGCATAGGGCGGTCCTGGGTGCGCGGGGCGCGAGGCTTATGTTGTGGCTCCTCGGCTGGCGGGCGTCACGGGCATAGGGGCACGCTGCTGCCAACGCGGGACGGCTTCGGGTCCTAGGCGCCGGGGCTGGGCGACTCGGTTGGCGGCGCAGGGGGTGCTCGGCTACAGGGAGACCAGAGGAGGCGGCTAGGTAAGGGGGCGTTGGGCCCTGGTGGGCCGGCTAGATTAGGGTTTTTTTTTGTTTCTTTTTTTTCAAATACAAGTTCCTTCCTAAAAGAATTCAGAATATATTTATATATATATAAGTACAAAAAGTATGATAAATTTATAAAAATAAATTTTATATTTATTTGAAACTTGATTATTTAACAACTTATTATATTTTATAAAATGAATTCACGTAGAAACGGAATAATTTCAAGAATGTTATCAACACCTCCAAATACTTTACTGCCCATTCATTCATTATTATTTTATAAAAAATGTGGTTTTTCATATCATTTTGAATTCTAATAATTGAATTTGAAATTCACTGGCAAACAAAGAAATCATGCACCGATAATAAATACAACAAACACTTGGTAAAATTTTATCTATTCAAGAATTGTTTAATTTATTTATATTATCATTTTACTATTGGAAATTATAAGTATTTTTTTCTTTCTATTGAAATATAAATTAGGTTATTTTTAATGGATAGATTTAGGGGTGTTACAGAGAGCGAGGCAGGATTAAGAAATGTAAAAAAAAAAACTTTGGATGAGGATGCCACTGCCAGGATCTCTGCGCCCTGGGAAATGCTGCCGGCCGGGTCCCATTTCCACGGGCGGCGGAGTCAGCAACCTCAGCTGCTCCGACACATGTGCATCTGCCCATGCGAGAAGCGCCGACGTGGCGCCGCGAGGGTGGCCTCACGGACCATGGTCCGTTCTGGCCACTTCTTGTCCTGGGCAGAGATGGGCAGTCGCTTCCGGAGAAGAGAACGGATCACCGCTGCTGCGTCCCTTCCAAAACTGCATCGGCCGGCACTGAAAACCAGTGAACATCAACACCACGCCCTCCTCATTAGACTGACTTCAACGGTTCCCCCTAAATTTAGCCCCCTATATCCCACTCAAACTGACTTCAACGGTTCCCCCTAAATTTAGCCCCCTACATCCCACTCACGTGCTACGTCAGCGTTCTCTCTCCCCCTATTTCTCCACACTCTACAACGGTTCCCCCTATATCAATCCTCTATACCCCACCACAACAATATTATATACTTTCTTCATCAACTAACTCAACTACCATACAATATTAATATTATTTTTATTTCTTATATCTACTGTATACGGGGATAATTACCATTAAATATTAATTTAATTTTTATTTCTTATTTGCACAGTACAAGGGCAATCGTACCATGACATATTAATTTTATTTGTATTTGTTATTTGAACAGTACACCGGCTTCACGTGTGCCACAATTAATTACCAAACGCCATAATTAGTATTAATACGGTATTAGAAATACCTTTCCATTTTATGTATTTTCAAAAAAAGAATTAACATTCTACTCGTACACGACACGATTGGCTTCCAGCACACGACAGTCTTCTCCGGCAAGCCACGACCCTCTGGCTTCCTTCACACACCGAAGCTATCTTTAAATAAGGTCCCCCTGCGGCCAGGCTCCACCCACCTACACATTCGTGTCTTCTGTTTCATCCGACATTCCATCAAAAATACATACTACGTACTCTGCATTGAGTTCTTGATGGACTCATTGCGAAGCCTGGTGTTGTCTTCATCGTCCGATGAGTCCGACGATGAGATCGATAACTGTTTGCTTTTGCACCATGTTGAGCACCATGTAATCGGCGACACGAGCATGCGTCGTAGGCGCTCCTCATTGCCTCGCCGTGTCATCCATAGGGATCACGCTGCTGGAGAAAATCTCATCAAGCACCACTACTTCGGACCTAATCCAGTGTATCCATCCCATGTATTTCGTCGACGGTACGTTTCCTAAGTTATATTTTGACTTTCATTTGGAGCTTCACATTCTTATTTTTTGCGTTGTTCTCGATTTTAGGTTTCGGATGCAACGGCCATTGTTTCTACGTATCCTTCGTGCCGTTCAACGAGAAGACGATTACTTCACAGTAAGATGTGATGCAACTGGTTTAGCAGGACTTGGTCCATTGCAAAAAGTATGTGCTGCTTTGCGAATCCTTGCGTACGGGTTACCAAGCGATGCCGTCGATGAGTACATACAGATTGGACAGACTACGGCTAGGGACTGCCTTATCCGTTTCTGTCGCGCAATCATATCTTCCTTTAGCGAACAATACCTCCGTATCCCTAACCACGACGACATTTCTCGCATACTTAGTGTTAACGCGGACAGGGGGTTTCCGGGTATGCTAGGCTCCATCGACTGTATGCATTGGGAATGGCGCAACTGTCCTACTGCATGGCGCGGACAGTTTTGTGGGCGCAATTTGAGGCCAACAATGATACTAGAGGCAGTCGCCGGATACGACCTGTGGATTTGGCATGCCTTCTTTGGAATGCCAGGTACTAACAATGATCTCAACGTCCTTCATCGATCACCAGTGTTTGATCCGTTACGTAATGGATCCATGCCACCTGTGCACTTCACTATTAATGGTACCACATACAATTTCGGATACTACTTAGCCGATGGTATATATCCCAATTGGCCTACCTTTGTAAAAGCAATTCGGCACGCTTTTGAGGAAAAAAAGGTTCACTTCACAACAAAGCAGGAGAGTTGTCGAAAGGACATAGAGCGAGCATTTGGGGTTTTGCAGGCGAGGTGGGCAGTTCTACGTGGACCTGCTTATGGTTGGGATCGTAATCACCTCGCAGACATGATGACTGCTTGCATTATTATGCACAACATGATTGTCGAGGACGAAGGTGATGGTGCAACAAATCTGGATTTCGTTGGCCCCACAGGTCCCCCCGAAGTTTGTAACAATATTTCTGAGGTCCGCAACGAGTGGCTAAACAATCATATCCGTTCTGAATTACCAAACGACCCCGACCAGGACATCACATCTCAGACCACATACTTGTCTTTGCAGCACAACTTGATAGAACACCTTTGGGCACGTCGAGGCTCGATGGGTTGAAGGTCTTCATCCATGTTATGTGGTTCGATAATGTTCTATATTTCGATTATCAACTAAGTACAAGTAGTTGTAGCAATGGAAGTGATGTAAGTTGGGCGTCAGTGCAGAAGTCATGGTAACTATCCTCTGCAATGCATTTGCTTCAAATAATTTGCATATGTTGCCAAAGTTTAGTCATGTATGAGAACGTTATTATGAATATCAATTTTATTACAATAAACATTGTTCAAATTCCATGCTCATGTTCTCAATATAGTAAGCAAATGTTCAGACGAGTCCAAATTGTAAAAAGTGCAAACACACATGAAGTTGGGTACGCCGATACAAAGGTGAGCAACACCTTATGAAATAAATAAGTACTCTTCAGATAGGATTGTTGATGAAAAAATCAATTAAACCTTTTCTCATCGCCATGTACACAGCTCTCAACTCTTCTGGTAAAGCATCCATATCCATGGCATAAAGTTTGTTGAGCTCTTCAACCTTTTGCTTCCTATCTTCCATCATCAATTTTTTCTCCTGCACTTCTATTTCCTTGGACTGAACCTCCAACTTCTTCAGTTCAACTTCCTTCATGAACTCAATGTTGTGCTGTTTGAGGTCAGATTTTTCTTCACTGTGCTTCAATCTTGCAATTTGAATGTCATGGAGTCTTGACAGGTAGTCAGCAGACTGGGATGAACTCGACATGGACTTCTTCCTGGATGCTTTAGTCGAGTCACGTCCTAATGGTCTCTTGCCTTTCGAACCTCCGTCCTCAGATTCCACTTCATTCACAGAACCTGTTGGTGTTAGACTACGCACAGGCTCGGTCCCCGCATTGCCTTTCCATGGGCTGCCATGAACCATGGCATCCCATTTGGGTTCGTCTTTCAGTCGCGTCCAGCAGTGCATGAAATGAAATGGCTTTTTCTGTGATGTTGCATACAAAGTTGCTGCTTTTGAAGTCTACAGTACAAGTACAAGCAGTTGTGAGTGCATGAATAATAATAAGTTCACATAAACCAGGAGCACACATAAAGTATTACAAATTAATATAACTGTGTACCTTGTCGTTATCCGTGAGCCCACTCTGGTTTTCCCTTAGGACTCTTGCGTAGAATCCAGCAAATTTGCCTGTTTCAGCTCTGATTTTGTCCCACCTACTGCTGAGGGCCCTATTCAGTCTCATTGGAAACTCACCTCTAAGTTCATTATACCTTTTCTCAATTCTAGCCCATAACCCCTCCTTTCTCTGGCCTGTGCTAATTACTGGGTCACTACTAATCTCTAGCCATGTTTTGCAAAGCAACAGGTCTTCAGCTGGTTTGAAGTTCTGTTCCTTTGTCCTTCTAAATGTCGTAGGTGTGTCTGAAGGTTTGGTTGGGCTGTTTACTTCCTGGACACTATGTTCTGCTTCGGATTCAAAAGTTATTGGGTCAGTATGGTTCGGAACATGGGTAGAACCCTGTGGACATGGAATGGGTGGTGCAAACTGGGGTTGACCGAATGATGGTTGTTGTGGAGGACCCCCAGGATTGATCATACCAAAAAATGGGTTCCATGGACTACGAAAGGTATATGTAGATGGGTCATTAGCTCCCTGGGACCAGGTAGGATTGGTCATATGGTTTGTAGGAGTAGAAAATGTAGAAGGATGGGTTGGGTCGAAACCTTGGCCCTGCCACATCTGAGGATCCCACATGGGTGGGGGGAAACACTGGTTACCTGAATTGGGGCTGGCACCAGTAGGTCGAATAGGTGTGTTTGAGTTGTTGTCAGCCATTCTGGAATGAAACATAGGAATACATTAATTTGGACAACATAAAACAGACTTGTATTGTAAATTATGAACTGTAATGCATACGAAACCAATGACGCATTGCACATAAAGGTTCATACGAAACCAACATAATGATTAAGCATTCCTCATAGGACTCATAGAGATGGAACACATAAGGATGAACCATTGCACATAAGGTTCATACAAAGGAAACATAAGGTAGGAGCAGTCGTACATCGGTCACCCATGCATCACATACAGAACACAGAAGTCCTTATTTCATTTCGATGCAGTACTAGTACTAACAACGTAGTCTACGTACCACAATTACAGGTTCCAAATGCTATACCTAGTGGACCTGTCTGAGTCGTACGAGTCATTATCACTGGCCTCATACAGTTCTGGGGAGGAAGGTGGGGTGAAAGTTATTTGTCTAGGCACTGGCCTCACAGGCTCCGCAAGGCTAATTTGTTCCTCCATCCTCTCCTTCTCTGGGTCAGACCTTGCTTTGCTCTCAAGTGCATCCTGCTCCATCTGGTCTACCTCCTTTCGAATTGCAAGTAGAGCATTGAGAAGGTAATGCTCGTCACCCAAATGCCGGAAAGCCTCTTCTAGAAAGCTTCTAATATTGAAAGCACCAGTTTCCACTGATGATGCAAGATTGAGGACCAAGTGTTGCAGCAGTTTGGCATCGTGACTGCTCATCTTGATTCGTATACTCAACCAGTACCTAATTGGCTCTACAAGGTGCATACATGAAAAAATTAGGGCCAGTGTTGTTACTAATTGGTGAAATTAAAGTGTTCATGACAGTTAGCAAACAACTGTGGGTTGCAATAATAAACTAATATTCCAATGTAATAAACTACTGTGGTCATGGCAGGTACCAAACAACTGTTGGTTGCAATATAATAAGCTAAAGTATTTGTACACATTAATCGTGCCTTTCGTACATCTGTTGGTTGCATATAGTAAGCTAAAGTTGCAGAACAAACATGAAAGCACAGACAACATACATGGAAAGTAGACTTATGCAGTTGATTAAAAACAATGAACTATAGCGAAAAAGGATTTAGAACCTCAATTAGTTGAAGTGGACGTCAAATAATCAAATAATTTTATGAAGCTGCATAATAAGTAAAGGTTTCGTCAGTTGCATGCAATGGTTAGTCCTGTAAGGAAAGACTAGTCGAAAGTGTAGCGTGATTGAGTCCAATTCATAGACAGAGTAACTTAGTCCAATTCAAAGAAATGGATATCGAAGAAAGAAGGGTTAGTGTTGGGGAATTGAACGGTATTGGTACTTAGTTGTTCCAATAGGAAGATTAACATGCAATTGTGTACCAGCAACATTGAGCAAACAACATACAAACAACATTACTGCAAATGAATTGACATGCGACAAAATTGTGGCTACAAACCAAAAGTCTTAATGTTGTTTCGTATGTAACATACTAAAAGTAGCTTAAATGTTGTACATGATTAGCACGGATCAGTAAGCTATACGGGATTGAGTATAGGTTCAGATCTAAGTTAACCCTAATATCAAACTTGCTTGATGTACATAAACAATAGGGGAATCATAGATCGGACTTAAGCATAACCCTAACTATCAAAGTTGGCGAAGAACACATAAATCATACGGGTAAAACAAGTTAAGTACATCTAAACCCTAGTGCAAATCGAAGGGATGTTTTTTGGGGACACGGATTGAATCCGAGGTGTACAACTTGGAGAAGCGACGAAGCGTACCTTGGACCTTGAAGCTCGAATGAGGCAGATCGGCTGAGCGTAGATCTGTCGCCGAACCGATGAACTCCCTTTGACCTCGACCCCGAAACCGACGTGCCGGCGGAGAGAGACGAGCGGCGCCGCCGTCTGCGCACGGATCGGCCGGGTCGCCGGTCCGAGAAGCTGGACGGTGGATCCGCGTGGGGGACGCCCACTGCTTGTCGCCGCCCGGAGCAAGACAACGAAATCGCGGGCGAGGGCGGATCGACGGGTACCTTCTCCGGCGGCGGTTCCGTCGCCCTTGGATCGCCGGACGCTCCCTCCTCGGAGTATTCCGCGCGCGCGCTTGTGTGCGAAGGAAGCTGCTGCGGGGGAGGTCTCCGCCGTAGCGTGCCGCTCCATGTAGGGGGAGAGAGAAGGAATCGGGAGGGGAGAGGAGGAGGAGGAGGAAGCCGATGAATGCGATAGAGGCACACTGTAGCCCCTAAATCGGCTACAGTGTTAGGGGAGGGGGAGTCAAGGGTTCACCGTTGAAGATAGTCTTAGACTCCACGGTTTCACTAGAATTTATGTGGTCACGCGAGGTGGCAGTCTGGCATACACATCAGCATTAGTACGAGATCTAGACGATCTTTAGTTATACATAATCTGATACTTCCCTCTATCCTAAAATAGATTTCGTTTGTGCTTTTTAATGAATTTATACAATACTTAGTGTATATATTCTATATATGAGTTTATATTCATCATCGTTCAGTTAAATATAGAAATAAAAATAAAAAGCGAAGAGAGTAATAAAGAGTGTCGGGTCCATGCATATCTCAAATCAATACTAAATTGGGTATAGTGTCAGTTATGTGAACATAATATCCAACCAGCACTTAATCGTCTAGAGACTTTATAATATATATATATATATAGGGCAGGTATAACGGGAGCCCTGGGCTTCCAATAGTTAAAGGAAGCCCAGGTCGATCACCCCTGCAAACTGGTTCAACCAGCGCGCCCAAACAGGCTGTCGGGTGCGCCACCTGCCCCACGTCTGTTAGCGCAAAAAAAGAAATGCATGCATGAGTCAAACATGATCCAATGCATGCGCATAAATTTAGGAAAGATATGTGCGGCAGTTTCTGTTTTTAAAATCCTTTATTTCCTCCATAAATTTAGGATCGCTGCAACAGTCATGCAGCTAGACGCGTAAGGACCATTTTATGATATATACTGAGACTAAATATGCTACACTGTGTTAATAATTATGCAATTCGATATACTGCGTAAAAATCTGTTACCAGCTGCATGCACACGAATTTATGATAAAAAAAATGTGCAATGAAAGGAAATGAATTACACGCACAGAAACAAAAAATCGTATTTAATGTTTTATTTCCTTCATAAATATAAGGTCCCTCCAACAGCCATGCAGCTAAAACACATTAAATCTAGTTTATGACATATACTGATACAAATTATACTACATGGTGTAGGTATTTATGCAATTCGTTACACTGCGTAAAAAATCTGGCATGTTGTTCATTGGTGGATGCACCTCCGGGTTGGAGCGTAATAACCTTAAGTTTTGAGCATAAAATCCCTCAATTATAAGCGTATATACCGAGCCAATGTGAGAGGTTGATAGCTCTAGTAGGTTGTTATTACGATCCTATTTTTATGGCAGATCCGAAAAATATGGCAGTCGCATGCATGTGGTTATACAGATCCTAAAATTATGGCAAAATACATGCATGAGTCAAACACGTTCCCTTGCATGCGCGTAAATATAGGAAAGATATGTGTGGCGGTTTCTATTTTAAATGCTTTATTTCCTCCATAAATTTAGGATCGCTGCAACAGACATGCAACTAAAACTCGTAATGACCATTTTATGCTATATACTGATACTAAATATGCTACACTGTGTAGATAATTATGCAATTCGGTATACTGCGTAAAAATCTGCTACAGGCTGCATGCACACGAATTTATGATGGAAAGAATATGCAATGAAAGGAAATGAATTGCATGCATAGAAACAAAAAATCACATTTAATGTTTTATTTGCTTCATAAATATAGGATCCCTCCAACAGCCATGCAACTAAACGCATTAGAACTAGTTTATGATGTATACTGAAACAAATTATACTACACGGTGTAGGTATTTATGCAATTCCTTACACTGCGTAAAAATCTGGCATGTTGTTCACTGGTGGACGCATCTCCGGGTGGAGCGTAAAAACCTTAAGTTTTGAGCATAAAATCCCTCAATTATGAGCGTAAATACCGAGTCAATTAGAGGTTGATACCTTTAGTAGGTTGTTATTACGATCCTATTTTTATGACAGATCCGAAAAATATGGCAGCCGCATACATGCGGTTTCTATTTTTATACAGATCCAAAAATTATGGCAAAATCGTGGGAGTTTCCATTGCATGCGCGCAAATTAAGAACAGCATAAATCAAGGAATTGTCTTTCCAATGTGCATGCAGTAAACTGATATAGGAACCCTGTGTTAAAGCATAAAATCATACAGTTTTTAGCGTAAATAATACATGTGGTAGGCATAAAACACAATAAACGAAAAGAAAAATGCGCCGGATCGGAGGATGTCACGCGCGATCATCGCTGCGCGCATCTCGCCCCTTCCGTGACGTCGCTCGCTCGAACATCGCGCCTCATGCGTCGCCGTCGCTACTCGCACGTCGACGGGCGTCGCTTGTTCGTCGGCCTTGGAAGTGCCGCCTCCTCGGGGCTTCGGGGACGCCGCCGCTTGCCCGCACAAGGGCCTCGCTGCGGATCGAGGAACCTCCGCCACCGCGCGTACAGGTAATGGAGTTGCGGCCACCGGCCTAGGATCCGTCGTCGCCGCACAAGGGCGCTGCCGCCGCTCGCCCTCTGGATCGGGGGCCGCCACCGCCGGCCTGGGAACCGCCGCCACCGCATGTCGAGGTCGGGGAGCCACGGCCACCGCAGCCACTGGCCGGGGTCCGCCGCGCGCGCGCTATCGGGCAACCGCCGTCGCTAATGAATCGAGATGGGGCATGAAAAATTGAACCCTAGCACTCCGGGTCCTATTTTATAGACGTCCGGATGTGGTCCGGCTCGACCGGATTGCACTGTCTGGCCCGGGCTTCCTTTAGTTATTGGAAGCCCAGGGCTCCTAATATACAATCTATATATATATATATATATATATATATATATATATATATAATGCATAAGATGCCTCCTCGAGATTTTTCATATCCACAGTCTAATAGCAAATTCTCATCACTGCTTGCTAACAGGATATATCCACACATAGCACAAGAAATATGGATCTCCCGTTCTTAAACTTTACATAAATACAATTATCCTCTATATTTTCTTTAAATCTCAAGTTTCTAATCATCTTACCAAATTTGAGATGCCACTATCATGAAACATGCGTTAATACATAAATGGATTTTCTTCATATATAATATTCTAGTTTTTATTTGTCCATCGTAACAAAATCTTTGGACTGGGTCATGTAAACATTTTTAATTAAATCATCATTAAGAAATGTTGTCTTAACATCCATATGATGCAACTCTAAACTATAATGTATGACAAGTGCCATAATTATTCTAAAAGAGCCTTTTGTTGAAATAGGCGAGGTCTCATTATAATCAATTCCTTCTCTCTAAGTGAAGCCTTTAGCTACAAGCTTTGCTTTAAATATTTTCACATTTTCCTTATAGTCATGTTTCATCTTGTAGAGCCATTCGCATCCTACTGCCAATGATCCAAGCGGAGTATATTTTTGTAGTAAGTTGTTTTGCACAATTACTGTCACATTGCTTGACAACAAGATCAAATTCAACTAAGTGTCATTACTATGTGAGAATAAGAGTGCAATAAAATAGCCACCAACTCGATTCAACAATAAATAATAAATATTATTAATATCTGGCATCACTTTATAAGAGATCCTCAAACCAAAGGGAAAGGTACTGAAGGTTAACTTGCCAATATTTTCACCAAGCTAGCCACTTAATGAAGCAAGGTGTTGCAAGATTTAGAATTATTCAACTATTCTTGGTTTCTCTAGCACCAGTTGGATGCACATCATATGAATAACATGTCTCTCCTTCGGCCACTCAAAGTAACATTGATTGCTCATATGCATACACACCTTACTAGAATGTGTTTAGTGCATGTAGTCATTACTAATAAGTCATGTATTGTAAACAAAATTTAATTTGAAGTTTATATCATATCACTACTGTTTCTATGATTGAATGTACCTAGTGATAGTATATAGCTTGTTCACGAGTAAGTGACCCTAGCATTTGAACTAAAGTATGAGCTACTATGTGCATAACACAACTTTGATAAGATACCCACTGTAAAATATGTGAAAAGAAGGACAAACCGAGTTATACTATAGACATCTAGTGATGTATGCATGCTCATGCACAAGAAATTTTATCTTTGCTTTGATCGGAGGAGTGGTTATTTTGATACATATATGGTCTTCTTGAAGACATGTTGGAGAATTCAAGAATGTCCAACTCATTTCTTAGCTTGAAAAATCTTGCTTAACCAAGTGGCTTGATGAATATATCCGCTAGTTGATCATCGGTTTCCAAACTCTCAAATCTCAATGTTGATATCCCTCTTTGTTTAGTGATCTCTTAAGAAGTGATGGTTACCATCAATGTGCTTGGTTCTAGAATGTTGAGCTAGATTGCTGGCTATATTGATGACACTCTTATTATCACATAACAATGACACTCAATCAAATTTGTTGCTATAGTATGAAAAAGTTGCTCTCATCCATACCAATTATACACAAGAACTACCTGCACATATGTACTCCACCTTGTTCATTAATAAATGCAACCAAAATTTGCTTATTTGAGGACCAATACACAAGTGATCTTCCAAATAAATGACATGTGTATGAAGTACTCTTCCTAACAATCTTGCACCTCGTATAGTCTGAACTAGAGTAACCAACAAGCTCAAATTGTGTTCCTCTAAGGTACCACAACCCAATATTGGGTATATGCTTGAAATACCTCAAAATTCCCTTAAGTGAGGTCAAGTGACATTCTTAGGTGATGTTTTTGAAACCTAGCATACATGCAGGGGCGGACGCACAGGGGGGGTAAAGTGGGCCATGGCCCCTCTCAATTTTTATGACCTTTTATATATCATGTTTATTTATTGTTAAGTATATTTAAAAATGTTGGAACTTGCTCTCCTGCGCAAGTTAATCCAACGGGGTAGTGAAAGCAATGTAGACGGGGTTTCAACTTGAGATGGCAATAGCTCTGTTAATCTAGCCCCTCAAGGGCAATGTGCGGGGGTATTTATAGGTGCCTGAGTGCCTAGCGTCAAGGATTAAGGACGCATGTGCCCTCAGGAGCCCAGGTTCTCCCCGGAATATTCTCATTAAAGCAGGGTTACAGACTGTAATAATAGAAAAACCTTTACAATTCAGGCCCGTAATGCGCAACAACAGCGCGGGGCCCGTAATGACGGGCCGGATTGTACGTGGGCTCTCGTGTTTGGCGACGCCGCGGGACAGGGCGACCTCGCCATGGGTCTTCGTCCTTCAGTCGCGTCGGACGAAGGGTGGAATCCGTCAGTCGTCGTCTCTGTTGGTGCAGCGAGACTGGCGAAGGCATCGAGCGGAGGGTAGCGTCTACGCCTTCGCCCCAACAAAAAATAAAGATTTTGATAGGCTAAAACAGTTCTGTTATGGGTCTCATCGTCGAATTAGTCTAGTTCTATCGACTCTCGTCCTTTTACTTGGTCTAATCCTCACATCTATTCATCCAGTCTCATTCTTTCCGATGCTGTCAGAGCCATAGAAGGACTCGCTCAATTTTTTATAACCTCTTATACCTAATGTTAACCTACTGTAAAGTATATAAAAAAATAAGGTTTGGATAGGCTAAAATTGCCCTGAGCAGTTCTCTCAACTTTCATCCTCTTTGGTCTAGTTCTCGCATCTATCCATCAGGTCCTATTTCTTCTAACGTCCCGACCTGCCGAGGCCAATCCGCCTAGATGCTCCGTTCTTGACACTGTCGCCTCCTTCTTGACGCCTGACCCTGGCCCCTTCCCAACGTCCTCGTCCCGCTCGTTATTGTCATGACACCATCCCGCTCTTGGTAGACCCGACCTCGCTCGCCTCAACGATGCGACCCGTCCCCTACAACTGGTGAGCTTGACGAACCAGCGAGCCCTGGCTCTCAGCTGGAGATATCATCTGACTCTTTCTCGGTATCCCACCCTTCGAGGAGATCGATATTTGACAATATATGCACGACTTAATTCGGTCAGGAATAACTTAGTTGTATGTTTGTTTCTCTTTTTTAAACTTGTATGTTATATTGATAGATATGGAACTTGAATTTTATGCAACTATAGTTTTTACCATCTTGCTTGATTTTGTAATGTTGTTTTTTGGCCCCCCATGAATTTTGGTCCTGCGTCCGCCACTGCATACATGCATACAAAAAACATGATACTCGATCTTAATGCAATCAAATAGAGATTAGATATAGTCCTAACTGGTTTATTATCCCACTCGGGTTCCAATCTCACACGATATATGTTCAAACAAGTTAGAACAGTGTATGTTCCACAATATAGGCACGATATAAATTTCCATGTAACATGTGGGCATGTTTGTTGTTAGAAGAAAACAAATCAGGAGAAGACTTCTAGGTTGACCATCATAGATTACTGTCACTAGTACACAGAAGCTCTATAGCAGCTGTACTAGAGCTATTTGTACTAGCGTTTTTCAGTGCCACCAGTGCTAGGGGCCAATGAAAATACGCGGTTATTTTAGAACCGCCAGTATTTCCACTGACGGTTGGTTAAGATATCCATGGCATGCAGTATATATGTCCTCAATTTGGTGTATCACAAACCACACAGCTGATTAGACATGAGCAAATAATTATGGGCATGTTTGGTACGTAGAGCTCTACTTCTAGCTAGGTTCTCTAGCTCTACTTCTTGATCTTTAATAGAGTGATTTTACTTGATTATGACGGAGGAGCATGTGAGAGCACATATATAGCTACCAAAGTTGGTTCTCTGCTTTGGATGCAGCAAGAGCTTTGCCAATGCAACCAGTTTTTCAGAGAGAAGTAATTAATTCTATCTGTTCTGTGAAATGAACTAACTAGAAGCTGGAAAAAAAGAGTAGCTTATTCTGATTGTGTAAACCGATTCTCAACCGTGATTTTGAAAGTCTATGCTAAAGAATCAAAGAGAATTGCTTTAAGCCATAGAATAACATGTATTAGCTTCCATAGACAATTTTAAAATCCAGAATGAGATAGGGCTCGCTTATTAGTTGTTTTGCAAGGGAGAGAGGAGTAGCAGAGAATCACTTGTAGACAGCGCACTGCCAAACAAACCAATCTATAGCTTATTCATCGCTAGCTGCTGCAAATAAAAGGCAAGCGGCAAGAGATGGATCAATCAATCGATAAATGCATGGCTGGCTGAGGAGGAGAGGGGAATTAATGGTCTGGAAGAGGTCGGCCGGGGCCCGGGGGGAGCATCGTCGTCCCTGCATGCATCCATCAACCTGTGTCGTGTGCAGCAGTGCAGTGCAGGCAGCAAGGTCAGCCACAGGAGCCAATGAGCCATGCCAGGTCTCTCCCACACGACAGGACAGGAGTGGGCGACGACGGACGGACGGACGGAGCAACAGCAACAGGAACCCAACTCCTTCCTTTGGGCGTCACGGGAGTTCGATTTCCGGCGGAGAAAAGGCTCCCGCCTTTTCCACTTTCCCCAACGCTCCCCTTATCTCCTCCTTCCTGGCGTCCGCGCAACCAACCACGCGCGCGCGCGCTCCGCTAGCCAGCCAGCTCGTTCTCTCTATCTCTATCTATCTATCTGTCTGTCTCAGCTAGAGCTCGAGGCAGCATCATCAGAGCTTGCTTGCTCGCATGCTAGCTTGCCGTCGTCCTGCGTTGGTCCTTGCTGGGTCGTCTTGTGTTTATTTCTCATCGTCGGAGAGAAGAGGGAGTATAGCTAGGTAGCTAGGAGGGGAGGTGGTGGTCCGTATATATACAATACATGCGCATGGAGGGGGCCGGAGGAGGCGCAGGCGGAGGCGGCGCCGGCGCCGGCGCTGGAGGGTGCCTGGGTATGGGCCACGGCGGGGAGGCGCAGATCAAGGGCACGCACACGCACGGCGGCCGCTACGTGCAGTACAACGTGTACGGCAACCTCCTGGAGGTCTCCGCCAAGTACGTCCCGCCCATCCGCCCCGTCGGCCGTGGCGCCTGCGGCATCATCTGGTGCGTACGTCGTCCTCCCTACTCGATCGCCTTCTCGTACCGGATCTTCACTACTAGTACGTACGTACCGGATCTTTTGTGCATGCATGCAGTGCTGCTGTGAACGCGCAGACTCGCGAGGAGGTCGCCATCAAGAAGATCGGCAACGCGTTCGACAACCAGATCGACGCCAAGCGCACTCTCCGAGAAATCAAGCTGCTTAGGCACATGAATCATGAAAATGTGAGTAGCCATGTATTCTCTACCTTGTGATGAACATATATATATATATATATATATATATATATATATATATATATATATATATATATATATATATACTCCACGCTACAGGACTTTTTTTTGTCATTGTATGTATTTATTAGCTATATATACATGTATGTATGTCATTTCAATAAAGGACATGTATGAATAGTTCATTACCTATATACATAATACATCCATGCATATATGTAACAGAGCAACAAATTCTTTTTCCCTGCAGGTCATTTCAATAAAGGACATCATACGCCCGCCCAGGAGGGAGAACTTCAACGACGTCTACATCGTCTACGAGCTGATGGACACTGACCTTCACCACCTCCTACGATCAAACCAGCAACTAACCGACGACCACTGCCAGGTCGTCGATCCAAATCCAACGCTGTTGCTGTGCCGTCCTCTGCTCTCTGTTCCTAAACCATTTTTTTTTTCTTTCTTTTACGACGACCGGCCGGTGCAGTACTTCGTGTACCAGCTGCTCCGCGGGCTCAAGTACGTGCACTCGGCGAACGTCCTGCACAGGGACCTGAGGCCGAGCAACATGCTGCTGAACGCCAAGTGCGACCTCAAGATCGGAGACTTCGGGCTGGCGAGGACCACGACGGAGACCGACTTCATGATGGAGTACGTCGTCACGCGGTGGTACAGGGCGCCTGAGCTCCTGCTCAACTGCTCCGAGTACACCCAGGCCATCGACATGTGGTCCGTGGGCTGCATCTTCGGCGAGATGGTCACCAGAGAGCCCCTGTTTCCTGGCAAGGATTATGTCCACCAGCTGAGGC
Organism: Zea luxurians; assembly: GCA_029449295.1. Lineage (NCBI taxonomy): Eukaryota > Viridiplantae > Streptophyta > Magnoliopsida > Poales > Poaceae > Zea > Zea luxurians. Next base: position 356,680 of record JAOPSE010000416.1, read on the forward strand.
TGATAACCGAGGTATATATATATATAGTTGGTGAATAGAGTTGCATTGGTTTTTTCTCAAGCTAGCTAGCTAACACATATGAAGAGAGTCTTGTTTGTTCTTTAATTAATTACTTACAACTTCTTCCTCTTCCTTCTTTATATATGATGATCTAAATAAAAGCTGGTAGGCTCACCTGACGACACCAGCCTCGGGTTCCTCCGGAGCGACCACGCCCGCAGATACGTGAGGTCCCTGCCTCAGCACCCCAAGCAACAGTTCCGCGTGCGGTTCCCCACCATGTCTAGCGGCGCCATGGACTTGCTTGAGAGGATGCTCGTGTTCGATCCCAGCAAGAGGATTACTGGTAAATCGATCTTGCATGAACATGATGCATTGATATATCATATATATATAGAATGTGCATTGATATCAATCAAATATACTACTAACCTTGTTGTTGCTTTTCCTTCTGTGGAATCATATCGCAGTTGATGAGGCTCTGTGCCACCCATACCTGGCGTCCCTTCACGAGGTAAACGACGAGCCCGTCTGTCCGGCGCCTTTCAGCTTCGACTTCGAGCAGCCATCGCTCACCGAAGAAGCTATCAAGGAGCTCATCTGGAAGGAGTCTCTCAAGTTCAACCCTGACCCGATCCACTAAATATAATAGCTCCCTCCCAGCTGTGTACACACGAGCAAACTAGGACGGCATGTCTATCAGCTAGCTCCATGCATGGGGGGCGAAAGGCATATATAGCAGGATGACTGTACAAGTGACCACCCCTCATCATCATCATCACCTTCATCTCATTCGCATGGCTTGTCAATGGCGCGACACCCTAACGTCCAAGTCTGGTCAATAATTTGTAGTGGAGGAAACTGGCAGCGTCTTGTTAGGTTGCGTCTATCTTCCTTCGTTTGTATGCTTAAGAAGCTTGTCACTGCCTGTGAACCATGGTACTACTGCAGTTGTCCACACACTACAGACAGCAGCTCACCACGTCACCTTACCCGAATTTGTTCCAGCAATTGGCACCGTTCCCCTGGGCATTACGCAAACATTGCCCATACAACAGCATCACGTTCTTCAAACCACAGGCGCATGACAACAAGCTAGGTCACACACCAAAACTATTTTTTTAATAGCACCAACAACATGCGTAGCAACACGTTTGTTTTAAGGGCACTGGCATCAAGCTTTAATAGACACATGAATTGAACAGGTAATCACAAATTGACGGGACAAGCAGACACAGATCTAGAGATATGATTCGGACTCTCTTCCCAGCTGGGATGATCCCAATCAGAAACATGTAGAGCAACTGAAAGGTCAATAAGCACTAGCGAGACTGTTGCATTGAAAGAATCCTATATTCCAGATGCTAAATCCAGAATGGAAATAAAAGTACATGCAGTATAGATCAGCCAGGACTAAAAAGAATGGAAATTGGAGTTATGTTGTTGGCAGCCTGCCAACTTTGACTATACCATAACTATCAGCAGACAAATTGAACTGCTTAATAAGTTACTCAAGGACATGCTACCTGGTAATTAGAAAAACATGAATGTTTACAAAACTAATCGGATGACTGTAAACAAATCCACAAGAGTATAGATAAAGCAAACAGTATTTTAAGAATCTAAAATTGAAATATTCTATAAATCATAAGGAGTTGAAGAACTACACAGGATGTAACATGTATCACAAAAGACTGTATAATGCAGGGATTGAAAGAACCTGTAGTAAACAACTGGTAAAAGTCTATTAAAGAGCATATGGACATCCTATGTAAAACAAAACAAGAAATTTGTGAATTACAGTCCGTTCACATTACAGCTACAGCTACAGCATCATTCCTTTGCAACATTCCATGAGTTATGATGTCAACAACTAACATCAGACATGAAGCCCAAAATGATTGCTGATGGCATTAGTGTACAAGATGTCATACATACCACAATACAATGCTGTCACTTGAGGGGAACCATATCTTAGCATCCATAAAACTCAGCCAAACCTAACAACAGATGAAAATTTTCAAACATAAAAACTACTATATGATACATTAGAAAATGGAATGTGGATAAAAAGAATACCTGGCTGCCAGCAGAAAATGGTCCTCCAGGCTACATAAAATGAAAACAGTAACCTACGTAATATTTAAGTGTCAAAGCTAAGGCAAACACAATCACACAGCAATGGAAACCAAGTGTAATAACCTGCATGCCAGCTTAACCCTGAGGTATTTTGCTGTTACCACAGCTACTGAAGTACTGTCCAGAATTAATAATACCAGACCAAAAGTCATCATATCATTGCCACTTTGTGCTGGAATAGAATTGCAACTTAAGGGCCACCGGACCACAGAATGCTTCATGATTACCCTTTTATCATCTCATATACTTATGCATTATTTTAGGCAAAAACGAACGTTAATAATAAAACAATTTATGCTGAAAATTTATATAATTCCACACTTTATCAGGCAACCATGAATAAAATTTCACTATCCTGGAACATGTGGAGCAACTGCAATATACGCATCATCCAAGACTTTGAAGACAACTTCTTTAGAACAATGTGACGCTTTCTATTATCAGTTTATCACTACAAAGATCAACAAATTGGCCAAGCCCCGATGTCCTCTTGTTGTCAGGCATTTTCTTTCACTGCATGACCATGCACCATGAAACCACTTGTGCCTATTGCTTGAAACCTTTTAAGGCTTCACATGTACTGATAAAATTCGTTGGTGCAAGATAATTATGATTTACAGTTCATCACTCAGAATATTCTTCTCCACTATATTGGTCAATATCTTCTACCCTAGAATGCTTTGAATGCTCATCAAGATCATCATCAACATGAGGTCTCCGTGGCTTTGAATTCACCTACAAGGAAGAAAACTTTGACTTGAAGAGTACAGGTATGAAAAACAACTGATTTCATTGCCTTTCATTTCATGTGGAGTGGTAATGAATTTTGTTTTTATCAGCACTGTAGGATTTTGTGGGAAGCAAAAGTACATTTGCATAAAGTGTTACATCTCATTCAATGTGTGTTACATTAAGAATCCATCCCTTTGTCAGAGGTCACTATTCAACAATGAATAATTTAATAGGCAAATTTTAATGAGGAAGGAAGAGAGCAATATTCAATAAGGGTGTATGGTCGTCAGGTTTTTTTCTTAGCAATGTGCTCTCGTGTAAAATTGTGACAAAAAAACAAATATAAAGCATGAAATGTCCTAATATAGTGATACCAGAAAGTGTGATTGTAAAAAAAACCATGTTAATTAGTAGCAAGAAGTCAAGGAAGCAAACCTAAGGTTTGGAGAGAAGATAGAATGCTTACATCTACTTACAGAAAGATAGCTGGTTTTGTTCAAATTTTAGCTAAAATAGATTTTATAACAAATAATAAGGAAGTCCGAACCATACATGCATGCCAGAAGATTCTCCGCGCTCCATGGTACCAACATGACCTGTTTTGTTCACAGTAATAAGGGAAGGTACAGGAAAATGCTCAATTTCATCCCCAGACCTCCCCTCCTTCGCCTTCTTCTTCTGCAAAACTAACTTAGTAGGGAGAGGCTGCAAAAAAAGATAATGGCATATGTTATACTATCGTGAAATGAATCATTCCAGAAACTAAATGTAATGCAGATTGCATATAACCAATTACCAAATATTTTGCACCCTCCTCCTTATCAAATGTGACAAGGTATGTTGTAGGATCATCTTTATCATCTCCTCTCACCTGAATCATGAAATAAGTGTGTATGTACAATGGATGAGTTTGATGCCAGTATGCAACCAGCTCATAGACACAGGTAGGAAAATACACATACTTCCCAGTGATATTCTCTTAGCCAGGAATACTGGATATCATCGTTTTCATCATCCGAGTCTCTGGCGAGCTGATGAAATCACAATAGTCACCATCAGATTGATGTAATAGATCACTTTTTTAATAGAAATGAACCAGAGATGAATACCTCATGGGGTGCTGGGGCCATGTATGCCAAAAACTTCTCTTGTTTTGAAGGGTCTGAACCACTGACACTAAAACTTTTCATCACAGCCTGCCATGAAACATGAAATACTTACAGATACAAGCAAAGGCATTATCTAGGATTCTAGGTGTAATATCATTTTCAACACATGGCCAGATACAGTGGACAAGGCCACACGGGTGCAAGCATCCGAGTTCAAGTAGAGTGCAGGTGTCTTATTCAGCAAACTCTAGAAAAAAAGGATTCGGGGGTACATCTACAACAACAACAAAGCTTTTTTTTTGTCCCAAACAAGTTGGGGTAGGCTAGAGTTGAAACCCGACAGAAACCACAAATCAAGATTCAAAGTTTCAAACACATTAATAGTTATTTTCTATGCACTCCTATTCAAGGGTAAATCTTTGACTACATTCCATCCTTTCAAGTCTACTTTTATTGTCTCCTTCCATGTCAACTTCGGACTTAACTAACATCTCCTTCCTTATGTGTGGTAGTGTAGAAGTCACATCTCATATATATTGAGCTTTAGTTCTTCTGAGTCTAAAACCTTTGGACTTAAAGTCTTCCGCCACAACTCTAGTTTCCTATTTAATCCTGCCCAGCTTTCATCAGCTAGCACTATATCGTCTGTAAAAACATACACCAACAGATTCATCTAATTTTTATTTTAAATAAATTTAATTAGAAATTAGAATCAGTTTTATTTCTACAAACATTTATTGTCATGTCGTGTTCTTGGGTCCCAGCTGATAAATATGCTATGGATGATCCAGGCATACATGATGCATTGCAGGTTTTAAAGGGGAAAGAAAAAAAAACTGAGAATAGATGAAGAGGCCACTAGCCCACCTATAACCATGACTTGCGCTAAACGGCTAAACCCTCATGCTGCCAGCAGCTATAAATCTATCATATCCCCAGTGCTACTTTTATCTTCTGCAGCAACCGTGCCGGTGCCAGCCTAAATTCCTCATTGCCATACTCACGAGGACTACCCAAATAGAATCGATACCCCTTTGCTCTCTTCGTGTGTCCAATGTTCTCAGTTTCGCCAGAGGAATCTCAATGAATCTGCCTGCACATAGCCCTGCCATAGCTACGGTTCTCTTTGCCTCCTGGGCCAAGTGACTGTCCCCCCCTCCCTTCTCTATATTGCACTCTTCCCTCACACCCTGACCCTCCCCTATCTCTTTGAACCATCAGTTTTTGCATTTCATGCAGCGTCGGGGTGTCCAATATAACTATATAAGTTACACCATGTCTGGTGATACAAATCAGTGAAAAACATGCAAGTCCCTGCAACACTGATCTAGAATTCACAAGATAATGAGCAATTGAGCATGCATTGCCATTAAATAAGAAAGCCTAGGGCAGAGGAACTTGAGGAAACAGAACTCACCCGGGATTCACATTCATCACGTACAGGTCTCTCAAGTTTGTTGTACTGCTCAGAATCAGCAGTTGGATCGCCATCAAAATTCACCATAACAAACGGCTCCTCGTACCTGTTTAGGTGAACAGAAAACATCAATAAGAGGAATAAAATAGAAACCTCCTATATGCTTTGAAAGATAAGACTTTTGTGCAATTATACCCCTCAAAAAGTAATGGAGAAATTTCACAAAATACTGGTGAAGAAGAAAACCTTTCCACCATAAATCAAGAGCATTATGTTTTATAGATATGAAAATGGGCAGGCAAGAAGGCATAGCTCAGTAAACTAATGGCCAAAACATCTGGCATCAAGGATGAATACTGTAGCACATAAATGCAACATCTAATAAGTAAATACCTATCAAAATCAGGTAGCAAAGGCATAACCCACTCAGCTTGCATGCCACGTTTAGTCTGGTGAACAGGCCTTGACTTGGCTGCTCTGAAGGATTCTTCAATGGCTTTGATCTGTTTCTCTCTGGTATACACATAAACAGGAACATGGTGTCAATGCCTGCACCAGGTTTGCATGTCGCAACACAAGATAATCTTTCAGATCAATAAGTGTGAATAAAAGGAGAACCAAACCTATCATTAAGATTGTCTAGGAAAGCATTGCGACCCTCCCTTGATTCTCGCCTTTCCTTTGCTTGCTTCTCAGTAAGGGACTGGAAAGCCAAGCAACTTGATTCAGTATATGTCATTAAGCAATTATTGTGTAACTAAATTCACACAGAACTTAGTAATCAGTATGCATTACCATTTTGGTTGCATCAGTACTTAGTGGAGATATGTATTGTGTTTTGACCAGCCAAGAAACACCTTTGTCAGTGGGCCTCTCCCTTTTCCTTGTACCTTCTTGTTTAATAGGGGTGAGGACCTCATCATCACGCAATAGCTCTTCATCTTCAGGAGCCATGCGCGACTGAACATCCCGGGGACTGGGACATGTTTGGTATGAGTTAAGGACATTAAAATAAATACTCAGACAGAAATAAAACTCATGGAAAACATATGGTTCAGATTCTTACTTGTATACACTCATGTCAAGTAGATCAAGAGGTATCCCAAGATCCTCAGGGACAATCATTTTAGGAATGTAGTTTTTCTCCAATGAAGTTATCCTGTATTTGGTATATCTGAAAAACCAGCAAAACATAGTAAGCATAGCTGCCCCCAAAATATAGAAGCTTTTATAATGCCAAAGTGAGACACAATTCAGAGCAACATAATGAGTCAACACAAATTAAGCTCAACATACTGTAGGTAGCAGAAAAGGAGAACAGAAGGCTGTGGAAAAACTCTACAGTAATAAAGCAGAGTAGTGCAAAACAAATGGAATTATGGCAGTTGAACAGAACACCCAATTGTGATATATTTATGACTTAACGTAAATTACAAAATATCAATCTACTTAATCTCCTCCAAAGCAAGCTAATAATATCATCTATATGCATAAGTAGAAGGAATAATGAGGGCCTGTTCAGCTGCACTTGTTTGCAGCGCTGCAGCCAAACATGCCAGATTTTATTTTCGGTTCGGTGAAATAATCAGTCCTAATAGTAGCACTGAAATAACCTCCGGCAGTCTGATGCCTTACCCATGTTAGCCCAGTAGAACCAGGCATCAATCTTGACATCAATCTAACCATAACCCCCACAGAAAATTAGATTAGGCATCAATGCAATAGGGATCAAAATGTGTTCTTTACCCATAACATAATGTACAAAATGACCAAAAAAATATCTATACAACAGCAAAAGGCATAAATTGGAAGCCAGCAGAAAGCAAAAACAATGGGTCTCTGTCACCGTAGAAAAGATCTTCAAATGAAAAAAAAACAAGAAAGCATAAGTAAGTTGAAATGGTCTACAAGTAAAATGACCATTCTTAGTAGATGAACAATACTGAAGTATGGTTTATACTGCTCCAAAGATGCCATCTTAGATAAAAAAAAAAAGGGGGGGTGGGGAGTAAACAGCTAGTATGCATACCGGTCCTTATCCTTATTCAAGGGTAGCCATTTCAACTGAGCACTTGGATCTGGGAGTTCATTCCTAAATCTGTATCAATCAAAAAGAAAAAGGCAAAACAGGATCATTCAAGTGTATAATTACAAAACAGACATAGAACACCGAGATTTAAATAGTTGATACAAATCAGTAGGTGGTTAAGGCTCCATAAAAATGGTACACATCCAGAACCTTATTTAAATATATAGGCAATAGAAAATTGTCGTTTCATAATTAAAGAGTAATGCTTTCCAAACCGTTACTAAGTTTTGATATGTCTGCCCTTTAACAAGAAAGGGTCCCTTCACAGGTTCATAACAAAGAAAATCGTTGGTAAACTAACTCAGTCACCTTTTAAGCACTGTATTCTCAACAGTTGTCCAGAAATATGCGGAAGTACTAATCTTTCTAAGCACAAGATTTAAAGAAGCTATAAAGCAAATTCAGAAAACAATGATCCTTTCCATCAGACGCCCCTACATTTCAACAACAGTCTAAAAATTCTAGTAAGCAGCCTATGTTACTCACTAACCAAGGATACCATATGTTGCTAAGTTTTAAGCCCCTAATACATGCATGATCAATCAAAGTGTTGCCCAACCACAAGCTAGAAATTTAAATTTTGTGGCGAACACAACCTAAAGGACCAAAACTTGGCTGGACTTACTTGTGCTTGCAGAGGAACGTTGTTGGCTTTTTTAACCGGTTCTCAAACCTCTCAGCATTCTGCGCCGATGCTGGGCGAGACCCAGTTGCCACTGCCCGAGAGCTAATTGCTGCTGCCCGGGAGATACTCGGAGGCTGGTGGTGGTGGTGGTGGCGGCTCTGCGGCTGCTGCTGAGCAGCACGCACCTGCTGCGTCTTCTGCAGAATGGTGGCCTGCGTCTGCCGCATCATCTGCTGCTGCTTGCGTTCCTCCACCCGCTGCTTCTCGAACTCCCGCTTCTTCCGTGCACGACGCTCCTCCTCCGTCTCCGCTCTTGGCAGCGTTGCCTTAGGCTGCTGCTCCTTTGAGGGCAGCGGGGCCTGAGCAGACGGTGCCTGGGCCGGAGGCGGAGGGGGCGGAGCAGCAGGGGGTGGGGACGGAGGCGGGGGTGGCGCTGAAGGAGGAGGGGGAGGCGGGTTACTGTTCCCGCCATAGGGCGGTGGCGGTGGCTGGTAGTACATCGGCGGGGGCGGGTGCTGCTGCGGAGGCCCGGGACCGAAATTGAACTGCGGTTGGTGAGGTGGTGGCGGACCGGGTGGCGGCGGGGGCGGGGGCCCAGCGTGGTAGGGCGGCGCCGGCATCCTGTTGTAGGGCGCCTGCGGCGGCGGCGGCGCGTACGGATTCATCTGCGGCGGGTAGCCGCCCTGCGGAGGCGGCGGTGCGTACGGCCTGTAAGACGCCATCGCGCGGCGGCTAGGGTTCCTCGGAACCCGAGACCCAGCACACAGACACCGCGCCCGCGGACACTGCTCGCTCCCCCTTCTCCTCCGTCGCCGCCACCGCAGAAGCCTCTACCACTGCACGTCCGAGGCCACCGGCACCTATTCTACCAGATCTATGGGAGCGCGAGGTAGTCGGCGTCTCGGCGATTTGGCGAGGAGCAGGAAGGAAGGGGCGATGAGAATTTCACGACAGCTTGTGATTCTGCCTGCCTTTTTCATCCAGGATTGAATGAATTTCGATGAATTTTGCACGGGTTTAGATATCTAATCAGATTTATTTGGCACCAACTACTATACAATTAGACGACCGTAGAAACGTGCAATTACGTATTCTAGTCCCTTCAATACATATACAATGTTTATGACTTATTAACGTTTATTTGGTTTTCATATTAGTTGATGCCTTATTAGTATTTATTTGTTTTTCATTGGCAACGTATCAATTACAAACCAGGTTTCCATATAAACTCCAAGCAAACCAACTAACAAAAGTTATAAAAAAAACTTAAAAACTATAGATGTATTTCATTATCTACTCTACAACTATATAAAATTTCAAGTTTAAATTCATTATACGTTAAGAGATAAAGAAAAAAGAAAATTATGAGATAATTTCATTTTTTTATCTCATAATTTTCTCTTTTTACCTATTAACATATGATGAATTTGAACTAAAATTTTTATATAGTAGTAGAGTAGGCAATGGAGTACATCTATAATTTTTTGAGATTTTTTTGTGACTTTTGTTAGTTGGTTTCTATATAGTTTGCATAGAAACTTGGTTTGTAAATGATTTTTTTGTTCAGTTATTCCTATAGAATTAGAAAAATTATAAAAAAATTTAACTTATTTGGGATTAAAACTCATCCAATCCCACCTAATCCACATGGATTAAGAGCAAAACAAACAGACCCTTAAGTGTCTTTCACAATTTTCATATAGATTATTTTTGTTTTTCCCCATATATGCCTTTTCACGCTGCTTAAAGGTCTGTTTGGATTCGAGGAACTAGATTTTAGTCCTTTCATTTGAATGCTAATTAGAAAGTATAAAATATAGTCTAATTATTTATATTTATATCTATATCTTTTATATCACTATATAATCCACCACTTTAAATAAATCTAGAGTCATCCCAACAAATAACCCTGCGGACGTAGACTACCCTCCATGCACAAAAAAATCAACACATTAAAAATCTCTACTACTCTATAAAGGTATACTCTATAAAGGTACAGTGTATACATGCACCACTTGCTTCACCACGGTTCCGCTTGCCCCCGCCTTCGCCCCCGTGCCCCGACGCCCCCCTCCTCACCCCAAGCGCCTCGCCTGCCCTCGCCTCTGTGCACCCGTGTGGCCCCACCTGCAGCGGCGCGCTCAATCTGGTGAGGCACACCCCCAGCCCGTCTCTCTCGCCCCCGCTCTCCTCTCTCGCCACCATCACCGCTCTCTCCCACCCGGATCGAGCTGGACGTCAGTCAGACGTCGTTGCGTGTCCCGGACCTCGACGGCGACTTCACCGTCACCACGCTCGACGCCAACCACTGCCTAGGTCACCGTGCCGCCCCTCGTTGATTCGGATCACCGACCGAGGGGGCTCATTCGATTCCTTTTCAACATAAATGTGTCGTGATGCTCCTGTTCGAGGGCCCCTTCAGATCCGTCCTGCACACCGGCGACTGCCGCCTGATGCCCGACTGCCTTAGCGCCCTGACGCCCCACCTCGTCCGCCGCATCGACTACCTCTTCCTCGTGTGGTGCTCCCTACGCTTCCCCGCCACGCAGGACTCCATCCGCCAGGTGATCGACTGCATCTGGAAGCACCCGAGCGCGCTGGTGGTGTATCTCGTGTGTGACATGCTGGGGCAGGAGGACGTCCTCGTCGGGGTGTCCAAGGCGTTCGGGTCCAAGATCTACGTTGACAGGGAGAAGAACTCTGACTGCCACCAGAGGCTGTCGCACGTCATGCCGGAGATCCTCGTCGCCGACGACGCTGCGCCCTCCACCCGCTTCCACGTCCTGCCGCGCGCTAATCGAAGCCCCTCATCATCAGGGCCTCCTTGTAGTGGTACGCGTACTACGACCCACCACCGAAGGAGGCGTCGACGCAGCAGCAGCAGCAGAAACCGGTGCTGACGGAAGCGATGCGCGATGAGTTGGGGGTCTGGCACGTCTGCTTGTCGATGCACTCCTCCCGGGAGGAGTTGGAGCAGACGCTGGGGATCCTCAAGCCCAAATGGGTCGTCTCCACCACACCGCCGTGCATGGCGATGGACCTCAGCTATGTGAGGAAGCATTGCTCCCTGTCCCTGTTCGGACCTGACGATCCCCTCTAGAAGTTGCTAGGGATATCCGATGGAATGTCTATTGTTACCAGCTCGGCCTAGGCAGTGCTGCTGACAGTAGAAGCCATCGAGAAGCTCGAGGAAGTGTTCAACGCTTGTGCTCCCTCTAATGATATCAGCCATGCACTGGAGGAGGGTGCAGAAGCAGAAGTGGTTGCTTTAGAGGTTAGAGTCGAGCCACCTGTCACGCTTTTCGGAAGCACAAGGTTCGGATTACTGCAACACAAACCTAAACTGTGGAACTATGAGTATGAGAGTGTCGAGATCATTGGTGACGATGAGCTTGAAGCCAAGGATTATGCAAATGAGCTTGAGTTTTGTAGACATAGTAAGCCTATTCAAGTGGTTGGGTTAACTGAAGCTGCAACAAGGGAACAGAATCCGGTCTCTGATGAATCTGAGCTGCTGAACATCAAATCTGATGACGGAGTAGAAGTAGTTGATCTAACTGAAGGTGGAAAGAAAGAGCAGAATTTGGGTGCAGAGACTGAACATGATAGAGGGAATGGAGAGGCTGAACTGGGGGCGCAAGAACAGAACCTGAATGCTCGTGCTCGTTTGACAGCGGGAGTTTGCAAGCATAAGGTGACTGCTGACGAGGTACGGAAGCGACTGAAGGGATGGTCTCAGCTGCGCATGTTCTAGAGGATGGCACCACTGCTACACCAGGAACAGGGAGGAGCACTGATCATCAGTACTCTGAAAGGGCGAGCGATTCTTCAACCGCTGTCGGATCATCGAAGGGCCTCAACGCGAGCCTGAGGAGGCTGTACAGGTCGATGAACATGCTGGTGTCGCGCCCCCTGCCATCTCGTCCAACTGATGGCGGCCTCCAAGTGGCCCAGAGTCTCTCAAATTGCACAGCTGTAGGTTCAGTCTTTTGCTGCTGCAAAATGAAACCCAGTTCTCAGTTGTTGCGAGTTTGTGCACTGTGGCCTGACAACGAATTCGTATTGATTTGTTATGTGAAGAGGCATATCATCAGGGATCTCAATCGTTCTGAATGTGTTATTTTCCATCATTTTCTTTTTTTTGTATCTGTTAAATCTATGTTGTTGCTTGCCATTTCTCTGTTAAAAAAATGAGAGGGAAAACATTAGCATCAATCGACAAGTCTAAATCATGCAGTAGAGTAGGGTTATTTGAAATGATTTTGAATATCAACTTTCTGGCACCTGCTAAAAAGATTCAGAGGTGAGAGGTTGCCATGATTTCGTTCCGGTTCTAGGATGCAAACCAAGGCGCAAATTGCTCAGTCTTCATTTTATCTCCTGAAATTTGTTGTTATTGGCCCATTGCTGATTCAGAGCTGGTTTGTTCTTTTTGTGTTGTGGGTGCAAATATCTACCGAAATAAGGAGCATAGCCGAAGAGCGCATTCGCTTTGAGTGACGTGAGTGAAATTCTGCTGCTTCTAATCATTTTGTAATTCTTGGTTACTTTAGTACTTCAATGTATGACTGCTCTTATTTTACCAATTAACTCATTTACGTGTCTTTTGAATGATGTGAACATCTTTCTCATGTTATTATAATTTAATTCTTCCTTTTCCCCTCCACACGTTCTATACTTTAGATATCTGAACAAAAAATTCTAGATTATTTAATAGTTCAAATCTGTACAGAGTGATATTTTTACTCTGCATTTTCTCTCTCCGATGCACAAAACTACACATCATTTTATATTAAGATCATCAATATTTTTTGATGTTTGAAGCATAAATAGGAATATGATTTCTACATATAAATTCCTAAAGTTTACTAGAAAAAAGTGGGACTGATACTGGTATATACCAATCTGCAGTCACGCCATCCTCTCTCGTAATTGTTCTTAAATCAACATGTTGGAGTGGATCGGCTGGTCACCTTGACCCTGCTTAAATCAAGAGCATTAGAGTGGTTGGCTAGTCACCCTGTACTTTTTTCTAGCAAGAATAGAACAAAAGCTTGCCAAATTTTATTAGAGGCCTCCATCTTTAAACGATTGGTCAAGTATCCCGTCCACCTAAATAAACAAATTGAGAATCATTCATGTTAGCATGGCAGAATTGTAGAAGAGTAACGCAGTGTCAAAGTAAATTGTTTGGGTATAATATTCACTTGAACACAACACCGATGGCTAAATAATTTTGATACCAAAACTAAGGCAATTCTATAATATAGGTGTATGTCTGTATGTTGCTATGGAGGAAACATGTTATAATAAGATATATAAAATATATTGATTGTCGTTCTATGCTTTTGTTAGCATCTTCGATACCAGGTTAAGAATGTTTACATAACTATAGTTCTATCTTCATCAATGAAGATAAAATCCATAAAAACGTTCGTGATAGTTTGCTTTTATGGCAGAGTATAATTTTTTAAGGTGAAAGGGAAATAGGGTCAAACTTTTTCCCTATAAATAATTTTGGTGGTTGATGTCCAACACAAATAATGGACTAACTAGTTTGCTCTAGAATACATGTTCTACAGGTGCATAAAGGTTCAACACAAACCAATAAAAGATTGAAGAAAGGGTTCAAATACGAAGGAGCAATCAAATCCAGAGTGTGCTGACAAAAGGCGCACCGGACTGTCCGGTGCACCACCGGACAGTGTCTAGTGTGCCAAGGACCGTACAACTCGAACTGACCACTCTCGGGTTTAAATTCACCGTACTGTCCAATGTGCCACCGGACTGTCCGGTGTGACAGCGGAGCAACGGCTACTCGGCGCAACGGTCGACTGCAAAAGCCGCTGACTCCATGAACAGTGGTGAACAGTGCGCACAGAGTTAGAGGCAGAAGTCAAAGGAGCACCAGACAGTGAATAATGCCTGTCTGGTGTGGCACCGGACTGTCCGGTGCCGCATAAAGACAAAGCTCCAACGGTCAACTGCTCCAGAACCGTAACGGTTGGGTGACTGTTGTCCGGTGCGCACATCGACAACAACCTGCCCCAACGGCTATGTGGTGGTTAAGGGCTATAAATGCCCCCAACCACCACCACTCTAAGCATCCAAGTTTCCAGCACTTCACATTCAATACAAGAGCTAGTGCATTCGCTCCTAGACACAATTCAATAGAATTAAAGCCTCTGCAAGTCCCAAATCCATTCCAATCACCTAGTGACTTGAGAGAGAGTTTGTCCGTGTTCTTTTTGCTCTTGTTGCTTGGATCACTTTCTTCCTTTCTCATTCTTGTTCCCAAGTGTTTTGTAAGCAAGGCAAGAGACACCAATTGTGTGGTGGTCCTTGCGGGGTGTAAGTGACCCGTGAGAATTAAGGAGAAAGCTCACTCGGTCTAAGTGACCGTTTGAGAGAGGGAAAGGGTTGAAAGAGACCCGGTCTTTGTGACCACCTCAACGGGGACTAGGTTCTTTAGAACCGAACCTCGGTAAAACAAATCATCGTGTCATTCGCTTGATTTGCTCTTGATTTGTTTTTGAAAGGGAAATAGGGTCAAACCTTTTCCTAAATGATTTCGGTGGTTGAATTGCCCAACACAAATAATTGAACTAACTAGTTTGCTCTAGATTATATGATCTACAGGTGCTAAAGGTTCAACAAAAACCAATAAAAATATCAAGTTAGGGTTCAAAAAGAAAGGAGCAAAGGAAACCAAAGGTTGCCCTGGTCTGGCGCAGCGGACTGTCCGGTGTGCCACCGGACAGTGTCCGGTGCACTAGGGACCGTACACTCTTAACTTGCCACCTTCGGGTTTCTGGAGAGCCACTCCGCTATAATTCACCGGACTGTCCGGTGTAGCACCGGACTGTCCGGTGCACCAAGTGGAGTCAGAGCAGCACCAGAAGGCGCACCGGACAGTGAACAGTGCCTGTCCGGTGCGGCACCAGACTGTCCGGTGCCCCAAGATGTCAGAGCTCCAACGGTCGAAACCGCCAGAACCCTAACGGCTGGGTGACGTGGCTGGCGCACCGGACAATGTCCGGTGGCGCACCAGACTGTCCGGTGCGCCCATCAACAACAGCCTTCCCCAACGGCTGTTTTGGTGGTTGGGGCTATAAATACCCCCGAACCACCACCACTCCAAGCATCCAAGTTTTTCAGACATCTCATTCAATACAAGAGGTAGTGCAATCAATACAAGACACAATTCAATAGAATCAAAGCCTCTCCAAGTCCCAAATCCACTCCAAATAAATAGTGACTAGAGAGTGTTTTGCTCGTGTTTTTTGAGCTCTTGTTCTTGGATCGCTTTCTTGTTCTCAAGACACTTGTAATCAAAGCAAGAGACACCAAGTTGTGGTGATCCTTGCAGGGATCTAAGTGACCCATTTGATTAAGGAGAAAGCTCACTCGGTCTAGGTGACCGTTTGAGAGAGGGAAAGGGTTGAAAGAGACCCGGTCTTTGTGACCACCTCAACGGGGACTAGGTTCTCAAGAACCGAATCTCGGTAAAACAAATCACCGTGTCATCCGCTTCATTTGCTTTTGATTTGTTTTCCCCCTCTCTGTCGGACTCGGATTCTATTCTAACGCTAACCCTAGCTTGTAGATTGTGTTTTAAGTTATAAATTTTAGATTCCGCCTATTCACCCCCTCTAGGCGACTTTCAGTTTTCCCCCTCTCTCTCAAACTCGAACTTAATTCTAACACTAACCCCAGCTTGTAGTTGTGTTTTAAGTTGTAAATTTCAGATTTCGCCTATTCACCCCCCTCTAGGCGACTTTCAATTGGTACTAGAGCCCGGTACTTCATTAGAGTTTAACAACTCGAAGTGATGTCGGGAGATCATGCCAAGAGAGATCGTGACCGGCGGCGACAAGCCTGCAAGCCTTGGGAAGGCTCCATCAAGGGAGTCCGGCAACAAAGCCAAGGAGGGATCCCCTCCTTCCATCAACTCGCGTCGGAGTGGCGATAAGAAGAAGAAGATGAAGAAAGTGGTCTACTACGAGACCGACTCTTCGCCCCCCTCCACATCCGGCTCCGACGCGCCGACCGTCACTTCTAAGCGCCATGAGCGCAAGAAGTATAGTAAGATGCCACTTTTATCCCCGAATTTCTAAGCGCACTCCATTACTTTCCGTTTCATTAGGCAAGCCACCATGTTTTGATGGTGAAGATTATTCTATGTGGAATGATAAAATGAGGCATCATATAACCTCACTCCATGAAAGCATATGGAACATTGTTGAGTTTGGAGTGCAGGTACCCAAAGTAGGGGACGAAGACTACGATTCGGACGAGGTCGCCCAAATTAGGCACTTTAACTCCCAAGCCACAACTATACTCCTCGCCTCCTTGAGTTGAGAGGAGTATAATAACGTGTAAGGGTTAAAGAGCGCCAAGGAAATTTGGGACGTACTCAAGACCGCGCACGAAGGGGATGAGGAGACCAAGATCACCAAGCAGGAGACGATCAAGGGGGAGCTCGGTCGATTCGTCCTCAACCAAGGAGAGGAGCCACAAGCAATGTACAACTGGCTCAAGGCCTTGGTGAAAGAGAAATGTGCCTTTGGGCCATTTCTATAATGTTTTGGTGATTAAGTGTCCAACACATATTAAGTGAGTTGATTATGTGCCAAACAAGCAAGAAGTGCAAATCATGTAACAAGGTATGTTTCTAGACTTAGTATATTATTTTGAGTACTAACATACATTGTCTAAGTGCTAGAAACATAGAAAAGAAGAGAAGAAAAGAAATACAAAAGACTTGGCTTGGTACAGCCGAAGTCCAGCTCGGCTTGGCACACCGTACTGTCCGGTGGTGCACCGGACAGTGTCCGGTGCGCCAGGCCAGCCTCCGGTGAATAGGCCGCTCTCGGGACTCATAGGTGGCGTATGACTATAATTCACCGGACTGTCCGGTGGTGTACCGGACTGTCCGGTGAGTCGTCCGCGGCGAACTCATCGCTCTCGAGAAGAGGATCGGCGGCGTATGGCTAAAATTCACCGGACTGTCCGGTGGTGCTCCGGACTGTCCGGTGAGCCAACGGTCGTCTGCGCAACGGTCGGCCGCGCAATCCGCGGGCGACGCGTGGCCCGCGCCAACGGTCGACAGGGTGCACCGGACAGTGTCCGGTGCGCCAACAGCCACGAATCTGCAATGGTCGTCTGCGCCAGAATAGGAAATAGATCGGCACCAGACCGTCTACAGTGACTGTTCGGTGGTGCACCAGACTGTCCGGTGCGCCACCCGACAGAAGGCAAGGATAGCCTTCCTTGTTGGCCTCCAACGGCTCCTAGCTGCCTTAGGGCTATAAAAGGGACCCCTAGGCGCATGGAGGAGTCACCCAAGCTTACAAGAAACATTCTAAGACTCCAAGACTCCAACTTCGCGCATTTGATTCTTTGAGATAGTGACTTGATCTCCATTTGAGTTAAGAACTCCGTGCATTATGTTTTGAGCTCGAGTTGTGACTTGTGTGCGTGATTATGCTGTGATTTGAGTCTTGTGTGTGTTTCTCTCCCCTCCCTTACTTCTGTGCTTCTTTTGTGATCATCATTGTAAGGGCGAGAGGCTCCAAGTTGTGGAGATTCCTCACAAACGGGGGAAAAGACTAAGGAAGAAAGTCGTGGTATTCAAGTTGATCATTGGATCACTTGAAAGGGGTTGAGTGCAACCCTCGTCCATTGGGACGCCACAACGTGGAAGTAGGCAAGTTTCACATGGCCGAACCACGGGATAAAAATCGCGTGTCTCTTGTGTTACTTCTCTCTATGATTAATTGTGGTTGCAAGAGATCGCTTCAAGCTACTTAGCCGCACTAACACTTATAACCAAGTTTTGTGGCTATTAGTTTTTGATTTTTACAGGATCACCTATTCACCCCCCCTCTAGGTGCTCTCAATTGTATCAGAGCCGTTCTCTTCACGTAAGGGACTAATCACCCGAAGAGATGGATCCTAAGGGAAAGGGGATGGTGGTCAACGACAAAGAGAAGGAGTCCATCTTCAACGAGCCAAGAGACAACAAGCCCACTGACTCTGGCTCGAGTCACAAGAAGAAGGACGGGAAGAAGAAGAGGCGCATCAAGAAGATCATTTATTATGACAGCGACGCCTCCTCCTCTTCACCAAGAGGCGACGACGAAGACGACTCGTCTAAGAAAAAACCGGTAAATCAAAACTTTTCATTTGATTATTCTCGTATTCCTTTCAATTCCAATGCTCATTTGCTTTCAATTCCTCTTGGTATACCTCCACACTTTGATGGAGAGGACTACTCTTTTTGGAGTCACAAAATGCGTAGTCACTTATTTTCTCTTCATCCTAGTATTTGGGAGATAGTTGAAAATGGAATGCATTTCGACAGTACCGATAACCCTGTGTTTATTAATGAGCAAATTCATAAGAATGCACAAGCTACCACTGTTTTGCTAGCATCTTTGTGCAGGGATGAGTACAACAAGGTGAGCGGCTTGGACAACGTCAAGCAAATCTGGGACACCCTCAAGATATCTCATGAGGGGAACGACACCACCATGATCACCAAAATGGAGTTGGTGGAAGGCGAGCTGGGAAGGTTCGCGATGATCAGGGGAGAGGAGCCAACACAAACATACAACAGGCTCAAGACCCTGGTTAACAAGATTAGAAGCTATGGAAGCACAAGATGGACGGACCACGACGTCGTCCGACTTATGCTAAGGTCATTCACGGTAATTGACCCCCATCTTGTTAACCTTATTCGTGAGAATCCTAGGTACACCAAGATGACGCCCGAGGAGATTCTTGGGAAGTTCGTGAGCGGGCGCATGATGGTGAAGGAGGCCTAATATGTGGACGATGCTCTAAATGGTCCACTACCCATCCACGAGCCTCAAACCGTTGCCCTCAAAGCAACAAGCAACAGGGAGGCACTACCAAGCAAGGTGGCACAAGTTGAAGCTGCCGGGCTAAACGAAGAAGAGATGGCCCTAATCATTAAACGCTTCAAGACCGCTCTAAAAGGACGCAAGGAGCACCCCAACAAGAACAAAGCAAAGGGAAAGCGCTCCTGCTTCAAATGCGGTAAGACTGGTCATTTTATAGCACAATGCCCCGATAATGAAAATGACCAGGAACAAGAAAAGCATGGGAAGAGGGAGAAGAAGAAAGTTTACAAGAAGGCGAAGGGCGAGGCGCACCTTGGCAAAGAATGAGACTCGGACTGCTCTTCATCCGACTCCGACGATGAAGGACTGGTAGCCTTGGCCTTCAACAAGTCTTCTCTCTTCCCCAACGAACGCCACACTTGCCTCATGGCCAAGGAAAAGAAGGTAAGTGTTCGAGAAACCCCTAAGTATACTACTTCAAGCGATGATGATTCTAGTGATGATGAAGTAGATTATACTGATTTATTTAAGGGTTTAGATAGAGCAAAAGTAGATAAAATTAATGAGTTAATTGATGCTCTAAATGAAAAAGATAGATTTCTAGAGAAGCAAGAGGACATTTTATATGAAGAACATGAAAAATTTGTTAGTGTACAAAAATCTCTTGCTTTAGAAACTAAAAGGAATGAAATACTATCCTCTGAATTGTCTGTGTGCCATGAATCAATCTCTAGTTTAATGGTTTTGAATGATGATTTAAATGCTAAGCTAGAGGAAGCTAACACTACTAGATCTTGTGTAGAACATGTTGTAATTTGCAATAGATGCAAGGATTTTGATATTAGTGCTTGTAATAAACATCTTGCGTCTATTACCAAATTAAATGATGAGGTGGTAAGTCTTAATGCTCAACTTAAGACTTGCAAGGTTGATTTTGATAAGTTAAAATTTGCTAGGGATGCCTACACCGTTGGTAGACACCCCTCAATTAAGGATGGACTTAGCTTTCTAAAGGAAGCAAGAACTTAACAAGCCAAAGGGCTCCCATTCCCAACAAGGAGAAAGGAAAGGCCCCTATGGCTAATAGTACTCAAAGGAATCATGCTTTCATTTATAATGATAGAAAATTTTCTAGAAATGCTCATTATAATAGGAGTTATGATCATGATGCTTTTAGTTTACATGCTATGTTTGCCTCTAGCTCTACTTTTGTGCATGGTAGAAGTAGGCATAAGAGAAGTAATGTTGTACCTCATGTGCCTAGGAGAATGTGCAATGAACCTTCTACCATTTACCATTTACCATGCTTGCAATACTTCATTTACTCTTTTATGTAAGAATGAAAAAGTAGTCGCTAGAAAGTTGGGATCCAAATGCAAGGGAGACAAGACTTGTATTTGGGTCCCAAAGGCTATTGTAACTAACCTTGTAGGACCCAACAAGAGTTGGGTACCTAAAACCCAAGTGTAAATTGCCTTGCAGGTTTATGCATCCGGGGGCTCAAGCTAGATTATCGACAACGGATGCACAAAACACATGACAGGGGAGAAGAAGATGTTCACCTCCTACATCAAGAACAAGGATTTCCAGGATACGATTATTCTTGGAGATGGGAACCAAGGCAAAGTTAAAGGTTTGGGAAAGATAGCCATCACAAGCGAGCACTCTATTTCAAATGTTTTCTTAGTAGAGTCATTAGGGTATAATCTCCTGTCAGTAAGTCAATTGTGCCACATGGACTACAATTGTTTGTTTACAAATGTTGATGTTTCTGTCTTTAGAAGGAGTGATGGTTCATTAGCGTTTAAGGGTGTATTAGACGGCAAACTCTACTTAGTTGATTTTTCGAAAGAGGAGGCCGATCTAGATGCATGCTTAATAGCTAATACTAGCATGGGCTGGCTGTGGCATTGCCGTCTAGCACATGTTGGGATGAAGAACCTTCACAAACTTCTAAAGGGAGAACATGTGTTAGGACTAACAAATGTATGTTTCGAGAAAGATAGACCTTGTGCAGCTTGTCAGGCAGGGAAACAGGTGGGAAGCACTCATCACAACAAGAATGTGATGACAACATCAAGACCACTGGAGCTATTACATATGGACCTCTTCGGACCCGTCGCCTACCTTAACATCGGGGGAAGTAAGTATGGTCTAGTAATTGTTGATGATTTTTCCCGCTTCACTTGGGTGTTCTTTTTGCAGGATAAATCAGAAACCCAAGGGACCCTAAAGCGCTTTCTAAGGAGGGCTCAAAACGAATTTGAGCTCAAGGTGAAAAAGATAAGAAGCGACAACGTGTCCAAGTTCAAGAATCTACAAGTGGAGGAGTATCTTGAGGAGGAAGACATCAAGCATGAGTTCTCCGCTCCCTACACACCACAGCAAAATGGTGTGGTAGAGAGGAAGAACAGGACGCTCATCGACATGGCGAGAACGATGCTTGGAGAATTCAAGACGCCCGAGCGGTTTTGTTCGGAAGCTGTGAACACAGCTTGCCACGCCATAAACCAACTCTACCTACATCGCCTCCTCAAGAAGACCTTGTACGAACTTCTTACCGGTAACAAACCCAACGTCTCATACTTTCGTGTATTTGGGAGCAAATGTTACATTCTAGTGAAGAAAGGTAGAAATTCTAAATTTGCTCCTAAGACAGTAGAAGGGTTTTTACTAGGGTATGACTCAAATACAAGGGCGTATAAAGTCTTCAACAAATCATCGAGTTTGGTTGAAGTCTCTAGCGACGTTGTATTTGATGAGATTAATGGCTCTCCAGGAGAGCAAGTTGATCTTGATGATGTAGATGAAGATGATGTTCCAACGGCCGCAATACGCACCATGGTGATTGGAGATGTGCGACCACAGGAACAACAAGAGTAAGATCAACCTTCTTCCTCAATGATGGTGCATCCCCCCAACTCATGATGATGGACAGGTTCCTCAAGAAGAGGCGTGTGATCAAGGGGGAGCACAAGAAGAACAAGTTATGGAGGAAGAAGCACCACGGGTCCCTCCAACTCAAGTCCGAGCGACGATTCAAAGGAATCACCCCGTTGACCAGATTCTGGGTGACATAAGCAAGGGAGTAACTATTCGCTCAAGATTAGCTAACTTTTGTGAGCATTACTCGTTTGTCTCTTCTATTGAGCCTTTCAGGGTAGAAGAGGCCTTGCAGGATCTAGACTGGGTGTTGGCCATGCAGGAAGAGCTCAACAACTTCAAGAGGAACGAAGTTTGGAGCCTGATGCCACGTCCCAAGCAAAATGTTGTGGGAACCAAGTAGGTGTTCCGCAACAAGCAAGACAAGCACAGGGTGGTGACAAGAAACAAGGCTCGACTTGTGGCAAAAGGTTATGCCCAAGTCGCAGGTTTGGATTTCGAGGAGACTTATGCTCCTGTGGCTAGGCTTGAGTCTATTCGAATATTATTAGCCTATGCCGCTCACCATTCCTTCAGGTTGTTTCAAATGGACGTGAAGAGCGCTTTCCTCAACGGGCCAATCAAGGAGGAGGTGTTTGTGGAACAACCCCCTGGCTTTGAGGATGACAGGTATCCCGACCACGTTTTTAAGCTCTCTAAGGCGCTCTATGGACTTAAGCAAGCCCCAAGAACATGGTATGAATGCCTTAGAGATTTCTTAATTGCTAATGCTTTTAAGGTTGGGAAAATCGATCCCACTCTTTTCACTAAGACTTGTGACGGTGACCTTTTTGTGTGCCAAATTTATGTCGATGACATAATATTTGGTTCTACTAATCAAAAGTCTTGTGAGGAGTTTAGCAGGGTGATGACTCAAAAGTTTGAGATGTTGATGATGGGCGAGTTGAACTACTTCCTTGGATTCCAAGTGAAGCAACTCAAGGATAGCACCTTCATCTCCCAAACGAAGTACACTCAAGATCTTCTCAAGAGGTTTGGGATGAAGGACGCAAATCCCGCGAAGACACCAATGGGAACCGACGGACATGTCGACCTCAACAAAGGAGGTAAGTCCGTTGATCAAAAGGCATACCGGTCTATGATAGGGTCATTACTTTATTTATGTGCTAGTAGACCGGACATTATGCTTAGTGTATGCATGTGTGCTAGATTTCAATTCGACCCCAAGGAATGTCACCTTGTGGCCATTAAGCGAATTCTTAGGTATTTATTTGCTACGCCTTGCTTCAGGATCTGGTATTCAAAGGGGTCTACCTTTGACTTAATTGGATATTCAGACTCCGATTATGCTGGATGCAAGGTTGATAGGAAGAGTACATCGGGGACGTGCCAATTCCTAAGAAGGTCCCTGGTGTCTTGGAGGTCAAAGAAACAAACCTTCGTTGCCCTATCCACCGCTGAGGCCGAGTATGTTGCCACAGGACAGTGTTGCGCGCAACTACTTTGGATGAGGCAAACCCTCCGGGACTTTGGCTACAATCTGAGCAAAGTCGCACTCCTATGTGACAATGAGAGTGCAATCCGCATGGCGGATAATCCTGTTGAACACAGTCGCACTAAGCACATAGACATCTGGCATCACTTTCTAAGAGACCACCAGCAAAAGTGAGATATCGAGGTGTTCCATATTAGCATCGAGAACCAGCTAGCCGATATCTTTACCAAGCCATTAGATGAGAAAACCTTTTGCAGGCTGCGTAGTGAGCTAAATGTCTTAGATTCGTGTAACTTGGATTGATCTATAGCATACATGTGTTTTATGCCTTCGATCATGTTACTTATACATTTATGCAATTTGTTGCTTATTTATGGTGCTCAAGTTGTGCAAGGGATCCCCGGACCTCACAAGTCCATGTGTGAATGATGCACATATTTAGGGGGAGAAGTGCTACAACTTGACCCTTTGAGACTAATCCTTGTGTTTGAGTTACTTGATGTAGTCTCAAAGGTGCATTGAAAGGGAAAGGTGAACTTGGACCATGCAAAGACTTCCATTGCACTCCGGTATTAGTGTACTAACCTCGAAGTTCATTCTTATGCTCTTATTGCCTTTTGTTCTTAATTGACAATTTTTGGTGAGACAATGGGGTTAAAGGGCCAAAAATGATCCTGTTTTGGTGCTTAATGCCAAAGGGGGAGAAATTAAGGCCAAAGCAAATGGATCAGCTACCACTTGAGAATTTTGAAAATAGTAGAGTTAGAACTTTTGATTTGTCAAAATACTCATATTGTTAAAATTTGGTCTCTTGTGGGGGAGAATTTATGATTATGGGAAAAGGGGGAGTTTTTGGATCTTGATCAATTTCACTCTTAAAATATCTCTCTTTGTGCCCAAACAAGTGAGTTTGACTTAGAGATAGGAAAATGAATTTGATTTGCAAAAACAAACCAAGTGGTGGCAAAGAATGATCCAAATATGCCAAATTAGAGTCAAAAATAATTTGGTCCTTATTTGCATCGATGTTGCACTTATTTATGTTGCTTTTTGATGTGTTGGAATAAATCACCAAAAAGGGGGAGATTGAAAGGGAAATGTGCCTTTGGGCCATTTCTATAACGTTTTGGTGATTAAGTGTCCAACACATATTAAGTGAGTTGATTATGTGCCAAACAAGCAAGAAGTGCAAATCATGTAACAAGGTATGTTTCTAGACTTAGTACATTGTTTTGAGTACTAACATACATTGTCTAAGTGCTAGAAACAGAGAAAAGAAGAAAAGAAAAGAAATGCAAAAGACTTGGCTTGGTACAGCCAAAGTCCAGCTCGGCTTGGCACACCGGACTGTCCGCCGGACAGTGTCCGGTGCGCCAGGCCAGCCTCCGGTGAACAGGCCGCTCTCGGGACTCGATGGCGGCGTACAGCTATAATTCACTGGACTGTCCAGTGGTGCACCGGACTGTCCGGTGAATCGTCCGCGGCGAACTCGTCGCTCTCGGGAAGAGGATCGGTGGCGTACGGCTAAACTTCACCGGACTGTCCGGTGAGCCAATGGTCGACTGCGCAATGGTCGGCCGCGTAATCCGCGGGCGACGCGTGGCCCGCACCGACGGTCGGCAGGGGACACCGGACTGTCCGGTGTGCATCGGACAGTGTCCGGTGCGCCAACTGCCACGAATCTGCAACGGTCGTCTGCGCCAGAATAGGAAAGAGATCAGCACCAAACCGTCTATAGTGACTGTCCGGTGGCGCACCGGACTGTCCGGTGCGCCACCCGATAGAAGGCAAGGATAGCCTTCCTTGTTGGCCTCCAACGGCTCCTATCTGCCTTGGGGCTATAAAAGGGACCCCTAGGCGCATGGAGGAGTCACCCAAGCTTACAAGAAACATTCTAAGACTCCAAAACTCCAACTTCACGCATTTGATTCTTTGAGATAGTGACTTGAGCTCCATTTGAGTTGAGAACTCCGTGCGTTGTGTTTTGAGCTCGAGTTGTGACTTGTGTGCGTGATTGTGCTGTGATTTGAGTCTTGTGTGCGTTGCTCTCCCTTCCCTTACTTCTGTGCTTCTTTTGTGATCATCATTGTAAGGGAGAGAGGCTCCAAGTTGTGGAGATTCCTCGCAAACGGGGAAAAGACTAAGGAAGAAAGCCGTGGTATTCAAGTTGATCATTGGATCACTTGAAAGGGGTTGAGTGCAACCCTCGTCCATTGGGACGCCACAACGTGGAAGTAGGCAAGTTTCACTTGGCCGAACCACGGGATAAAAATCACGTGTCTCTTGTGTTACTTCTCTCTGTGATTAATTGTGTTCGCAATAGATTGCTTCAAGCCACTTAGCCGCACTAACACTTATAACCAAGTTTTGTGGCTATTAGTTTTTGATTTTTACAGGATCACCTTTTCACCCCCCTCTAGGTGCTCTCACTTGGTGAACCAAGTGCGCAACCTCGGGAGCACCAAATGGGATGACCATGAAATGGTCAAGGTTATTCTTAGATCCCTCGTATTTCGTAATCCCACTCAAGTTCAATTAATACGTGGTGATCCTAGATATAAGCTAATGTCTCCCGATGAAGTGATAGGAAAGTTTGTGAGCTTTGAACTAATGGTCAAAGGCTCCAAACACATCGTAAACTTGGAGCAAGGTGCCACCTCCACACCCGAGGTGCAACCCGTCGCATTCAAAGCGAGGAAAAGAAGAAAGAGGAGTCTACATCGAGTAGGCTTCCCATCGACGCTTCCAAGCTCGACAACGAGGAGATGGCGCTCATCATCAAGAGCTTCCGTCAAATCCTCAAACAAAGGAGGGGGAAGGATTACAAACCCCGCTCCAAGAGGGTGTGCTACAAGTGTGGTAAGCTCGGTCATTTTATTGCAAAATGTCCAATGTCGAGTGATAATGATAGGGGCGACGATAAGAAAGGGAAGAAGAAGGAGAAGAAGAGATATTACAAGAAGAAGGGCGGCGATGCCCACGTGTGTCGGGAATGGGACTCCGACGAGAGCTCCACCGACTCCTCCTTCGACGAGGATGCCGTCAACATCGCCGTCAACAAGGGCCTCATCTTCCCCAACGTCGACCACAAGTGCCTCATGGCAAAGGACGACAAAAAAAGAAGGTAAAATCTAGAACCACCCCAAGTATACTATATCTAGTGATGAGGGTAGTTCTAGTGAAGATGAAGATGATTTGCTCACTCTCTTTGCCAACCTTAACATGCAACAAAAGGAAAAATTAAATGAGCTAATAGGAGCTATTCATGAGAAGGATGAACTTTTGGATAGCCAAGAGGAATTCCTTATTAAAGAAAACAAGAAGTATGTTAAAGTAAAAAAGTGCTTATGCTCAGGAAGTAGAGAAAAATGAAAACATGACTAAGGAGCTTAGCATTTGCCATGATTCAATTACCAATCTTAGAAATGAAAATGCTAGTTTAAATGCTAAGATTGATAAATTGAATGAGTCAATTTCTAGCCTTAGAACTGAAAATGCTAGTTTAATTTCTAAGGCTAAAGATTTAAATGTTTGCAATGATTCCATTTCCTATCTTAGAAATGAAAATGACATGCTAAAATCTAAGATAGAAGAATTAAATGTTTGCAAACCCTCTACATCTACTGTCGAACATGTTTCTATCTGTACTAGATGTAGAGATGTTAACATTGATGCTATAAATGATCACCTTGCTTTAATTAAACAACAAAATGATCATATAGCTCAATTAACTGCTAAAATTAATGAGCATGAAATTGAAAATGAAAAGTTTAAATTTACTAGAAGTATGCTCTATAATGGGAGACGCCCAGGCATTAAGGATGGCATTGGTTTCCAACAGGGAAGCAATGTCAAAATTAATGCCCCTAAGAGGTTGTCCAACTTTGTTAAGGGCAAAGCCCACATGGTTCAGGATAATGAGGGTTACATTTTATATCCTGCTAATTATCCTGAGCACAAAATTAGGAGGATTCATGCTAGAAAACCTCACAATGTTTCTCATCATGCTTTCATGATGAGGCTTCTAGCTCTAGGCAACCAACTCATGTTAAATTGCCTAAAAAGAAAACTCCTGTTGCATCAAATGAATCTAACATTTTATTTAAAACTTTTGATGCTTCTTATGTGCTTACTAACAAATCAGGCAAAGTAGTTGCCAAATATGTTGGGGCAAACACAAGGGCTCAAAGACTTGTGTTTGGGTACCCAAGGTGCTTGTTTCGAACGTGAAAGGACCTAAGACTGTTTGGTGACCTAAGAACAAGGCCTAAATTATTTTGCAGGTTTATGCATCCGGGGGCTCAAGTTGGATAATTGATAGCGGGTGCACAAACCACATGACAGGGGAGAAAAGAATGTTCTCCTCCTATGAGAAAAATGAAGATCCCCAAAGAGCTATCACATTCGGGGACGAAAATCAAGGTTTTGTCAAAGGACTTGGTAAAATTGCTATATCTCCTGATCATTCTATTTCCAATGTTTTTCTTGTAGATTCTTTAGATTATAACTTGCTTTCAGTTTCTCAATTATGCAAAATGGGCTACAATTGTCTCTTTACAGATGTTGGTGTTACTGTCTTTAGAAGGAGTGATGATTCAGTAGCATTTAAGGGAGTGTTAGAGGGTCAGCTATACTTAGTTGATTTTAATAGAGCTGAACTTGACACTTGCTTAATTACTAAGACTAATATGGGTTGGCTCTGGCATCGCCGACTAGCCCATGTTAGGATGAAGAATCTTCACAAACTTCTAAAGGGAGAGCACATTTTGGGACTAACAAATGTTCATTTTGAGAAAGACAAGGTTTGTAGCGCATGCCAAGCAGGAAAGCAAGTTGGCACCCATCATCCACACAAAAACATAATGACAACGGACAGACCACTGGAGCTACTCCACATGGATCTATTCGGCCCGATAGCTTACATAAGCATCGGCGGGAGTAAGTACTGTCTAGTAATTGTGGATGATTATTCTCGCTTCACTTGGGTATTCTTTTTGCAGGAAAAATCTCAGACCCAAGAAACCTTAAAGGGATTCTTGAGACGGGCTCAAAATGAATTCGGATTGAGAATCAAGAAAATAAGAAGCGATAATGGAACGGAGTTCAAGAACTCTCAAATTGATGGCTTTCTTGAGGACGAGGGCATCAAACATGAGTTCTCTTCTCCCTACACACCTCAACAAAATGGTGTAGTGGAGAGGAAGAATAGAACTCTACTAGATATGGCTAGAACCATGCTTGATGAGTACAAGACACCGGACCGGTTTTGGGCCTAGGCGATTAACACTGCCTGCTACTCCATCAACCAGTTATATCTTCACCGAATCCTCAAGAAGACATCATACGAACTCCTTACCGGTAAAAAGCCCAATATTTCATACTTTAGAGTCTTTGGTAGCAAATGTTTTATTCTTATTAAGAGAGGTAGAAAATCTAAATTTGCTCCTAAGGCTATAGAAGGCTTTTTACTTGGTTATGACTCAAACACAAGGGCATATAGAGTCTTTAACAAATCCACTAGATTAGTTGAAGTCTCTTGTGACATTGTGTTTGATGAGACTAATGGCTCCCAAGTGGATCAAGTTGATCTTGATGAATAAGATGATGAAGAGGCTCTGTGCGTCGCACTAAGGAACATGTCCATTGGGGATGTGTGTCCTAAGGAATCCCAAGAGCCTACACAAGCACAAGATCAACCACCATCTTCCTTGCAAGCATCTCCACCAACTCAAGATGAGGATCAGGCTCAAGAAGATGAAGTTGAAGATCAAGAAGATGAGCCACCTCAAGAGGAGTACAATGATCAAGGGGGAGATGAAGTTGATCAAGACAAGGAAGATGAACAAGAAATTCATGGACAAAGACTGCCACACCCAAGAGTCCACCAGGCGAGAGATCACCCAGTCAACTCCATTCTTGGTGACATTCATAAGGGGGTAACTACTCGATCTCGAGTCGCACATTTTTGTGAACATTACTCTTTTGTGTCCTCTATTAAGCCATACAGGGTGGAGGATGCACTTAGAGATTCAGATTGGGTGCTGGCGATGCAAGAGGAGCTCAAAAACTTCATGAGGAATGAGGTATGATATTTGGTTCCAAGTCCTAATCAAAATGTTGTAGGTACCAAGTGGGTATTCCGCAACAAGCAAGATGAGCATGGTGTGGTGATAAGGAACAAAGCCCGACTTGTGGCCAAGGGTTATTCACAAGTCGAAGGTTTGGACTTTGGTGAAACTTATGCACCCGTAGCTAGGTTTGAGTCAATTCGTATATTACATGCCTATGCTACTTACCATGGCTTTAAGCTCTACCAAATGGACGTGAAAAGTGCCTTCCTCAATGGACCAATCAAGGAAGAGGTCTATGTTGAGCAACCTCCCGGCTTTGAAGATAGTGAGTACCCTAACCATGTTTATAAGCTCTCAAAGGCGCTTTATGGGCTCAAGCAAGCCCCAAGAGGATGGTATGAATGCCTGCGAGACCTTCTTATCACTGATAGTTTCAAAGTCGGCAAAGCCGATCCTACACTCTTTACTAAAATTGTTGCAAATGATTTGTTAGTATGCCAAATTTATGTTGATGATATCATGTTTGGGTCTACTAACAAATCTACTTGTGAAGAGTTTAGTAGGATCATGATTCAAAAATTCGAGATGTCTATGATGGGGGAGTTGAAATATTTCTTAGGATTTCAAGTCAAGCAAATCCAAGAGGGCACCTTCATCAGCCAAACAAAGTACATTCAAGACATACTTACAAAGTTTGGAATCAAGACACCCATGTAAACTAATGGGCATCTCGACCTCGACACGGGAGGTAAATACGTAGATCAAAAGGTATACCAATCGATGATAGGATCTTTACTCTATTTATGTGCATCTCGACCGGATATTGTGCTTTCCGTATGCATGTGTGCAAGGTTCCAAGCCGATCCTAAGGAAGTTCACCTTAGGGCCGTGAAGCGAATCATGAGATATTTAGTTTACACTCCTAAGTTTGGGCTTTGGTACCCCAAGGGATCAACCTTTGATTTGATAGAATATTTCGATGCCGATTGGGCAGGGTGTAAAATTGATAGGAAGAGCACATCAGGGACTTGTCAGCTTCTGGGAAGATCCCTGGTGTCTTGGGCTTCAAAGAAACAAAACTCAGTAGCTCTTTCCATCGTTGAAGCCGAGTATATTGCCGCAGGCCATTGCTGTACACAATTACTTTGGATGAGGCAAACATGTAACGCCCTGAATTTGGGGGTAGAATTTTTTTCTTCTTTTCTCTCACCAAATTCGGGCGTTACCCTTTCTTTTTCCCTTTTTCCCCTCGCTAAGCCTTGATCTTTTCCAAAGTTATAGCGAGAATTAGCTCAACATCTTGTGTAACCAAAACCTAGAACTATTTTTGTTTGTTGCATCATGCCGGATTATGCACTCTTTTGTTTGTGGTTGAGTGAAGTGGAGAACTTGGCATATAAAAATATGGAAATTAGAAAAAGAAAAGCCTTTTCTTTTCTCTCTCCCCTCCCTTCTCCCCATTTGGCCCAGCCGCCCCTCCCCCGCCGTGGGCCGGCCTGGCGGCCCAGCCGCGCCCCCCCTCCCCCTCCTTTGGGCCCAGCCGGCCCAACCGCCCCCTTCTTTTTTTCTTTTCTTTTTCCAAAATCTCTCTCCCTCTCCCTAACCCTAACCGCCCCCCGGCTCAACCGCCCGCCCCCGTGCCCCGGCTCAACCGCACCCTCGTCCCCGACCTCGGCCGCCCCTGCGCCCGGCCTCGGATGTGCCCCCGCCCATGCGCCGTGCTTGCCCGCTCGCCCCGCCGTGCCTTGCTCGCGTCGTGTCGGCCCCGGCGTGGCCTCGAGTTCGGCCCAGCGTGCCTAGGGCGCGCGGCCTTGAGCTCGGCTGGCACGCGGCCCCGGCGTGTGCACGGTTAGTTCGTGGCGTGTGTGTGCGACCTCGTGCGCGTGCCCGCGTAGTGCGCAGTGCCTTGGCGCGACCCGTCGTGCCCCCGTCTACCCCCAGACGCCCCGTCTACCCTCCGTATCCTATGCGCGCTAATCCCGTTGTTTATATTAATAAGATAGGAGTCTCAATTTGGAAAACGGTTACGTTAGTTAATTTGTATAGCTAATCATCTATCTCATTCAAGGTTAATCTACTAAAAGTGGTCACACTTACATTAGTGCATGTAGCTAATTCTTATCATTGAAGCTAAGTAGAGCTAGAGCACGTAACGTCTAGCTATTCATCAACCCGTAGTGCGTCTCGGGCATAAGCTTTAACTCTCGCAAGACCTTTCCCCGCCTCTTTCTAACCATGGTAAATTCATCATCGTATGTGATATTCTATGCATATTTACCTTATTTGTTCTCTTGTATGGTGTACTGTTTGTTTCCTAATTTGAATGGATGGATGTATGTATGCTTGCAATCGCATAGAGAACGATCCGGTTGAAGAGCCCGAGGAACTCGCAGGAGAAGCCCCTGAGTAGCAGTCGGTTGGTGGAGGCAAGTGTCCTTTAACCTATCTCTGTCCTATTCATTCTTTAATTCACCTCCCGCATTACACATTTATACCTAAGGATTGACTAGCTTTTGATATCCATGTCCTTGTTTACCTATTTGGGTTGGATTATTATTGTTTAGCTTTATGCTATTGCTCAACTCTAATCAATGAACATGATGAGATTATCTATGATACGCTGTTTTCCCCTCTCTTATTATGGTGTTGTACTTGTGGTCTTTAAGGGGGCTCGAGCGGTTTCTCGAGTGCCTCTCCGTAAGGACCTGTTCTATGGATGACCGCCCGGGAAAACAGTGCAACCATGAGGGTGGAGTGGGACGCCCTTAGCTGAATAATTAGAGGATCTGGGGTGTAGTTCGCTTAGCCGTTGTGCCGTCAATGGGGCTCGGTGTATGCAGCTCGCTCTGCCAGGGTTGATTTGTCCCTTGGGGAGGAGTGCGGTACATTTAGGAAACCTAACGGGCGGCTACAGCCCCGGGGAATCTTTGTAAAGGCTACGTAGTGATGCCCTGCTGGGTCACCTTGGTAGTGACCAATGGAGAGTCATGATCTCCGGGCAGAAAGGGAATCACGGCTTGTGGGTAAAGTGCACAACCTCTGCAGAGTGTTTGAAAACTGATATATCAGCCGTGCTCGCGGTTATGAGCGGCCAAGGGAGCTCCAATGATTAGTGGTACTTGATCAGAGACATTTTGGTTTACAGGTGGCAATGAGACTGATGGTTTTGGTTATGTCTATGGTGCTGGTAAGTGGTATTCTTTCCGTTTGGAAAGGGTACATCGGGCTAATAACTTGGGTTAATGCTAAAACCTAGCTTTCTACTAGTAAGTAATAATCTAACCAACTAAAAGCAACTGCTTGACTTACCCCACATAAAGCTAGTCCACTACAGCCAAACAGGATACTTGCTGAGTATGTTGATGTGTACTCACCCTTGCTCTACACACCAACCCCCCCATCCCCAGGTTGTCAGCATTGCAACCACTGCTCAGGCGAAGATGAAGCCGTGGAAGGAGACTTCCAGGAGTTCCAAGACTACGACGAGTTCTAGGCGTGGGTTAGCGGCAACCCCCAGTCGGCTGCCTGTGAAGGCCGCAGTTATCTACGTTTCGTTTTCGCACTTTGATTTATTGTAAGGACTATGTGGACGTCTCAGACGTATGGTGTAATCGACTACTATTTCCCTTTTAATACTATTTTGAGCACTGTGTGATGATGTCCATGTTATGTAACTGCTGTGTACGTGAATAACTGATCCTGGCACGTACATGGTTCGCATTCGGTTTACCTTCTAAAACCGGGTGTGACATAAGTGGTATCAAAGCCGTGCTGACTGTAGGACCGCTAACCTAGAGTAGAATGGTCGTTCTAAGGATTATAGACCTCTGTCCCTGCCTTGACTTTGATATCCCTTCAAAAGTTGGTCATATCGACCAAACCTATGTTCTACTATATGTTATACCTTGCTGAAAATTATGTTTTATTCTAATCCTTCATTTATTTATGGTTCATTATTTGCTGGTCATATTAATTCTGTTCTCACTCTTTTGCTTGCGGTGTCTTTTGTAGATGGCTCGACTTAGACACACTGTACGAAAGTCTGTCATCCCCTTCTTACCCTCCCGCCTTGCTGAGCGTCCGCTTCGCCGTCCCGTGGCCGGACAGTCCAGCCACTTGGAGAGACTGCACCACCGCCTGCATGAGGAGCAAGAACGTCGACGACAGGAGCAGCAGGGCTCTTCTTTCTCGCTCCAGCAGGAGATAGAGTCTGTGAGGAGCTGCTCTCCTGTGCTTCCCCTGGAGGCGCCCCCTGCACCACCACTGGGTGCCCCAGCCTCTGGAGTAGCCGCTGGAGGAGACCCAGACGACGGAGGTGGCGACGACAGCTCGAGCCACGACACCGACTTCCCTGCTGACCAGGAGCCGGAAGGATGGGTTGCTCGACCCATCACTCGTGACGCTGCTCGCAGGTGTCACTTCCACGATGCGCTCGACACCCTGCTACGTCGGGCACTTGACCGGCGTACTTGGTCCATCGAGTATCGCTGTGTGGTCTACCAGCATAGTCGCGGGGTCTACCCGGACCGCTGGGAGGCGACCTGCTTGGTGCGCCGTCCGGAGAACAGTCTCCAGGGTGCGGAGGCCTGCTCAGAGCACTATTCCATCTCTGAGCAGGACTCAGCTGAGGCGGCCATGCAAGATGCTGCACGGCGTGCGCTTTCGCACTACTGCTCGGTTCTCGGTGGGGTAGCTGATGGTCTCAACCTGAAGTATTACCCTCGCCGTCCATCTGGCAGCACAGGAGGCGTGATTGTTTCACCTGCCGGTGAGGACAATCCTAGGTTGAGCAGCACAGTCAACCTAGCCGCCGTGCTAAACACGAAGCTGGACCATGCGCTAGACGAGCTGAGTAGGGCTCGTGCTGAGATCGCCCTGCTGCGGGCTGAGCGCGCGGAGCGTCGTCACCTGGACGATGGTTCCCCCGCTCCCTTCGGGACTCAGCACCCGTACCGCTCACCTCGGCGTGGACACCAGTCTTATGGCAATCCCGACTGCAAGACCAAGATAAATCTAGAACCATAGATCGTTAGAGTTGGATCTTGTAATTAATACAAAATATATACGTAGAAGCTACAGTCTTAGCGTTAGTCTCGCTTTTAGTTAGTCTTAGTTAGACAGGGTAGTTTGCTATATCCTGTGCATTTATGTTTGTCATGATAAACTATGTTTGGTTTGGATCTTTGTAATGACTGTCACCAGAGTGTGGGTATCCCCTGCATTTTGGTTTACATAATATGTTAATGGAGTTAGTTATATAGTTGGGAAACCTTTTATTCCACTTTCCTCTTTATCTGAGAAGCTGTGTGGTCTGTGTTGGAGATCAGTGAAGATGCTCATCTGTTCAGTGCTGTTGAAGAATTCTATACTCTTTTCTTATGCTGCAAGATTTGCCAGATCAGTTCTGATGCGTGGTTGCATTCTGCAGATGTCAGAGAACAGGCGCAGAGGAGGAAGGCGTGCTCAGCAGGAGCGAGCCGCTCAGCCGGATGAGGTGCCCCAGCAACATCACCTGCCACCCCCGCCCCCGATGTCGATCGAGCAGATGTTTCTGATGCAGACTCAGGCAGTTCAAGCCATCGGTCAGACTCTGGCCGCCATTCAGCAGCAGCAGCAGCAGCAGGCTCCACCTCAGCCTCAGATGTCTCAGATGCCCAGAGACAAGCGTGCTGAATTCATGAGAGGTCATCCCCCAACATTTGCCCACTCTTCTGATCCCATGGATGCTGAAGATTGGCTGCGCACTGTGGAGCGGGAGTTGCATACCGCTCAGTGCGACGACAGAGAGAAAGTTCTGTATGGTCCCCGTCTGTTGAGAGGAGCAGCCCAATCATGGTGGGAGTCTTATCTCGCCACCCATGCCAACCCTGACGCCATCACTTGGGAAGAGTTCAGAGGTAGCTTTCGTCAGTACCATGTTCCTGCAGGTCTGATGACAGTGAAGAAGGAGGAGTTCCTGGCCCTTAAGCAAGGGTCGATGTCAGTCAGTGAGTATCGAGATAGGTTTCTGCAGTTGTCTCGCTATGCTCCTGAAGATGTCAACACCGACGCCAAGCGATAGTACCGTTTCTTGAGAGGCTTGGTTGACCCTCTGCAGTATCAGCTGATGAATCATACCTTCCCGACATTCCAGCACCTGATTGATAGAGCAATCATGACAGAGAGGAAGCGTAAGGAGATGGAGGATCGTAAGCGCAAGATCAGTGGACCCCAGCCTGGAAGCAGCAGTCGTCCTCGTTTCTCAGGCAATCAACCTCAGCAGTTCAGGCAGAACCAGCGTCCACCTCAGCAGCATCAGCAGTTCCAAGGGCAGTATCCTCGGCACCAGTATCAGAACCGTCAGAGCAATCAGTCAGGAAGTCAGTTCCAGAGGCAGAATCAGCAAGCACCTCGTCTTCCTGCCCCAGCAAACCAGCAGAACAGTCAAGCAGCACCAGCTCAGGTTGGAAACAGAGCGTGTTTCCACTGTGGAGAGCAAGGCCACTGGGTGATGCAATGTCCGAAGAAGGCAGCCCAGCAGCAGTCAGGCCCCAATGCCCCAGCAAAGCAGAACGTGTCTCAGCCTGGAACAGGCAACCGCTCTCAGCCGCGCTATAACCATGGAAGGCTGAACCACTTGGAGGCTGAAGCAGCTCAGGAGACCCCCGGCATGATAGTAGGTACGTTCCCAGTCGACTCCCATATTGCAGAAGTGTTATTTGATACTGGAGCAACACATTCTTTCATTACTGCATCATGGGTAGAAGCACATAATCTTCCAATTACTACCATGTCAAACCCCATTCAAATTGACTCAGCCGGCGGTAGAATTCGAGCTGACAGCATTTGTTTGAATGTAAGTGTGGAAATAAGGGGGATAGCGTTTCCCGCCAACCTCATAGTAATGGGTACTCAGGGAATAGATGTCATCCTAGGGATGAATTGGCTAGATAAGTATCAGGCAGTTATCAGTTGTGATAAGAGGACAATCAAGTTGGTGTCCCCACTAGGAGAGGAAGTGGTGACCGAGTTAGTCCCGCCTGAGCCAAAGAAAGGAAGTTGTTACCAGATGGCTGTCGATAGCAGTGAAGCAGACCCAATTGAGAGTATCAAGGTTGTGTCTGAGTTCCCAGATGTGTTTCCGAAGGACTTACCGGGTATGCCACCAGAGCGGAAAGTTGAGTTTGCCATAGAGCTTCTTCCTAGAACCGCCCCTATCTTTAAGAGAGCTTACAGAATATCTAGACCAGAGTTGGTTGAGCTTAAGAAGTAGATTCATGAGTTGTTAGAGAAAGGTTACATCCGGCCAAGCACCTCGCCTTGGGCCGCCCCTGTCCTATTTGTGGAAAAGAAAGATGGCACCAAAAGGATGTGTATCGATTATCGAGCTCTGAAAGAAGTCACGATCAAGAACAAGTACCCTTTGCCCAGAATAGAAGATCTGTTCGACCAGTTGAGAGGAGCCAGTGTGTTCTCCAAGATTGATCTGAGGTCAGGTTATCATCAGCTCAGGATCCGACCTTCGGACATTCCGAAGACGACATTCATTACCAAGTATGGGTTGTATGAGTTCACAGTGATGTCTTTTGGTTTGACCAATGCGCCAGCCTTTTTCATGAATCTGATGAACAGTGTGTTCATGGATTATCTTGATAAGTTTGTGGTGGTATTCATCGATGACATTCTGATTTATTCTCAAAGCGAAGAAGAGCACGCAGATCATTTGAAGATGGTATTGCAGAGATTGCGAGAGCACCAGTTGTATGCAAAGTTGAGCAAGTGTGAATTCTGGATCAGTGAAGTCCTATTCTTGGGTCACATAATCAACAAAGAAGGATTGGCCATGGATCCGAAGAAAGTGGTAGACATTCTGAACTGGAAAGCGCCAACAGATGCCCGAGGAATCAAGAGTTTCATTGGAATGGCCGAATATTATCGGCGATTCATCGAAGGGTTTTCGAAGATTGCGAAACCAATGACAGCGTTGCTAGGCAACAAGGTTGAGTTCAAGTGGACCCAGAAATGCCAAGAGGCCTTTGAAGCGCTGAAAGATAAGTTGACAACAGCGCCTGTCCTAGTCTTGCCTGATGTGCACAAGCCCTTCTCGGTGTATTGCGATGCTTGTTACACAGGTTTGGGATGCGTGTTGATGCAAGAGGGAAAGTTGTGGCTTACTCGTCCCGACAGCTGAAGGTTCATGAGCAGAATTACCCAATTCATGATCTAGAATTGGCAGCAGTGGTTCACGCACTGAAGACATGGAGGCACTATCTGTATGGACAGAAATGTGATGTTTACACAGACCACAAGAGTCTGAAGTACATATTCACTCAGTCAGAGTTGAATATGAGGCAGCGAAGATGGTTAGAGTTGATCAAAGACTATGAGTTGGAGATCCATTATCATCCAGGCAAAGCAAACGTAGTGGTAGATGCTTTGAGCAAGAAGAGTCAAGTCAATCTGATGGTCGCTCGTCCGATGCCTTACGAGTTGGCCAAAGAGTTTGACAGGTTAAGTCTCGGATTTCTGAACAATTCGCGAGGAGTCACAGTTGAGTTGGAACCTACCCTGGAG
Organism: Zea luxurians; assembly: GCA_029449295.1. NCBI lineage: Eukaryota > Viridiplantae > Streptophyta > Magnoliopsida > Poales > Poaceae > Zea > Zea luxurians. Next base: position 394,661 of record JAOPSE010000416.1, read on the forward strand.
CGGGAAATCAAAGAAGCGCAGAAGAATGATGAGAAGATCAGTGAGATTTAGCGACTGATTCTAGATGGCAGAGGCAAAGATTTTCGAAAAGATGCAGAAGGTGTGATATGGTTTAAAGACCGCTTGTGTGTTCCCAATGTCTAGTCTATTTGGGAGTTGATTCTCAAGGAAGCTCATGAGACTGCTTATTCGATTCACCCTGGTAGTGAGAAGATGTATCAGGATCTGAAGAAGAAATTCTGGTGGTATGGAATGAAGAGGGAAATCGCAGAGCATGTGGCTATGTGCGATAGTTGTCGAAGAATTAAGGCAGAGCACCAGAGACCAGCTGGATTGTTGCAACCGTTGCAAATTCCTCAGTGGAAATGGGATGAAATCGGTATGGATTTCATAGTCGGATTGCCTCGCACTCGAGCCGGCTATGATTCTATTTGGGTAGTAGTGGATCGTTTGACCAAGTCAGCCCACTTCATCCCTGTCAAGACCAACTACAGCAGTGCAGTGTTGGCAGAATTGTATATGTCTCGGATCGTTTGTCTTCATGGTGTGCCAAAGAAGATAGTGTTAGACAGAGGAACGCAGTTCACCTCTCATTTCTGGCAGCAGTTGCATGAAGCCTTGGGCACACATCTGAATTTCAGTTCAGCTTATCATCTGCAGACAGATGGCCAGACCGAAAGAACCAATCAAATTCTTGAAGACATGTTGAGAGCCTGTGCGTTGCAAGATCAGTCCGGATGGGACAAGAGATTGCCTTATGTAGAGTTTTCCTATAACAACAGTTACCAGGCCAGTTTGAAGATGTCACCATTTCAGGCGCTCTATGGGAGGAGTTGTAGAACTCCGTTGCAATGGGATCAGCTAGGAGAGAAGCAAGTGTTTGGGCCAAACATTCTACTTGAAGCTGAAGAGAACATCAAGATGGTCCGAGAGAATCTGAAGATAGCGCAATCAAGGCAGTGAAGCTATGCAGACACAAGAAGAAGAGAGTTGAGTTTCGAAGTCGGAGACTTTGTTTATCTGAAAGTGTCACCGATCAGAGGAGTCAGAAGGTTCGGAGTCAAAGGCAAGCTAGCACCCCGCTACATTGGACTGTACCAAATTCTCTCAAGGCGTGGAGAAGTGGCCTATCAGCTCAGCCTGCCAGAGAATTTGTCTGTTGTGCATGATGTTTTTCATGTGTCTCAGTTGAAGAAGTGCTTGCGTGTGCCAGAAGAGCAGCTGCCAGTGGAAGGTCTTGAAGTCCAGGAGGACTTGACCTACGTTGAGAAGCCAGCGCAGATCCTTGAGGTTGTAGACAGAGTCACCCGAAGGAAGACCATTAGAATGTGCAAAGTCAGATGGAATCATCACTCTGAGGAAGAAGCAACCTGGGAGCGTGAAGATGATCTGATGGCTAAATACCCTGAGCTCTTTGCTAGCCAACCCTGAATCTCGAGGGCGAGATTCTTTTAAGGGGGATAGGTTTGTAACACCCTGAATTTGGGGGTAGAATTTTTTCTTCTTTTCTCTCACCAAATTCGGGCGTTACCCTTTCTTTTTCCCTTTTTCCCCTCGCTAAGCCTTGATCTTTTCCAAAGTTATAGCGAGAATTAGCTCGACATCTTGTGTAACCAAAACCTAGAACTATTTTTGTTTGTTGCATCATGCCAGATTATGCACTCTTTTGTTTGTGGTTGAGTGAAGTGGAGAACTTGGCATATAAAAATATGGAAATTAGAAAAAGAAAAGCCTTTTCTTTTCTCTCTCCCCTCCCTTCTCCCCTTTTGGCCCAGCCGCCCCCTTCCCCTTGGCCCATGCGGCCCAGCCGCCCCTCCCCCGCCGTGGGCCGGCCTAGCGGCCCAGCCGCGCGCCCCCTCCCCCTCCTTTGGGCCCAGCCGGCCCAACCGCCCCCCTTCTTTTTTTTCTTTTCTTTTTTTCTTTCTTTTTCCAAAATCTCTCTCCCTCTCCCTAACCCTAACCGTCGCCGCCTCCCCTGCCCTAGCGCCGCCGCCGCCCCTTCCCCCCCGCGCCGCCGCCGTCCTCCCCCTCCGGTGAGGCCCTCCCTCCTCCCTCCTCCCTCCCCCCTCCCTCCTCCCTCCCCTCCCTCCGGCGCTCCCCCCCGCGCCCCGTCACGCCTGGCCCCGCCCCCGCCCCCGGCGAGCTCGGCCCCGGCTCGGCCGCCCCCGCCCCGGCGTTCCCCGCCCCCCGCGCGAGCCCCGCTCGGCCGCCCTCGGCCGCCCCGCGCCCGGCTCGGCCGTCCCGCGCCCGGCCTCGGCCGCCCCTGCCCCGCCTCGGCCGCCCCGCCCCTGGCGAGCTCGGCCCCGGCTCGGCCGCCCCCCGGCTCAACCGCCCGCCCCCGTGCCTCGGCTCAACCGCGCCCCCGTCCCCGACCTCGGCCGCCCCTGCGCCCGGCCTCGGTCGTGCCCCCACCCGTGCGCCGTGCTTGCCCGCTCGCCCCGCCGTGCCTTGCTCGCGTCGTGTCGGCCCCGGCGTGGCCTCGAGTTCGGCCCAGCGTGCCTAGGGCGCGGCCTTGAGCTCGGCTGGCGCGCGGCCCCGACGTGCGCACGGTTAGTTCGTGGCGTGTGTGTGCGACCTCGCGCGCGCCCGCGTAGTGCGCAGTGCCTTGGCGCGACCCGTCGTGCCCTCGTCTACCCCCCCCCCCCGTATCCTATGCGCGCTAATCCCGTTGTTTATATTAATAAGATAGGAGTCTCAATTTGGAAATCGGTTACGTTAGTTAATTTGTATAGCTAATCATCTATCTCATTCAAGGTTAATCTACTAAAAGTGGTCACGCTTACATTAGTGCATGTAGCTAATTCTTATCATTGAAGCTAAGTAGAGCTAGAGCACGTAACGTCTAGCTATTTATCAACCCGTAGTGCGTCTCGGGCATAAGCTTTAACTCTCGCGAGACCTTTCCCCGCCTCTTTCTAACCATGGTAAATTCATCATCGTATGTGATATTCTATGCATATTTACCTTATTTGTTCTCTTGTATGGTGTACTGTTTGTTTCCTAATTTGAATGGATGGATGTATGTATGCTTGCAATCGCATAGAGAACGATCCGGTTGAAGAGCCCGAGGAACTCGCAGGAGAAGCCCCTGAGCAGCAGTCGGTTGGTGGAGGCAAGTGTCCTTTGACCTATCTCTGTCCTATTCATTCTTTAATTCACCTCCCGCATTACACATTTATACCTAAGGATTGACTAGCTTTTGATATCCATGTCCTTGTTTACCTATTTGGGTTGGATTATTATTGTTTAGCTTTATGCTATTGCTCAACTCTAATCAATGAACATGATGAGATTATCTATGATACGCTGTTTTCCCCTCTCTTATTATGATATTGTACTTGTGGTCTTTAAGGGGGCTCGAGCAGTTTCTCGAGTGCCTCTCCGTAAGGACCTGTTCTATGGATGACCGCCCGGGAAAACAGTGCAACCATGAGGGTGGAGTGGGATGCCCTTAGCTGAATAATTAGAGGATCTAGGGTGTAGTTCGCTTAGCCGTTGTGCCGTCAATGGGGCTCGGTGTATGCGGCTCGCTCTGCCAGGGTTGATTTGTCCCTTGGGGAGGAGTGCGGTACATTTAGGAAACCTAACGGGCGGCTACAGCCCCGGGGAATCTCTGTAAAGGCTACGTAGTGATGCCCTGCTGGGTCACCTTGGTAGTGACCAATGGAGAGTCATGATCTCCGGGCAGAAAGGGAATCACGGCTTGTGGGTAAAGTGCACAACCTCTGCAGAGTGTTTGAAAACTGATATATCAGCCGTGCTCGTGGTTATGAGCGACCAAGGGAGCTCCAATGATTAGTGGTACTTGATCAGAGACATTTTGGTTTACAGGTGGCAATGAGACTGATGGTTTTGGTTATGTCTATGGTGCTGGTAAGTGGTATTCTTTCCGTTTGGAAAGGGTACATCGGGCTAATAACTTGGGTTAATGCTAAAACCTGGCTTTCTACTAGTAAGTAATAATCTGACCAACTAAAAGCAACTGCTTGACTTACCCCCACATAAAGCTAGTCCACTACAGCCAAACAGGATACTTGCTGAGTATGTTGATGTGTACTCACCCTTGCTCTACACACCAAAACCCCCCCCATCCCTAGGTTGTCAGCATTGCAACCACTGCTCAGGCGAAGATGAAGCCGTGGAAGGAGACTTCCAGGAGTTCCAAGACTACGACGAGTTCTAGGCGTGGGTTAGCGGCAACCCCCAGTCGGCTGCCTGTGAAGGCCGCGGTTATCTACGTTTCGTTTTTGCACTTTGATTTATTGTAAGGACTATGTGGACGTCTCAGACGTATGGTGTAATCGACTACTATTTCCCTTTTAATACTATTTTGAGCACTGTGTGATGATGTCCATGTTATGTAACTGCTGTGTACGTGAATAACTGATCCTGGCACGTACATGGTTCGCATTCGGTTTACCTTCTAAAACCGGGTGTGACAAAACCCTCAGGGACTATGGCTACAAATTGAGCAAAGTCTCTCCATGTGACAATGAGAGTGCAATCCGCATGGCGAATAATCCCATTGAACACAGCCGCACTAAGCACATAGACATTCGGTATCACTTTCTAAGGGATCACCAACAAAGGGGGATATCGAAATTGCTTATGTAAACGCCAAAGAACAATTAGCCGATATCTTTACCAAGCCTTTAGATGAGAAAACCTTTAGCAAACTTAGGAATGAGCTAAATATATTTGATTCTCGGAATTTTGATTGAAACATTGCATACATAGCTTATTTATATACCTTTGATCACATCTCTTTCATTTTGGTACAAATGCATATTTCTTATTATTCTTGTGCCAAGACTACGACTAATGTGTTTCCAAGTATGTTTGTATACTAAGTCGTAGATTGAAAGGGAAATGGAGACTTCGATGAAGACAAGGCTTCCACTCCACTCTAACAGTATCACTTATCCTTCGCCATTAATCCACAACACTCTCCAAACTGGTATAATTCTTCACTCTTATTTACTTATATCAATGGGGAGAAAGTAATGAGGGCTCTCAAAAGTCTCTGTTTTTGGCGATTAATGCCAAAGGGGGAAAAATATTAAGCCCAAAGCAAAAGGACCGCACCACCACCTAAGTTCAAAACTTTCAAGAATCTTTCAAATTGGTATTTAAATGTGTTTGATCTTTTCAAATTGGAATTTTTAAAAATTGGTAAAACCCTATTGAACACTAAGAGGAAAATTTCATTCAGGGGGAGTTTTGTTTAGTCAAAGGAAAAACATTTATTTCCTTATTTCATTTTTTATTTTCTCTTTCTTTGCTTTATTTTCTTATTTCCTTCATTTTCCTTATTTTCTTTCTTCCCTGCCTTCAATCATGTACAAGGCGTCAATCACGTATGCTGGCGTCAATCATGGAATAGACTAAGTCATGGGTTTTTTTTAGTATGGTTTGACAGAAACACATATCATGTTATTGAACCAGATTGTGTCTTATTTATCTTCCGTGAAATATGTAACTCTTCCCTCTGTCATGCACTAAGTAATTAAAAATGAAGTGTGAGCTAGTGTAATGTATTAATGTATGTTTGGTAGTTCCAAAATTTTAATTTGAAATTAAAATAAAAATATCTCCCATATTTATTTGAATTAGATGACATTTATACGGATCAAACATTTCAAATAATATTTTTCTTAAAATAAATATTTTGTTTGTCGCTGCATGCTGGAGCATTATTTTTGCCTGTGTGAATTTAAATTCACATCTAAAAATTAGAATTGGAATTAAACTCTTTTCTAAAAAAATCAAAAAGGTTTTTTTTATTTGTGCGCTGATTTTCTGATCCGGTCGTTAGAACCGTCTTCCCTGAGTTCTATCAGGACTTTGTTCCTTGTACGCGCACACTGTTGGTGTTTAGTCCCGATGACGCACTACGGGGTAACCCACACAGAGCTTTTGGGAGGACGACGACGTCGATTGGTGCTCGATGATACGTGCAGGGGCACGTCACAACATGGGGTATTTGTATAGGTTCGAATTGCGCAAGTGCGTAATACCCGTCTTGTGTGGTGCTGAGTATTGGATTGCTATGAGTTCAAAGATTACATGTGATTGTGGGAGGTGGAAGATGAAGTTGCATATCAATCTAATGGAGTGTTCTCTCTTTTTTGTAGGGGTACCTCTGCAGCCTTATATAACTAACTGGAGAGATATCCCTTTATAGATCATTGAGTCCACTCGAGTCTACTTTCTCTTGTTGTATGCCTATTCTTTCGGTGTTTGGTTGCCTTCTCCGGGTTATCATCTGAGTGATTTGGCACTCAAACGTGCTCAGGACGTGTCTTTAGAGTTCAGGTGATCCCTCCGTGGGACACGCGAGGTGATCCCTCCGTGGGACACGCGCACCACCGCTATACCCGTGCAGTATTCTTCAAGATTTTCAGCTATCCCGCACACCGTCACTTCGGTTAGTTTTTGTCCCACCTGGGTGAGGCCCACTGTGCGCCCTATTGGGCGACTTATCAGGGGGCTATCAGGTGGCCCATGGAATGTATCTGCGCCTTAGTGGCCCATTGGATATCTATCTCCACAAGCCCCCAAGGCTCAAGCGAATTTTCGAGGACAATAGGCTCGAGACTCCAAGAATAAACTCTGTTATTTGATGGTCTTTGAGTGTAGCTTCTTTTCCCATGCTGTAGGTGCACCCAATAGATGTAGCACTCGAGCCTTGAGTTGAGTTGAGTTGAGCAACAATCAACTCGATGGTCCATGGGATCTTTTCTTTAGAGGATCATTTTATTGGCCTGGTTGTGAGCAAATCGAGTTTTTCGCTAAACGACATCTAGGCGACTGAATTTAGCTTGAGGGAGGTTTGACCAACTAAAGCTTACTCGACTAAGACCTATTCGTCTGGGTCGTGTCTGGCCATGGTCCATTGAAATTGTCGACTAATTTCAATCGATAGAGGCCTAGTTGACTCAGGTTTGATCGACCAACTCTTGTCGAGCTTGTGTTTGTCTTCTTGTGAAATCGCCATTATATTGCTGATATTTTTTGGTTTGGAGTTTTCCAGAAAACCCAAACTTGGCATCCAATGGATGTGTACGTCGTCTTGTCCGTAGAGTAGTTTCTTGAGCTGATAGGACGTAATGATGTGTGTGAACAATTCATTTACTGACCTATGATGTCGTATTACGCCATGTTTTGCTAGAAGCATGTCGTTTCTTGGAAATTTAAATGACTTGATGGCTTACGACTGTTTGTTGTACAGATGGAAGACAAAAGGGCACCCTTCTGCTTCTTTAAATAAGCCAATCATCCGTTGTGTACTTCTTCACTCGTCTTTGCTTTCACTTTCTTGCTATCCCTTTCTCCACCCGAAACCCCCAATGGTGGGAAGCAAGAGCGGCAAGGGCAGTGAGAAATGCAAGAGAGGCAAAGGTGGTAAGAGGAAGCAGCCTCCGACCGTGCCGTCGGAGGACTTCGACGACTCCGAGTACTCGGAGGAAAAATTCTCTTCCGGGGATGAGAGGACCCTGCCACCGACTCCTCGCTCACCATCATTTGTCTGCACAGATGACTTCATGGGGTGGAGAGAGCCTACATTCAGGTCATCGAGCGAGTAGTGCTTGATGGCTCGGATGACTCCGAGGAGGAGGAGGATAGGTACGAGGGAAACGACGAGGGCAACAAGGACGACAAGGTCAGCGATGGTGGCAAGGTTTGGTGGCAGCAAGGTCAGCGATGATGATAGTGGTGACGATGGCAAGGGCGGCAGTGTGGCGATGGTAAGTGTAGCGACAGTGAAGGTGACAGCGACAGAGCTGGTGGCGGGTCGCCACCAGCTTAGGTTAGGTAGCTTGCTGTAGTGGTAGTGGTGGGGTGTATTTTGGGCCAGTTCATAATGAACTGACTGTTTATGTAAAAAGAAGACAGGTTATGCATGCATGGAACTCTATTTATATGTTTGGGTTTGAAAAACTCGTTTGGTTGTTTTCTTTTGCCCTTGTTTTTGTGTTCCAATCCGCTGGTCCTGAGATCGTGTCTGGTGGTTTTAGTCGGTCGACTGAAAATCCGAGTCACAACGTTATAATAGTTTCCCAATCGGGAGGTGAGCGATCAGTTGATATATTTGTTCAGTCCCCTTGTTTGTGCTTAAAACCCTAACTCTGCTTTCGCTACGATCCCCAGCTCAAAATTCGCTTGTCGGCTGTGACTTCGCTCTTAATTCCGCATTTGTGAGGAGCACCATAACACCCAAGAAGAAGAAGCAAGGGCCCTCGATGACCATCATTCCTCCCCTCGAAGCTAACTACCCACTCTCTTTGTCACACCCAAATTTAAGGGGCAAAATCGGATGCATCTCATATGTACGCCAAAGAAGATCAACACAAACAATGATTTAGTGTATAGAGATGAATGTCACAAACTTTATTACATAACGAAAATGTCTTACAAAATAACTGATAATAAATAAATCGAACTAATAATATTATTTCCTCGGCGCATCATGCTGACTGGGAGACGACACCTAGACCTCGTCGTAATAGTCCTCCTCTGGGGCACCTGCTCTTCACCTGTTGGGGGGGGTGATCGCAAGAGTGAGCTCACAAAAGTTCATGGCTCAACAGGTGTGGGGAATAATGTGCATGAGCTCACTTACGGTGGGGGCTTATGTATAGTGTAAGGCTAATCAACAAATAATGGTTAAGGCTGAGCATTGCTTTCATAAGTTGGTCAAATTTTATAGCAGTTAATAAGTATAAGTGTATACCAGACCAATAAAATAAGAGATCTCAATTATAATCAATCCCACAATGCAATGCATATGATAGATTAAGTTTACTTCCATAAGTTAATTATGCGAGAGTCCTGAGTCGATCTTGACCGTGAGCACGACTGATATACGAGTTTTACGCTCTGCAAAGGTTGAGCATCTTTACCCACAAGACGTGTTACCCATTTTCCAAGGGGTCTAGAAATCCCATTCATCTCTATAAGGATACGATACAGGGTAGCACTACGAGGCCTTTCCAAAGTTCCACTAGTTCGAGAAAATCTGCTACAGATTCAAGAAGAAGGAAGCATAGGAATCTCTCGTCCGAAAAGCTTTATGGATAGTCTGACCCAAGAACCTCCCTATACTCTGCAGCGACGCACTCCCCGCTTGCCCTTTCGGGTAAGGTAGTCTCTCCCTAGCTTTCCTAATTACTTGGCTAAGGGAATCCCATTCCACCCTTGTGGTAGCACTGTTATCTCAAGTTAAGCTCCATGTTCTAATTAACACCATAATCTTATCATGAACATTAAATAATATAATTATAATAATAAAGCATGATCATGAATCATATGTATCTTAACACCTAAAACCACATAGAGCAATAGCAGATACTACCCAAAAGTTCAGTGGTAAGTAAGGTGTGAAGTAAACCAAACTAGGATAACCTATTAGGTCCCATCAAATTTATCCTAAGCATGTCATAGTGATTATAAAGAACATTATTAGGTAAAGAAGAGTGGTCAAGGGCACAACTTGCCTTCAACGAGCTCCTGCTCAGTATCTTCAACCTATTGAGCTCCGGGCACCTCGATCACTTGTTCGTCTACTAGCAACAATACAAACAAACATTGCATAGGAGAAATTAACATCGCACCAAACATGAGAGAATAATGCATAACAACGTTCTACACGTCGTAACAAGATCGTAGGTTCTGGAACTACTAAAATCGGAGTTATGGTTATAAAGGTATGACTTTCTATAGTTTTATGTGATCAAATAGTGGTAATTGTATATTCTATGTTAATTAGGGGCATTCATGTGAAATGGGATTACTAAGAAATAGATGATTCATCTCCAATCTAAGTTATAACTGGATTGAGACCAAATTGAAATACTGAAAGGGAAATGTGCCCTTGGGCCATTTCTAAGTATTTTGGTGATTGAGTGCCAACACATGTGTTAAATTATGAATTTGTGTACATGGATGAACAAGGTGCAAATCATGAAGTAAAGGTATGTTTCTAAGCCTTAGTACATTGGTTTTGTGGACTAACATGTTTGTCTAAGTGTTAGAAACAGCAAGAAGAAAAAGAGAAAAGGGGAGAGAATGACTTGGCTGTGTGCAGCCAAGTCCCTGCTCGGTCTGGAGCACCGGACTGTCCGGTGTGCACCGGACAGTGTCCGGTGCGCCAGACCTCCTCGGCGCGAACTGGCCGCTCTCGGGAATTCGCCGACGGCGTACGGCTAAAATTCACCGGACTGTCCGGTGTGCACCGGACTGTCCGGTGAGCCAACGGTCGGCCAGGGCCAACGGTCGGCCGCGCAATCCGCGCGGGACACGTGGCCGAGCCAACGGTCGGGAAGGAACACCGGACTGTCCGGTGTGCACCGGACATGTCCGGTGCGCCAACTGAGCGCAGATCTGGAGCAGCCAGCAACGGTCAGAAGTGCTGTTTTTGGAAACAAATCGGGCACCGGACAGTGTCCGGTGTGCACCGGACTGTCCGGTGCGCCACGAGACAGAAGGCAAAGATGGCCTTCCAGATTTGTTCCCAACGGCTCCTAGCTGCCTTGGGGCTATAAAAGGGACCCCTTGGCGCATGGAGGATGTACCCCAAGCATTCCTTGAGCACTCTTGATCACTCACACATCAATCTTGCGCACTTGGTTGACATTCTAGTGATTTGAGCTCCGTTCTAGTGTATTAGCCTCTTGAGCTCAAGTCTGGGTTTTGTGTGTGCGTATTCGCTGTGATCTCTTGTTGTGTGTGAGTTGCTAATCCCTCCCTTACTCCGTGATTCTTTGTGAACATCTTTTGTAAGGGCGAGAGGCTCCAAGTTGTGGAGATTCCTCGCAAACGGGATTGAGATAAGAACAACAAAACACCGTGGTATTCAAGTGGGTCTTTGGACCGCTTGAGAGGGGTTGATTGCAACCTTCGTCCGTTGGGACGCCACAACGTGGAAGTAGGCAAGCATTGGCTTGGCCGAACCACGGGATAAACCACCGTGTCCCTCTGTGCTTGATTCTTGTGGTATTGTGTTTTGTTGAAGACTTCACCTTAGCCACTTGGCATTAACTGTGCTAACGCTTAACAAGTTTTTGTGGCTTAAGTTTGAAGTTTTTACAGGATCACCTATTCACCCCCCCCTCTAGGTGCCCTCAATTGGTATCAGAGCCGTTCTATTCACAAAGGGACTAACCGCCTGAATAGATGGATCCTAAGGGGAAGGGTATAGTGATCAACGACAAAGAGAAGGAGACCTTCGTCAACGAGCCGAAGGACGACAAGCCTACCGACTCCGGCTCGGGTCAAAGACAAAAGGATGGGAAGAAGAAGAAGACCAGGCGCATCAAGGAGATCATCTACTACGACAGCGACGAGTCTACTTCTTCCCAAAAGGATGAGGACCACAACGACTACGAGAGGAGAAAACCGGTTAACTCGAACTTTTCCTTTGATTACTCTCGTATTCCGCAAAGTTCACATTCTCATTTGCTCTCCATTCCACTTGGCAAGCCCCCACACTTTGATGGAGAGGACTACGGATTTTGGAGTCACAAAATGCGTAGTCACCTATTCTCTCTCCATCCTAGTATATGGGAGATTGTAGAGAGTGGAATGCACTTTGATAGTTCGGATAGTCCCATGTTCATTAATGAACAAATTCATAAAAATGCACAAGCTACTACTGTTCTTCTAGCTTCCTTGTGCAGGGATGAATACCATAAGGTGAGCGGCTTGGACAACGCCAAGCAAATCTGGGACACCCTCAAGATTTCTCATGAGGGGAACGACGTCACCTTACTCACCAAGATGGAGTTGGTGGAGGGCGAGCTTGGACGGTTCGCGATGATAAGGGGCGAGGAGCCAACGCAAACGTACAACCGGCTCAAGACCCTTATCAACAAAATAAGAAGCTACGGGAGCACGCGATGGACGGACCACGACGTCGTCCGCCTAATGCTCAGGTCCTTTACCGTACTTGATCCTCATCTCGTGAACAATATTCGTGAGAATCCCAGGTACACGATGATGACGCCCGAGGAAGTGCTTGGAAAATTCGTGAGCGGGCGGATGATGATCAAGGAGGCAAGATACGTCGACGACGCGTTGAACGGACCACTCCACGAGCCTCAACCCATTGCTCTAAAGGCAACGAGGAGCAAGGAGTCGCTACCTAGCAAGGTGGCGCAAGTTGAGGCGGCTGGCCTTAATGATGAAGAGATGGCTCTCATCATTAAGAGATTCAAGACGGTGCTTAAAGGTCACAAGGGACAACCAAGCAAGACCAAAGCCAAGGGGAAGCGCTCATGCTTAAAATGCGGTAAGCTTGGTCATTTCATTGCTAACTGTCCCGATAATGAAAGTGACCAGGAAAAGGGGAACAAAAGAGAGAAGAAGAAGCAATACAAGAAGGCAAAAGGCGAGGCGCATCTAGGAAAGGAGTGGGACTCGGATTGCTCCTCCTCCGACTCCGACAACGAAGGACTCGCCGCCACTGCCTTCAACAAATCGGCTCTCTTCCCCAACGAGCGTCTCACTTGCCTTATGGCAAGGGAGAAGAAGGTGAGTATTCAAGACTCCACTTATGCTTCATCTAGTGATAGTGAGTCTAGTGATGATGACATAGATTATTCTTGCTTGTTCAAGGGCTTAGATAGATCTAAGATAGAGAAAATCAATGAATTAATTAATGCATTGAATGAAAAGGATAGGCTTTTAGAAAAGCAAGAAGATTTATTGTATGATGAACATGATAAATTTGTAGAGGCACAAAAATCATATGCTTTAGAAGTGAAAAGAAATGAAATGCTTTCTAGTGAAATATCTTCCTGTCATGAAACCATTTCTACCTTAAGAAGTGTTAATATTGATTTAAGTGCTAAACTAGAAGTAGCTAGTAAATCAAATTCTTGTGTTGAACATGTTGAAATTTGTACTAGGTGTAAGGATTTTGATGTTAATGCTTGTAGTGAACACCTAGTTCTAATTTCCAAATTAAATGATGAAGTGGCTAGTCTTAATAACCAACTTAAGACTAGCAAGAATGAAGTTGATAAAATAAAATTTGCAAGGGATGCCTACACGATTGGTAGACACCCCTCAATTAAGGATGGGCTTGGCTTCAAGAGGGAAGCCAAGAACTTAACAAGCCATAAGGCTCCCATCTTCGTCAAGGAGAAGGGGAAGGCCCCGATGGCTAGTAATACTAAAAAGAATCATGCTTTTATGTATTATGATAGGAGACATGCTAGAAATGCTTATAATCATTTTGATTCATATGCTTATGATTCTCATGCAATGTTTGCTTCTAGTTCTTCTTATAATCATGGTAGAGATATGTGTAGGAGAAATGTTGTACATATGCCTAGGAGAGATATTGCTCATGTACCTAGAAAGAATGTTATTCATGCTCCTAGGAAAGTAGTGAATGAACCTTCTACCATTTATTATGCTTGTAATGCTCCCTTTGCTATTTGTAGAAAGGGTAAGAAGGTAGTTGCTAGGAAATTAGGGGCTAGATGCAAGGGAGAAAAATCTTGCATTTGGGTCCCTAAAGATATTTGTGCTAACCTTGCAGGACCCAACATGAGTTGGGTACCTAAGACCCAAGCCTAAATTTGCCTTGCAGGTTTATGCATCCGGGGGTTCAAGCTGGATTATCGACAGCGGATGCACAAACCATATGACGGGGGAGAAGAAGATGTTCACCTCCTACGTCAAGAATAAGGATTCCCAAGATTCAATTATATTCGGTGATGGGAATCAAGGCAAGGTAAAAGGGTTAGGTAAAATTGCAATTTCTAATGAACATTCTATTTCAAATGTATTCTTAGTGGAGAGTCTTGGATATAATTTGCTATCTGTTAGTCAATTATGTCAAATGGGATATAATTGTTTATTTACAAATGTAGATGTGTCTGTCTTTAGAAGATGTGATGGTTCACTAGCTTTTAAGGGTGTACTAGACGGCAAGCTTTATTTAGTTGATTTTGCAAAAGAAGAGGCCGGTCTAGATGCATGCTTAATGGCTAAGACTTGCATGGGCTGGCTGTGGCATCGCCGCTTAGCACATGTGGGGATGAAGAATCTCCACAAACTTCTAAAGGGAGAACACGTGATAGGTCTAACCAATGTTTATTTCGAAAAAGATAGACCTTGTGCAGCTTGTCAGGCAGGTAAACAAGTTGGAGGAGCACATCACAGCAAGAATGTGATGACCACGTCAAGACCTCTGGAGCTGCTGCATATGGACCTCTTCGGACCCGTCGCCTATCTAAGCATAGGAGGAAGTAAGTATGGTTTAGTTATTGTTGATGACTTTTCCCGCTTCACTTGGGTATTCTTTTTGCAGGATAAGTCTGAAACCCAAGGGACCATCAAGCGCTTCCTCAGGAGAGCTCAAAATGAGTTTGAGCTCAAGGTGAAAAAGATAAGGAGCGACAACGGGTCCGAGTTCAAGAACCTTCAAGTGGAGGAGTTTCTTGAGGAGGAAGGGATCAAGCACGAGTTCTCCGCTCCCTACACACCACAACAAAATGGTGTGGTAGAGAGGAAGAACAGGACGCTAATTGATATGGCGAGGACAATGCTTGGAGAGTTCAAGACCCCCGAGTGCTTTTGGTCGGAAGCCGTGAACACGGCTTGCCACGCCATCAACAGGGTCTACCTTCACCGCCTCCTCAAGAAGACGTCATATGAGCTACTAACCGGTAACAAACCCAATGTATCGTACTTTCGTGTTTTTGGGAGCAAGTGCTACATTCTAGTAAAGAAGGGTAGAAATTCTAAGTTTGCTCCCAAAGCTGTAGAAGGGTTTTTATTAGGTTATGATTCAAATACAAAGGCGTATAGGGTCTTCAACAAATCATCGGGTTTGGTTGAAGTCTCTAGCGACGTTGTATTTGATGAGACTAATGGCTCTCCAAGAGAGCAAGTTGTTGATTATGATGATGTAGATGAAGAAGATGTTCCGGCGGCCGCTATACGAACCATGGCGATTGGAGACATTCGGCCACAGGAACAGGATGAACGTGATCAACCTTCTTCCTCAACTACGGTGCATCCCCCACCTCAAGACGATGAACAGGTTCATCAAAAGGAGGCGTGTGATCAAGGGGGAGCACAATACGATCAAGTGATGGAGGAAGAAGCGCAACCGGCACCTCCAACCCAAGTTCGAGCGATGATTCAAAGGGATCATCCCGTCGACCAAATTCTGGGTGACATTAGCAAGGGAGTAACTACTCGGTCTCGATTAGTTAATTTTTGTGAACATTACTCTTTTGTCTCCTCTATTGAGCCTTTCAGGGTAGAGGAGGCCTTGCTAGATCCGGACTGGGTGTTGGCCATGCAGGAGGAACTTAATAACTTCAAGCGCAACGAAGTTTGGACGCTGGTGCCTCGTCCCAAGCAAAATGTTGTGGGAACCAAGTGGGTGTTCCGCAACAAACAAGACGAGCACGGAGTGGTGACAAGGAACAAGGCTCGACTTGTGGCAAAAGGTTATGCCCAAGTCGCAGGTTTGGACTTTGAGGAGACTTTTGCTCCTGTGGCTAGGCTAGAGTCTATTCGTATCTTGCTAGCATATGCCGCTCACCATTCTTTCAGGTTGTACCAAATGGATGTGAAGAGCGCGTTCCTCAACGGGCCAATAAAGGAGGAGGTGTACGTGGAGCAACCCCCTGGCTTCGAGGATGAGCGGTACCCCGACCACGTGTGTAAGCTCTCTAAGGCGCTCTATGGACTTAAACAAGCCCCAAGAGCATGGTATGAATGCCTTAGAGATTTCTTACTTGCTAATGCTTTCAAGGTTGGGAAAGCCGATCCAACTCTTTTTACAAAGACATGTGATGGTGATTTGTTCGTATGCCAAATTTATGTCGATGACATAATATTTGGTTCTACTAATCAAAAGTCTTGTGAAGAGTTTAGCAGGGTGATGACGCAGAAATTCGAGATGTCGATGATGGGCGAGTTGAACTACTTCCTTGGGTTCCAAGTGAAGCAACTCAAGGACGGCACCTTCATCTCCCAAACGAAGTACACGCAAGATCTGCTGAAGCGGTTTGGGATGAAGGACGCCAAGCCCGCAAAGACTCCGATGGGAACCGACGGACACACCGACCTCAACAAAGGAGGTAAGTCCGTTGATCAAAAAGCATACCGGTCAATGATAGGATCTCTACTTTATTTATGTGCTAGTAGACCGGATATTATGCTTAGCGTATGCATGTGTGCTAGATTTCAATCCGATCCTAAGGAGTGTCACTTGGTGGCGGTGAAGCGAATTCTTAGATATTTAGTCGCTACGCCCTGCTTCGGGATCTGGTATCCAAAGGGGTCTAACTTTGACTTGATTGGGTACTCAGATTCCGACTATGCTGGATGTAAGGTCGATAGGAAGAGTACATCGGGGACGTGCCAATTCTTAGGAAGGTCCCTGGTGTCATGGAACTCTAAGAAACAAACCTCCGTTGCCCTATCCACCGCTGAGGCCGAGTACGTTGCCGCAGGACAGTGTTGTGCGCAACTACTTTGGATGAGGCAAACCCTCAGGGACTTTGGCTACAATCTGAGCAAAGTCCCACTCCTATGTGATAATGAGAGTGCTATCCGAATAGCGGAAAATCCCGTTGAGCACAGCCGCACAAAGCACATAGACATCCGGCATCACTTTTTGAGAGACCACCAGCAAAAGGGAGATATCGAAGTGTTTTATGTTAGCACCGAGAACCAGCTAGCCGATATCTTTACCAAGCCTTTAGATGAGAAGACCTTTTGCAGGCTGCGTAGTGAGCTAAATGTCTTAGATTCGCGGAACTTGGATTGAATGGTAGCATACATGTATTTATGCTTTTGATCATGTTCCCTTCTGCATTTTGTTGCTTATTATGGTGCTCAAGTTGTACAAACACTCCCTGGACCTCACAAGTCCGTTGCAATGTGATGCACATGTTTAGGGGGAGATGTGTTACAACTTGACCCTTTGAGACTAACCATATGTTTGAGTTTGCTTGTGTTAGTCACAAAGGAGAATTGAAAGGGAAAAGGTGGACTTGGACCATGAAAGACTTCCACTGCACTCCGATGAAGGGTAACTTATTCCAAGTCCATCTCATGAACTCTTATTGCCATTTGCTCTTAATTGAAGATTTTGGTGAGGCAATGGGGTTATAGGGCCAAAGTTGATCCCGTTTTGGTGCTTGATGCCAAAGGGGGAGAAAATAAAGGCCAAAGCAATAAATGGATCAGCTACCACTTGAGAGATTTTGAAAATAGTACAATAGAGTTTTTGGTTTGTCAAAATTCTTATGTTGTCTCTCTTATCAAAAGTTGGCTTCTTGTGGGGAGAAGTATTAATTATGGGAAAAGGGGGAGTTTTTGATCAAACTCTTTTGGAATGATTCTCTTTATGCTTCAACATGTGTGTTTGACTTAGAGATAGAGATTTGAGGTTGATTTGCAAAAACAAACCAAGTGGTGGCAAAGGATGATCCATATATGCCAAAATTGATTCAAAATAAATTTAAGTGTTATTTGAATTGAGTTTGCACTTGTTCTAGTGGCTTTATGTTGTGTTGGCATAAATCACCAAAAAGGGGGAGATTGAAAGGGAAATGTGCCCTTGGGCCATTTCTAAGTATTTTGGTGATTGAGTGCCAACACATGTGTTAAATTATGAATTTGTGTACATGGATGAACAAGGTGCAAATCATGAAGTAAAGGTATGTTTCTAAGCCTTAGTACATTGGTTTTGTGGACTAACATGTTTGTCTAAGTGTTAGAAACAGCAAGAAGAAAAAGAGAAAAGGGGAGAGAATGACTTGGCTGTGTGCAGCCAAGTCCCTGCTCGGTCTGGAGCACCGGACTGTCCGGTGTGCACCGGACAGTGTCCGGTGCGCCAGACCTCCTCGGCGCGAACTGGCCGCTCTCGGGAATTCGCCGACGGCGTACGGCTAAAATTCACCGGACTGTCCGGTGTGCACCGGACTGTCCGGTGAGCCAACGGTCGGCCAGGGCCAACGGTCGGCCGCGCAATCCGCGCGGGACACGTGGCCGAGCCAACGGTCGGGAAGGAACACCGGACTGTCCGGTGTGCACCGGACATGTCCGGTGCGCCAACTGAGCGCAGATCTGGAGCAGCCAGCAACGGTCAGAAGTGCTGTTTTTGGAAACAAATCGGGCACCGGACAGTGTCCGGTGTGCACCGGACTGTCCGGTGCGCCACGAGACAGAAGGCAAAGATGGCCTTCCAGATTTGTTCCCAACGGCTCCTAGCTGCCTTGGGGCTATAAAAGGGACCCCTTGGCGCATGGAGGATGTACCCCAAGCATTCCTTGAGCACTCTTGATCACTCACACATCAATCTTGCGCACTTGGTTGACATTCTAGTGATTTGAGCTCCGTTCTAGTGTATTAGCCTCTTGAGCTCAAGTCTGGGTTTTGTGTGTGCGTATTCGCTGTGATCTCTTGTTGTGTGTGAGTTGCTAATCCCTCCCTTACTCCGTGATTCTTTGTGAACATCTTTTGTAAGGGCGAGAGGCTCCAAGTTGTGGAGATTCCTCGCAAACGGGATTGAGATAAGAACAACAAAACACCGTGGTATTCAAGTGGGTCTTTGGACCGCTTGAGAGGGGTTGATTGCAACCTTCGTCCGTTGGGACGCCACAACGTGGAAGTAGGCAAGCATTGGCTTGGCCGAACCACGGGATAAACCACCGTGTCCCTCTGTGCTTGATTCTTGTGGTATTGTGTTTTGTTGAAGACTTCACCTTAGCCACTTGGCATTAACTGTGCTAACGCTTAACAAGTTTTTGTGGCTTAAGTTTGAAGTTTTTACAGGATCACCTATTCACCCCCCCCTCTAGGTGCCCTCAAATACCACACTTAGCTTCTAATCAGATAAATTAATCTACTAAACACAGTTAAATAAATACCTAATTATAAAAGTATGTGAAATTGTACAAACAATGTTGTTACTGCGTAGTGAATATGTATACTATGCTAACGCAAGTAGAATGGATCAATTTGGAGTTCAAACGAATGAGTTATAAATTAAATAAGCTTTGAGATAAATTTTTATACTAGAAAGTCGAATTTTCAGATTCGTTTTACAAAAAAAAAATATTCTCCATGGATGGTGGCTATTATTTCTAGAAAGGCCTGGGGTTCGTTTGCAAACAAAAGGACTTATTTCTAATGGTTCTATACTCTGCGTGGACCACAGGTTTATTAGCTAATTCCTCAGGGTCATGTGGGGAGCAGACATATTCTCTACAAAAAAAACGTATAAACATTTGATGGGTCAGGCCCAGGTTCACCGGATCTACAGATCACTTTGGAAAAACAAGTGTCAACCAAAGCATAAGGTCTTTTTTTGGCTTTGGTTAAGAAACAGACTCAATACAAGAGATATGCTGAAACGGAAAAATATGAACCTTGAATCCTACACTTGTGAGAATTGCATCTGGCAAAAGGAAGAAACTCTCTATCATCTTTTCCTCAGATGTAATTTTGCAAAGGCTTGCTGGACTTCTATTGGGTTGACGTCCCCCAGAATTGCTAATCCTGAGGACGCTGCAGTTAACCTAACACAACAGCTCAATGTTCCATTCTCTATGGAAATTGTCATTCTCATGATCTGGAGCATTTGGAAAACCCGTAACGCGTGGCTTTTTCAGAATGAAGCCCCGACTGTGCAGCATTGCAAAAATGAGTTTGCTAGGGAACTTCATCTTATCATGCTGAGGGCTAAAGGCCGTTTTGATTCGACAATTCCTGCATGGCTTCAGCTTTGGCAGTAGAGCTTGCCTCTTTTCCTTTTTCCTTTTTGCTGTTTGACTGCTTTATCCTTTGTAATCTTCTTTTCTATTTGCTTCTAACTCTGTTGTTTTAAAGTTTTAATAAAATTTTCAGTAGGGCTCGCCCCTCCTGTCCTATCAAAAAAAAATTCCTCAGGGTCTCTTTTACGAAACTACCACCGCCAAAGGGTATCATCGCATCACCGCCGTTGGATCGACAATCTGCGACCCAGATTAGGTCACGTGACAAGCGAACCGGTACGACACGCCTGCCATCTGATCAGAGATCGACGGACGCGATTTTAAATAAACTGAGTCTAATCTCACTCGCACATCACCCAATCGACAGCCTAGATCTAACCTAGTTGAACGTGAATGTAATTCTAATCCCAGACTCATCTCCACAGATCAACGGCTAAAACGTTCTCATCTCTCACCCCGGCCACGCACGGTGGCGCCCGAGCAGGGACGGCGGCGTCATAGCCGGCAACCCCAGATTCTCCACTCCCAGGCTTCAAACTCAATGCGGAAGGATCTACGGGTTACGTGAGAGATAGCGAATAAGATGGAAGAGTTCTCACCGGCATGTAGATCCTTGCCCACAGAGAGCAGCAGTTTCGCGGCGGTGGTCCATCAATGACGAGGAATTCTAGGTTGACGAGCCCCCGATTCCATCGTGAAAGTCCACGGAGATTCACCCTACACCCTGTTGAAACCACCCAGATGAGCACCAATGCCAAGCGGCGACCCACGATCGATGGCGACGCGTGGCGGCTCCCTCAACCCGCTCTCTCTGGTTTTAGCGTCTCGGCGTGGTGCAAGGCGCGTGTCAATGGTACGGACTTGCGGTGGCAAAGGCATGGGCGAACAATGTGGGTGGGTCTTATACCCAGGAGTCGATCTTAACTACCTCCCAGCATCGCAGATCTGGCCGGAGCTGAACAGAAAGCCCACTGCGAAGTGGGACCCACCCGCAGCCGCACAGGTCATGGCCGAGAGAGGGGTATTTAGGGATGGCAGTGGGTAAGGTACCCAGTGGGCACACGAAGCCATACCCATACCCACTAGGAAAAAATTGACTCATACCCATACCCACTACTCATCATGGGTACAAAATTACGCCATACCCATACCCACCATGGGTAGCGGGTACCCATCGGGTACCCATACCCATTAACATTACGATAGACATGATCATTTGAATCGCAATAATAAGTACCAGCATAACAAATGCATCGAACCCAACATAATTTTATCACATGTTCAACAATATTCAACATTAAATGGCAACATCATGCCTTCAAATCACACAAAACATAGCATTGATTCTATAAAACTGTGGACAAAATCATGCCTTCAAATCTAATTGTGGGAGACGGGAGACCTGGGTCACTGGGTGTGGGAGAGTGGAGACCTGGGCGAGGGCAACTAGCCGACCTCCGACCGCCGATTGCGAGCTGCGGCGGTGCGGCCTAGTGACCTAGTGGTCGGCTGGCGGAGTGGCGGTGGTGGATGGGAGGATGGCTTGGACGCCTGGAATATGGATGGTCCATCTGGCGGCTGGCCTGGTGCCTGGTGCGTGGTGCCCTGGTGGCCGCGTTAGGGTCTTAAGGTTAGCAAATAGCGAGAGCAAATTCATTTTATATGAGACATACGTGTCATATATTAGCGGGTACCCATCGGGTAGCGGGTATGAGGCAACAGAGAGCATACCCACGCCCACCGTACCCGCTGGGCATAACAAATGATCCAATAAAATACCCATGGGTATCAAAATCCGACATACCCGTGCCCTAATATGGTTTTTACCCATCGGGTTTTGGGTTTCGGGTACCCATTGCCATCCCTAGGGGTATTGTTGGATTGGGGCCCACGTGCCAGCGACAAAGGAGAACAACACATCCGACGGCTAGGACAGACACATGGTCCCCACCTATCGGTGCGCGTGGGAGCCAGGTTAGGTCGGCACGCGTGAGGGAAAAGTTGGGCCGCTGTGAGATAGGGGAAGTGGGCCGGCTCGAGGTTTCGGCCCAACGGCCGATTTCTCCTCTTCCTTTTCTTTCTTTTTCATTTTCCAGAATTCAAACTAATTTCGAATTTTAGTTTTGGATTTCAGATTTAAAATGCACAATAAAATTCCAATGTGAATGTAACGCTTACTGTCACTTCGATATTATTTATTTTACTTCATATTGTTTGCTTGTGGAAGGGGTAAATTACTTGATCAAAGTTTTCTTCCTAGATTTTGATTTCCATATTCAAATCCAACTAACGTTCAAACTTCAAAACTAAATCTTCCAAATAAATGCACTAATAAATAAACACCAACATGATGCATAAATTCATATATTTACTTAGTATGTATTTAAAAAAGGAAAATATGCCTCACAGATAAAGCATTAACTAACATAAATTCTCGTTTTATTTTGCCAAGAACTAATTAATGCATTAACACTATATATATATATATACACTAACTATTAAGAGAGTACTGTAGACTGCCCCTGCCTCCTGGCCCGCCCGCCCCGCCTACCCGCCGCGACAGTCGCGATCTGCCCGCTCGCCCGCCCTCCGACGTGCTCGCCAGGTCCAGGATGAGCTCCATCCTCGCCACCCCGCACAAGGGCCAAGTCACGCGCCTCCTGCCCCCCATCGCTGGTGGCTCCGGCTCCCACGACGGTGACATCCCGTCGCACGCCTCCCGGCCCCCCTCACTGGTGGCCCCAGCCCCGGCGACACACGGAGAGCGAAAAGGATGGGTCTCCGGCGCACCGCCGGATCCCTCGTGCTCCGCCTACCTTTATCGCCACCGTCCCCGTTCTTATCTCCCATTGAACCTTGCAGCCGGCCGGTCACTCCGCCTACTCAGGTACGCATGCACACCTCTTCCCTCTGCCGCTCCCGTTGCTTTAGCAACTAGCTCCGTCTCCACCTTTATATACTTGGACTCCCCTGCAACTCTGCAGAAGTAATATTTTAAGAGAGGCTGAATAATCAAAGACCCTCTTCTGGTCCAAACATAGAGCATAAAGAAGATAGCAATCTGGATAGTATACATACTGACAGTAAAAAAAAGACTTATATGACACCATCCATTACTTTTTTTGTATACATTCATATATAGCTACTTGGTTTGTGTAAAATAACTGAATTTGGCACACTACACTAAAGAAACACAGATTCTGAACTAAATAATTATTTTATTTTTTAAGTGAAGGTTCAGTGTCTTATTGGGATAACGATGGTGGATAGATTCAGGAAGGGACGGTGTACTGTTTTGGGTGGTTTTATTTCTCTGATTGGCTGTCTGTTTTGTGCGGTGGCTGCAAAATTTTCTCTATATAGCACTGTAGCTATTGAATACTTGTCTTATGCTGCAGCAGCAACAGCGGTGTAACAAGCGCATATTAGGCTTGAATTGTGTATTTTTTGTATTTAGGTATTAAGAAGTAGCTATCTCAAATATCTCTGAACTCAAGTGACTGTCCCGTTCTCTGACCATACAAGAATTGGCAAATTTTTGGAAGTGTTTCTGACCTGCTAAAGTATGCAAGAGGGAACCTTCCCATGGGAGATCAACTTCTATGTTGTCCAGCATAATAGAGAAGTCATTAGCTGCTTCTTCTGTACTTAATTTCTTATAAGCAGTGACAAGAAAACTTCTTCTGATGTCATTAGCTCTGCATAGAGACTGAAGGAATCCTCACCATGTCGAGGATACAAGCAAATCACTAAAAAACAATCCTCAGGTTCCGAATTGTGATGTGAAAACACCGTCAAAAGTGGTTAATGAAATATCACCCACTTTTACTTTTGCAGATCCGTCAAAAGGCTCAAGTATAAGCTTGTTAAAAACTTCTGGTGTGAGAGAATTGTTGAAGCTAGATCCTGAAAATGTACTGCCAAATCAGCTAATAAATGATTACATAAGAAGGAAGGATATGGCCCATGTTAGTATTTTATTAAGCCATCATTTGTATGATGATGTTGTCAAGCGTTAGAAGAAGGTAATTATATTTCTATATATATTCTTGTTAGTAATCATCACTTTGAATGAGACATATTCCTAATGACCTATGTGGTACGAATAGGAGGTTGCGAAGCATTTTTAATGGCCGATGCAACACACTTTGTTGCAGATAGATTTTGCCTCGCAAAGAATATACTAGAAGCAATAACTATTGGCAAGCCAATAATTACATCAATGTGGCTTGAAAATTGTGGACAAGCAGGTTGTTATTGATGAGAGGAAGTATATTCAGAGGGATGAAATAAAGGAAAAAAAGATAGGTTTCATCATGCCTATATAATTGGCCTCAGCTTGTAAACACCATCTTCTGCTGGTATTGTGAATTTTGTAATCATATTTTATCAATGTCTGTCCTCGATTCATTCTTTACTGAAAATTTATTTACAGGGAAAACGAGTCTTTGTAACATCAAATGTGAAACCAAGTCATGTAGTGGTGACTAGCTTGGTTAAAGCATCATCAGGGCTGGTCAGCCATATCTTATTTTCCCAAAATATTTTAAACTTTTGTTTGTGTTTGAAATTTAAATTACATGTAAACAATGACTAGATTAGTTATATATTACTCACTTCATTCCAAAATATAATTCGTTTTAGACTAAATATATATTCATTAATTAACCTATGGATATAGTATGTGTGTCTACATTTATTATTATTTATTTGAATGTGTATGGGAAAAAGAGGGCTAGAACAAATTATATTTTGGGATAGAGTAATTGTTTTGTAGGAAACAGTAAAGGGTCTCTAATGGTTAATATGTTAGATATAGGTTATTCACAAAATATAAATACTCTTACTTATTAGGAATGGCTTGTTGTGAAATCTTTTTTGTCACCATCTTTGCAATTTGTATCAGCAACAACGTTCTAAAACAAATAAACTAAGGCAACCTGGTGCACTAAAATTTGAATCAAATGGTTATCAAGTAAATGGTTGATGGATCCTTTTATATAGGTAAACATTAGTTTTTTCTTGTATGTGATAATAGCAATTGTATGTTTATTCTTACCGCTCTAAAGTTGAAAAACTTTAGAGTAGACATCCTTGTCTTATGAAATTCTTTAGCATTTTCAACATGCTTCATGGTTTATCAACCAAATTTGGTCTTCTCCCATGGATATATTGCTTTGTCACTAGCAACTGTGAGAAGCAATGTAAAGATACTTGCGGTATAATTTTATTTGTATCAATTTAGTTTTGTATAGGTTGTTGCCAAAGAATTTGAGATATTGGGGTCAATAATATGTGGTGTTCGTTTTTATGTAAACGTTGTGCACTAAAATTTTGTCGAATTTTTGGTATATCGTCGCAACGCACGGGTACCTAGCTATATATATATGATCGAGGTAATGGAAGCACTGGACTTCGATTAGTAGGGGAAGCCCCAGCTAGGACGCGGATAGGCCACGACCCGCGTGATTGCGTCTGCATTTATGCTGGTATAACCTAATTATAGAATTTGCATATGTTAGGGGCCTTCGTCTTCCGAACGTCCTCAAAAACTTAACTAACATGTTTTTTAGTATAACAGACTGTTACAGGAGCCTTCGGCTTTGAGATGAAAGTGTGCATGGTATGAAGGTGTGGTCTGAAGGAAGGACAATCTAGATCCGAAGCTGTGCTGAAGAAGCTTCGGCTTAGCACAATGACGATGGTGAAAGGCGAAACCGACTTAAAGGAGAAAAGACTGTTTAGTCCTCGTTAACTTGTCTTATGGTCAACAGTAAATATCAGGGACATGAATGTAATTTTGTCCAGGTTGTGTCTTGTGCCTATAAATAGATGAACAGTAACACCGCACTGTTCACGCTGACTTGTAATCGCTCTCGTGTCACTCCCGCTTGTTCACCTTCTGTCAAGCCGAAGGTACAAATGTATATAAATGTTATTGATGTTTATCCATGTTTATAAAATAAGAATATAAATGATCCAATATTTTGAAATGACTGTTCATATTCTCTTTGTGTTTTATGTCTCTGTTTACGTCCTTGATTACTGAAATGATGAAGGTATGCCCTTCATGACCTTCGTCTGAAGATCATTGTATCCCAAGGGAGATAATGTTTCGAACGACAAAGGTCTTTAATCGTTAACAATTGTGTTGCTTTGTTCTTGGTGTATAGCATCCGAGAACAAGGACCAACATTGGCGTTCACCTCCGGTAAACTCATTCAACCTCCTTTGGCAAGCATCGACCTTCGTCATGCTGCCGAAGAAGACAGCAGGGCCAGGGGCTGCACTGCAGCCACTGGACGTTAATCAGGAGACGCAACGCGAAGCTAGGAACCAGAAGAGGAAGGCTACCAGCCCAACACCTCAAGAGGAGGAACTGAACCAAGAAATCAGGGACCTCAAAGCTATCCATCAACAGGTTCAAAAGAAGAGAGAGAAAATGCTTCGACTCGCCGATCTCCAGAGGAAGATTGATGAGGCCACCGAGGAAATGCGTCACCTCACCCAAGATGACCAAGACTGAAGGCCCCAACACAGAGAGCTTCGTCAAGAGAATTCATACAACGATGATGAATGGTATGGTGATTTTCATCATGACAATTTTACTTTCGATGATGCTTCTACTTTGGCAGCAGAATTGTAGGCTACTCTATGACCCACATCATACAAACCACCTCAGCTTCCTATATATGATGAGCACTCAGACCCGAAGCAGTTCCTAATGAGCTACGAAGCAACCATATCTCCATATGGGGGCAATACTGCAGTCATGGCGAAATCCTTTGTCATGGTAGTCAAAAGCGTAACACAAACTTGATACTCTTCTCTCAGGCCAGGGACAATCACATCATGGCATAAGCTCAAGGATATGCTAGTCACTAGCTTCCAAGGCTTTCAGACGAAACCAGTCACTGCTCAGCCTTTGTTTCAGTGCACGCAAGACCATGAGGAGTACCTTCAAGCGTATGTCTGAAGGTTCCTACGTCTAAGAGCACAAGCGCGTACAGTGCCCAATGAAATTGTTGTTGAGGCCATGATCAAGGGGCTTCGACCAGGACCTAGAGCTCAATATTTTGCTAGGAAGCCCCCACAAACCCTGGAGAAGCTCCTTCAGAAGATGGATGAGTACATCCTAGCCGATAATAATTTCCGCCAAAGGGAAGAAGCATACAGGTTTTCTAAGATGACCAGAGGCTTCGGACGAAGAATTCACCCCAGGCACGTCAGGTCAATCCATATTGCCAACCCAAGTGATGATAGAGGAAGTCAACCCCAAAGACAACAACACAGCTGCCAATCGTCAGGGCCACAACAAAGCTCCTTCAGGCCACCAGCTCCAAGAGGCAGAGGGGGCAGAAGCTTCGGTGGAAGATACGGAGATCAGCCTAGGAGACTTTTTTGCTTGTTTTGTGGTGAAGACAAAGGCCACACCACAAGAACGTGCCAAGTCACGATTCAGAAGCAGAAAGAGATTGCCGAAGCTGAAGCACGACAGAATCAGCCGAAGCAAGTCCTACAAACTGCTTCATGCTATTCTCCCTATGTCCCAGAGTACGTAGGTAATCAACAGCCTACGACCTCTATTGCTTCGGCAAGCCACTCTGAAGCTTCCTAGGCCCAGCTTCCACCACCACCACCGCTAGCACCTACTCTGGCCCGAAGCCAATAGCCAGAAGGGCACCGACATGCTCAACAGCAGCGCGATTTTCGGGAGGAGTCCGAAGCTCGCACAGTCAATAGCACTGTGCTTGAATCCAAGCACATCTACTGAAGAATATCCTGCCTCTGGTGCATCTTTATCTTTTCTGCCATTTTATTTTTCTTGTATGAAAAACAATTCACGAAGTATTGAGTTCTGGTTTCATGTAATAATATTGTACTCACATCATCAAGTGGAATGTTTCCTCTTAACAAGACTCTGAAGCTATAAAAGTCATCCCTAAGGGAGCGCCGTAAGTTCTGAAGCTACAAAAGTCGTTCCTAAGGGGCGCAGAGTAAGTTCTGAAGCTCAAAAGTCGTTCCTAAGGGATTGCAGAGCTAAAATACCACCGAAATAGAAGGTGAAGAAGCTCCAAAGTCGTCCCTAAGGGGATGTAGAGATTAAATGCCATCAAAATAGAAGGTGAAGAGCTCCAAAGTCGTTCCTAAGGGGATGCAAGGCTTAAATGCCACTGAAATAGAAGGTGAAGAGACTCCAAAGTCGTTCCTAAGGGGATGCAGAGTCTGAGAGTGTTTCCGTGTGGATGTGTCTTTGGCATAAACATCATGCTGCATCATATCATTGCATCATCCCACATAGCATTACATCATACATCATACCGCATCAACAACAAGAATCGAGCATGAAGCAAACCTTTGGCAGTTACATGATGAATGAAAGTGTGTCGGAGCACGAAGCAAACCTTCGGCAATTACAATCTTATCAGGAAAATTTTTGTCGACAACAATATCATACAACAACTTTGTTATAGAAGGGCTCTTTTCTTTACTAAGCATGAAAAGAAGGGAAGGTGTTTTTTCGCCAAAGGCTCAAAAATGGTATGTACGCAAATTTCATGCATCGCAAAGAAATATATTACATTAAAATACACATAGATATACAATGTTTAACTTGTACGCATATTACATCACACAAATGTTCAATTTTCTAGCTACACAAAAGTCTAGTCTTCCTTCAAAATTTTCTCTGCAGCTTCGTTCAGAAGTTTGTTGACAACTTCGTCAACAGCTTCTTTAGCAATTCTTATAGTTTACAGTGCCGCCTTCATTGCTGGATCAACTTCAGGATCATAGAGCTCAGGTGGCGGAGAAAGTTCAGTTAGAGTAAAGGTAATAAGTTGTTAATCTGAAGCCAGAAAAAATACTAAAGCTTTGAAACAGTTAGAATGCTTATGCGCCTAGCGCGCTCGGCAGCCTCTTTGGCTCGCTTGGCTTCTTCTCAAGCTTCATGAGTTCCTTTCTCATTCTTCTTTATAGCTTCGGTGACCAATTCTCGACCGCCTTTCATGCAAACGTTGGAGTAAAATTTCCTGCCCAACAGAGTCGCCTCAGCCGAAGGATCCTTCGTGTTCTCCACGGTGAAGATAGCCTCCGTCTGGGTTGTAGCTTTAACATGTTCACAGCCAGATTTTTCCAAAATTGCTGCAACCCCTCTGGCACCAGCAAAAGCGCAAAAATCACCGCGGTCGCTGAGGATCTCTTCAAAAGCTTCAACTTCTTCACCGATCCATTCGATAATCCCTTCGGGATCGCCTCTAATAAATTTTTGCTCGGATGAGTAAGCACCCACCTTTGCAAAACTATCTTTTAGCTTCTTGGCACAATCCAAGGATTTTTCGTAATATATTTCTTTTGATTCCCGAAGCTCGTCTATGTTCTTTTGCAATCTTGCGCTAGTCCACTCGCTTATTTCCTGCTTTGCCTTAGCCACTTCGAAATCTTCATTCTTTTCGGCAAGCTTTTTCTTTAAATCTTCAATTTCGGCTCTATGAGCTTCGGACTGCGTGGCAAGATTGGCTTCACTAGCCTTGACTCTGTCCACCAAGGAAAGCAGAATTTTGTCCTTCTCTGTAGCTTCATTTCTCAGTCTGATAACCTCTGACCGAAGGTTGCTAAGGGCTATCTGGCAACTTTCATCCTCAGCATTCTTCTGTGCTCTCAAAGCGTTGCTCAGAATTAAGCCCTGCACGAAGAAGGAAGACAAAGGATCAGCACAAGAATAAAAGACAAAAAATAATCTATTTATGTCTATAACTTTTGTACCTTTAGACTATTGTACGCAAGACTGTCTGTGAGGTCATCCTTTGACATAGCAGAGAGGCCAACTTCAAGCTTCGAAAATCCCATATTCTTCGCCATCTCTCGATAGACAGATATTTCCTTGTTGTCCGGGAGATAGTATAGAAAATCATCTTCGTCGGTGCCATTGTACTCCAAGGCCCCCTTTGGGTACTTCAACTCCCGGGCGTAGTGTTTGGCTTCCGCAATTTCCTCTTTAGACAACCTTTTACCCGAAGCATGTCGAATAATAAAGTCAAGATCTTCAAAAGGTGCTTCGAGAGTAGTAGATTTAACTTTCTTGGGTGCGTCTTTTTTTCTCCAGAGCCAAACCAACGTTTGAAGATTCTTGTTCAGTTCTCTGCTCAGCGCCAGCAGGCTCTGCTTCAGTGGGCACTGAGGGCCCAGCTTCGGTTTCAACGCGAGCTGTAGCAACTTTGGCAGTCTCCTTTGCAGGAGCAGCGTCCAGCACGCTTGCCATCCTCCTCCTCTTGGGAGTTATTGCTAGAGCTTTCAATACCTTCAGCAATTCTGGCTCTAGTGACGGACTCAAGATTTTTGGTAGCCCTGCCGTTTTCTCTCGCTCTGGCTCTTCAGCTGCCTTTCCTTTGGCTTCGGCAGCATGTTTCCAAGTTTCGGCCAACTCGGTTGCAGGAACCTTTGGCACTCCATCCAATTCTTCCTTAGAGCCGGCAGGAGCAGGCCGCCCTGGCTCAGCAGTGGAAGTAGTCCCTTCGCCAAGCTTCGGCACCGTGGCCGTTTCAATATATCTAGGTCAGTGCGTTAAAACCTTAATCTTTTTGCCCTTCGGCGCAGTAGAGATGGTCGAAGTAGCAGTTTTCCTTTTCTTTCCCTGCTTTCGCGAGGGATAAGTATAGTCTGGATACACGAAGCCGATAACGTCGAAAACTCTGTTCAACCTTTTCTTGCCTCGTCCCCCGAAGGCTAAGGTCATGGCATCATCTTCGGCTCTCGTGTACGCCCTAAGAAACTCATCGCTAGTCGTCTTAACACAGGTCAGCCAATCATCACTTGGCTCATCAAACTGATCTCTATATCTGAAGGTGTATTTCAAATAAACCAAACCACCTTGACTGGAACCGGCAGCAGTCTCCTTCGACATCTCCTAGTCATTCACAAGAGGCCACACTCTGTAGGCTATGTGCTCCTGGACTAGGTCTCTTGTGCCAATAAAGGCGCAAACATTGTTGAAAGCCTTCTGGCATGCTTCGATATCGTTCCCAAGCGCAGTAGCTGGCCTTCTGATGCCGAAGCGAGACCAGATAGGGCGTTGAATAATTCCCTTTATGTCTTCCCTTTCAATCAGATTATTCTTTACATAAAACCATTCCTCCATCCAGGCCCCTGGCCACCTTTTCCGAAACGTTGGAACTGGATAACTTACATCAGAACAAGGAACGAAGCCATAACAACCAAAATTATTGTGATACTGCTCCTTGCGAGTGGCCTTCGTCTCATACAGCAGCTCGTGCATGTTACAGAAGCAATTTGCGCTTGGCTCTAGCCCTTGGCTCCTCACGGCGCAAACAAAAATACCCATCCTGATTATAGCTTCGGGAGTAATCTAATGAAGAAAGATTTCAAAAGACTTTAACACTTCAACTAGAAATTTGCTCAATGGAAACCGAAGTCCTGCCTTCATGAAGCTCCTCTAAACAACAACTTCATCCTCCTCGGGTGCAGGGGCGGCGCTGTCCCTCCTAGCCCTCACAATAGACATATCACAAAAATATCTTCCCTTCATAGCGTCAATCTGACTCTGTTTGACAGACGACTTTCCGAAGATAGTATGCCTCGGCCGCTAAGGCCGATCTTCGGCATCTTCGTTCCCGCTTTCCACATCAAAGTTCTCGCTATCATCAGAACCCTCAGATAACCTAGCTAATATTTCATTCGTAATCTTTTCTGTGTTTGTCTTTTCCATAGCCTCGTAAAACCCAGCTAGAGCAGGGTCCACAATCTTCTTCTCCTCAGACATCTTCCTCTCTTCAGACATCTAACGAGCACTTGCGAAAATGACGAAGCTCACAAATCAAGCAAAATTTGACAGAGCAAGCAATTTCAAGCTTGAAAAATAACACAAGCAATTGAGATGGCGCAACAAATGTTGTCACCGCGGGTTCCTATTTATATGCCTAGTGCATTGCAACTTGGCGGGCCCTACATATCATTGACTTTCGCTATTCTAGCGACGGGAAGGTGTTTTTTCGGACCTTCGGCTGAAGGCCTTCGTTCACGTCGCAGTCTGAATTTGTTAAGTACAAAAACAAATTAATACTGCGAGGGGTTACTGTTGGGGGCCTTCCTCTTCTGAAGGTCCTCAAAAACTTAACTAACATGTTTTTTTAGTATACCAGACTGTTACAGGAGGCTTCGGCTTTGAGATGAAGGTGTCCATGGTATGAAGGTGTGGTCTGAAGGAAGGACAATCTAGATCCAAAGCTGTGGCTGAAGAAGCTTCGACTTAG
The DNA here is from genome assembly GCA_029449295.1 of Zea luxurians. NCBI lineage: Eukaryota > Viridiplantae > Streptophyta > Magnoliopsida > Poales > Poaceae > Zea > Zea luxurians. The sequence goes on from JAOPSE010000416.1 coordinate 426,681, forward strand.
CACAATGACGATGGTGAAAGACGAAACCGACTTAAAGGAGAAAAGACTGCTTAGTCCTCGACAACTTGTCTTATGGTCAATAGTAAATATCAGGGACATGAATGTAATTTTGTCCAGACTGTGTCTTGTGCCTATAAATAGATGAACAATAACACCGTACTGTTCACGCTGACTTGTAATCGCTCTCGCGTCACTCCCGCTTGTTCATCTTCTGTCAAGCCGAAGGTACAAATGTATATAAATGTTATTGATGTTTATCCATGTTTATAAAATAAGAATATAAATGATCTAATAATTTGAAATGACTGTTCATATTATCTTTGTGTTTTATGTCTCTGTTTACATCCTTGATTACTGAAATGATGAAGGTATGCCCTTCATGACCTTCGTCTGAAGATCATTATATCTCAAGGGAGATAATGCTTCGAAGGACGAAGGTCTCTAATCGTTAACAATTGTGTTGCTTTATTCTTGGTGTATAGTATCTGAGAACAAGGACCAACAATATATACCATGCAACGAATCTGGGAAGACAATTCACCTATGCCCGCGTCAGCATTTATACCGGGATAAACAGATTGAATAATATGCATAAACCATGCAAAAAGAATCTGCTGGCGTGCAAATCACGTGGGACGACTTTACAAGTTTGTTCAGTGTTTATGGCTACATAAGAACATGAAAGTAACAACATAAACCATGCAATATCGTGACGTCATACCATTTATGCTATTGTATATACATACCAGTGTGTGCATAGATCTGGGTTGGTTTGATATTGAAAAAGTAGTGCTGTAAAAGTATCGTAACCATTATACACATATCAACAACTTACACAGCTACACATAGTAACATAGTTTGCACATTATGGCCCCGCCCCCGCCCCCGACGAGCTCGGCCCCGGCTCGGCCGCCCCCGCCCCGGCGTTCCCCGCCCCCGCGCGAGCCCCGCTCGGCCGCCCTCGGCCGCCCCGCGCCCGGCCTCGGCCGCCCCTGCCCCGCCTCGGCCGCCCCGCCCCTGGCGAGCTCGGCCCCGGCTCGGCCGCCCCCCCGGCTCAACCGCCCGCCCCCGTGCCCCGGCTCAACCGCGCCCCCGTCCCCGACCTCGGCCGCCCCTGCGCCCGGCCTCGGTCGTGCCCCCACCCGTGCGCCGTGCTTGCCCGCTCGCCCCGCCGTGCCTTGCTCGCGTCGTGTCGGCCCCGGCGTGGCCTCGAGTTCGGCCCAGCGTGCCTAAGGCGCGCGGCCTTGAGCTCGGCTGGCGCGCGGCCCCGACGTGCGCACGGTTAGTTCGTGGCGTGTGTGTGCGACCTCGCGCGCGCCCGCGTAGTGCGCAGTGCCTTGGCGCGACCCATCGTGCCCTCGTCTACCCCCAGACGCCCCGTCTACCCCCCGTATCCTATGCGCGCTAATCCCGTTGTTTATATTAATAAGATAGGAGTCTCAATTTGGAAATCGGTTACGTTAGTTAATTTGTATAGCTAATCATCTATCTCATTCAAGGTTAATCTACTAAAAGTGGTCACGCTTACATTAGTGCATGTAGCTAATTCTTATCATTGAAGCTAAGTAGAGCTAGAGCACGTAACGTCTAGCTATTTATCAACCCGTAGTGCGTCTCGGACATAAGCTTTAACTCTCGCGAGACCTTTCCCCGCCTCTTTCTAACCATGGTAAATTCATCATCGTATGTGATATTCTATGCATATTTACCTTATTTGTTCTCTTGTATGGTGTACTGTTTGTTTCCTAATTTGAATGGATGGATGTATGTATGCTTGCAATCGCATAGAGAACGATCCGGTTGAAGAGCCCGAGGAACTCGCAGGAGAAGCCCCTGAGCAGCAGTCGGTTGGTGGAGGCAAGTGTCCTTTGACCTATCTCTGTCCTATTCATTCTTTAATTCACCTCCCGCATTACACATTTATACCTAAGGATTGACTAGCTTTTGATATCCATGTCCTTGTTTACCTATTTGGGTTGGATTATTATTGTTTAGCTTTATGCTATTGCTCAACTCTAATCAATGAACATGATGAGATTATCTATGATACGCTGTTTTCCCCTCTCTTATTATGATATTGTACTTGTGGTCTTTAAGGGGGCTCGAGCAGTTTCTCGAGTGCCTCTCCGTAAGGACCTGTTCTATGGATGACCGCCCGGGAAAACAGTGCAACCATGAGGGTGGAGTGGGATGCCCTTAGCTGAATAATTAGAGGATCTAGGGTGTAGTTCGCTTAGCCGTTGTGCCGTCAATGGGGCTCGGTGTATGCGGCTCGCTCTGCCAGGGTTGATTTGTCCCTTGGGGAGGAGTGCGGTACATTTAGGAAACCTAACGGGCGGCTACAGCCCCGGGGAATCTCTGTAAAGGCTACGTAGTGATGCCCTGCTGGGTCACCTTGGTAGTGACCAATGGAGAGTCATGATCTCCGGGCAGAAAGGGAATCACGGCTTGTGGGTAAAGTGCACAACCTCTGCAGAGTGTTTGAAAACTGATATATCAGCCGTGCTCGCGGTTATGAGCGACCAAGGGAGCTCCAATGATTTGTGGTACTTGATCAGAGACATTTTGGTTTACAGGTGGCAATGAGACTGATGGTTTTGGTTATGTCTATGGTGCTGGTAAGTGGTATTCTTTCCGTTTGGAAAGGGTACATCGGGCTAATAACTTGGGTTAATGCTAAAACCTGGCTTTCTACTAGTAAGTAATAATCTGACCAACTAAAAGCAACTGCTTGACTTACCCCCACATAAAGCTAGTCCACTACAGCCAAACAGGATACTTGCTGAGTATGTTGATGTGTACTCACCCTTGCTCTACACACCAACCCCCCCCCCCCCATCCCTAGGTTGTCAGCATTGCAACCACTGCTCAGGCGAAGATGAAGCCGTGGAAGGAGACTTCCAGGAGTTCCAAGACTACGACGAGTTCTAGGCGTGGGTTAGCGGCAACCCCCAGTCGGCTGCCTGTGAAGGCCGCGGTTATCTACGTTTCGTTTTTGCACTTTGATTTATTGTAAGGACTATGTGGACGTCTCAGACGTATGGTGTAATCGACTACTATTTCCCTTTTAATACTATTTTGAGCACTGTGTGATGATGTCCATGTTATGTAACTGCTGTGTACGTGAATAACTGATCCTGGCACGTACATGGTTCGCATTCGGTTTACCTTCTAAAACCGGGTGTGACAAAACCCTCAGGGACTATGGCTACAAATTGAGCAAAGTCTCTCCATGTGACAATGAGAGTGCAATCCGCATGGCGAATAATCCCATTGAACACAGCCGCACTAAGCACATAGACATTCGGTATCACTTTCTAAGGGATCACCAACAAAGGGGGATATCGAAATTGCTTATGTAAACGCCAAAGAACAATTAGCCGATATCTTTACCAAGCCTTTAGATGAGAAAACCTTTAGCAAACTTAGGAATGAGCTAAATATATTTGATTCTCGGAATTTTGATTGAAACATTGCATACATAGCTTATTTATATACCTTTGATCACATCTCTTTCATTTTGGTACAAATGCATATTTCTTATTATTCTTGTGCCAAGACTACGACTAATGTGTTTCCAAGTATGTTTGTATACTAAGTCGTAGATTGAAAGGGAAATGGAGACTTCGATGAAGACAAGGCTTCCACTCCACTCTAACAGTATCACTTATCCTTCGCCATTAATCCACAACACTCTCCAAACTGGTATAATTCTTCACTCTTATTTACTTATATCAATGGGGAGAAAGTAATGAGGGCTCTCAAAAGTCTCTGTTTTTGGCGATTAATGCCAAAGGGGGAAAAATATTAAGCCCAAAGCAAAAGGACCGCACCACCACCTAAGTTCAAAACTTTCAAGAATCTTTCAAATTGGTATTTAAATGTGTTTGATCTTTTCAAATTGGAATTTTTAAAAATTGGTAAAACCCTATTGAACACTAAGAGGAAAATTTCATTCAGGGGGAGTTTTGTTTAGTCAAAGGAAAAACATTTATTTCCTTATTTCATTTTTTATTTTCTCTTTCTTTGCTTTATTTTCTTATTTCCTTCATTTTCCTTATTTTCTTTCTTCCCTGCCTTCAATCATGTACAAGGCGTCAATCACGTATGCTGGCGTCAATCATGGAATAGACTAAGTCATGGGTTTTTTTAGTATGGTTTGACAGAAACACATATCATGTTATTGAACCAGATTGTGTCTTATTTATCTTCCGTGAAATATGTAACTCTTCCCTCTGTCATGCACTAAGTAATTAAAAATGAAGTGTGAGCTAGTGTAATGTATTAATGTATGTTTGGTAGTTCCAAAATTTTAATTTGAAATTAAAATAAAAATATCTCCCATATTTATTTGAATTAGATGACATTTATACGGATCAAACATTTCAAATAATATTTTTCTTAAAATAAATATTTTGTTTGTCGCTGCATGCTGGAGCATTATTTTTGCCTGTGTGAATTTAAATTCACATCTAAAAATTAGAATTGGAATTAAACTCTTTTCTAAAAAAATCAAAAAGGTTTTTTTTATTTGTGCGCTGATTTTCTGATCCGGTCGTTAGAACCGTCTTCCCTGAGTTCTATCAGGACTTTGTTCCTTGTACGCGCACACTGTTGGTGTTTAGTCCCGATGACGCACTACGGGGTAACCCACACAGAGCTTTTGGGAGGACGACGACGCCGATTGGTGCTCGATGATACGTGCAGGGCACGTCACAACATGGGGTATTTGTATAGGTTCGAATTGCGCAAGTGCGTAATACCCGTCTTGTGTGGTGCTGAGTATTGGATTGCTATGAGTTCAAAGATTACATGTGATTGTGGGAGGTGGAAGATGAAGTTGCATATCAATCTAATGGAGTGTTCTCTCTTTTTTGTAGGGGTACCTCTGCAGCCTTATATAACTAACTGGAGAGATATCCCTTTATAGATCATTGAGTCCACTCGAGTCTACTTTCTCTTGTTGTATGCCTATTCTTTCGGTGTTTGGTTGCCTTCTCCGGGTTATCATCTGAGTGATTTGGCACTCAAACGTGCTCAGGACGTGTCTTTAGAGTTCAGGTGATCCCTCCGTGGGACACGCGAGGTGATCCCTCCGTGGGACACGCGCACCACCGCTATACCCGTGCAGTATTCTTCAAGATTTTCAGCTATCCCGCACACCGTCACTTCGGTTAGTTTTTGTCCCACCTGGGTGAGGCCCACTGTGCGCCCTATTGGGCGACTTATCAGGGGGCTATCAGGTGGCCCATGGAATGTATCTGCGCCTTAGTGGCCCATTAGATATCTATCTCCACAAGCCCCCAAGGCTCAAGCGAATTTTCGAGGACAATAGGCTCGAGACTCCAAGAATAAACTCTGTTATTTGATGGTCTTTGAGTGTAGCTTCTTTTCCCATGCTGTAGGTGCACCCAATAGATGTAGCACTCGAGCCTTGAGTTGAGTTGAGCAACAATCAACTCGATGGTCCATGGGATCTTTTCTTTAGAGGATCATTTTATTGGCCTGGTTGTGAGCAAATCGAGTTTTTCGCTAAACGACATCTAGGCGACTGAATTTAGCTTGAGGGAGGTTTGACCAACTAAAGCTTACTCGACTAAGACCTATTCGTCCGGGTCGTGTCTGGCCATGGTCCATTGAAATTGTCGACTAATTTCAATCGATAGAGGCCTAGTTGACTCAGGTTTGATCGACCAACTCTTGTCGAGCTTGTGTTTGTCTTCTTGTGAAATCGCCATTATATTGCTGATATTTTTTGGTTTGGAGTTTTCCAGAAAACCCAAACTTGGCATCCAATGGATGTGTACGTCATCTTGTCCGTAGAGTAGTTTCTTGAGCTGATAGGACGTAATGATGTGTGTGAACAATTCATTTACTGACCTATGATGTCGTATTACGCCATGTTTTGCTAGAAGCATGTCGTTTCTTGGAAATTTAAATGACTTGATGGCTTACGACTGTTTGTTGTACAGATGGAAGACAAAAGGGCACCCTTCTGCTTCTTTAAATAAGCCAATCATCCGTTGTGTACTTCTTCACTCGTCTTTGCTTTCACTTTCTTGCTATCCCTTTCTCCACCCGAAACCCCCAATGGTGGGAAGCAAGAGCGGCAAGGGCAGTGAGAAATGCAAGAGATGCAAAGGTGGTAAGAGGAAGTAGCCTCCGACCGTGCCGTCGGAGGACTTCGACGACTCCGAGTACTCGGAGGAAAAATTCTCTTCCGGGGATGAGAGGACCCTGCCACCGACTCCTCGCTCACCATCATTTGTCTGCACAGATGACTTCATGGGGTGGAGAGAGCCTACATTTAGGTCATCGAGCGAGTAGTGCTTGATGGATCGGATGACTCCGAGGAGGAGGAGGATAGGTACGAGGGAAACGACGAGGGCAACAAGGACGACAAGGTCAGCGATGGTGGCAAGGTTTGGTGGCAGCAAGGTCAGCGATGATGATAGTGGTGACGATGGCAAGGGCGGCAGTGTGGCGATGGTAAGTGTAGCGACAGTGAAGGTGACAGCGACAGAGCTGGTGGCGGGTCGCCACCAGCTTAGATTAGGTAGCTTGCTGTAGTGGTAGTGGTGGGGTGTATTTTGGGCCAGTTCATAATGAACTGACTGTTTATGTAAAAAGAAGACAGGTTATGCATGCATGGAACTCTATTTATATGTTTGGGTTTGAAAAACTCGTTTGGTTGTTTTCTTTTGCCCTTGTTTTTGTGTTCCAATCCGCTGGTCCTGAGATCGTGTCTGGTGGTTTTAGTCGGTCGACTGAAAATCCGAGTCACAACGTTATAATAGTTTCCCAATCGGGAGGTGAGCGATCAGTTGATATATTTGTTCAGTCCCCTTGTTTGTGCTTAAAACCCTAACTCTGCTTTCGCTACGATCCCCAGCTCAAAATTCGCTTGTCGGCTGTGACTTCGCTCTTAATTCCGCATTTGTGAGGAGCACCATAACACCCAAGAAGAAGAAGCAAGGGCCCTCGATGACCATCATTCCTCCCCTCGAACCTAACTACCCACTCTCTTTGTCACACCCAAATTTAAGGGGCAAAATCGGATGCATCTCATATGTACGCCAAAGAAGATCAACACAAACAATGATTTAGTGTATAGAGATGAATGTCACAAACTTTATTACATAACGAAAATGTCTTACAAAATAACTGATAATAAATAAATCGAACTAATAATATTATTTCCTCGGCGCATCATGCTGACTGGGAGACGACACCTAGACCTCGTCGTAATAGTCCTCCTCTGGGGCACCTGCTCTTCACCTGTTGGGGGGGTGATCGCAAGAGTGAGCTCACAAAAGTTCATGGCTCAACAGGTGTGGGGAATAATGTGCATGAGCTCACTTACGGTGGGGGCTTATGTATAGTGTAAGGCTAATCAACAAATAATGGTTAAGGCTGAGCATTGCTTTCATAAGTTGGTCAAATTTTATAGCAGTTAATAAGTATAAGTGTATACCAGACCAATAAAATAAGAGATCTCAATTATAATCAATCCCACAATGCAATGCATATGATAGATTAAGTTTACTTCCATAAGTTAATTATGCGAGAGTCCTGAGTCGATCTTGACCGTGAGCACGACTGATATACGAGTTTTACGCTCTGCAAAGGTTGAGCATCTTTACCCACAAGACGTGTTACCCATTTTCCAAGGGGTCTAGAAATCCCATTCATCTCTATAAGGATACGATACAGGGTAGCACTACGAGGCCTTTCCAAAGTTCCACTAGTTCGAGAAAATCTGCTACAGATTCAAGAAGAAGGAAGCATAGGAATCTCTCGTCCGAAAAGCTTTATGGATAGTCTGACCCAAGAACCTCCCTATACTCTGCAGCGACGCACTCCCCGCTTGCCCTTTCGGGTAAGGTAGTCTCTCCCTAGCTTTCCTAATTACTTGGCTAAGGGAATCCCATTCCACCCTTGTGGTAGCACTGTTATCTCAAGTTAAGCTCCATGTTCTAATTAACACCATAATCTTATCATGAACATTAAATAATATAATTATAATAATAAAGCATGATCATGAATCATATGTATCTTAACACCTAAAACCACATAGAGCAATAGCAGATACTACCCAAAAGTTCAGTGGTAAGTAAGGTGTGAAGTAAACCAAACTAGGATAACCTATTACGTCCCATCAAATTTATCCTAAGCATGTCATAGTGATTATAAAGAACATTATTAGGTAAAGAAGAGTGGTCAAGGGCACAACTTGCCTTCAACGAGCTCCTGCTCAGTATCTTCAACCTATTGAGCTCCGGGCACCTCGATCACTTGTTCGTCTACTAGCAACAATACAAACAAACATTGCATAGGAGAAATTAACATCGCACCAAACATGAGAGAATAATGCATAACAACGTTCTACACGTCGTAACAAGATCGTAGGTTCTGGAACTACTAAAATCGGAGTTATGGTTATAAAGGTATGACTTTCTATAGTTTTATGTGATCAAATAGTGGTAATTGTATATTCTATGTTAATTAGGGGCATTCATGTGAAATGGGATTACTAAGAAATAGATGATTCATCTCCAATCTAAGTTATAACTGGATTGAGACCAAATTGAAATACCACACTTAGCTTCTAATCAGATAAATTAATCTACTAAACACAGTTAAATAAATACCTAATTATAAAAGTATGTGAAATTGTACAAACAATGTTGTTACTGCGTAGTGAATATGTATACTATGCTAACGCAAGTAGAATGGATCAATTTGGAGTTCAAACGAATGAGTTATAAATTAAATAAGCTTTGAGATAAATTTTTATACTAGAAAGTCGAATTTTCAGATTCGTTTTACAAAAAAAAAATATTCTCCATGGATGGTGGCTATTATTTCTAGAAAGGCCTGGGGTTCGTTTGCAAACAAAAGGACTGATTTCTAATGGTTCTATACTCTGCGTGGACCATAGGTTTATTAGCTAATTCCTCAGGGTCTCTTTTACGAAACTACCACCGCCAAAGGGTATCATCGCATCACCGCCGTTGGATCGACAATCTGCGACCCAGATTAGGTCACGTGACAAGCGAACCGGTACGACACGCCTGCCATCTGATCAGAGATCGACGGACGCGATTTTAAATAAACTGAGTCTAATCTCACTCGCACATCACCCAATCGACAGCCTAGATCTAACCTAGTTGAACGTGAATGTAATTCTAATCCCAGACTCATCTCCACAGATCAACGGCTAAAACGTTCTCATCTCTCACCCCGGCCACGCACGGTGGCGCCCGAGCAGGGACGGCGGCGTCATAGCCGGCAACCCCAGATTCTCCACTCCCAGGCTTCAAACTCAATGCGGAAGGATCTACGGGTTACGTGAGAGATAGCGAATAAGATGGAAGAGTTCTCACCGGCATGTAGATCCTTGCCCACAGAGAGCAGCAGTTTCGCGGCGGTGGTCCATCAATGACGAGGAATTCTAGGTTGACGAGCCCCCGATTCCATCGTGAAAGTCCACGGAGATTCACCCTACACCCTGTTGAAACCACCCAGATGAGCACCAATGCCAAGCGGCGACCCACGATCGATGGCGACGCGTGGCGGCTCCCTCAACCCGCTCTCTCTGGTTTTAGCGTCTCGGCGTGGTGCAAGGCGCGTGTCAATGGTACGGACTTGCGGTGGCAAAGGCATGGGCGAACAATGTGGGTGGGTCTTATACCCAGGAGTCGATCTTAACTACCTCCCAGCATCGCAGATCTGGCCGGAGCTGAACAGAAAGCCCACTGCGAAGTGGGACCCACCCGCAGCCGCACAGGTCATGGCCGAGAGAGGGGTATTTAGGGATGGCAGTGGGTAAGGTACCCAGTGGGCACACGAAGCCATACCCATACCCACTAGGAAAAAATTGACTCATACCCATACCCACTACTCATCATGGGTACAAAATTACGCCATACCCATACCCACCATGGGTAGCGGGTACCCATCGGGTACCCATACCCATTAACATTACGATAGACATGATCATTTGAATCGCAATAATAAGTACCAGCATAACAAATGCATCGAACCCAACATAATTTTATCACATGTTCAACAATATTCAACATTAAATGGCAACATCATGCCTTCAAATCACACAAAACATAGCATTGATTCTATAAAACTGTGGACAAAATCATGCCTTCAAATCTAATTGTGGGAGACGGGAGACCTGGGTCACTGGGTGTGGGAGAGTGGAGACCTGGGCGAGGGCAACTAGCCGACCTCCGACCGCCGATTGCGAGCTGCGGCGGTGCGGCCTAGTGACCTAGTGGTCGGCTGGCGGAGTGGCGGTGGTGGATGGGAGGATGGCTTGGACGCCTGGAATATGGATGGTCCATCTGGCGGCTGGCCTGGTGCCTGGTGCGTGGTGCCCTGGTGGCCACGTTAGGGTCTTAAGGTTAGCAAATAGTGAGAGCAAATTCATTTTATATGAGACATACGTGTCATATATTAGCGGGTACCCATCGGGTAGCGGGTATGAGGCAACAGAGAGCATACCCACGCCCACCGTACCCGCTGGGCATAACAAATGATCCAATAAAATACCCATGGGTATCAAAATCCGACATACCCGTGCCCTAATAGGGTTTTTACCCATCGGGTTTTGGGTTTCGGGTACCCATTGCCATCCCTAGGGGTATTGTTGGATTGGGGCCCACGTGCCAGCGACAAAGGAGAACAACACATCCGACGGCTAGGACAGACACATGGTCCCCACCTATCGGTGCGCGTGGGAGCCAGGTTAGGTCGGCACGCGTGAGGGAAAAGTTGGGCCGCTGTGAGATAGGGGAAGTGGGCCGGCTCGAGGTTTCGGCCCAACGGCCGATTTCTCCTCTTCCTTTTCTTTCTTTTTCATTTTCCAGAATTCAAACTAATTTCGAATTTTAGTTTTGGATTTCAGATTTAAAATGCACAATAAAATTCCAATATGAATGTAACGCTTACTGTCACTTCGATATTATTTATTTTACTTCATATTGTTTGCTTGTGGAAGGGGTAAATTACTTGATCAAAGTTTTCTTCCTAGATTTTGATTTCCATATTCAAATCCAACTAACGTTCAAACTTCAAAACTAAATCTTCCAAATAAATGCACTAATAAATAAACACCAACATGATGCATAAATTCATATATTTACTTAGTATGTATTTAAAAAAGGAAAATATGCCTCACAGATAAAGCATTAACTAACATAAATTCTCGTTTTATTTTGCCAAGAACTAATTAATGCATTAACACTATATATATATATACACTAACTATTAAGAGAGTACTGTAGACTGCCCCTGCCTCCTGGCCCGCCCGCCCCGCCTACCCGCCGCGACAGTCGCGATCTGCCCGCTCGCCCGCCCTCCGACGTGCTCGCCAGGTCCAGGATGAGCTCCATCCTCGCCACCCCGCACAAGGGCCAAGTCACGCGCCTCCTGCCCCCCATCGCTGGTGGCTCCGGCTCCCACGACGGTGACATCCCGTCGCACGCCTCCCGGCCCCCCTCACTGGTGGCCCCAGCCCCGGCGACACACGGAGAGCGAAAAGGATGGGTCTCCGGCGCACCGCCGGATCCCTCGTGCTCCGCCTACCTTTATCGCCACCGTCCCCGTTCTTATCTCCCATTGAACCTTGCAGCCGGCCGGTCACTCCGCCTACTCAGGTACGCATGCACACCTCTTCCCTCTGCCGCTCCCGTTGCTTTAGCAACTAGCTCCGTCTCCACCTTTATATACTTGGACTCCCCTGCAACTCTGCAGAAGTAATATTTTAAGAGAGGCTGAATAATCAAAGACCCTCTTCTGGTCCAAACATAGAGCATAAAGAAGATAGCAATCTGGATAGCATACATACTGACAGTAAAAAAAGACTTATATGACACCATCCATTACTTTTTTTGTATACATTCATATATAGCTACTTGGTTTGTGTAAAATAACTGAATTTGGCACACTACACTAAAGAAACACAGATTCTGAACTAAATAATTATTTTATTTTTTAAGTGAAGGTTCAGTGTCTTATTGGGATAACGATGGTGGATAGATTCAGGAAGGGACGGTGTACTGTTTTGGGTGGTTTTATTTCTCTGATTGGCTGTCTGTTTTGTGCGGTGGCTGCAAAATTTTCTCTATATAGCACTGTAGCTATTGAATACTTGTCTTATGCTGCAGCAGCAACAGCGGTGTAACAAGCGCATATTAGGCTTGAATTGTGTATTTTTTGTATTTAGGTATTAAGAAGTAGCTATCTCAAATATCTCTGAACTCAAGTGACTGTCCCGTTCTCTGACCATACAAGAATTGGCAAATTTTTGGAAGTGTTTCTGACCTGCTAAAGTATGCAAGAGGGAACCTTCCCATGGGAGATCAACTTCTATGTTGTCCAGCATAATAGAGAAGTCATTAGCTGCTTCTTCTGTACTTAATTTCTTATAAGCAGTGACAAGAAAACTTCTTCTGATGTCATTAGCTCTGCATAGAGACTGAAGGAATCCTCACCATGTCGAGGATACAAGCAAATCACTAAAAAACAATCCTCAGGTTCCGAATTGTGATGTGAAAACACCGTCAAAAGTGGTTAATGAAATATCACCCACTTTTACTTTTGCAGATCCGTCAAAAGGCTCAAGTATAAGCTTGTTAAAAACTTCTGGTGTGAGAGAATTGTTGAAGCTAGATCCTGAAAATGTACTGCCAAATCAGCTAATAAATGATTACATAAGAAGGAAGGATATGGCCCATGTTAGTATTTTATTAAGCCATCATTTGTATGATGATGTTGTCAAGCGTTAGAAGAAGGTAATTATATTTCTATATATATTCTTGTTAGTAATCATCACTTTGAATGAGACATATTCCTAATGACCTATGTGGTACGAATAGGAGGTTGCGAAGCATTTTTAATGGCCGATGCAACACACTTTGTTGCAGATAGATTTTGCCTCGCAAAGAATATACTAGAAGCAATAACTATTGGCAAGCCAATAATTACATCAATGTGGCTTGAAAATTGTGGACAAGCAGGTTGTTATTGATGAGAGGAAGTATATTCAGAGGGATGAAATAAAGGAAAAAAAGATAGGTTTCATCATGCCTATATAATTGGCCTCAGCTTGTAAACACCATCTTCTGCTGGTATTGTGAATTTTGTAATCATATTTTATCAATGTCTGTCCTCGATTCATTCTTTACTGAAAATTTATTTACAGGGAAAACGAGTCTTTGTAACATCAAATGTGAAACCAAGTCATGTAGTGGTGACTAGCTTGGTTAAAGCATCATCAGGGCTGGTCAGCCATATCTTATTTTCCCAAAATATTTTAAACTTTTGTTTGTGTTTGAAATTTAAATTACATGTAAACAATGACTAGATTAGTTATATATTACTCACTTCATTCCAAAATATAATTCGTTTTAGACTAAATATATATTCATTAATTAACCTATGGATATAGTATGTGTGTCTACATTTATTATAATTTATTTGAATGTGTATGGGAAAAAGAGGGCTAGAACAAATTATATTTTGGGATAGAGTAATTGTTTTGTAGGAAACAGTAAAGGGTCTCTAATGGTTAATATGTTAGATATAGGTTATTCACAAAATATAAATACTCTTACTTATTAGGAATGGCTTGTTGTGAAATCTTTTTTGTCACCATCTTTGCAATTTGTATCAGCAACAACGTTCTAAAACAAATAAACTAAGGCAACCTGGTGCACTAAAATTTGAATCAAATGGTTATCAAGTAAATGGTTGATGGATCCTTTTATATAGGTAAACATTAGTTTTTTCTTGTATGTGATAATAGCAATTGTATGTTTATTCTTACCGCTCTAAAGTTGAAAAACTTTAGAGTAGACATCCTTGTCTTATGAAATTCTTTAGCATTTTCAACATGCTTCATGGTTTATCAACCAAATTTGGTCTTCTCCCATGGATATATTGCTTTGTCACTAGCAACTGTGAGAAGCAATGTAAAGATACTTGCGGTATAATTTTATTTGTATCAATTTAGTTTTGTATAGGTTGTTGCCAAAGAATTTGAGATATTGGGGTCAATAATATGTGGTGTTCGTTTTTATGTAAACGTTGTGCACTAAAATTTTGTCGAATTTTTGGTATATCGTCGCAACGCACGGGTACCTAGCTATATATATATGATCGAGGTAATGGAAGCACTGGACTTCGATTAGTAGGGGAAGCCCCAGCTAGGACGCGGATAGGCCACGACCCGCGTGATTGCGTCTGCATTTATGCTGGTATAACCTAATTATAGAATTTGCATATGTTAGGGGCCTTCGTCTTCCGAACGTCCTCAAAAACTTAACTAACATGTTTTTTAGTATAACAGACTGTTACAGGAGCCTTCGGCTTTGAGATGAAAGTGTGCATGGTATGAAGGTGTGGTCTGAAGGAAGGACAATCTAGATCCGAAGCTGTGGCTGAAGAAGCTTCGGCTTAGCACAATGACGATGGTGAAAGGCGAAACCGACTTAAAGGAGAAAAGACTGTTTAGTCCTCGTTAACTTGTCTTATGGTCAACAGTAAATATCAGGGACATGAATGTAATTTTGTCCAGGTTGTGTCTTGTGCCTATAAATAGATGAACAGTAACACCGTACTGTTCACGCTGACTTGTAATCGCTCTCGTGTCACTCCCGCTTGTTCACCTTCTGTCAAGCCGAAGGTACAAATGTATATAAATGTTATTGATGTTTATCCATGTTTATAAAATAAGAATATAAATGATCCAATATTTTGAAATGACTGTTCATATTCTCTTTGTGTTTTATGTCTCTGTTTACGTCCTTGATTACTGAAATGATGAAGGTATGCCCTTCATGACCTTCGTCTGAAGATCATTATATCCCAAGGGAGATAATGTTTCGAAGGATAAAGGTCTTTAATCGTTAACAATTGTGTTGCTTTGTTCTTGGTGTATAGCATCCGAGAACAAGGACCAACATTGGCGCCCACCTCCGGTAAACTCATTCAACCTCCTTTGGCAAGCATCGACCTTCGTCATGCTGCCGAAGAAGACAGCAGGGCCAGGGGCTGCACTGCAGCCACTGGATGTTAATCAGGAGACGCTACGCGAAGCTAGGAACCAGAAGAGGAAGGCTACCAGCCCAACACCTCAGGAGGAGGAACTGAACCAAGAAATCAGGGACCTCAAAGCTATCCATCAACAAGTTCAAAAGAAGAGAGAAAAAATGCTTCGACTCGCCGATCTCCAGAGGAAGATTGATGAGGCCGCCGAGGAAATGCGTCACCTCACCCAAGATGACCAAGACCGAAGGCCCCAACACAGAGAGCTTCGTCAAGAGAATTCATACAACGATGATGAATGGTATGGTGATTTTCATCATGACAATTTTACTTTCGATGATGCTTCTACTTTGGCAGCAGAATTATAGGCTACTCTATGACCCACATCATACAAACCACCTCAGCTTCCTATATATGATGAGCACTCAGACCCGAAGCAGTTCCTAATGAGCTACGAAGCAACCATATCTCCATATGGGGGCAATACTGCAGTCATGGCGAAATCCTTTGTCATGGCAGTCAAAAGCGTAACACAAACTTGATACTCTTCTCTCAGGCCAGGGACAATCACATCATGGCATAAGCTCAAGGATATGCTAGTCACTAGCTTCCAAGGCTTTCAGACGAAACCAGTCACTGCTCAGCCTTTGTTTCAGTGCACACAAGACCATGAGGAGTACCTTCAAGCGTATGTCTGAAGGTTCCTACGTCTAAGAGCACAAGCGCCTACAGTGCCCAATGAAATTGTTGTTGAGGCCATGATCAAGGGGCTTCGGCCAGGACCTAGAGCTCAATATTTTGCTAGGAAGCCCCCACAAACCCTGGAGAAGCTCCTTCAGAAGATAGATGAGTACATCCTAGCCGATAATAATTTCCGCCAAAGGGAAGAAGCATACAGGTTTTCTGAGATGACCAGAGGCTTCGGACGAAGAATTCACCCCAGGCACGTCAAGTCAATCCATATTGCCAACCCAAGTGATGATAGAGGAAGTCAACCCCAAAGACAACAACACAGCTGCCAATCGTCAGGGCCACAACAAAGCTCCTTCAGGCCACCAGCTCCAAGAGGCAGAGGGGGCAGAAGCTTCGGTGGAAGATACGGAGATCAGCCTAGGAGACTTTTTTGCTTGTTTTGTGGTGAAGACAAAGGCCACACCACAAGAACGTGCCAAGTCACGATTCAGAAGCAGAAAGAGATTGCCGAAGCTGAAGCACGACAGAATCAGCCGAAGCAAGTCCTACAAACTGCTTCATGCTATTCTCCCTATGTCCCAGAGTACGTAGGTAATCAACAGCCTACGATCTCTATTGCTTCGGCAAGCCACTCTGAAGCTTCCTAGGCCCAGCTTCCACCACCACCACCGCTAGCACCTACTCTGGCCCGAAGCCAATAGCCAGAAGGGCACCGACATGCTCAACAGCAGCGCGATTTTCGGGAGGAGTCCGAAGCTCGCACAGTCAATAGCACTGTGCTTGAATCCAAGCACATCTACTGAAGAATATCCTGCCTCTGGTGCATCTTTATCTTTTCTGCCATTTTATTTTTCTTGTATGAAAAACAATTCACGAAGTATTGAGTTCTGGTTTCATGTAATAATATTGTACTCACATCGTCAAGTGGAATGTTTCCTCTTAACAAGACTCTGAAGCTATAAAAGTCGTTCCTAAGGGAGCGCCGTAAGTTCTGAAGCTACAAAAGTCGTTCCTAAGGGGCGCAGAGTAAGTTCCAAAGCTCAAAAGTCGTTCCTAAGGGATTGCAGAGCTAAAATACCACCGAAATAGAAGGTGAAGAAGCTCCAAAGTCGTCCCTAAGGGGATGCAGAGATTAAATGCCATCAAAATAGAAGGTGAAGAGCTCCAAAGTCGTTCCTAAGGGGATGCAAGGCTTAAATGCCACTGAAATAGAAGGTGAAGAGACTCCAAAGTCGTTCCTAAGGGGATGCAGAGTCTGAGAGTGTTTCCGTGTGGATGTGTCTTTGGCATAAACATCATGCTGCATCATATCATTGCATCATCCCGTATAGCATTACATCATACATCATACCGCATCAACAACAAGAATCGAGCACGAAGCAAACCTTTGGCAGTTACATGATGAATGAAAGTGTGTCGGAGCACGAAGCAAACCTTCGGCAATTACAATCTTATCAGGAAAATTTTTGTCGACAACAATATCATACAACAACTTTGTTATAGAAGGGCTCTTTTCTTTACTAAGCATGAAAAGAAGGGAAGGTGTTTTTTCGCCAAAGGCTCAAAAATGGTATGTACGCAAATTTCATGCATCGCAAAGAAATATATTACATTAAAATACACATAGATATACAATGTTTAACTTGTACGCATATTACATCACACAAATGTTCAATTTTCTAGCTACACAAAAGTCTAGTTTTCCTTCAAAATTTTCTCTGCAGCTTCGTTCAGAAGTTTGTTGAAACTTCGTCAATAGCTTCTTTAGCAATTCTTATAGTTTACAGTGCCGCCTTCATTGCTGGATCAACTTCAGGATCATAGAGCTCAGGTGGCAGAGAAAGTTCAGTTAGAGTAAAGGTAATAAGTTGTTAATCTGAAGGCAGAAAAAATACTAAAGCTTTGAAACAGTTAAAATACCTATGCGCCTAGCGCGCTCGGCAGCCTCTTTGGCTCGCTTGGCTTCTTCTCAAGCTTCATGAGTTCCTTTCTCATTCTTCTTTATAGCTTCGGTGACCAATTCTCGACCGCCTTTCATGCAAACGTTGGAGTAAAATTTCCTGCCCAACAGAGTCGCCTCAGCCGAAGGATCCTTCGTGTTCTCCATGGTGAAGATAGCCTCCGTCTGGGTTGCAGCTTTAACATGTTCACAGCCAGATTTTTCCAAAATTGCTGCAACCCCTCTGGCACCAGCAAAAGCGCAAAAATCACCGCGGTCGCTGAGGATCTCTTCAAAAGCTTCAACTTCTTCACCGATCCATTCGATAATCCCTTCGGGATCGCCTCTAATAAATTTTTGCTCGGATGAGTAAGCACCCACCTTTGCAAAACTATCTTTTAGCTTCTTGGCACAATCCAAGGATTTTTCGTAATATATTTCTTTTGATTCCCGAAGCTCGTCTATGTTCTTTTGCAATCTTGCGCTAGTCCACTCGCTTATTTCCTGCTTTGCCTTAGCCACTTCGAAATCTTCATTCTTTTCGGCAAGCTTTTTCTTTAAATCTTCAATTTCGGCTCTATGAGCTTCGGACTGCGTGGCAAGATTGGCTTCACTAGCCTTGACTCTGTCCACCAAGGAAAGCAGAATTTTGTCCTTCTCTGTAGCTTCATTTCTCAGTCTGATAACCTCTGACCGAAGGTTGCTAAGGGCTATCTGGCAACTTTCATCCTCAGCATTCTTCTGTGCTCTCAAAGCGTTGCTCAGAATTAAGCCCTGCACGAAGAAGGAAGACAAAGGATCAGCACAAATATAAAAGACAAAAAATAATCTATTTATGTCTATAACTTTTGTACCTTCAGACTATTGTACGCAAGACTGTCTGTGAGGTCATCCTTTGACATAGCAGAGAGGCCAACTTCAAGCTTCGAAAATCCCATATTCTTCGCCATCTCTCGGTAGACAGATATTTCCTTGTTGTCCGGGAGATAGTATAGAAAATCATCTTCGTCGGTGCCATTGTACTCCAAGGCCCCCTTTGGGTACTTCAACTCCCGGGCGTAGTGTTTGGCTTCCGCAATTTCCTCTTTAGACAACCTTTTACCCGAAGCATGTCGAATAATAAAGTCAAGATCTTCAAAAGGTGCTTCGAGAGTAGTAGATTTAACTTTCTTGGGTGCGTCTTTTTTTCTCCAGAGCCAAACCAACGTTTGAAGATTCTTGTTCAGTTCTCTGCTCAGCGCCAGCAGGCTCTGCTTCAGTGGGCACTGAGGGCCCAGCTTCGGTTTCAACGCGAGCTGTAGCAACTTTGGCAGTCTCCTTTGCAGGAGCAGCGTCCAGCACGCTTGCCATCCTCCTCCTCTTGGGAGTTATTGCTAGAGCTTTCAATACCTTCAGCAATTCTGGCTCTAGTGACGGACTCAAGATTTTTGGTAGCCCTGCCGTTTTCTCTCGCTCTGGCTCTTCAGCTGCCTTTCCTTTGGCTTCGGCAACATGTTTCCAAGTTTCGGCCAACTCGGTTGCAGGAACCTTTGGCACTCCATCCAATTCTTCCTTAGAGCCGGCAGGAGCAGGCCGCCCTGGCTCAGCAGTGGAAGTAGTCCCTTCGCCAAGCTTTGGCACCGTGGCCGTTTCAATATATCTAGGTCGGTGCGTT
This sequence comes from Zea luxurians, assembly GCA_029449295.1. NCBI lineage: Eukaryota > Viridiplantae > Streptophyta > Magnoliopsida > Poales > Poaceae > Zea > Zea luxurians. The sequence goes on from JAOPSE010000416.1 coordinate 446,030, forward strand.
AAAACCTTAATCTTTTTGCCCTTCGGCGCAGTAGAGATGGTCGAAGTAGCAGTTTTCCTTTTCTTTCCCTGCTTTCGCGAGGGATAAGTATAGTCTGGATACACGAAGCCGATAACGTCGAAAACTCTGTTCAACCTTTTCTTGCCTCGTCCCCCGAAGGCTAAGGTCATGGCATCATCTTCGGCTCTCGTGTACGCCCTAAGAAACTCATCGCTAGTCGTCTTAACACAGGTCAGCCAATCATCACTTGGCTCATCAAACTGATCTCTATATCTGAAGGTGTATTTCAAATAAACCAAACCACCTTGACTGGAACCGGTAGCAGTCTCCTTCGGCATCTCCTAGTCATTCACAAGAGGCCACACTCTATAGGTTATGTGCTCCTGGAATAGGTCTCTTGTGCCAATAAAGGCGCAAACATTGTTGAAAGCCTTCTAGCATGCTTCGATATCGTTCCCAAGCGCAGTAGCCGGCCTTCTGATGCCGAAGCGAGACCAGATAGGGCGTTGAATAATTCCCTTTATGTCTTCCCTTTCAATCAGATTATTCTTTACATAAAACCATTCCTCCATCCAGGCCCCTGGCCACCTTTTCCGAAACGTTGGAACTGGATAACTTACATCAGAACAAGGAACGAAGCCATAACAACCAAAATTATTGTGATACTGCTCCTTGCGAGTGGCCTTCGTCTCATACAGCAGCTCGTGCATGTTACAGAAGCAATTTGCGCTTGGCTCTAGCCCTTGGCTCCTCACGGCGCAAACAAAAATACCCATCCTGATTATAGCTTCGGGAGTAATCTAATGAAGAAAGATTTCAAAAGACTTTAACACTTCAACTAGAAATTTGCTCAATGGAAACCGAAGTCCTGCCTTCATGAAGCTCCTCTAAACAACAACTTCATCCTCCTCGGGTGCAGGGGCGGCGCTGTCCCCCCTAGCCCTCACAATAGACATATCACAAAAATATCTTCCCTTCATAGCGTCAATCTGACTCTGTTTGACAGACGACTTTCCGAAGATAGTATGCCTCGGCCGCTAAGGCCGATCTTCGGCATCTTCGTTCCCTCTTTCCACATCAAAGTTCTCGCTATCATCAGAACCCTCAGATAACCTAGCTAATATTTCATTCGTAATCTTTTCTGTGTTTGTCTTTTCCATAGCCTCGTAAAACCCAGCTAGAGCAGGGTCCACAATCTTCTTCTCCTCAGACATCTTCCTCTCTTCAGACATCTAACGAGCACTTGCGAAAATGACGAAGCTCACAAATCAAGCAAAATTTGACAGAGCAAGCAATTTCAAGCTTGAAAAATAACACAAGCAATTGAGATGGCGCAACAAATGTTGTCACTGCGGGTTCCTATTTATATGCCCAGTGCATTGCAACTTGGCGGGCCCTACATATCATTGACTTTCGCTATTCTAGCAACGGGAAGGTGTTTTTTCGGACCTTCGGCTGAAGGCCTTCGTTCACGTCGCAGTCTGAATTTGTTAAGTACAAAAACAAATTAATACTGCGAGGGGTTACTGTTGGGGGCCTTCCTCTTCTGAAGGTCCTCAAAAACTTAACTAACATGTTTTTTTAGTATACCAGACTGTTACAGGAGGCTTCGGCTTTGAGATGAAGGTGTGCATGGTATGAAGGTGTGGTCTGAAGGAAGGACAATCTAGATCCAAAGCTGTGGCTGAAGAAGCTTCGGCTTAGCACAATGACGATGGTGAAAGACGAAACCGACTTAAAGGAGAAAAGACTGCTTAGTCCTCGACAACTTGTCTTATGGTCAATAGTAAATATCAGGGACATGAATGTAATTTTGTCCAGGCTGTGTCTTGTGCCTATAAATAGATGAACAATAACACCGTACTGTTCACGCTGACTTGTAATCGCTCTCGCGTCACTCCCGCTTGTTCATCTTCTGTCAAGCCGAAGGTACAAATGTATATAAATGTTATTGATGTTTATCCATGTTTATAAAATAAGAATATAAATGATCTAATAATTTGAAATGATTGTTCATATTATCTTTGTGTTTTATGTCTCTGTTTACATCCTTGATTACTGAAATGATGAAGGTATGCCCTTCATGACCTTCGTCTGAAGATCATTATATCCCAAGGGAGATAATGCTTCGAAGGACGAAGGTCTCTAATCGTTAACAATTGTGTTGCTTTATTCTTGGTGTATAGCATCTGAGAACAAGGACCAACAACATATACCATGCAACGAATCTGGAAAGACAATTCACCTATGCCCGCGTCAGCATTTATACCGGGATAAACAGATTGAATAATATGCATAAACCATGCAAAAAGAATCTGCTGGCGTGCAAATCACGTGGGACGACTTTACAAGTTTGTTCAGTGTTTATGGCTACATAAGAACATGAAAGTAACAACATAAACCATGCAATATCGTGACGTCATACCATTTATGCTATTGTATATACATACCAGTGTGTGCATAGATCTGGGTTGGTTTGGGATTGGAAAAGTAGTGCTGTAAAAGTATTGTAACCATTATACACATATCAACAACTTACACAGCTACACATAGTAACATAGTTTGCGCATTATGGGTAAAAATAAGCATAACACGATGCTGTTTGTAGCATAAACTTGTGACAAAAGTAACGTAACCAATAAAAACGGGTCATAATATACTATATATGTGGTTCTAGGTCCATCTAGAGTTCACAATGATATGCAACATACTGATCAAATAAAAAATAACACACATGACGTTAAAAACATAGAAAACATTACAGTTTATCCATTACGGTTCCCCGGTTGTCGTTAACATAACATAAGAAACATCAACAACGACACATGATTGTTCTATCGTCATTACCATAATATACGCACATAACTCATGATAAAGTTTATGAAATATTGTAGACATAATATCTAACATATCTAAACTAGACTACATCTGTGAAAACTTGTATCTTTGGATGTTTGCAAGGAGCGGGATGGTTTTGTTCTTGCGATGGAATGTGATGTAGTACAGTGCAAGAAACCGTAGATCCCTGGTGTTGTCCTGCAAGCCAAGAAAAATGTGTTAGCTACACATTAGTACCATATGCTGCCTTATGGCAAAATATAAAATGACATGATAAATTTGTATGTACTGGTTGTATGTATGATTTGACAAATCCATCGATGCAGTCATAATAGTGAATGTATCTCATAACAGTGAAGGTAAACATTTGAGTTACGCTGATATGTAAATATGAGATGCAGTAAAGCAGAATTACAGTTTATGTAACATTTGAGTTACGAGAAGGTTTGCTTCTAGAATCTGGGCATAAAATGAATTTATGTAATGCAAACTATACAGATTGATAGATAATGAGCAGCATAATCGCAACAAAGAAAACTATATAATGGCTGCATCGATTATACTGTCATAAATTTATGATAGTTCAACCAAAAAAATTATGTTATCAATTACAAAGCTAGACCATTAAAGAAAATCGTGAGGCTAAAATAATGTTAGTCGTTAGTACATTGAATCTAGGGACCAAAACTTCTTTGACAAAAGGTTCTAACTGCCCTGTTAATTCATCTATTTTCTTCTAGGACATTTATCTCTTTCTTGCTATTTTTTTCTTTGACAAAACTATTGTGTGCATGTAATGCAGACTGAGCACATTCTTAGAATCTAAAGGTTAAAAAGGATATCAAATCTAAAGAATGTTTGTGGAGATAAACATATATAACAATTTGCATAAATATCTTATTATCATTTCATAGAATTTGCAGAAATATCTCAGGAGTATGCTTATCATATTTTAGCTATTGCTTATAATCTTTTGTCTTTTCTTCGTACGTGAATCATACGTTCTATTTCCCGTAGACATGTTGATGATCAAGGAAATAAACATATCCCTATTTTAATTACATAAATAATGATTTATATAGGTATATCCTAGTTCCTACATTGCAATTGCAATACATAATTCCATATGATCAAAATCCAATTCAATTAATCAAATTGGGAATGACCTGAGCAGGTGAGCTTTGCGTGTTGGCTGCTTGCCTCCATCCCTCTTGAATCTGGTCCCAGCCTTTCATGTGTTGCTCAGTCGCAGCTGTGAATGTGAGTATAAGAGTGAGACAATTAAAAGGAAAACAAAAAACTTCAGGCTACTAGGTAGAGAAGTAGACATCAGCCCGCTGCTGGAATTGGCCAATGGTAGCAGCACTAGGAAAACTGACCAGCAGCAACACGTTTAGAGGAGGTATTGTAGGTAACTGATGACTTGATTGTTGTGTTATCTTCTCAGACTGACCTAATTATTTTTGTAGCAAGTCAATATGCTGAACATTTCATATTAATACCTTTTCATTTTGACAACCTAGTGCTTGTTCATCTACCCGCTGCTGGAATTGGCCAATGGTAGCGACATTAGAAAAAGGTACTGTTGGAGAACTAGTTTTTTTTATCCCTTAATATTTTTAGGAGATCCTAATTTAAAGCTATTGGGAGACTAATTATTAGGCGCTCTTGGAGATATTCTAAACTCGCTGCTAACATCCTAAAACGCCCTCCATTTATCAAGAGCTAAAGTTTAGATTGGGGAAAAGTAAAATAAGTGTTGTTGGAAACTAAAATGAAACCTGCGTGTAGTTAGATTTTGAAGCGTAAACCAGATCTGGAATCACATTTGGGGACAAAGGGCCTTTACCTCTCTGGTAGCTTGAACTCCACCCTGCGCTTGATAGGGCTCCGGCCAGCCCCAGCGCCAACATCAAGCTCCCGGTCGACAAAAATGAGCTCATCCTCCGCCGCTGCATGCCGAGCGTCGCAAGAACTCGGCCTCGCTGAGTGTGTCGCCGTCGTCGTCGTCGTCGCCTCGTCGGCGCCCTCCTACATCATGGCAGCCGCCTCGGCGAGCGCCATCTCGGCCACTCCTAGCGTCGCAGGCTGTTGGACATGATGGATCCCCACACCGGGTCTGCCAACTGCCGGAACCCCATGCGCAGCTCCGCCAGCAAGCCTGCTGCGCCCAGCTGCTTGCGCATCACCGACAACAGTTCCTCGAACGCCGGCTCCTCGCGGGTTCCAGCGTGCAGTCGGCTCGTAGGCGCCTCGGCGGTGTCCACGGAGAAGGGGATGGGGGAGCAGGTGGCCACGCCGAATCGTCACAAAGGGCATCACAAATCCTGCTGGAGCCCGCACAAAACAGCTACATGAGGTTGAGAAGCTGCTGGATCCTGAACGCCGCAGCGTTCGTCAGCGTGAGGGCCTACCTGCGAATGGCACTATCGGCCACAACCCCCATCACGGAGGATAACATGGATCGGAGGGAAAGAGCGCGAGGGTGGGCGGGAGGCATGGTCCAGGAGCTGGGATTTGAGGATGAAGAGGAGGCGGGCGAGGGTTCGTGTGGGAAAGGAGGTAAGGTTAGGGGAGGGAAGAAAACGAGGGAAACGAAGGGAAGGCATCTCTGGAACGAGGGAAAATATCCTATGCAATCACTTATCCTGGTGCAAGCATGCAATTAAGCGATCTGGTGCATCCGATCTAGATCTAATGGTAACTGTTATTTTATATTTAACTCCTTCCACCTGAAACCTAGTGTCTATTTTACATTTAACCACTTCCATATAAAACCGTTGGATCTAGACTGGATGCTCTGAATAGTTTGATTGCACGCTTGCACCAAAATGAGTGATTGCACAAGATATGTCCTCCTGGAACGATGACGGGGAGGCGATCCACTATGGATCTTGTATTCTTGTCTATGGGGACGCTTGTCCGTCATGGTCATGCTGGCTTCGCCGCGCTCGCTCGTGTCGCGTAAGCGTCGCCACTGAAACCCTAGTCTCAGCCATTGCGGAAAGCCAAGTAGAGCGGTTGGTTTTATACGATGGTACACGAGCGTAAACTTGTGTATAACTAAGTGTAAACATTATAGTGGGTGGACTGAATGGTGCGCCTGGTCAACCGGGTGGGTGGTTGGGGCTTCCTGTAGTTAAACAGAGCCCAGTGCTCTAAATACATATACTATATATATACATATATAAGGGTATACATATATATAAGGGTTCACACCCTTTCTGTGGTAACTATGCACCTCTCGTGCCTCAATCTGATTTGCTACGTCTTGTTGACATTGGTGTTCTTCCCTCCAAGGAATTAAGCTCATGGAGGGTTTGGAAGGGGACTGCTATTCCCACGAAGGATACCCATGAATTCATCATTTTTGTTCCTTTCTTGATTCGGGGATGTGGTTTACCAGTTTCTCCCTTCTTCCGAGGTCTCCTTGATTACTATTCTATCGATCTGACCCACTCGAAGCCCAATTCCATTCCCCAAATCACTATTTTTTCATCTTAGTGAAGCCTTCCTTGGGATTGCCCTGCATTTTGGTTTGTGGAAGTATCTTTATCATTTCAAGCCGGGTATGGTGAATGGTCAGCATCAGGTGGTTGGAGGAGCTAGTTTAGAGCTTCGTCGAGGTAGGAGACCGAGTATCTAGATATTTCTCTGAAGGATAGTATTTAGGGCTGGCGGTATGGGTGGTTTACTATGGAAAATCACAATAATTCACTCCCCTTGCTCTAGGAGGCAGTCGAACATGCGAGTGCCTTGTTGGATTGAGGGCCTAACTAATTCTAAGGTCTCTAAGGCGAGGGTTTTGCTGGCCGAGATTGCTAACTTTAAAGATAGAGGCTTGATTGTTGAAGTTGTTGTGATCGACTTTGTGTTCAAGAACATTCAGCCTCTCAAAGATAGACTACACCTTGCTTATCTATATACCGGTGTTAGGAACCCTTCTCGAGTAATAGATAAAAGATTCACAAAGGAAGATGTCTTGAGCCGAGCTGAGCTGATGTTGAGAGGTGCCATTGTCAATGATGGTGATCCTCGAGCTTATTATGCATGGAGTCTTCCTCCTGCTATAAGTTTGATTATGTGATACCCTAATTTTCTGAAAAGAAGTTAAACATTTTTTCTCTTTTTTTTGATGTTCTGTGGCATTGGGGTTTGGAGTTTCAGGAGGCATTCCTCAGAAAACAGTAGATCTTTTGGCATTTTTTCGCTAGGGTCAGGAGCTCAAAGGGGAGAGTGAGTTTGGGCCATTGATCTCGATCCGGTGGATGGGAGCCCCTCTCTCCTCCAAAACCCTAGCCGCCCCCTCTCCTTCTCCCGAATTGGGTTGCAGCCACCCCTCCCTCTCTTGCTCTCCTCCCCAATGGCAGCCGCCCCCTACCCTCTCCATGTCTCCCTCCTCCCTCTAGGTCCCACCCACGCAGCAAGGATCGAGAAGAGGAGGAGCACGTTGAACTGAAGAAGAAGAGAGGATCAAGGAGATGTTCTTCCCCATCTCTTCTTGAAGATTTTCTTGGGGAAAACCCTAGGTATGGATGAAATCCTTGTTCCTCCCTGTAATTATGTGCTTTTGGAGGTTGTGGATCATGGAGATTAAAGGGTTAGATGTTGGATTAGATGTGGGGTTAGGTTTTGATCTCGAATTTAGTTTTCTACGGAATGGCATATTCGATAGTTTCTGTTTATGCCAGTTTTCCGTGGTCTTAGTGGCCTCAAAAAAATGAAAAGTCTATATATGAGTCGTAGATAATTTGTAGATCTTTCCATGGCCATGAAGAACACCTCAATCGGTGTAATATTCAAAAGAGCAATAATGAGAATTGAGATAATCTCAATAATTTGTGACCTCTACTTATCATTACATGTGATCAACCCTAGTTCAAAAGTGGATAATTAAAACAAAGAACACATAAATAACTTGTGCGTCATGTTGGAGTTTATTTGATTGTGCATTTGTGGATAATAAAAATAAAAGTATCAATAGCAATGTATTAATGTGCCCACAACACCCAAACCCTAAATTGAAAACAAAACCATGAAAATGGAGAAAGAGAGAAAGAAATATCATATAACACAAAATAAATTTATAAACATATAACTTCATTACATTTTGGTATAACCAAGTGGAACAATTAGACTGAGTACAAACGTGCCACAAAGTTGGATTTAAATTGAGGTTTTGAATTCGGAATTCAAAATAAATAGAGAACAAAATAGAAAAGAAAAAGAAAGAAGCGAGAATTCGATTTGGGCCTGGAGGAACCTTTTCGGCCCACTTCACATTATCCGCTCGTCTCTATGCAGTGTGGGACCCGTCGGTCAGTTATCCCCTGCGCGCCCTCGGCCCATTCCCTACGCCGGCCCAACTTCTTTCGTTACCGCGCCGGCCCACAAAGACGACCGCGCCGACCTGCGGGGCCCGTGTGCTAGTCTCACTCTTAGGTGCGCCAGATCAACACCATCGCCACCCTGTCACTTCCACCTTGGGTCCACCGTCCTAGGTTCCTAGCGCGTACACTCGGGTCGTTCTCCTAACTGGTGGGTCATACCTGTCGGGTTTATCCCGTTCGCTGCAAAATCTCCCCTCCGCATCCAGCGCTAACCAAGTAACCGAGAATCGGGATCCTTGGGCTCCGGATGTTTCCTGGCCTGGTCCTGCAGGCGCGCGCTCCCGATCGCTATGGCGCTGGTGGGTGGGTCCCAGCCTCTGGTGTCGTCTTCACCTTCCCACAGATGCGCAAAACCGTTGCCACCAGCTCCGTGGGGGTTGCCACGATTCGCGTTACCGGCCACTCTGCTTCACCTCGCGACGGATAAATAGGAGCCCGTGTGCGATGTCTTCATCCGCTGCGGGATAGAGCACAATAGCGTGCTAGGACTGCTGACCATTGATACCGCAGTGTGCTCGTCACCGTGAGGGAGGTATTTTGGACCGCCTGCATCGTTGCGATTCCGGTTGGTGACCGCGGAGCTATACCTGGGCGCTTCGGGGAGGTCGGCGAGGAATACCTGATGCGCGCGCTTCGGTTCCTAGAGCTATGGGCAACGGGAGGAGCAGCAACTACTCGCCGTAGCTCCATCGCCGTCGCAGATCCACGGGTCACCGCGGACGGCAATTCTAGCGCATCATTACCCGGTAAGAGATCGTTCCTAGCGTTTGCACTTACCTTCTCCTTGCGTAGCACCTATTTAATTCGTGTATTATGCGTCTGGGCACCGATTTGGGAGTTGCCGGCGATGGCGCTCTGCCGAGCCGGGTGTACGGCGCCGCCGTGTTCTTGTCTGTGGGTGGGGATCAATTCAGACCCTTGATTGATGGGGGGGACGGTCGAGATCATTGGCTAGTATCGCTAGGACCGTGGTCTCTGCGCCGTTAGATGCCGATCGGGCGCTCAGTCTGACGCCTTGGTCACACTAATGTGCGACCGTCGATCGCGCAGTGTAGTGCCCAGATTAGATCGGGCAAGGGTTGGTTGTGGGCCATTCGATGGACATCCAACGGCCAGAATACCTCCATACCCCTTCGACCCGTCGCTTTTGCTAAAGAGACCTTGTTCTTTTCTTGAATTAACCCGCCGTCCACTGGGGGTTGTTCACTGAGTCTGGGAAAATTTTTAGTTTAGCCCTTGGCTTTCCTGGAAATAGTGCGCCCAACCCAGTACTGGTTTAAATCGATTAAATGATTTAGAAATTGAAATTATAATAAGAAAATAAATCCTAGAACTTGTAAAATTCATAGAAAATCCATTTTTAGTCCAAATTACTTCATTCCAGTTGCTAAAATTTTGTAATATTGTTCTCTTTCACCTAGAGCCTCTGTTAAGTCATGAAAACAGTAAGGAAATTTATTTATCACTTAATCCTATTTAAAGCACATAAAACCTTTGAAAATGCATAACTTAAAATCTATAACTCAAAAAATTGTGATTCCAGTTCCTAAGTTTTTATTTTAATATGTAGAATATCTCTGTGTATTTTGTATATATGTTTGGTGTAATGTTAATTTCTCTATATGCACTGTGCTTGTTTGTACTGTGGCGAGTAGAAGAGCCCGTTGCTGAGGATCCTGGTGAGCAGCAGGTTGAGGTAGCTGAGCAGGAGCTCATTGAAGGCAAGTTGTGCCCTTGACCACTTTTTACCCAATAATGTGCTTTAATATCACATACTCATGCATAGGTTAATTTTGATGGGACCCAATAGGTCACCCTAGATTTGTTTATCTCATTACCTTGTTTACCCCTGAATCACTTGGGTAGTTTGCTATTGCTTTATATGGTTTTGGGATAATCATTTATTACTTCTATGTTCCAATTCTTGTTGTTATTCTGATTATGTTCATGTTGAGATCATTAATGTTAATTGGAACATAGAGCTTAACTTGAGAACCACGTGCCACCACAAGGGTGGAATGGGACGCCCTTGGCTGACTAATTAGGAAAGCTAGTGGAAGACTACCTTACCCGAAAGGGGCAAGGGCAGTAGGGGAGAGGTCAGTGCGGGGAGGTCCCTGGTTGATTTTGCTGCGATGGCGGTCAGCCAGGAACCCTTTACTGGATCTTCCCATAAACTGTAGCGGGTTTTCGGAAGCTAGTGGAACTTTGTAAAGGCCTCGTAGTGTTGCCCTGCCGTGCTTCCTAGGTAGAGGTATATGGGGAGTCGCGACCCCTTGGCAGATGGGTAACATGACTTGTGGGTAAAGGGTACAACCTCTGCAGAGTGTAAAACTGGTATACTAGCCGAGCTCGCGGTCATGAGCAGCTCAGGACTCTCTGATGTTTAAATTATGGAACTTAAATTCAATTTTGTCATTTGCATTGCATGGGTTGTTATTAATTTTGTTCTATTACTTTACTTATGGTTTGGTATTTACTTACACTTAGTAATTGCTAATAAAATTTTGACCAACTACTTAAAAGCAATGCTCAGCTTTAACCCCTATCTTTGATTAGCCTTACACATCACATGAACTCACACCTTTGTGAGTTTATGTCCACTGGTTCCCCACAACTTGTTGAGCTATGATCATGTGTGAGCTCACCCTTGCTGTCTCACACCCCCCCACAGGAGATGATCAGGTGGTTCAGGAGGAGCTGCCTAACACTGAGGAGTTCGATCTGATCTAGGTGGCGTTTCCCAGTCGACTTTGGCGCCAACGATCCTTAGTTTGTTTTATCTTTATTATTTTATTTTGTAATAAGTCTTCCGCTATGTAATAAATACTCTGATGTTTTATGACATTTATCTCTATACACTCTGTTATTATATATGTTGTCTTCTTGGCGCATGTATGAGATGCACCTGGCTTTGTCCTTTAAAACCGGGTGTTACAGAAGTGGTATCAGAGGAATGTTGACTGTAGGACGAGACCTAGATAGAAATGGACAACCCTCTCCTACTTACCTTACTCTGACTCATTCTATACTTATCTCATCTTGATCTTGTCTCACCTTCTGCTACTCTACTCTGGTTAATCTTATCTTTTCTACTCTAAGACAAGATGGATTTCACACCTTGGAATCCTACCACTATGATCTTTTTAAGAGATAGGGAACCCAAGACAAAATTTAAAACTATGTTCTTTAAAAATGTTGTTTGATTGTTCTGATGTTAAATGTCTGATTTGCTTCTTTGATTGATTGATATATTATATAGGGACATCTTAGCATGTACCACCATAAGGTAATGAATTAACTTTAGTAGGTGACACACTAATCTACTTAGTTAATAAATCCCCCGCAGTAACATATCTCGTAATTACTCGCCTTGTCTACAATTCTTCCTTTCTTACCCTGTATTTCTAACCCAGATGGGCTACCCCTATAGTGTTAGAAGAGAGCACTATAGACATGATCCTTGGTATGTTATGGTTAAAAAAGGCAAAGGTAATTTATACACTATGCTAAAGGAACCGTAGAACTCACCAGTTCCAAAGGAGAAAGATTTGAAGTTGGAATTGCAGTAACTACTGCCACCAGATATGGAAGTTGAGTTGGTCATTAATCTCTTACCTAAGACTGCCCCTATTTCTAAACGGCCATACATGATGTCCATAGAAGAGCTAAAGGAACTTAAGAAACAATTAACGGAATTACAAGAGGATGGATACATTCGTCTGAATTCTTCACCTTGGAGAGCACCAGTTTTGTTTGTAAAGAAGAAAGATGGATTGCAAGGGATGTGCGTGGATTAAAGGTTCCTTAATGATGTCACTATGAAGAACAAGTTTCTGTTACCCCGCATTAAGGATTTATTTAATCGGATGAGAGGAGCCAGGGTATTCTCGAAGATTGACCTCCGATCGGGGTACCATCAGATGAAGATTAGACCATCAGATATTCCTAAGACGGCTTTCTCGACTCGATATGGATTATATGAGATCATCGTTATGTCGTTTGGATTAACTAATGCACCAGCTTATTTTATGGATTTGATGAATAAGATGTTTTTGGAGTATTTGGACAGATTCGTCGTGGTGTTCATCGACGATATTCTTATCTATTCTAAGAATGAGAGTGACCATGAAGAACATCTAAGGTTGGTGCTACAGAAGCTTTAAGATAATCAACTCTATGCCAAGTACGGTAAATGCGAGTTTTGGATTGGCGAGGTGCCATTTCTTGGACATATCATTTCCAATGGAGGGATATCAGTGGATCCTGCTAAAGTGAAGGAGATAGTGGCGTGGAGCATACCCACTACGGTTACGGAGGACCGAAGTTTCTTGGGACTTGTAGGATATTATTGGAGATTTATTGAAGGATTTTCTAAGATTGCTAAGCTTATGACCTCGCTTTTGGTGAAGGAAAGAGAATTCAAGTGGGACGAGAAGTGCCAAGTATATACGGGTCATAAGAGTTTGAAGTATATATTCACTCAGAAGGATCTCAACCTTAGGCAACGCCGTTGGTTGGAGCTTATTAAGGATTACGATTTGGAAATTCACTATCACCCGGGCAAGGCAAATTTGGTTACAGATGCCTTGAGTCGAAAGGAGCATGTTCATTTAGCTGTTGTTGCCCAGCTACTCGATGAGATTGTTGAGAATTTCAGGAGACTTAACCTGGGGATAGTTGCTCACACTAAAGGAGTTATTATTGATATGGAACCTACCTTGGAGCAAGAGATCCGCAAAGGACAAATTGGAGATGCTAAGATACAAGAGATTAAGGATCTAATTACTGAAGGTCGAGTTCCAGAATTTACGGAAGATGAGCAAGGTGCCATATGGTTCAAGGACAAGATATGTGTCCCCGAGATTGAAAGCCTTCGTGAGACTATTTCAAAGGAAGCCCATGACTCGGATTGTGTGTTTACATGGAGTACCAAAGAAGATCGTTTTGGATAAGAGGATCACAGTTTACCCCCAGAATTTTGGAAAAGTTTTCATGGGAATACGGATGCGAAGTTGAATTTTAGTTCGGCCTACCATCCACAGACTGATGGACAGACTGAAAGGACTAATCAAGTATGGGAATACATGTTGAGAGCTTGTACCCTTCAGCATGGTAGTAGTTGGGACAAGAGTCTACCTTATGCTGAGTTCTCGTATAATAATAGTTATCAGGCCAGTCTAAAGATGTCACCATTCGAGACTCTATATGGCAGGGAATGCAGGACTCCTCTATATTGGATCAGACTAGAGGAAGATAGTTCTTTGGACCTGAACATATTCAAGAAGCAGAAGAACAAGTCCGTATAATTCGGGAGAATTTAAGGGTAGCTCAGACCAGATAAAGGAGCTACGCTAATAATAGAAGGAGACCACTGGAATTTGAAGAAGGAGATTATGTGTACCTCAAGGTTTCACCACTTCGTGGAATGAGGAGATTTAAAGTTAAGGGCAAATGGTTCCCCTCGCTATATTGGACCATTCTGAGTTTTTTTAGGCAAGTTGGAGAGACGGCCTATCAACTAGAGCTACAGGATAATCTATCTGATGTACATAACGTATTCCATGTGTCTTCGTATCCCTGAGGAACAGTTACCAATGGAAGAGCTCAGTGTTCAAAGTGATCTGACTTACACGGAGTACCCGGTCAAGATTTTGGATACTTTGACTCGAGTCACAAGAAATATGGTTATTAAGAAATGTAAAGTGCAATGGAACCATCATGAAGAAGATGAAGCTACATAGGAAGGAGAAGAAGAGTTTCGCATAGATTTTCCCCATCTTTTCCCTAGTTCTTTCTAAATCTCGAGGACGAGATTATTTTAAGGGGGGTAGGATTTGTAATATTCAAAAGAGCAATAATGAGAATTGAGATAATCTCAATAATTTGTGACCTCTACTTATCATTACATGTGATCAACCCTAGTTCAAAAGTGGATAATTAAAACAAAGAACACATAAATAACTTGTGCGTCATGCTGGAGTTTATTTGATTGTGCATTTGTGGATAATAAAAATAAAAGTATCAATAGCAATGTATTAATGTGCCCACAACACCCAAACCCTAAATTGAAAACAAAACCATGAAAATGGAGAAAGAGAGAAAGAAATATCATATAACACAAAATAAATTTATAAACATATAACTTCATTACATTTTGGTATAACCAAGTGGAACAATTAGACTGAGTACAAACGTGCCACAAAGTTGGATTTAAATTGAGGTTTTGAATTCGGAATTCAAAATAAATAGAGAACAAAATAGAAAAGAAAAAGAAAGAAGCGAGAATTCGATTTGGGCCTGGAGGAACCTTTTCGGCCCACTTCACATTATCCGCTCGTCTCTATGCAGTGTGGGACCCGCCGGTCAGTTATCCCCTGCGCGCCCTCGGCCCATTCCCTACGCCGGCCCAACTTCTTTCGTTACCGCGCCGGCCCACAAAGACGACCGCGCCGACCTGCGGGGCCCGTGTGCTAGTCTCACTCTTGGGTGCGCCAGATCAACACCATCGCCACCCTGTCACTTCCACCTTGGGTCCACCGTCCTAGGTTCCTAGCGCGTACACTCGGGTCGTTCTCCTAACTGGTGGGTCATACCTGTCGGGTTTATCCCGTTCGCTGCAAAATCTCCCCTCCGCATCCAGCGCTAACCAAGTAACCGAGAATCGGGATCCTTGGGCTCCGGATGTTTCCTGGCCTGGTCCTGCAGGCGCGCGCTCCCGATCGCTATGGCGCTGGTGGGTGGGTCCCAGCCTCTGGTGTCGTCTTCACCTTCCCACAGATGCGCAAAACCGTTGCCACCAGCTCCGTGGGGGTTGCCACGATTCGCGTTACCGGCCACTCTGCTTCACCTCGCGACGGATAAATAGGAGCCCGTGTGCGATGTCTTCATCCGCTGCGGGATAGAGCGCAATAGCGTGCTAGGACTGCTGACCATTGATACCGCAGTGTGCTCGTCACCGTGAGGGAGGTATTTTGGACCGCCTGCATCGTTGCGATTCCGGTTGGTGACCGCGGAGCTATACCTGGGCGCTTCGGGGAGGTCGGCGAGGAATACCTGATGCGCGCGCTTCGGTTCCTAGAGCTATGGGCAACGGGAGGAGCAGCAACTACTCGCCGTAGCTCCATCGCCGTCGCAGATCCACGGGTCACCGCGGACGGCAATTCTAGCGCATCATTAGCCGGTAAGAGATCGTTCCTAGCGTTTGCACTTACCTTCTCCTTGCGTAGCACCTATTTAATTCGTGTATTATGCGTCTGGGCACCGATTTGGGAGTTGCCGGCGATGGCGCTCTGCCGAGCCGGGTGTACGGCGCCGCCGTGTTCTTGTCTGTGGGTGGGGATCAATTCAGACCCTTGATTGATGGGGGGGACGGTCGAGATCGTTGGCTAGTATCGCTAGGACCGTGGTCTCTGCGCCGTTAGATGCCGATCGGGCGCTCAGTCTGACGCCTTGGTCACACTAATGTGCGACCGTCGATCGCGCAGTGTAGTGCCCAGATTAGATCGGGCAAGGGTTGGTTGTGGGCCATTCGATGGACATCCAACGGCCAGAATACCTCCATACCCCTTCGACCCGTCGCTTTTGCTAAAGAGACCTTGTTCTTTTCTTGAATTAACCCGCCGTCCACTGGGGGTTGTTCACTGAGTCTGGGAAAATTTTTAGTTTAGCCCTTGGCTTTCCTGGAAATAGTGCGCCCAACCCAGTACTGGTTTAAATCGATTAAATGATTTAGAAATTGAAATTATAATAAGAAAATAAATCCTAGAACTTGTAAAATTCATAGAAAATCCATTTTTAGTCCAAATTACTTCATTCCAGTTGCTAAAATTTTGTAATATTGTTCTCTTTCACCTAGAGCCTCTGTTAAGTCATGAAAACAGTAAGGAAATTTATTTATCACTTAATCCTATTTAAAGCACATAAAACCTTTGAAAATGCATAACTTAAAATCTATAACTCAGAAAATTGTGATTCCAGTTCCTAAGTTTTTATTTTAATATGTAGAATATCTCTGTGTATTTTGTATATATGTTTGGTGTAATGTTAATTTCTCTATATGCACTGTGCTTGTTTGTACTGTGGCGAGTAGAAGAGCCCGTTGCTGAGGATCCTGGTGAGCAGCAGGTTGAGGTAGCTGAGCAGGAGCTCATTGAAGGCAAGTTGTGCCCTTGACCACTTTTTACCCAATAATGTGCTTTAATATCACATACTCATGCATAGGTTAATTTTGATGGGACCCAATAGGTCACCCTAGATTTGTTTATCTCATTACCTTGTTTACCCCTGAATCACTTGGGTAGTTTGCTATTGCTTTATATGGTTTTGGGATAATCATTTATTACTTCTATGTTCCAATTCTTGTTGTTATTCTGATTATGTTCATGTTGAGATCATTAATGTTAATTGGAACATAGAGCTTAACTTGAGAACCACGTGCCACCACAAGGGTGGAATGGGACGCCCTTGGCTGACTAATTAGGAAAGCTAGTGGAAGACTACCTTACCCGAAAGGGGCAAGGACAGTAGGGGAGAGGTTAGTGCGGGGAGGTCCCTGGTTGATTTTGCTGCGATGGCGGTCAGCCAGGAACCCTTTACTGGATCTTCCCATAAACTGTAGCGGGTTTTCGGAAGCTAGTGGAACTTTGTAAAGGCCTCGTAGTGTTGCCCTGCCGTGCTTCCTAGGTAGAGGTATATGGGGAGTCGCGACCCCTTGGCAGATGGGTAACATGACTTGTGGGTAAAGGGTACAACCTCTGCAGAGTGTAAAACTGGTATACTAGCCGAGCTCGCGGTCATGAGCAGCTCAGGACTCTCTGATGTTTAAATTATGGAACTTAAATTCAATTTTGTCATTTGCATTGCATGGGTTGTTATTAATTTTGTTCTATTACTTTACTTATGGTTTGGTATTTACTTACACTTAGTAATTGCTAATAAAATTTTGACCAACTACTTAAAAGCAATGCTCAGCTTTAACCCCTATCTTTGATTAGCCTTACACATCACATGAACTCACACCTTTGTGAGTTTATGTCCACTGGTTCCCCACAACTTGTTGAGCTATGATCATGTGTGAGCTCACCCTTGCTGTCTCACACCCCCCCCACAGGAGATGATCAGGTGGTTCAGGAGGAGCTGCCTAACACTGAGGAGTTCGATCTGATCTAGGTGGCGTTTCCCAGTCGACTTTGGCGCCAACGATCCTTAGTTTGTTTTATCTTTATTATTTTATTTTGTAATAAGTCTTCCGCTATGTAATAAATACTCTGATGTTTTATGACATTTATCTCTATACACTCTGTTATTATATATGTTGTCTTCTTGGCGCATGTATGAGATGCACCTGGCTTTGTCCTTTAAAACCGGGTGTTACAATCGGACATCAGATCAGAAAGTTATTGCATTTTTATTATAGCAGTTTTTCAGTCTCATAATTCTGTGCAGAATCTGTTCTATTAAGATTTAGGCAATTTTATCAACAAAATTCAACCTTGGGTTTGTAAGAAAAGTTGTAGATAATTTCATAAGCTTTCCAGATTGTTAAAAAGTGCATTCATATGAATTATGAAACTCCAGTTATGTTTGTTTTACTGTGGCTGTTCCTGTTTGTCTAACAAAAATGAGCGGGTCTGTTCACTGGTAGGTTTCATCAGGTAAATGGCCGAATTGGCTCTTCCAACTATAGAGACTTATGTAGAGAGATAAAAGTTCTTACTTCCAGTAGAATTTCATGATTGAGTGGTTTGTGAGATATCGAATTTTGAAGTTAACTACGCTGCTATCTAAAACAGATTTAGTCAGTTATCTTGTCAGATGTTTTAGAACTTATAGATGGCAGAATTTAATTATCCATTGAATACCGAAGTTATAGGGTATTTTGTGTAGATACTCCTAGATTATTTTTTTGATATCACTACTGTTATAATTTTAAAGATACAAAATTAACAAACAGCGCTGCTGCTGTATGGCATGTGGTTCAGGGTGGGAGGCTTACCACCAGGTCTTGGTTTCAAGTGTAGGAGCAACTTGTTGATTGTTGGCAAATGTTTGTGAAATATTTATACTAAGTTTTATGCCTGCTAGCAGGTGGCTACACTCCAGATCATGTCTAGTACATTTCTTCTTCTTCGATGAAGGCAAGTGAATGTAGCGGTGGTTGTTTCCGTTCTGACCTGTTATTTATATTGCTTACACTCTAATATTCAGAAGTATTGGATTCTTTCATAATTGGACTCTATGGTGATGCTTTACTTGCTTGCATTATACTGATGCTCAATCATATATTGATGATGATTATGATTCGAGTATGACTCATGAGATTGATTCACACCCTGAAGGTAAATAAAGTATTATTTGAGGTTGGTATTGTATTTGAAGGTAAATGAAGTATTATTTGAGGTTGGTATTGTATCTGAAGGTAAATGAAGTATTATTTGAGGTTGTATTGTATGTGAAGGAAGTGAAGTATATTAATAAATGCAGCATGCCATATACATTGCATGATTCACTTGCATCTGAAGTTGGGTCGTGACCTATGGTCCGACCGTACCGGTACAACTTAGCATCGTATGTTGCCCGAGGAGGGGTACGATGCGGCTTCATACCCTTAGAGGTATGAAGGCAGAGGACATAAGCATTGCATTCATATGCATTCATTGAAGTGATATTTGCAGATGATGTGGTTTTATACCTTCAGAGGTATGAAGACAGAGTACCTACACTTTGCATTCCTATGCATACATTGAAGTGATATTTGCACGTTTTGTTGACGCAGAGAAGTGTTATAGAACCTATGGTGGTTGTTCGAGCAAATGAGATGGTATTGGTTATATTGGGACTACTGAGTTCTATATCTACAAGTATTTCTGATCTTAATTGTGATTTTTTTAAATGTTGATTAATTCAATTTGTGGTTTAAATATCTCGTCAAAACAATTCGCTTGCTGAGATGTTTCATCTCACTCTTGCATTACTCAATGCAGGTGCTTGTTGCTCATCCCGGGAAGTGGGAAGTAGCAGCACATCCACCTTCACTCTCATAAAAACGCTGCTTAGGCGCAGTCATGATTTAATTAGAAGCTTCTTGCCAAAGGATGTTTGTTTCTGACTAGTTGTGCGCACTGGTTAATTTAGTTCATGCCGTTATGGTTGTCTTCCCATTGCTAGCAAATTATTAATGTCGATTATGTTTTCTTATCATGATATCTATTTATACTTTGTTGCTTCCTCGTTTATGCAATTTTCAAAGGAGATGCTATCGAAATTTTATATACGAATGTTAGAGGTGTAGTTTAGTAGCATTCTGGGGTGTTTGTGGATCCTGGGGTGTTACAGTTGGTATCAAAGCATAGGCTTTAGATTCTTGGCAATTTGAAGATAAATTTGACACACTTGCACATATAGGAAGGGTATGGGTTCAAATATCTTTGATATATGTTAATGTCTTTGAAGTGCAGATGAAATAATTTCACCCTCCCTAATCCTTTACATTGATGTGGTAAGTTGTTTATGACTGAATGCCTGATATAATTCATTTCTAAATTTTGATATTGTTTTATTAATGCGATTGATATCGCTGGTCTTTTGTGAGATTGAAGTTGCTATTATGCTGGTGATATACATGTATGCCTATGTTGTTTTCAACATGTTTTTTATGGTTGAGTTTTATTACAATGATATTGTTATATATGCTTGATTGAGGATGTTTCTAAGAGGAGTGAGAATTGCGTGTTTTGGGTTACAAGGTAACCATTAATTTGAATTGAAGTTGTTGGGCGGTTGGTGGATAGCTCCAACTATCTTTGCAAAGAATGATTGTTTATGTCGAGAAACCAGTTCTGAAAGAAATGAATATTGGTACTTTTATATGGATTTTGGGGGAAGTCTTTACATAGCCAGAATGGCTTACATGTCTCTCTTCTATCGTGTGTTTTAGTAGCCACAAAGCCTAGATGTGGTTTAAAGTGGTTGCATGTTAGTCATGCTAATTGTAGAATAAAATCTTTGGTTTTCTTGATCCATTGATTATGTATTAATACATTGAGGATCTGATGGTTCTCTCCCCGATGCATGTTTGTGGAGCCATTGTTGGACCACTTATCTATTGGTTTGAATGAAGTCATTGCCTAGCCTAGAGTTGGTTGTGTGTGGTTAGTCACCTATTCCTAAATGATGTGGTTTTTACATCAGCTTGAGATGTTTGCCAAATGTGTGAAGGATTACGGGGTTAGTATTGACCCTTTAGGTCTAGTACTTTGAGTGCATCATATGATAGAATGAAATGTAAGTTTCTGAACTACAGTAGATGAAGACTTATATTATGTGTAGGTTAACCTTACTAGTTGGATATTTTTCTTAGTTGAGATGTTGAATGAAGTATAGTGACATGGGTTAAGCAAGTATTGTGTTGTTGTTGGGATGTTAGTGCTCTATGGAGAGTTTTTGGCATTTCTTCAATGAACTGTGCCGCTCAAGATGTTATTGGCCTCTTGTCGGCTTTATTGCTCCATTAGTTCTGTAGATTTTCTCCCTTTTGGTGGGGTGCAAAGTATGTTAGATTACATGATTATCTTTTCATTATGGCAAGAACAAGGTTTAGGAAGATTAGGAGTTTTGTTTCAATAGAACTACTTGTTTCGTGGTGCTGTGAGGTGAGGTGTTTGATCTTCTTATACATTCATCTGGTGTGGATGTTTGACCATTGAATTAAAATGAATTGTTAAAGTTGGTAAAGGTTGTGCTTAGTGCGTATTACCCCTTCATAAAAGAGTGTCGTTTTAAGACATTGATGCTGATATATGGCTGCATCCAAATTCGATGTTGTGAAATCGTAGTGTTGATTGCATCTATGACTTGGTTTGAGCTTCATTACATGTTGGTTCATGCTTGATGTCAGGTGCTATAGTTTCCTTAGACAATTAGTCGATGTAGAAGTTCTTGTGTTAATTAAGACCAATAATGGACCCATGTTTTGCATGGTGCTGCTATATGGGGTACCTTGGATGTTTTGTTGGAGTGGTCGAATTCGAGGACGAATTCTTTTTAAGGGGGTAGAGTGTGATACCCCAATTTTCTGAAAAGAAGTTAAACTTTTTTCTCGTTTCTTTGATGTTCTGTGGCATTGGGGTTTGGAGTTTCAGGAGACATTCCTTAGAAAACAGTAGATCTTTTGGCATTTTTTCCGCTGGGGTTAGGAGCTCAAAGGGGAGAGCGAGTTTGGGCCATTGATCTCGATCCAGTGGATGGGAGCCCCCTCTCCTCCAAAACCCTAGCCGCCCCCTCTCCTTCTCCTGAACTGGGTTGTAGTCACCCCCTCCCTCTCTTGCTCTCCTCCCCAATGGCAGCCGCCCCCTACCCTCTCCATGTCTCCCTCCTCCCTCTAGATCCCCCCACGCAGCAAGGATTGAGAAGAGGAGGAGCACGTTGAACTGAAGAGGAAGAGAGGATCAAGGAGATGTTCTTCCCCATCTCTTCTTGAAGATTTTCTTAGGGAAAACCCTATGTATGGACGAAATCCTTGTTCCTCCCTGTAATTATGTGCTTTTGGAGGTTGTCGATCATGGAGATTAAAGGGTTAGAGGTTGGATTAGATGTGGGGTTAGGTTTTGATCTCGAATTTAGTTTTCTACGGAATGGCAGATTCGATAGTTTCTGTTCATGCCAGTTTTCCATGGTCTTAGTGGCCTCAAAAAATGAAAAGTCTATATATGAGTCGTTGATAATTTGTAGATCTTTCCGTGGCCACGAAGAACACCTCAATCGGACATCAGATCAGAAAGTTATTGCATTTTTATTATAGCAGTTTTTCAGTCTCATAATTCTGTGCAGAATCTGTTCTATTAAGTTTTAGGCAATTTTATCAACAGAATTCAACCTTGGGTTTGTAAGAATAGTTGTAGATAATTTCATAATCTTTTCAGATTGTTAAAAAGTGCATTCATATGAATTATGAAACTCCAGTTATGTTTGTTTTACTGTGGCTGTTCCTGTTTGTCTGACAAAAATGAGTGAGTCTGTTCACTGGTAGGTTTCATCAGGTAAATGGCCGAACTGACTCTTCTAACTATGGAGACTTCTGTAGAGGGATAAAAGTTCTTACTGCCAGTAGAATTTCATGATTTTTGGTTGAGTGGTTTATGAGATATCAAATTTTGAAGTTAACTATGCTGCTGTCTGAAACAGATTCAGTCAGTTATCTTGTCAGATGTTTTAGAACTTATAGATGGCAGAATTTAATTGTCCATTGAATACCGAAGTTATAGGGTATTTTGTGTAGATACTCCTAGATTATTTTTTTGATATCACCACTGTTATAATTTTAAAGATACAAAATTAACAAACAGCGCTGCTGCTGTATGGCATGTGGTTCAGGGTGGGAGGCTTACCACCAGGTCTTGGTTTCAAGTGTAGGAGCGATTTGTTGATTGTTGGCAAATGTTTGTGAAATATTTGTACTAAGTTTTATGCCCACTAGCAGGTGGCTACACTCCAGATCATGCCTAGTACATTTCTTCTTCTTCGATGAAGGCAAGTGAATGTAGCGGTGGTTGCTTCCGTTCTGACCTGTTATTTATATTGCTTACACTCTAATATTCAGAAGTATTGGATTCTTTCATAATTGGACTCTATGGTGATGCTTTACTTGCTTGCATTATACTGATGCTCAATCATATATTGATGATGATTATGATTCGAGTATGACTCATGAGATTAATTCACACCCCTGAAGGTAAATAAAGTATTATTTGAGGTTGGTATTGTATCTGAAGGTAAATAAAGTATTATTTGAGGTTGTATTGTATGTGAAGGAAGTGAAGTATATTGATAAATGCAGCATGCCATATACATTGCATGATTCACTTGCATCTGAAGTTGGGTCGTGACCTATGGTCCGACCGTACCGGTACAACTTAGCATCGTACGTTGTCCGAGGAGGGGTACGATGCGGCTTCATACCCTTAGAGGTATGAAGGCAGAGGACATATGCATTGCATTCATATGCATTCATTGAAGTGATATTTGCAGATGATGTGGTTTTATACCTTCAGAGGTATGAAGACAGAGTACCTACACTTTGCATTCCTATGCATACATTGAAGTGATATTTGCAGGTTTTGTTGACGCAGAGAAGTGTTATAGAACCTATGGTGGTTGTTCGAGGAAATGAGATGGTATTGGTTATATTGGGACTACTGAGTTCTATATCTATAAGTATTTCTGATCTTAATTGTGATTCTTTTAAAATATTGATTAATTCAATTTATGGTTTAAATATCTCGTGAAAACAATTCGCTTGCTGAGATGTTTCATCTCACTCTTGCATTACTCAATGCAGGTGCTTGTTGCTCATCCAGGGAAGTGGGAAGTAGCAGCACATCCACCTTCACTCTCATAATAACACTGCTTAGGCGCAGTCATGATTTAATTAGAAGCTTCTTGCCAAAGGATGTTTGTTTCTGACTAGTTGTGTGCACTGGTTAATTTAGTTCATGCCGTTATGGTTGTCTTCCCATTGCTAGCAGATTATTAATGTCGATTATGTTTTTTATCATGATTACTATTTATACTTTGTTGCTTCCCCGTTTATGCAATTTTCAAAGGAGATGCTGTCGAAATTTTATATACGAATGTTAGAGGTGTAGTTTAGTAGCATTCTAGAGTGTTTGTGGATCCTAGGGTGTTACAGATTACTTAACCCTGAATTTGTCATATGCGAGTTTATTCAGTGATTTATATTGATGGTGTTGTTTTTCTATTACAAAGGCCTTTTTCTGAGTTTGTGTCTAAATCTCCTCAGAGTGGGGAATGCAGTAGTTCCAGTAGTAAAGCATGGTTGTCCATGGAGGAGATCAATGCCATAGCCACTGCTTACCAAAGTTTACCTGATGAAGAGAAGCAAACTCATATCTTGATTCAACAAACTACCAATGGTTCTAAGATAGAGGCCATTCTTGGCATGTTGGCTGGGGAGTCCTCTGAGTCTGCACACTTGAAACGGGGGTGAGGCCCTCGAGCAATTAAGCGTCAACGCTGAGATGGTGGGCATCCTCTCAAATCCTAAGCGCAAGCAACCCAACCGCCCGGATGCGAAGGCTAATGACGGATTGGGAAACCATGATTTTGGCATGACGTGTCCATCAGCTTATGGAAGTGGTCACCACCATTATTGGCTGGTGAATTGGGCGGGTGTGCGGCTGTGGCCACTTCATTTCCTTTGTGCCGGGTGTGGTTGCCACTCTGGCGCTTGTCGGAGTGTTCTCGATGCTCCTTCTTTGTGCCGCTTATGTCGCTGGCGTCGTGTGGGGTCTTCTCCTTACGGAAATTGTCCTTATCGCGTCTTCGATCTCCATCAGTGAACTTGGTCGCGATGTCAAGGAGGTTGTTGTTGGTTCTCAAATGCCTGGTGGCCAAGCTCATGAACCAACACCTCATTAGTGGTGTCGTAGGTGAAGGCAGTGACCATATCGGCGTCGGTGGCATTGGGGAGTTAGTTTCTCTTTAGGGAGAACCTCCAGATGTAATCCCAAAGGATTTCTCCACTCTTTTTGGACACATCGCTTGAGGTCCCAAGAGCTCCTGAGGCATTTATAAGTGCCCTAGAAATTTCCCACGAAAGCGTAAATGAGGTTGGCCCAATCATGGATGATTTTGCTTGGCAAGTGCTTGAGCTAGGCCCTCACCATCTCCGTGAGGTGGATATGGAGGAACTAGATGATTAGGTGATCATCCTTGATTCCCGCCAAGCGGTAGGCAAGTCGATAGTCTTCCAGCTAGACATCGGTATTGGTGGTCCTGTCGTTCTTGGTGTTGTTCACTGGTGCGTGCACTTTTGTAGGGAATTGCGCCATTCGGATTGCACACCCAAAGGTGCGTGGTCCAGGCCTAGGTGGGCTGGAACTTCACTCACGCCTCCTCTCGGGCATGTGCAACTGCTCTACTTCTTGTTCCTGCCGTCGGTTGTTGAGGATGTGATGGGTATCACAAATATCTTGGAGGAGATTCTTCAGGGGAACACATGACCTCATGGATTGGGAGGGCTAGCCCCTCTTGCTCTAGGATGAGGCCGAGCGGGCACCGAAGCTGTCCGTGCCTACAAGCGCCTACCAATCGATCTCAGCTTGTTGTATGACGTCCATCTCCACCAGGTTGCGGAGGTTCTGGTACATCACCCTTGCCTCCAGTTTGTCTAGCTCGGGGATGGATCAAAGCATCATAGCTGATGCAACCTTGTTCTGCCTGAGGTTGAGGAAGTACTGGGCCTCGTGGCTCCCCTCGGTGAGCTAATCACATACTTTCATCGCCCGATGTCTCTTGGCCTCAAGGCACTGCCACTCGATGTTACCGTAAACTAATTTGACTTTTCGGACGAGGGCATCGAGCTCCCATGCTACTACTAGACGGTAGCCTCACGGGCGAGGATCCGCGTCTAATGCTGGTGCTAGTATTCCTCCTCTTGGTTGGGGGTTCATCGTCCCTCCTCCATTCTCGTTCTGGGGCAGTGTTGCCATGAAACAAGCCCTTCCCACTGCCTCAGAGGCGTTGGAGTTGGGCTCCTAAGTCGAGCCGTGACTTGAGTCATCCTCGAGCAGGTCGAGAACAGAAGTGGGCTGATGGCCGATGACGACCATGAATGTTGAGGGTAAGGCTCCCTCTACATTTTGCCTGATGGCGGCGCCGAGCCGGTTAAGGCACCGCTTAAGGATGACATTATGCCTCTTGAGACGTCGCTTATCTGCCTTGCTCCTGGTGGCAGAGTGTGTTGGACCTCCCACGCCTACTGCGGCGGAAACGTCAGAGTCGGCAAGGTGGAGTTCACCGGTGGCGGTGGCGAGGAAGTCCGGGGAACCAACGTGATGCGGCTCCTAGATGCAAAGGTCTTGCCCCCGGCAAACACTGATGACTGAGCCATCAGAGTGGAAGGTGTCACTTGGAACACTATTGTTCTCCTACCCTGCGTGCCAACTGTCGTGGTTATTGGAACCAGGGACACAGTAGATTTTACGTTCGAGAGGGGAGGCTAGTGTTGTGTCACACCCGGATTTAAGGGATAAAGCCGGGTGCGTCTCATATTGTCACACCCGGTTTTAGAAGGCAAACCGAATGCGAACCATGTACGTGCCAGGATCAGCAATTCACGTACACAGCAGTTACATAACTGGACATCATCACACAGTGCTAAAATAATGACATAAAAGAGGGTATAATAGTCGATTACATCATGATGTCCGAGACATCCACATAGTCTTTAACAATTATCAAAGTGCGGAAAAGAAACATAGATACACACGGCCTACACAGGTAGCCGACTAGGGGTTTGCCGCTAACCCACGCCTAGAACTCATCATACTCTTGGAACTCCTGGAAGTCCTCCTCCACGACTTCATCTTCACCTGAGCAGTGGTTGCAACACGGACAACCTGGGGGGGTTGGTGTGTAAAGCAAGGGTGAGTACACATCAACATACTCAGCAATATGTCCCGTTTGGCTGTAGTGGACTAGCTTTATGTGGAGTTTAGTCAAGCAGTTGCTTTTAGTTGGTCAGGTTATTATTACTAGTAGAAAGCCAGGTTTTAGCATTAACCCAAGTTATTAACCCAATGTACCCTTTCCAAACGGAAAGAATACCACTTACCATTACCATAGTCATAACCAAAACCATCATCCTCATCACCACCTGTAAACCAAACATCTTTGATCAAGTATCTCTAATCAATGGAGCTCCCTTGGCCGCTCATAACCGCGAGCACGACTGATATATCAGTTTCATAACACTCTACAGAGGTTGCGCACTTTACCCACAAGTCGTGATTCCCTCTTGCCTCGGGCCAATCAAACCCTTAAACACTACCAAGGTGAATAGGCAGGGTCTCACTACGTAGCCTTTACAAAGTTCCCTAGGGCTATAGCCACCCGTTAGGTTTCCTAAATGCACCCCACTCCTCCCCAAGGGGCGAACCAACCTTGGCAGAGCGAGCCGCATACACCGAGCCCCATTAACGACACGACGGCGAAGCGAACTACACCCCAGTTCCTCTAATTACCTAGCTAAGGGCGTCCCACTCCACCCTCATGGTTGCACTGTTTTCCCGGGCGGTCATCCAACAAACCAGTCCTTACGGAGAGGCACTCGAGAAACAGCTCGAGTCCCCTAAATGCCACAAATACCATCATCATAATCAAAAGGGAAAACAGCGTACCATAGATAGTCTCATCATGTTCATTGATTAATGTGAAGCACTAGCATATAACTAAACCAGAATAACCTAACCAGAATAGGTAAACAAGGACAAGATAGACAAAAGCTAGTCAATCCTTAGGTATAAACTGTGTAAATGCGGGGAATGAATTATAAGAATGAGTAGGACATAGATGGGTCAAGGGACACTTGCCTTCACCAACCAGCTGCTCCTCAGGGTCTTCACCTGCAACTCCTTCGGACTCCGCCAACTGACCGTTATCTATACGAGTTTCAAACATACATTCCACAAATTTGATACAAAGGAACAGTACACCAAACAATATGTGGCAGAACCTCCAAGTTATTGGGCCCACATGCACCTGTCCTTGTCCCAAAGACCTCAGACGGCCATGCATGTGCACCAGATAACTCAATAGGATATGTCCGATTGCCCCAAGGACATCGAATAAACCACTTTCAACCAGAACCGCGGGATTAAGTAACACAAATCACACACACCAATATTTTTGCAGCGGAAATACTATTACCAAATTTTACAAGTTACAAAAATTTTATATTATTTTATCGGAGTGATTACAAAAGTATGAGTTTGAAATATATGCTAGCTCAAGTGACCATCCTCAATAAGTAGTATAAGAGAGATACTTAGACTTATAAGAAGGCCGAGCCCACCGGCACTTAACACCATCAACAACATCACAAAGTTAGGACCTGAAAAACAACAGGGAATAAAACCCTGAGTATGGAATTACTCAGCAAGACTTACCCGACTAAAGAAAAGACTCTCAAGGGTATGCTGGATTTGGGAATCAAGGAAAAGTTTTAGCAAGAATCAAATTAGATACTTTTGCAGAAATAGCTTACTAAAGTGAGTCCTTACTTCCAATATTTTAACGCCAGATTAAATATTAATAGACTCTATTTGCACCTGGTCTAATTTCACCATCTCATCAATACAACATCATTTTTATTCATGAGGTTCACATCCTGACTTAGGTTGTAGGGCAGTGACCAAGTCTTCATAACCGCGAAGGTACGGCGATCCGAATCGATTATACTCAGCTGAGGATCTCCGATCACACGACATATGTAGCACTTAACCCTTGCATATATCAACCCACCACCGGGGTTCTTAAGACCAGATTAGGTTCACGTCAACCGAGAGCACAAATACACCACCGTCCAACCTCTTGCCATGGAGGGTACACGCTACTCTCGCCACCGCTCCACTCCCATTGCGTGTTATCTTATTCTGGCCTTAGTCTGCCCGAGGCAAAGCTTACCCATGATGAGGCATGTGACCAGTTAAAGGGTCCTCGATCAGCAAGCCTACATACGCATCCAATCCTTAATCAACCTGGGTAGAACATCACCTGTTCCTAGCCCAAGTTCCGATTAAAGTACTTTCATCCTTAGGATTGTTTGTTTTCCTTAGGACGAAAAGAGCATTACAGGGAACTTTGCAGTAAGATCCCACCATTGCTCCCAATGAAAATATAATCTTGCAGGTAGAAGCCAACTTTCCTCAGGATAACCCCTGAGCAAGGCCTTATTGCGAAATACAACTTCTATCCACAAGATCTAAGCAGAGCTAAGCATTTTTGTAAATCATATTTTGATACTTCACCAGAAGTATCTATAAAGGTATGGATTTCAAGGAAGGCAATGCATCCAAGGGTTTCCAAGCAACTCCTATAAACCTAATGCACATTCACTAGACTTAAAGTGTGCAAAAATTATTTAAAAACACAAGGAAGGGGTTGCATGCACCGGGGCTTGCCTGAGTAACACTAGGTTAGTGTTGTTAGGTGACGTCCACTTGATGATCATCCTTTGGCTTGGCACCCGTTCAGATTATCCTTCTTCTAGTTCGTCCATCAGCATCATCCTGCGGATTAGTCCGCGCTTGGGGTCGACTTGGGTCATCTTCTGCATCACGCGATTAATTAACGTACCTGAATGGAATGCATTATGCACATGAATGCATATCGACGGAAATATTACAAACCTAAATAGTGTCATGCGATAGCGGATTTAAACACCTAGCGGCGAGGTGTTGAACTATTTTCTACGAAAATACAAGTTATCGATGTATGACTAAGCGCAATAATTACGCTTCTCGAACCTAACGCAAACATCACCAACCACAAACTATACACATGAAATACAATTAGCCTAATCATAACTTATCAATTAATCAATTAAATTCTAACTTATCCTTTGCTTTATAAATTATACTACATCTTTATAAGTGGTTAAAATATTTCATCAATACACTAACATAGAACATGACAACCACTATAGAAATTCACTGACCCCATCACACAATTACAGTGCGTCTACTTACTGACACGGGAACGCACTCGTACCGCGTAAATGGAATCACTTCAATTATACTAGACCTACACATCCATCGAGGCACTTCTCGCCTAAACAATTTTCTCACAAACCTAATTTCCTAAAATTATTTAAACAACTTCTACTACATGGTTTTTCTCGGATTTCTAACAGATGTCGGCTTGTCGATGTTACTCGACAATTAGCCAAGACACCTAATCGATCACTAAATATCATATAATAGCTCCCACATCAGGACATCGACCCCAACCATCGACGAAATACATCTACCTGCCAGACCTGAGAAACACTAGTCCTATAATTTGTATTATTAATTTGGTCACATAATTTAGATAGGTCTACCATTTACCCTTCATATGAATCGCATCTAAAATGCCGACTTCAACCCACGTATACTAAATCAAGAAAATTATCGCGTTCAACAATTCTATTTGATCCATCAACCTAATCAACTAATAAAAATAGTGAAGCAGCTTACCTAAATTTGACTTGGAATTGCAGAAATGACGACGATCATATGTTCAAGAAGTTCGTCGAATATTTGACGAGCGCCACGCGAGAATCACTTCTTCACCCAAATCTCGGGATTTCTTGATGGCGCACGGAATGACGACGAGATCATTTCTGGAGCGAGCTGGTGAGGTAGGGTCAAACTGGGACTAGAGGACGACGAATGTGCAGAGCTTCAAACTCACGCGCGCGAGATAGAAAGACGCGCGACCAGAGACTTAAGCATACGCGGTGGCAATTTGGACGAAAGCGAACTAGTGACGACACTCCCGGCCAGGCAACGATTTAAACAACCGACAACGGATGTGGCGGGTTCGAGGCGGTGTTGTGCACGACAAGATTAATGGTGATCTAACGGCCTGGAGCACGACACAGCAGGGCGACGAATCGATGTGACGGGGATGAAAACCATGTACTGCTCGCCGTGAATTGAACGCGAGCTGGAACCTGAGCACGCGCGCCCACAGGAGTAATGACAGCTAAGTGTCAGGGAGCCGAGCAGGACACGACCCAACGATCTGACGCGCGCGGGATGAACAAATCGAGCCGCAGCGCGCAGAGACTTCACGGCGCATGAGCCGGAATAACGAAACGCTACGCGCGTGACGCAAAAAATTCGACCGGCGAGCAGAGAAGCTGGGCAACTCCATGGGCGAACAGAGCGCGCAAGGCGAGCAGCAACGCGACGGTGCGGCAAGCTGAGGGCGTTGGAGAGGAAGAAATTCATGAGCAGGGAACTTCGGCCGGCTGGGAGTTGGAGGTTTCGACGGCTGGACGCGCAGGGAGCCATAGAGATGGGCGCCGAGCTGGAGGAAGAGACAGGGCGTGACTGGGGAAGGATCCAGGGAACGCGCGCACAGGGAGGGAGCTCGAGCAGGGACCGGCGCCGGGGCTGGGAAGAAGACGCTGGGCGCTGGAATCTCCAAGCAGAGGAGATGTGAGAGGGAGAGAGCTGGGATTTGGGAGGTCGCGCGCGGAGTTCCGGCCGGCAGGGCAGAAGACGACCACACAGAGGAGGAGTGCGCGTGGAAGAGCCGTTCGGCCAGGCGCACGGCAGATTGGGCGCTGAAGCGGGAGAGAGATGGAATGGAGAGAGCTCTACTGGGAGGAAACGCCGATCCAGGATGGAGCTGAGGGAGAGGGAGGGAACCGCTCGGCGTAGCAGAGAAGACAGGAGCCGAGCGCGAGCGGCAGCCGAGAGTAGCGCGACCATGGAGAGGGAGCTCGGCTGGGCGAACGCTGAGTGGAGCCGATGTCCGAGCGTGGCCTAGAGAAGATAAGGCCAACGACCTCGACGACGGGACGCTGGCTACCTGCGTACAGGATAAGCAAGAGAAGGTAAGCGGTGGGGAGGATGAGAACGAGTAGATTTTTTTTATTTTCTCTCTCTTTTTTAAAGAAAAATCGCACATATTTTGGATCACGATTTTTAGCGATGTATACTAGGTCGATACGTTATGCAGCTACTCATTTCAGTCTCCGACTTTAGCGAACCAAATTGTTTACCAATTTCTCGCTTTTAGTTCTAGTTATATTGGTCTGGTTTGTTTCGGACTGAAACTATTTTCTTAATCTATAATTTTTAAATAGGCACAAGACTCGACATTTTAGAGATAAATAAATTTTAAATGGTGCGAGCTGAATGCGGCATCGCAATCGGAATTCCCCAGAGACAACGTCAGCATTGTCACGGGAGTGAGATATAAACAGATTAAACCAGACGAAATCAGATTCGATATTTTAGTCGTCGAGTTTTAATACATTTGTTCGGGATCTTCTCAGTGGGTCGGGCTTCCGAATTCGTATTCGCGCGAGCGATGAATTTTAAATACTCACCGGATGCACCGATTTTCGGAATAACGATGTTCCGAACATCACGAACATTTAGGACGAGCCCGAATAGATGAAAATAAAAACAATGTCGCACTCGCGACAGACGAAACAGATGCGATATAGAAATCGCGATAGGCGAAGATTATTGAAATTTCGCATCCGTTTTACCCACTAATATTACGTGCTTAAATTCGTACTCATTGTCGAGCGGAATATAAACACCTAGGGTGTTATAGCCCTCCCCCTTAAAAGAATCTCGTCCCGAGATTCAGAACGAGAGACTTCTAAGAGTAGAGAAGCTTGTAACCCACATCCATATCGGCAATAACTAAGGCAATTTCAAGCAAAGGCGAGTGTCTCAGAATGTGGTTTCTCTAGTGGACATAACATATCGCCTTAGGCCAATTTAGAGATGTCCACCAATAGAGACGCTGCCTGCCAGAGGAACATATAAGGTTCCATGTGTGCAGTTTGCCTTTTTCTGATGACACTGTACTATCTGTGTCTGTTGAGCGAGCGACTAAAACGCGATTTTACCCAAACAGAACCAGATGCAACCTCTTGGGTAAAACACACAGAAGGAGGTTTACCAACAAGTGGTCACGGTAAGTTTATAGCACACGAGATGGGTGTGAACGTCGAATACATCATAGTTGACTCGTGTTAGCCAGATAATCCATGTCCATAAAAGGTGATATAGATTCGAGAAAATCACCAGCGGAGGGATGTGTAGATGCTGCCTTCGCAACCAATCCATTTTATCGAGCACTAATCATGGCTCGACTTGTTCACACATGCTGGAAAAGCACACGTGAGGCGATCGAGGCATGACTAGAGCTGTGGTTAGGCTGTTAACAATTAGCTGAGGATGGCAAATTACCTCGGCCAACAAGGTAAAGTTAAGATGCATATGCTCGTAACCTTCACTTGATCTTCACAAGGTTCTCTTCAAGATAGGCTGAACTAATGTGAGTTTAGACAACTCGATAAAACGATCTCTAAACTCAACCTTTGTTCATTGGGCAGTTGCAAGTTAGTAAAACTAACTTGTTGAACTACTTTTGACATTGAGCAAGTCCTCTCAGTACCATCGGTAAGCCAAGGGTTGAGAGTTCACTCATATTAACAGTTGGTCATGCATTTGGGCAGGAATCCATTTGGTCTGGTCTTCATCCATTTCATCAGGCGAGATGAACCGACTTGGTCCAGGAATACATGAAATAAATAGGAGAGCGAATGAACAGACTCCTGCATTTCAACAGCAGAGGAAACATATCTCCATTTTGAAAGCTATTCAGTTGTCTCTCGACACTAAAAAGCTCCAAGGCTTCACCTTTACACAAAGGACGTAAAGGGAACTTGTATGAGTAGTCACTACCAAGATCAAAAGAAAAGATACCACACAAGTAAATGGTATGCCCTTTTTATCCAACGGAGATGATAGATGTTGCTTGATCACTTCGACAAACAACATCGAATTTATTTCAAGGGAAGGTCCACGGAAGATAACACATCAGTGTAGTTCCATAATGGATCATGACTAGAGACCTCGATACCAGCATGCGCCAAGTAGCAGAACCTTGCGTGTACATTCACAAGGGGCTCTCAGTTTCGCTGCGGCACCATAAGTCCTTAATCATGACACCATCACCGAACTGGCACCAATAATGAATCTCACGTAGCAAAAATAGATTGGGCCAAGATAACGCATTGATATAGTCTCATAATAGATTACAACTACTAACCATGATACCAGCGCGTGCCGAGCAGCACAACCATGTGTGTACATTCATAGGAGGCCCTCGGTTTCGTCGTGGCATCGTCAGTTTTAGTCATAACGCCATTACCAGACATAACCAATAAGAAATCTCATGCGGCACAAATGAATTGAACGAGGGTGACAATATACAAAGAGATACTCCACCAGTAAAGATGGTTACATGTAGAGAACCAAATAGATCATGGCCCAATGAAATGAACAAGGCATGGCCATAACCTAAACTTGTTGAAAGGAGTACGATGGGAGACTGTTAATTCAGCCCCAAGCATATTTCTATGCCCATCATAGAGATTACAAGGTCAAGGATGAGTATCTGATTAGATACGGAGGGAAAACAATCATAAGATTAAGTTGGTATGCCTTCAATAGAAATGAGGAAATCAAAGGCATCAAACTCAAGAAAATGATGAGACATGTCTTTCCTAGGTTGGGTCGATAAAGCAATGATGTGATTATCAAGAACAGGCAAGCTGGAATTAGGGATATCAGCTTGCGCCAACCGAATAAGGGCATGGTCTAAGATGAAAATATGAGTCGAGATTCTTATTTTAAGCTTAAGTACCCTCAATATCCAACGAAGAAATTATCTAAGCATTTATTTGTATAAGTTTGGGTCGAGGAGGGGTAACGGAAAAATCAACTTTGGTCATGGTTCACCAACTAAGAACATGGCCTAGATTTGGGTTTAGGCAAACAAGTCACTAACCTTCTATCAACACATTAAGCACAAGAGCACATATATAGCATCTAAGCATAATACCTAAGGAACGAAGAACAACTATTTTATTGAAGTTCATAATTCAACATTACACCAGATTATCTACAATCACTGGTTTCTGGAATAAGGATGAGAGAAGCATTTTGGATGTATAGGTGATAAACATGATGCAACAATCAGGATGCATGCTCGTCTTATACGTCCTCACGAGTATTGCCAACATACTGTGGCAGTAACGTTCTATATCGGTGGCATACTTACGACTCTCACGGTATTTTGCTAGTCGTCAACTACACATACGTTTTCGAGGTTAGTGTACCTGCAGAAAATCCCATTACAGCCCATTTTCCAATGATGCAAGTCACACATGACAATTTATCACAGTTTATACTCCATATATTGCTATATGGAGGCTAGCTCATCATTAAGCGCCGAGCCACGCATAGGCGCCATTGCCACACTTTAACCATAGGGCAACTCATTATGGTAACTCACCTTCTTACATGAGCGTAGGTGCGTCGTTACAAGTACATTACACTTCTCAATATTCCCATGTCTGTATACCCATACACATCCATAGGGTACTAAATTCCCGGAAAAGTAGATACTCCACATCGCAGCCTTCATATATACATATGTGGAACATGTATATAATCAAGCGTTTTTTTTATACTCTTCCCT
The DNA here is from genome assembly GCA_029449295.1 of Zea luxurians. Lineage (NCBI taxonomy): Eukaryota > Viridiplantae > Streptophyta > Magnoliopsida > Poales > Poaceae > Zea > Zea luxurians. Next base: position 481,339 of record JAOPSE010000416.1, read on the forward strand.
AGACCGACGTTTGTTCGGTTCATGCTCTCACATCTCACCTTACCTTGAGCGTCGATCCATTCAAAACTGAATGGCCTTAAAAATAACAATACACATGTATGCAATACCCACCCGGTTATGGGTTATGGTTTTAAACTAAGCCACCTGATAATCCTTAATTTAGGGCTCAACAAAGGATGTTGCTAGCATTATAGTTTTTCAAAACTGTTTTTCAAAGCCAAACAATGTGTTTAGTTGAAAATAGGTTTTCTAAAACCAAAACTTTTGTTTTGAAAATACGTATGTGACCGTATATACTTAATCCTGCTCCGATACCAGCTGTGGCAGAACCTCCAAGTTATTGGGCCCACATGCACCTGTCCTTGTCCCAAAGACCTCAGACGGCCATGCATGTGCACCAGATAACTCAACAGGATCTGTCCGATTGCCCCAAGGACATCGGATAAACCACTTTCAACCAGAACTGCGGGATTAAGTAACACAAATCACACACACCAATATTTTTGCAGCGGAAATACTATTACCAAATTTTACAAGTTACAAAAATTTTATATTATTTTATCGGAGTGATTACAAAAGTATGAGTTTGAAATATATGCTAGCTCAAGTGACCATCCTCAATAAGTAGTATAAGAGAGATACTTAGACTTATAAGAAGACCGAGCCCACCGGCACTTAACACCATCAACAGCATCACAAAGTTAGGACCTGAAAAACAACAGGGAATAAAACCCTGAGTATGGAATTACTCAGCAAGACTTACCCGACTAAAGAAAAGACTCTCAAGGGTATGCTGGATTTGGGAATCAAGGAAAAGTTTTAGCAAGAATCAAATTAGATACTTTTGCAGAAATAGCTTACTAAAGTGAGTCCTTACTTTCAATATTTTAACGCCAGATTAAATATTAATAGACTCTATTTGCATCTGGTCTAATTTCACCATCTCATCAATACAACATCATTTTTATTCATGAGGTTCACATCCTGACTTAGGTTGTAGGGCAGTGACCAAGTCTTCATAACCGCGAAGGTACGACGATCCGAATCGATTATACTCAGCTGAGGATCTCCGATCACACGACATATGTAGCACTTAACCCTTGCATATGTCAACCCACCACCAGGGTTCTTAAGACCAGATCAGGTTCACGTCAACTGAGAGCACAGATACACCACCGTCCAGCCTCTTGCCACGGAGGGTACACGCTACTCTCGCCACCGCTCCACTCCCATTGCGTGTTATCTTATTCTGGCCTTAGTCTGCCCGAGGCAAAACTTACCCATGACGAGGCATGTGACCAGTTAAAGGGTCCTCGATCAGCAAGCCTACATACGCATCCAATCCTTAATCAACCTGGGTAGAACATCACCTGTTCCTAGCCCAAGTTCCGATTAAAGTACTTTCATCCTTAGGATTGTTTGTTTTCCTTGGGACGAAAAGAGCATTACAGGGAACTTTGCAGTAAGATCCCACCATTGCTCCCAATGAAAATATAATCTTGCAGGTAGAAGCCAACTTTCCTCAGGATAACCCCTGAGCAAGGCCTTATTGCGAAAGACAACTTCTATCCACAAGATCTAAGCAGAGCTAAGCATTTTTGTAAATCATATTTTGATACTTCACCAGAAGTATCTATAAAGGTATGGATTTCAAGGAAGGCAATGCATCCAAGGGTTTCCAATCAACTCCTATAAACCTAATGCACATTCACTAGACTTAAAGTGTGCAAAAATTATTTAAAAACACAAGGAAGGGGTTGCATGCACCGGGGCTTGCCTGAGTAACACTAGGTTAGTGTTGTTAGGTGACGTCCACTTGATGATCATCCTTTGGCTTGGCACTCGTTCAGATTATCCTTCTTCTAGTTCGTCCATCAGCATCATCCTGCGGATTTGTCCGCGCTTGGGGTCGACTTGGGTCATCTTCCGCATCACGTGATTAATTAACGTACCTGAATGGAATGCATTATGCACATGAATGCATATCGACGGAAATATTACAAACCTAAATAGTGTTACGCGATAGCGGATTTAAACACCTAGTGGCGAGGTGTTGAACTATTTTCTACGAAAATACAAGTTATCGATGTATTACTAAGCGCAATAATTACGCTTCTCGAACCTAACGCAAACATCACCAACCACAAACTATACACATGAAATACAATTAGCCTAATCATAACTTATCAATTAATCAATTAAATTCTAACTTATCCTTTGCTTTATAAATTATACTACATCTTTATAAGTGGTTAAAATATTTCATCAATACACTAACATAGAACATGACAACCACTATAGAAATTCACTGACCCCATCACACAATTACAGTGCGTCTACTTACTGACACGGGAACGCACTCGCACCGCGTAAATGGAATCACTTCAATTATACTAGACCTACACATCCATCAAGGCACTTCTCGCCTAAACAATTTTCTCACAAACCTAATTTCCTAAAATTATTTAAACAGCTTCTACTACATGGTTTTTCTCGGATTTCTAACAGATGTCGGCTTGTCGATGTTACTCGACAATTAGCCAAGACACCTAATCGATCACTAAATATCATATAATAGCTCCCACATCAGGACATCGACCCCAACCATCGATGAAATACATCTACCTGCTAGACCTGAGAAACACTAGTCCTATAATTTGTATTATTAATTTGGTCACATAATTTAGATAGGTCTACCATTTACCCTTCATATGAATCGCATCTAAAATGCCGACTTCAACCCACGTATACTAAATCAAGAAAATTATTGCGTTCAACAATTCTATTTGATCCATCAACCTAATCAACTAATAAAAATAGTGAAGCAGCTTACCTAAATTCGACTTGGAATTGCAGAAATGACGACGATCATATGTTCAAGAAGTTCGTCGAATATTTGACGAGCGCCACGCGAGAACCACTTCTTCACCCAAATCTCGGGATTTCTTGATGGCGCACGGAATGACGACGAGATCATTTCTGGAGCGAGCTGGTGAGGTAGAGTCAAACTGGGACTAGAGGACGACGAATGTGCAGAGCTTCAAACTCACGCGCGCGAGATAGAAAGACACGTGACTAGAGACTTAAGCATCCGCGGTGGCAATTTAGACAAAAGCAAACTAGTGACGACACTTCCGGCCAGGCGATGATTTAAACAACCGACAACGGATGTGGCGGGTTCGAGGCGGTGTTGTGCACGACAAGATTAATGGTGATCTAACGGCCTGGAGCACGACACAGCAGGACGACGAATCGATGTGACGGGGATGAAAACCATGTATTGCTCGCTGTGAATTGAACGCGAGCTGGAACCTGAGCACGCGCGCCCACAGGAGCAACAACAGCCAAGTGTCAGGGAGCCGAGCAGGACACGACCCAACGATCTGACGCGCGCGGGATGAACAAATCGAGCCGCAGCGCGCAGAGACTTCACGGCGCATGCGCCGGAATAACGAAACGCTACGCGCACGACGCAAAAAATTCGACCGGCGAGCAAAGAAGCTGGGCAACTCCATGGGCGAACAGAGCGCGCAAGGCGAGCAGCAGCGTGACGGTGCGGCAAGCTGAGGGCGTTGGAGAGGAAGAAATTCATGAGCAGGGAACTTCGGCCGGCTGGGAGCTGGAGGTTTCGACGGCTGGACGCGCTGGGAGCCATAGAGATGGGCGCCGAGCTGGAGGAAGAGACAGGGCGTGGCTGGGGAGGGATCCAGGGAACGCGCGCACAGGGAGGGAGCTCGAGCAGGGACCGGCGCCGGGGCTGGGAAGAAGACGCTGGGCGCTGGAATCTCCAAGCAGAGGAGACGTGAGAGGGAGAGAGCTGGGATTTGGGAGGTCGCGCGCGGAGTTCCGGCCGGCAGGGCAGAAGACGACCACGCAGAGGAGGAGTGCGCGTGGAAGAGCCGTTCGGCCAGGCGCACGACAGATTGGGCGCTGAAGCGGGAGAGAGATGGAATGGAGAGAGCTCTACTGGGAGGAAACGCCGATCCAGGATGGAGCTGAGGGAGAGGGAGCGAACCGCTCGGCGTAGCAGAGAAGACAGGAGCCGAGCGCGAGCGGCAGCCGAGAGGAGCGCGGCCATGGAGAGGGAGCTCGGCTGGGCGAACGCTGAGTGGAGCCGATGTCCGAGCGTGGCCTGGAGAAGATAAGGCCAACGGCCTGGATGACGGGACGCTGGCTACCTGCGTACAGGATAAGCAAGAGAAGGTAAGCGGTGGGGAGGATGAGAACGAGTAGATTTTTTTTATTTTCTCTCTCTTTTTTAAAGGAAAATCGTAGATATTTTGGATCACGATTTTTAGTGATGTATGCTAGGTCAATACGTTATGCAGCTACTCATTTCAGTCTCCGACTTTAGCGAACCAAATTGTTTACCAATTTCTCGCTTTTAGTTCTAGTTATATTGGTCTGGTTTGTTTTGGACTGAAACTATTTTCTTAATTTATAATTTTTAAACAGACACAAGACTCGACATTTTAGAGATAAATAAATTTTAAACGGTGCGAGCTGAATGCGGCATCGCAATCGGAATTCTCCAGAGACAACATCAGCATTGTCACGGGAGTGAGATATAAACAGATTAAACCAGACGAAATCAGATTCGATATTTTAGTCGTCGAGTTTTAATACATTTGTTCGGGACCATCTCAGTGGGTCGGGCTTCCGAATTCGTATTCGCGCGAGCGATGAATTTTAAATACTCACCGGATGCACGGATTTTCGGAATAACGATGTTCCGAACATCACGAACATTTAGGACGAGCCCGAATAGATGAAAATAAAAACAATGTCGCACTCGCGACAGACGAAACAGATGCGATATAGAAATCGCGATAGGCGAAGATTATTGAAATTTTGCATCCGTTTTACCCACTAATATTACGTGCTTAAATTCGTACTCGTTGTCGAGCGGAATATAAACACCTAGGGTGTTACACAATAGAATGCAATAAATAAACAAACGTTCGACGCAGGGCTCACACCTACGACTAAGTGAGAAAGGAAAAGTAACAGTCGAGGCTACGGCTGACGAGCGATCACATCACACGATTATAAATTAAAATACTCGCCTAAACAGAATGGTATTAATTTAACCATCGCGTTTAGCATAGGGTAAAGTCACGTTCCATGTTTAATCATTATGAACAGATAAAGGTAAATTAAAAGGATTGTCGCGCGACGAGACGCGCGACACAGCACTTAAATTGAATTAAGAAATAAACGATCCGTCATGCGACGGGGGCGCGCAACGAGACTCTTGCATTAATTATAAAGAAACGTTAAGCATCGCGCGACGAAGCGTACATGTCATCTGAACTGAATTTAAAACGAAACGTCGCGCGACGAAGCGCGCGACACAACTCATTAATACAGATGAATTTTAAAATGAATCATCGCGCGACGAAGCGCGCGACACAGCACATCGACTAAACTAAAATAAAAAACGGATTAAACTGAAAGTTGAACGTCGCGCAACTACAGTCGCGTGCGCGAGAACACGCTGCGCGCGTCGGGGGCACGCGAGGCGCGTCGGGGCACGCGAGGCCACGCTGGGGCACGAGCCACCAGGGACGCGGGCACGGCTACCAGGGCGCGAGGGCGCGGGGTCACGGGGCGCGAGGGCCACCGGGACGCGCAGCCGCAGGGGCGCGGGGGCCGCCGGGGCGCGGGCGCGAGCGCGGGGGCCACCGGGCCGCTAGGGCGCGCGCGCAGGAAGGAAGAGAGAAAAAAAAGGCGCGCAGGGAACGCGCGCGGGGGTGAAGGAAGGGGAGGGGGAGGGGAAGAGAGAGAGAGGGAGAGGGAGCTCACCTCGGGGTCCAAATCCGATGATCACCGTCTCCAAAACCTAGGGCACCACGGGGGAGAGAGAGAGGTGGGAGGGAGAGGGATTTGTGCGCGGGAGAATTGAATGAGGGGAAAGAGACCAAGGGAGGGGGTGCAGCATGGGGAGGGGTAGGGCGCCAGGGGCGCGCGGGCCAAGGCCAGGCCGAGCTGGGCCGGGCCGGGTTGGGTCGGGCCGCACCGCGGGACAACAGCCCACGACAAGCACAACCACAGATCGAAATCCGATTGCGAAACAAAATCCAAAACGAGACTAAGCAACACACGCGATTAAACACGACATCAGACAAAGAAATATGCCTCGGCATGATGCAACACTCATGCCAACTTAGTTTTTGTACACCCTCAATACGGACACCGGTCGCTATACTGCTTTGAAATTGGGAAGAAAAAGCGAAACGGAAGAGAAAAGCGAGTAACACCTGAATTTGGTGAGTAAAAAGAAGAGAAAAAAATTCTACCCCAAATTCAGGGCATTACACATATGTGCGCCAAGGAAGAACAACACATATAATAACAGAGTGCATAGAGATAAATATCATAAATATCATAAATGTACTTATTACATAGCGGAAGTCTTACAAAATAAATGATAAATATAAAACGAACTAATTATTATTTCCCTGGCGCCACAAAGCTGACTGGGAGATGCCACCTAGATCAAGTCGAACTCCTCGTTATGCGGCTCCTCTTCGACCACCTGTTCTTCTCCTGTGGGGGTGTGAGGCAGCAAGGGTGAGCTCACATATGTTCATCGCTCAACAAATTGTGGGGAATAATGTGCATGAACTCACCAAAGGTGGGAGTTCATGTGGAGTGTAAGGCTAATCAATAAATAATGGTTAAAGCTGAGCATTGCTTTTATAAGTTGGTCAAAATTTTATTAGCAGTTACTAAGTGCAAGTAAATACCAAACCATAGTAATAGTAAATAAAAGTAATAATAAATAATCCCATTGCGATGTAAATGACAAATTGAATTTAATTCCATCAATTAATCATGTGAGTGCCCAAGCTGCTCATGATCGTGAGCACGGCTAGTATACCAGTTTTATACTCTGCAGATGTTGCGCATCTTTACCCATAAGTCGTGTTACCCATTTGCCACGGGGTTGATTGGACTCCATACACCTCTACCAAGGAAGAGAGGCAGGGTTCCACTACGAGGCCTTTACAAAGTTCCACTAGCTTCAGAAAACCCGCTACAGTTTCTATGAAGCTCCAGTGCAGGGATCCCTCGCCTGGCCGCCATCGCAGCAAAATCAACCCAAGAACTTCCCCACACTGACCACTCCCATACTGCCCTTGCCCCTATCGGGTAAGGTAGTCCTCCACTAGCTTTCCTAGTTAGTCAGCCAAGGGCGTCCCATACCACCCTTGTGGTAGCACTGTTTTTCCGGGTGGTTCTCCATGTTCCCATTAACATAATGATCTTATCATGAACAATAATAATAAACTGATAATAACAGTGTAATCATAAATAATATAGATCTCTATACCCAAAACCACATAAAGCAATAGCATGTACTACCCAAAAATTTAGTGGTAAAACAAGGTATAAAGATAGCCAAACTAGGGTAACCTATTGGGTCCCATCAAAATTAACCTACGCATATCATTATGATTAATAAGAACATGATTGGGAAAAAAAGGAAGTGATCAAGGGCACAACTTGCCTTCAACGAGCTTCTGCTCAGTAGTCTCCACTTGCCGAACCCCTGGATCCTCTGTGGCTTGCTCGTCTACTCGCATCAATACAAACATACATAGTATAGTAAAAATTAACATCACACCAAACAATAGAACAAAATACATGATAATATTCTACGCTGCGTAATGAGATCTAGGAACAAGAATCACTAAATTCGGAGTTACGGTTATTTAGTTATGAATTTCTAAAGTTATTAAGTACTTGGAATAGATTAATTCAAATGAACAATTTTAATTCAAGTTTCATGGCTAAACAAAGGTACTAAGTGATGAACAATAATAATACAAAATTGTTGCAACTGAAATGAACTAAAAATGATTTAATATTAATTTTCTATGATTTAAATGAGTTCGGTAATTATTTTTACACTAGAAATTCATTTTCTATACTACTTTTTTCTATTTTCTCTGACCTCAGGACTGCGCACACAATTATTAAAGAGCACCAGGGCTAGTCTGCAAAACTCCCAAGACTCAATGAATAGCACCCACAGACGACAGGTAGATTTCTGTTTCTCTTGGGGTCTCTTTAGTAAAATTCCAGGGCCGAAGGGGTATCAGTTCATCTCAGCCGCCCGATCTATAATCAAGCGCTCGGATTAAAAGCACCTAAAACGAATCGGTATGCGCGTGGGGTCATTGGATTTGCATCCAATGGTTCAGATCTAATGTACCCGAGCTCTAATCTTGCGCATTCGATCCGAATTGGACGGCTCTCGTTACCCTAACCCAATCGATACGCTTCTTCTAACCTAGACCGTAGATCACGTGATCAACACTCTAGCTCAGCTCAACCACCTATAGCCGAAACTGGCAGCGCCACCCGCTCGGTCGCGGTGGAGCACCACTGGAGCAGAGCCAAATCCCCTTGCAAATGCGCTAAACTCGAAAGAAAATGATGTTGTACATTGGTGGAGGCAAGGCGGACAGTATGGGGGACAATTTACCAGCGACACCGATGCAGAGGGCCCTGGGGACGCTGACGCGCAGCCCATGGTGAAATGAGTAGCGTCGACGAGCAATTCCAGGTTGACCGCCGCATAATCCGCCGAGACGAAGTCTCGTCCGTGACCCGCCTGACTTGGTGAAGCTCCCACACCCAAGATCGGGGCTTAGTCGCCGGTGAGTTAGTCGAGCGATGATGGCGGCGCAAATCTTGCCACAATCATGGTCCCACGGCGGCGAAGTCTACAGTACGTGGAAAGGGGGTCTTGGTGGCAGCGCACGAGCTATGACAACAGCTTTTGCGCGAGTCAACAGGGAGAGCCGCAGCACCCACGGGTTTTATCCCCATGGTCGAGGTGGATCTGAGCTTGACACCGAGAAAGCCGCGCACGACGGTTGAATGGTCCGACTGAGAAACGGAGAAGACCGGTCTGACAGGATGGGCCACGAAGATGACGAGCGGGGTTCCGATTCAGGAAGACGTCCACAGTTTCCTGTGCCAGGAGATGCGGAGCGGCCGATGCGCGCTTATCAGTTTCGAGATCGACGGGTTGGGGACGGAACTGACAGTGGTCCCAAATAGTCGGCGAGAGTAAGAAGGGAAAAGAGAACAACACCGAGCGGATGATAGAATGGTCCCACGTGTCAGCGTGAAGGTGACTAGCGTGCGTGCGAGTGAATGGCAAGCGGGTCCGACCTGTCATTAACCGGTTAGTCGCGTGCGTGAGGGAGGCTAGGTAGTGGGGCTCGGTCATTAGCGCACGGCGGAAGGGCTAGGGTAGTTGGGCCAAAACCGGTCCTGGGCCACGCGCGCTTTTCCATTTTCCTTTTGTTTTTCTTTTTATTTTATATTCTTTTTTCTAAATTCTGATTTCAAATTTGAATTCAAACTTATTTGTGAACTTCATACCTGAGTTAAATGCCTACATTCAAATATTAGTAAGAACAAAATGTATTTATTTATATATTTATTTTCTCTATTTTGTATAATCTTTTCCTTCTCTATTTCAAGCTAAATTTCTATTTGGGTTTCAATCCATATCTCAAATTTTTATAATGTTTTTATTCATCTTAATATTTTATTAAATGCACAAACAAACCAATCTCCAGCATGATGCTTAGAATATATTTTTATTAGTTATTTGTTGACTTTCATAAGATGTTTTCATGTTGTAATGAGTGGAATGCCAAACAATTAAGGAAACAACTCTCCTTTATTAGTTTTTTACAATTTGGGTACTACACGTAGACTCACTCCGAATGGTGAATCTAAGGATTCAGACATAGAGTTTATACTGGTTCAGGCTTTTGCCTTAGTCTAGTGTTGATCGTAGTATTGCTCTCAGGGTCGTGTTACAACAGGTGCATGTGTCCGATGAGGGAAGGGTCTTGCCCTTTTATAGTTCAAGGGTAGGACCTTATAGAGGGGATTTGTTTCTTATTGATAAGGGTGTGATCTATTGTCTTCGGTAGTCCTTTTGATATAGTCTCCCTGACGTCACCTTTAGGATCATGCGTACTCGTACACCCGACATGGCGTACTGTCCTATCCACCCGTTATATGTGTAGCGAGTCCGCCGCTGATGTCCCCGTAGCGACGCTTGGTGGATCCCATAGGACAGAGTCAAGGTATGTTTTGGAGTCACCCTTCTCGTGTGCGTAAGCATACACCTAGTATGGTGTATTGCTCCGTCTTACGCCTAGACAAAATAAACCAAAACCGAACTAACCGGAACTAAATTAACTGTTAATAATTTCAGTTCCATGTTTCTAAAACCGAAATAATCGATGAAATTTTAGTTCCAAACCTAAAAAACCGAACTAACCAGAAAAAATGAATCAACTGTGTTGTTTGCTTCATTCACTCTATTTGTTCATTCTAACACACACGCTTGCTATATCACAGACACCAGCCGCGTCAGCGAAGGGTTGTACCTTCGGAGTTTGAGGAACATGTTTCCCGTGTCCGGGTGAGTCAGCCAATTAGGGGTCTATTTGGGTTTGAAAAAGGATGTGGAAAAATACCATGAGAAAAAAAATCCAAACTCTAGAAACACGAGTGCCATGGCCATGCATCCAATCCAAAGGGAGTGAAGTGAAATTGCCTTGAGCTCAGCGCGTCTACACCCAGAAAGCAAAAAGGCAAGCCAAGCCAAGCCGCTAGAGAAAAGCAAATGAGCAAGCATAGCGACTGAGTATTGGTTAAATATGAATCGAACCAAAATTATCGGTTCTACTTTTCTGTATACACATTTTGGTTCTTATTTTCTAGAAACTGAATTTTATAAAAAACCGAGGAACCGAACCAAACCAAACTGAAGAACCAAACGCCCGGCCTATCCATCCTGCCCTGAATGTGGGTCACTATAGTACTCTGATGCTTAGGTACTCCATGAATATGGTTGATTGGTCCCATAAGGTAGAGACAGAAAGTGCCAAAGACAAAGACCGTATGCGGTGATGTGCTATCATGTTGACAGAGACTTCCCGACACCCCTTTGTTGTGCCGCACTGTTGGTTTGGACGAAGTTCGGTGACGACGTGGTCTGTTGTGGCTAACGTGGATCAACAGTATCTACCTCGTTTTCATAACGGACGAGTACAAGCGTATGTGAGTGATCATCCGGTGAGTGATAGGTGGGCTCGAGAGCCGGGGCCCATGGGCGTGCGCTAAATTACAACCTGGCCGAGACTAGGTCGGGACCTCCACCTCGCTGAGTTGCTCGGTAGGGACCAGGTCGGGACCTCCGCCTCGCTGAGTTGCTCGAAAGGGACTTGGTCGAGACCTCCACCTCGTTGAGTTGCTCAGTAGGGACCTAGTCGTTAGGTGGGCCATTAAGAGTCACAGGCCTACTACAGGTACCTAGTTCTCGGGTACCTGTCACCATGTCAAACGGGGCTTAAGGGGTAAGCTATACTGTTGGTACCCTGAAACTAGGGTATCCCTTACTACTTTATAAAGACGCAGTACCCACGCGGCTATCCTTAGTCGCGTGGTAAAAGAGCTGTATGTGGGACTATGCCATGACTCGCCCCAGCCTCGGGCGACTACTCTGGGCCAGCAATAGCGCCCGACCCCACCACATGGGCGGGTCTGGGGCCGCCACGTGTCCAGAGAAAGTGATATACTCCAAGGCATCAACAGTGAGTCCGGACCCCCATGGGAGAGTGCCGGACCCATGCCGGACCCCTGTATATACGGTCCAGGCCTCCAAGTTTGACTTGGCCTAGGACCTCCACATGTGCGAACCGGACCCCTAGAATGGGATCAGGACCCCCCGTATGGGGTCTGAGTCGCCCACATTGGGGTCCCAGGGTTCCAAGACAGAACATACCCAGACCTTAATCAGGACCCAGGCGAGGGTCCGAAGCCGACACGTGTCCAGACCTGGTCTGGTGGGATCCGGACCTATCCGCATACACTGCTGCTCCCCGCTCAGGCGGAGACCTGACGCTGCCACGTGGCATACTGCGCGCGGCATAAGCCAACGGGCGGAACCTGGCATGACGCCTCTGGGCTACGCGCGCCTTCGCATTCATTACGGATAAGGCGTGCGCCTGTCCATTCCACTGACAGGCGGCGTGCCCAGTCCACGATACGTGGGCCGCACAATTACTCACACGTTACCATATCGAGGGCAATGACTCACCATTACTCGTGCAGGTTACTGCCTATCAATGCTGCATGGACTGCAGCCATCATGACTTCTGCTGATTACTCATGCGTTACTCTGTCAGCATTAGTTATTCCCATAATGTATTTCTTCCATTATGCTCCTGGGCCCACATGTCGGGGCTCAGCATCCTTGTATGTGCCTCCCTTAACTATAAAAGGGAAGGCACATAGTGTTACAAGGGACACGCTCAAACACACACTCAATACAGCTTACACACAGTTAGGGCTGGAAACGAGCCGAGCCGAGCTCGGCTCGGCTCGGCTCGGTGAGGCTCGTTAAATAAACGAGCCGAGCTCGGCTCGGCTCGCTCGTTTAGCGAGCTAGATGTATAGGCTCGGCTCGGCTCGAATGTGGCTCGCGAGCTGGCTCGAGCCCGCTCGCGAGCCGGAACTGTTTTATGTCCAGAATTCCATATTACAGGGGAAAACAATTATGACATATCAGTATGACAGTATATATATAAGTATGACAGTATATATATACTTGCATTTGTTCATCCATATATATATATAAGTATGGCAGTGACACATCCAACAACACATTAAGACAAAATAAAATGTCTCCATCCTCCAACAAAAGTAGAGATCACAGAATTCAGGTTCAGGTTATTGTAGAGTATGCAGCAGCATCCAGCAGGGAGATTATAGTTCCATAACAACAGAAGACAATCACAAGTGCACAAGCACAACCATGCAAAAATATAGACTACAACTCTCCAGCCTTCTGCCAAGTGCCACCAACCACCAGCTTACAAAGGATAACCTAGTTGCTCTCCACCAAACTTTTTGGAAATGAAATGTTTTCAACATCATCCTCTTCATCTTGTTCCTACAAATAATTTTAGTGAATATCTACAGCTAAGTTAATGTACTTAATTATAGCAGGCACTGAATTTATTATATCAGAGTATCAGACACTGAATTTATTGTACTTAATTATATCAGATCTGGTCCATTGAACATTGAAGGATGAAGGACATATTTACATATTCATTGAAGGACAGAAGCAATAACTAAATAGCTTAACTGCTTAAGTTAGGGTTATGAACTTTCATACTGATTTATAGAAGCTATAACTATGATCTATGAATATCTACAGCCTACAGGGAGTCAAGCAGTCAAGGAAAGAAAGAGAGCAGTAGAGCACTAACCTGGTGTGCTTGTCGCTGGAGGCTGGAGCCTAGAGATTGGAGAAGTCGCGTTGGTCGTTGATGGTCGTCAGGCCCGCGTCCAGATCCAGGACGGCACGGCGTGGTGGCGCTGTCGAAGCGAAGGGACCGAGGCAGAGGGGCGCGTGGCGGAGAGAGACCTGAGAGTTGAGACCGGTCGGCCGTCGGCGGTGGCGGACTCGCCGCTCGCAGTCGGCCTCGGTGCCGTCGAACGTCGAACTCGAAGGCTCCTATTCGGCTGTTCCTGTACGTCTCGTGGAGACTTGGAGGCTTCAGTCTTGGACCTTGGAAATTTGGAAGAGTTGGACTTCGACTTGGACTTGCAGACCGTTGCCTGTTGGGCTTCGGCAGACTGGAGTTGGCCTGTTGGGCTCGCTACAAGTGGGATTCAGGGACTGTCGGACTGGGCCAGCTGGGGTTCTCGCTCAGCTCGCGAGCCGCTCGCGAGCCGCACGAGCTAGCTCGGCTCGGCTCGGTAGAGAAACGAGCCTAGAGGACAGGCTCGGCTCGGCTCGTTTTGAGCTCGCGAGCCGTTGCGAGCCGAGCCGAGCCGTTGCGAGCTCGAGCTGGCTCGCGAGCCACGAGCTGATTTTCCAGCCCTACACACAGTGGAGGTAGGGTATTACGCTCCGGCGGCCTGAACCACTATAATCCCTCGTGTCCTTTTGTGTTCAGCCCAAATTCACCGAACAGGCAACCACTTAGGCACCCTCCTCATCTTAGGATTAGGGCGGGTGCGTTCCGCCACCCGGCCGGTGGATTTCCCCACCGACATTTGGTGCGCCAGGTAGGGGCTTTGGCTTGAGGTTTTTCGCCTGTTTTCCTGCTCGACACGATGGTTCAGATCATCGAGCACCGTGACTTGATTCTCGAGGACTTCCTGATGGAGGAAGAGACAGCATCTTCCATGCCACGAAGCTCCAACTGCCCTGCGACCGGTGCTGCTGCTATGCACACTGCGTAGCAGCACACGCTTGTGTAGACATCCAGGGCTCCGTCAAGGGCTGCCCCTAGGGCATTGTCTGTAGCCAGGGAGTTGCTACGCAACCCCCCAAGTTCCACGGCCTCGCCGGGGGCCATGAGGCAGTGGCGTGAAGATGTCGATCGACTCCTTGGTATGGCACATTCTGGCTCGGCCAGGCCTAGGCCTCGGTCATTCTGGCGTCAGCGTGAGGTGTCGGCATCTATGCGCTCACCCTCAGTGAGGGGTGCACGGACTGATGACCTGCAGGCAGAGCTCAACCGCCGGCGTGCGGGCGAGGATGCTTGAATCTCTCTGGAGAGGGCTGACGACCTACGAGCAGAGCTCAACCATAGGCGTGTGGGCGAGGATGCTCGGGTGTCTCTAGAGAGGGCGCGTGGGCGTCGGCAAAACTTCAAGGGTCGCAACCTCGACCAGGACTTCGCTCCAGTTTCACCACAAACTCCAAGAGATGCCCGAATCCAGGCGGGTGTCCCATTGGTCGGCGTGGGCTGCGCCGCACTAGCGGATCATCTCCGCGCAGCAACTTGGCCACCCAAGTTCTGGCCACACCTGCCAGAGAAGTATGACGGTACATCAAACCTGTCAGAATTCTTGCAGGTCTACGTCACCGCCATTATGGCAGCTGGTGGAAACACTGCTGTGATGGCAAGCTACTTCCATGTAGCCTTGACCGGGCCGACCCGGACCTGGCTCATGAATCTCACCCCGGGGTCGATCTACTCCTGGGAAGAGCTCTATGCACGGTTCACAGCGAACTTCGCCAGTGCTTATCAGCAGCATGGCGTGGAGGCTCATCTCCATGCAGTGAGGCAGAAACCCGAGGAGACTCTCCGAGCTTTCATCTCCCGTTTCACCAAGGTACATGGGACTATGCCTCGCATCTCTGATGCCTCCATTATCACTGCTTTTCCACAGGGGGTGCGTGATAAGAAAATGCTGGAGAAATTGGCGACGCATGACGTGGAGACCGTCACGACACTCTTCACTCTGGCCGACAAATGTGCCAGAGCTGCTGAGGGCCGTGCATGGCACTCGGCACCGCAAATCGGAGCTACCTAGACGGGTGGCTCAGGTGCCACCACCTAGGGCGGTGCCAAAAAGAAGAAGAAGAACCGCGGTCATGATATGCCGCAATCTGGTGCTCCAATCGCTGCAGCTGTGGCTGGGGGCCGAGACGAGCGCGACAAGCTCCCATGGCAACAGGGAAGTGACAGTGGGTCATGCCCTGTCCACCCTAATAGTTGCCATAGCGCCTCGGAATGCCGAGAGATCCTGAAGCTCGCGAAGCGCATCAGCGAGCGGCACGAGTAGGCCACTAGGGATGGCTCGCCGCCTCGTCGCCGGCCTGGCAAGGAGAAGGTCGATGAAGGCGACCTAGCCGCGGGAGAACGGGACCTCGGGTATCAGGCCCCCGAGCAAGTCCTCAAGGACATCGTCACTGGAGACTCCGACTCTGGTGATGACGGCGACCGCCGCAAGAAGTTGTACGCAATGTATGGCGAAAGCTGGGAGCTCACCTCTCGTAGGAATGTGAAGTCCCTATGCCGCGTTGTCCTTTCGGTGACCCCAGGGGTCCCGAAGGCAGCCCCACATCAGTGGTGGCGGAGCACCACTATCTCCTTTGGGGCATTCGACTGCCCTGAAAACATGGCAGGGGCTGGTATACTACCACTCATCACCGCCCCTGTCATCGCCAACATGAAGCTACATCATGTGCTGATTGATGGTGGAGCTGGGCTCAACGTCATCAACCATGCTGTGTTCAAGGAGCTGTAGATCCCAGGATCCCGACTGGGACCCTCTCGCCCGTTCTCCGAAGTGGGCCCTCAACCGGTGTATCCCCTTGGGAGCATCGCACTCCCGGTTACATTCGGGATCGAGGAGAACTTCCGCACTGAGAACGTCAAGTTTGATGTTGCGGAGGTTAACCTCCCTTTCAATGCCATCATTGGCAGACCGACCCTGTACTGGTTCATGGCCATTGCCCATTACGGGAATTTGGTCCTCAAGATGTCGTCCACTGCTGGGGTCCTCACCGTGCGGGGTGACCGCCCCGCTGCGCTTGCAGCTGTCGAGAAGTTGCACGCCTTGGCGGCAGAAGCTGCTCACCCGAATGACAGGGGGAGGGACCCCTCGACTTCCTGTACCAAGACACCTACCAAGGTGCCTAGGGTGCAACCATCTGGGGCAGACAACGTCCCCATCAAGACCATCCGGCTCAACACGGATTCCTCCCATACCACTCACATCGTGGGTGATCTGGAGGAGAAATAGGAAATCACGCTCATCGCTTTCCTCCAGGCAAATGCCGACGTATTCGCATGGGAACCGTCGCAGATGCCTGAGATCCCTAGGGAGGTGATCGAGCACCATCTGAAGATCCACCCTGACGCCAAACCGGTGAGTTAGAAGCCTCGGAGACAGTCTGTTGAGCAGCAGGACTTCATCCGTAAGGAGGTCAAGAAGCTGCTGGGCGCTGGCTTCATCGAAGAGGTCCATCACCCAGTATGACTGGCTAATCCAGTCATTGTTCCCAAGGCTAACAGGAAGCTTCGGATGTGCATCGACTACACCAGCCTCAATAAGGCCTATCCTAAGGACCCATATCCACTTCCATGAATAGACAAATCGTGGATTCTACCTCTGGGTGCGACCTCTTGTCCTTCCTAGATGCTTACTCTGGTTTCCATCAGATCCAGATGTCTAGGCAAGATAGGAAGCATACCGCTTTTGTAACTATGGAT
Organism: Zea luxurians; assembly: GCA_029449295.1. Lineage (NCBI taxonomy): Eukaryota > Viridiplantae > Streptophyta > Magnoliopsida > Poales > Poaceae > Zea > Zea luxurians. The sequence goes on from JAOPSE010000416.1 coordinate 498,405, forward strand.
GGGCTTTACTATTATGTTGTAATGCCTTACGGTCTGAAAAATGCCTTGCCAACATTTGTACGGGCGATGAGTAAGACTTTTGGTGACCTGATTAGGGACAGGGTAGAGGTATACATTGATGACATCGTGGTCAAGACTAAGAGAGGGTCGACCCTAGTGGAAGACTTAACCCTGGTCTTCGATAAGCTGCCCACAACACGCACGAAGCTAAACCCGGACAAGTGCGTCTTTGGTGTCTCCGCAGGGAAGTTGCTGGGATTCCTGGTTTCACACCGGGGCATCGAAGCAAACCTAGAGAAGATAAAGGAAATTGAGGCAATGAGGCCTCCGGCCCGCATCCAGGACGTCCAGAAGCTTACGGGGTCATTGGCCGCCCTTAGCCGCTTCATCTCAAGACTGGCTGAGAGGGCGCTGCCCTTCTTTAGGCTATTGCGGAAGTCCGGTCCATTCTCTTGGACCGAAGAGGCAGAACGAGCCTTTCAAGAGTTAAAGCAGCACCTTGTGTCCCTGCCAATACTGGTAGCTCTGGAGCCAGGGGAGCCATTGTACTTATACATTGCAGCGGCTTCAGAGGCGGTGAGCATGGTGCTGGTCGCCGAAAGGACGGCACAACATCCCCAGGGGAGTCAGGAAGTTCCCCTAGGAGAAGGTGGTGGTCCGACCACCACGATGTTGATGGAAGGCCAGGAGGTTGAGGACCCGGGACCAACCACAGGGGTCTAAACCATCCAGAAGCCGGTTTATTACGTCAGCGAGGTCCTCCATGAGGCAAAGGATAGGAACCTTGAGACGCATAAGCTTATCTATGTTGTACTTGTTGCGTCCAGGAAGTTGTGCCACTATTTTCAGGCACACAGGGTTGTGGTGTTGACCTCCTACCCATTAAAGGCCATCCTCCATAACTCTAACGCCATGGGCAACATCGCCAAGTGGGTGGCGAAGCTTGCCGAGTTTCAACTGGACTTCCAGCCTCGCCACGCTGTCAAGTGCTAGGTCCTGGCTGACTTCATCGTGGAGAGGACCCCTTCTCCGAGCGCTCCTGGGGGTTCGGATCCCGATTCAGATCCCACACCTGTGGAGCCTAGGGCTCTGGTCTTCACTGAGCCCCACTGGACGCTCTTCTTCAACGGATCCGCCCGACAGCAGGGTGGCAGTGCCGGAGTGGTCCTCATCGACCCAAGCGGAGATCAAGTGAAGTACATGGTGCACCTTAAGTTCAAGGCCACCAACAACATGGCGAAGTATGAAGCACTGATCTTAGGTTTGACTACGGCCCTATCCCTAAGGATCTGCCAGCTCCTCGTGAAGAGGGACTCCCAGCTGATTATCAAGCAGGTCTATGGAGAATGTAGCTGCAACAAGCCCAGGCTCGCAGCTTACCTCCTCCATGTAAGGAAGCTGGAAAAGGACTTCACTGCCCTGGAACTGCAACATGTTCCTCGGGCTAACAACTCAGCGGCAGATGAACACTCCACAAGGGCATCAACTTGGGCACCCATGCCCGAGGGCGTCTTCGAAAGATGGCTGCTGAGATCTACTGCCCAGCCTGCCGAACTAGGCGAAGGGGGTGAGACTAGCACCACGAAGCTAGCGGTCCCGGTGGTGTTCCATCCGCAGGACCCACCAAGGACTGTGTGTGCTACAGAGGGTCCTGCCAACCTCTTAGCGCCACAGCCAGTGGCTCAGAGCGGTCCCGATGCATGGATCTCTGAGATCTGGGACTACCTGAAAGAAAATATCCTTCCTGAAGACCATGTGACCGCAGAGCGCATAGTGCGGTTGGCTAAGCAATACATGGTAGTAGAAGGGGATCTATACCGCCATGGCGCCAACGGCATTCTCATGCGGTGCATCACCTAGGAGGAGGGCCATGAGCTGCTCATGGAGATCCATGGAGGAGAGTGCGGAAGTCATTCATCATCCCGCACACTGGTTGGTAAGGCCTTCCGACACGGCTTCTATTGGCCAACTACTCTCCAGGATGCAGCTGAGTTGGTAAAGTCCTACGAAGCATGTCAGTTCCATGCAAAGCAGATACACACACCGGCTCAGGCTCTACAAATGATTCCACCCTCCTAGCCATTCACCATATGGGGGGTGGATATCCTGGGGACATTCCCCAGGGCTGTCGGCGGGTACCGTTTCCTCTTCGTCGCTATCGACAAGTTCACAAAGTGGCCAGAGGCTACCCCTATGGTCAATATCACCCATGGTGCTGCCGTTGCTTTCCTCAAGTCGATTATCTGTAGATTTGGGGTCCCAAGCCATATCATTACGGACAACGGGACCTAGTTCAAAAGTCGGCTCTTCCAAGAGTATTGCGAGGGCATCGGCACCTAGCTCTACTTTGCGTCTGTGGCTCATCCCAGGAGCAACGGCTAGGCTGAGAGGACAAACACAAAAATCCTCAGGGGACTCAAGACACGCACCTATGACTTCTTAAAAAAGCATGGTGTAAATTGGGTCAACGAGCTTCCGTCCGTACTATAGGGGAACCGGACCACACCCAGCCGAGCTACCGGGGAGACCCCGTTTTTCCTGGTCTACGGGGCCGAAGCCTGCCTTCCCCCGGAAATCATTATGGGCTCCCCACGGGTCCAGTCTTTCGATGAGTCTATGCAGGAACAGCTACGGCGTGAGGACGTGGGCTTCATCGATGAACGCAGATGGCAAGCGGCGATCCGAAATGCACGATACAACCAAGCGCTCAGGCGCTACCACCAGCGGTTTGTGCATAGTAGGGAGCTCAAGGTCGGGGACCTGGTCCTAAGGCGCATAATGAACCGAGAAGGGCTCCATAAACTCTCCCCCAGTTGGGAAGGACCCTTCAAGGTGACGGAAATATGCCAACCCGGGTGTGTCCGCCTTGCCACAATAGAAGGAGTACCTCTTACTAATCCCTGGAATATAGAGCATCTCCATAAGTTCTACCCATAAAAGCAGAGCTAGGAGGGTTGAGTTTTCTTCCTTTGTAACTAGGTTGCGCATATGTATACGTCAATCCGGTGAGGTCCGCCCTCGTAAGCCCGGTCTGTTAGTCTACACCCATGTATATCAAGTTATAAGGAAATGATTTACCCCCTAGATGTGCTTTTGTGATGGTTTCATTCTACTTCAGTTTACAAGCATTATTTTTTATCTAACCCACCCATACAGTTTCCCACCCTTGCTGGTATGATGATATCCGAATTGAGTAGCCAGGCTTGCAGTTCAGGACCCCTCTACTGCTGCAGGGGGTCCGGCAACCTGGGGTCTAGTTCTAGAGAATGGACGCTCGTCTCCTGGAGTGGTCTGGAGACATGTAGCTCTTAGCCTGGTTCCGTACCCTAAGTCTGCACGCTCCACCGCTCTGCAACGGGTGTCCTAGTATTTGGAACTGTGATCCTGAGGGTTCGGACATACGACTTGGCTGCCCTGGCTAAATCCTATAGGTCCTGTTGCATGAATCAAAGGATGGCAGATACCAGACGATGGGTCCTATGGGTGTGCTACTAAAACTTCAAAGCCTAAGCTGCGTGCAGGTCCAGGTCCCAGTCTAGTAGTAGGTAGTCTCAAACTATAGAGACTACCTCCTAGGGGCTGAACCACCAGTTTTATCTTTGGTATACTGGTATCCAGCCTCGACACATCAAGCCTACCTACCAGGGGGCCAAGTACCAGAGAGAAGTTGATAGTGCTACACATCATAAAGGCAAATAACATACATATAAGTTCTAGTTTCAACTCCATTAATGGTTCTTAAAGTATATTACACAAGACCAAAAATTGTTACAACCGCTACCCAGTGGAACCCTAGATAACAGGTCGTCAGCAGGATCGCGCTGGAAGCGCTCGGCCACCAGCTCCACGACGTCTTGTACGCTCTCCCGAGCGGCATCTTCAGTGGCGTCCACTGGACCAGCGATCACCGACTCCAAGGATATGGCCGGGTCATGACTCCAGAAGCACGTCAAGACGTATTCAATCACCGCCCGGCAGAGCTTGCCGCCCTCTGCTTCCAAGCGGGCCCCTAGGATCTGATCCAGGTGACAGAGGCGGTCGGCGGCAGAGTCCAGCACCGGGAGCGCATCGGAGATCGACGCTGGTAGCTCCGACACTAGGATGGGGCTCATCCCTAGCGGCACTAGCGTCGTGCTTGCCTTGCCGACCCATGCGGCAATACGCTGGACCCCGGCGCGGTGCTTCGCCTGGAGATCTTCAAGGGCCTTCCTGGTGGCCTCCATTACCTAGGGACCCAGCGTCGCCTGCGCTGCATGGAACTGGCGGATCTGCTCCTCTAGCTTCCTCTCTTTCTCCTCCACCTCAAGCTCATGCTCGGCCAGCAACTCACCTCGCCGGGTGAGCATTTCTTCCCTGAAGGCGAGATCCGTCTCTCGCCTGGCGAGGTCCGTCTCCCGCCTCTCCAAGGATTGTTCCTTTGCCTTCAAATTTTCCTCAGCAAGGGCGGCGTCGCTGGCTTTGCCCTCGAGCTCTTGCTGCCATCTCTGCAGCCTCTCCACAGCTTTGACCTGTTGGGCCCGTTGGGCTTCCAGTGTCTGGTCCAGGGCATTCAGCCTGGCCTGGAACTCTGTTGTGAGGGCCTCCCGCTGAGACACGACCTCCTCCCTCCTGGTCACCTCCTTCTCCCTCTAGGATGCCTCCAGCTCCCTGGCGCACACCTTCTGGAGGTCCCTCTTGTACTCCTTGCGGTCCCACTCGAGTTAGGACCGCTCGGAGAGGTCAGGACGCTGACTCGGTGTGCTCCTCCAGTTGGGTGCGCCAGTCGCTGAGGTGCTGGTGCTCAGCCTTAAGCGCCTCCCACTCCCACAAAATTGCTGCCCTAGTGTCACTAAGGGCCTGGTGGGCACAGGACAACATGCGAGGGAGAGGGACTGGTGCCGCTTCTTGCTTGGCACCCGACCGGAGGCGCCGCCCAAACACTACCTCCATCTCCTCTGGAGCAGGCAGAGGGATAGAGATGGACACGCCTCCTGCGTCACCCCCAGTGTCGGGAGTGGGTGCGGGTCCCCCAGCTGGGACCTCCTCCACCGCTGCGACGCCGCCCGACGCTGGCGTCGCTGCCGCCAGATCCCCGACTGGGGCATGGGAAGCCGCTGGCGTTGTTTTGGCAGCAGCCGGGGGTGGATCGCCGGCACCACTCCCAGTAGATGCCTGCTGCTGAGAGCTAGACCCGTTGGTGGGCCTGGTATCCGGTGGAGGAGGTGTGGCCTTGGGAGCAGAGGGGGAAAAAGCCCTGGAGAACAGATGATGGGTTAAGACCTATCGGCATGATGATTAGGCTCAAAGAAAAAGGGACTACACTTACTTAGGGCCTTGGACCTTCCAGTGACCCTAGAAGCGAGACGACCGCTGCTGCTGCTGCCCCTGGGGGTGATCACCCCCAGATGGTGGTGGTGGCGGCGGGACCAGAGGACTGACGTGCCTCTGCGCGCCGTGGGCCTAAGAGCTTGCCTCATCGGCCCCGCCTGCAGTCCTCTAGCGCTTCTGGGGGGCTTCGTAACGAGCGACCCATCGGCGCGACGTAGCCTGCGTCGCCTCTCCTCCTCCGACCCCCCGGAGCCACCTAGGGCGGAGGTGCTGGTTGCAGCCCCTTTACCCTTGTCCAAGGGGCTAGGGGCCACGGCGGGGTTGGCGCTGGGGGCCACACCGGCGGGCGGAGGACCTTCGGCCGGTACATCAGAGATCCAGATCCCGTGGTGGGGGTCCCGGCCTTCGGTCTGGCGAACCGCCATGCCGCTCTCGTCGAGGGTCGGCAGCGTGGCCAAGATCGCCGTCCTCAGGCCTGGGTCATCGCAGAGCGTGGGGATGTTCTAGGGAGGATCAGGGACTCAGGGACGAAAGTTTCCCCGGTAATCCCTCCCACTAGGACTGCCAGTTCGTCCCAGGATACGTTGGTGCCCGGCCCGTGCTAGATCCGGCCGATGTCGTTCGGGCCGATGAACCAGCAGCATAGGCGCGGTCTCCTCTGTAGCGGCACGATCCAGCGCTTCAGGAGGTCATCGACCACGTGCATCGACGTCAGGCCGCCCGTAGCCAAGCCCTTGATCCTGTCCAATATGGGCAGGAACTCTGGCGAAAGGGATGGCTTGGTCCTCCACAACTTGCGGTCGAGCGCTGGCCCATCGCTCGGCAGGACGAGGCGGTCGTTGGCCTCAGCGCTGGCAATCACCCAGTCGCTCTGCCAGTTTTCCCACCTCACGCCGCCAAGGGTGGGGATGTAGACGATGGCTAGATCTGGCCTCGTCTGGAAGTAGTAGGCACCGATGTGGTCCCTAGTCTTCCCGGACTTAACCAGCATGAAGAAGTAACGAAAGAGGGAAGTATAAGGGGCCACACCTACGAACATCTCACAGAGGTGGACGAAGATGGCTGCCTAGAGGACGGAGTGGGGTGTGAGATGCTGAAGATGAAGCCCAAACTCCTCCAGCAGCAGTAGAAAGAAGGGCGAAATTGGCAGTGCCAACCCGCAGGAGATGTAGGAGGTGAACAGCGCGAACTCCCTGGCGGCGAGATCACCGAGGGGGGCAGCGCCAGCACGGATTCCTCCGGTGAGCCCTGGCACGCTCCACCCAAGCAGGCCGTGCACCAGGTTAAGTGCTTCCTCAGACTGGAAACGGTCAGGGTGACCAAGCGAAGCCATGGCGTGTGTGGTGGCGCGAGCGGGGAGCAGAGGACCATGAAGGCAAAGGGGCGCAAGCGATTGGGAGAGAATGCGAAAAGGTAACTGCTGCACGTGGGGTGAATCCTTTTTCAAGGAAACCTGAGTCCTTGTTAGGGAAACCCTTCCACGTGCCCCTAAATCGCCGCAGGAAATCTCGCCCGACGGGCACCAAGGATCAAGGCAACCCAGTCTATGACATGGGGGCCCAGGTCCACAAGTCATACAGTTTGTGTGCCGGACTTCGGGTGCGGAAAGAGCGAACCGCTGTGCGCGCCTGTAGTGCGCCTCCTTGGGGCTATTGCAGAAGACAAGCCCAGTCTATGACACGGGGGCCCGGGTCCACAAGTCATACGGTTTGTGTGCCAGACTTTGGGTGCGGAAAGAGCAAACCATCGCGCGCTCGCCTGTATTGCACCTCCTTGGGGCTGCTACAGAAGACAAAAGGTAATTTTTTAAAACCAATGCAGCAGCAACGAGGCGCCCCACGTGTGGCCCGGTGAAACCACCAAGCGTGGGGGCCCGTGGGTCAGTCAGCCGCGGGGACAGATATGGCAGTTGGCGTGACCGAAGGTGGATTGACGGTGGGTGCGTTAGCAGACACACTGAAACGACGTGCCAATCATCAATCAGGCCATGTTGAGGCAAAGTACAAGCTTTGGCCCCACCTGCAGGCTCGCATCCTCCCCTGAGGTGGGCCCGGGGGCCACTGTCGGTACCCTGAAACTAGGGTATCCCTTACTACTATATAAAGATGCAGTACCCACGCGGCTATCCTTAGTCGCGTGGTAAAAGAGCTGTATGTGGGACCAGGCCATGACTCGCCCCAGCCTCAGGCGACTACTCTGGGCCAGCAACAGCGCCCGACCCCACCACATGGGCGGGTCCGGGGCCGCCACGTGTCTAGAGAAAGTGATATACTCCAAGGCATCAACAGTGAGTCCGGACCCCCATGGGAGAGTGCCGGACCCATGCCGGACCCCTGTATATACGGTCTAGGCCTCCAAGTTTGACTTGGCCCAGGACCTCCACGTGTGCGAACCGGACCCCTAGAATGGGATCCGGACCCTCCGTATGGGGTCCGAGTCGCCCATAGTGGGGTCCTAGGGTTCCAAGACAGAACATACCCGAACCTTAATCAGGACCCAAGCGGGGGTCCGGAGCCGACATGTGTCCAGACCTAGCCTGGTGGGATCCGGACCTATCCGCATACACTCCTGCTCCCTGCTCAGGCGGAGACCCGACGCTGCCACGTGGCATACTGCGCACGGCATAAGCCAACGGGCGGAACCTGGCATGACGCCTCTGGGCTACACGCACCTTCGCATTTATTACGAATAAGGCGTGCGCCTGTCCATTCCACTGACAGGCGGCGTGCCCAGTCCACGATACGTGGGCCGCACAATTACTCACACATTACCACATCGAGGGCAATGACTCACCATTACTCGTGCAGGTTACTGCCTATCAATGCTGCATGGACTGCAGCCATCATGACTTCTGTTGATTACACATGCGTTACTCTGTTAGCATTAGTTATTCCCATAACGTATTTCTTCCATTATGCTCCTGGGCTTGCATGTCGGGGCTCAGCATCCTTGTATGTGCCTCCCTTAAACTATAAAAGGGAAGGCACACAGCGTTACAAGGGACATGCTCAAACACACACTCAATACAGCTTACACATAGTGGAGGTAGGGTATTACGCTCTGGCAGCCTGAACCACTATAATCCCTCGTGTCCTTTTGTGTTCAGCCCAAATTCACCGAATAGGCAACCGCTTAGGCCCCCTCCTCATCTTAGGATTAGGGCGGGTGCGTTCCGCCACCCGGCCGGTGGATTTCCCCACCGACATATACCAACCAAAACAATTTACATGGAAGGGACATTGGATTAGACACTGCGCCCGACCACCAGGGCACGATATTCCTAGGGTCATATTACTTCAGCCATTACAGAGGTGAGAATGTGCAAGTCATACTCTGACTAAGTGAGAGGATCGATTGACAAAAATGGGAGTATGTATGTCAGAGCACGTATGTCATCCACCACGACCTATTGGTGGAAAGTGGCTCAACCACTCCGTAGCTATTTCGTCAACAAAGGACACTTGATAGACCGCTACAGGACATGACTGAGTGTAATGACGGGCTACAGGGTGGCCTAGGTGTGCCTATAGTACCCTGACGGAGGAAGAAGGCGTCATCCATGGTGTCCCTTGACCGATGGGAACCCAAGAGGACAACGAACTACACGACAATGACTGACCTTTATTCGCTTGACCCTTAGGCTCTTGTAACACGGTTGGTCTAAGGGAAAGGGACCCGATTCCGAGGATGAGCAATCACACATACGCATCACTAGCACAAGTCAAAGGACAGAGCACTTATAACCGCACACATATTCGCACACTAGAGACTTGGGAGCTCGATCCCTCTCTCGCCCGTTTGTAACCACTACTACAAACTAGTGCAAGGTAACACGAGCAGGTCAACTGGATTTATGGATGTTATGCCCAAACTAGAATAAACTCTTGTGTCCTCTTTGTACACCAACCGCTCCAAGACACGCAAAGCACAATAATTAATAGCCAGTGGTTTTGAAACACCGACAATTGACATATTAGGCATGAGCATTTTTGCCCGTCTCGCAATATGTTTCCATCACACAATAGCGGATGGCCAACTAGTTAGCTGTGTGCAACACACCAAAATCCTAATTTGGCTTTAGTAAAAATTTTCCAAAAGTATTAAAATAAAGTGTCTTTTAATGAGGGATTATACCTTGGTAGTGCCCTTCCTAAATAAATAATAAAATAATATTAAAATTATGGTAGATTCAAAATTTAGGTTTAAACCTTTGAAACTAGAATCTAATTTTAAACCCAAAAAAAGAAATAATAGAAAGATTTTCAATTTATTTATTAGAGTGGATTATTCCCTTCATAAATTATATAATTAGAAAAACTATGTAAAAATATTTGAGTTAAAGTAACTCTTGATAAAGATTATACATTGCCTTCTCGTAAAGTAAATAAGTAATGAATATTAATTTGTAAATGAACTTTTAATTTCTCTATACATTCAAAAAAATTCTTAAATAAATAATATGTGTATTGCATATTTAACACATTAGCCCAAAATAAATGAATAAAATAATTAATATAAAATTTTGCTTTGCATCGTGATGAGGTTCTTTGTTTTATGCATTTAACTTGTGATTTAGTTTTAGAACAAATTCAAATTTGATTTGGCAAAACAGAAAATAGAAATGAAAATAATACAGAAAAGAAGGTTGAAAAGAAACAAAAAAGGAAAGAGAAAAGCACATTCCCTTCCCACAGCTACAAATTTGAATGTCTTGTGTATTCATCTTTCCTAACTAATCTCAAGTAAGATTGAAATAAATGTTTTCCTATCTATTTTCTCTGTTTTTGTATGAAAAGAGCTAGCCACATTTCATTTGTTTATACTCATGATCGTCATATCCCAGATTAGCTGTTTATTGTTCATCTATAGATCACATACTAGAAGATGCAATCTGGAGATTTTTTTTTTCTAACTGTGCAATCTAGAGACCTTGAGTGGTCTACCAGACAAGATCTCTACAGCACACCCCTTGTGCTCCATGAAATTATGAGCAAGCAGAGAGCGCTATGAGTGATTAGAATTCATAAAGCATGTGATTGTGGTGCTGAAACCACGTCAAAATTGGACGAGCTTGTGACTCCAACGAACTACTGCTACATTTATAGATGGCCAAACGGGCGGCCCGGCACGGCACGGCACTGGCACGGCCAGGCACGGCACGGTTAGGGCACGGCCCGTTTAGCACGATTATTAACCGTGCCGTGCCGGCCCGGCACTAGTGCCTGAACCCAGGCCCAGGCACGGCACTAAGGGTCCTTAGCCGTGCCGTGCCGGCACGGCAGGCACGGCCAGCCCATAGTGCCAGGGCCGGCCCGGGCACTACACCAGAAAACACACAAAATCACATATAATTCACAAACACACAGTTAAACATACTAAAATACCTAATACTGAGCTGTTTAGTGCAATGGCTGCCTCATTAAAAACCTATCTAGGTAAAAACTCACCCTTGTGAGAAAACCCTAGATAGGAAAAAAGAGTACAGCCCACAGCTCATTTAGTGTTCTTACAGTCATTGTTTACAGTGTACAGTTTAGTTACAAGCACATCAGCAGAAATATGATCAAACTAGCTAAAGAAGATCAGTCTTCGACATGTGGTTGTGGATCAGTAGGTGTCTGAGATTGAGATGCATGAGAGGACCCTGGAGTGTCAACTGGAACTTGTTCATCATCAAGATATAGATCAGAGAATGAGTCTTCAAGTTCTTTGTTCTCAACAGTGTGTTGGGTCCTTGCATTCCCTTCCTCCCAGTCCTTGATGCAGGTCAGCATCTCAACCATCTCCGAGGTCAGTCGACGTCGACGCTCCTCGATAATCCTGCCAGTGAGACTGAAAGCACTTTCTGATGAAATGGTAGAGACAGGCACAGTTAGTACATCCTTAGCCAACATAGAAAGAAATGGTAGAGACAGGCACAGTTAGAAAGCACTTTCTGATGAAATGGTAGAGACAAGCACTTTCTGAATTATATGATGCATCATCAATGAAGATGTTGGATAGTAGACACCAGATAGAACACAGGTTGAGTCATAAAATAGTTCAAGGAATACCAGGATTTTTTCAGCAACATACCAGTGATCATCAGACAAAAGCATAGGTTCACCTGTAGCTCTAGGGTAGTGAGTTTGAATGAACACATCAAATGTGTTCCTGTAAGGCAGTAGATGCTTAAGCATAAGGTAAGTGGAGTTCCACCTTACCTCCATATCCAATCCAAACTTACGAGGACGTGTATTCATAGCAATGCAATATGATTTGTATAAAGCAATGCGTTGATTAGAAGAGTTCAAAAATGATATAGCAGTTCTAAATGATTCTAGATAAGGTTTAATCCTTTTTAAACCAGACTTAACAATCAAATTCAGAATATGACATGCACACCTTTGATGCAAAAAAACATCCCCAACATAACCACTAAGTAGAGGAGTAAGTATCCCCATAGCAGATGTATTAGCAGAAGCATTGTCCAGGGTTACAGAAAAGGTTTTATCATTAAGACCATATTCTTTTAACACCTCAAATATTCTCTCAGATATGTTTTCACCACTATGTGAGACATCAATCAGCCTTAGTCCTATTATCCTTTTTTCCAATTCCCATGCAGAATTAACATAATGTACAACAACACTCAAGTAATCCTCTTTAGCATTCCCAGACCATATATCAGATGTCACAGCAACAGAAGAAACAGAATTTGTAAATGTTTCAAGAAGCTTAGCACGTGAATCATTGTAATACTTTTTAATATCTCTAGTGGTTGTTTGCCTAGAGACAGCAGAAAATCTAGGATTATGAGCCTTTTTAATGTACTCTTCAAAAGCAGATGATTCAGCCAAGCAAATAGGTAGATCAAGCCTACTTATCAAACGACACATCTCAGACCTAGCAACATCAGCATTGTACTCCCACAATCTAGCACTACCATCAGGATTAAACTGGAGCAGGGACTGGGCAAAGGCATTTCTGCCATGCTTCAGTTTGCATGCAGTTCTATGCCTATTAAGATGACCAGTGCCACCAGAAGATTTAGCAGACAAAACACACTTGCAAACTTTGCACTTAGCCTGACACCTGACCCTCACACCATCAACAACCTTATATATTTTGTCAAAGTCATTCCAAACATCAGATGTGGAAGCTCTATTTCTTACCCGAGAACTAGTAGGTGTGTCTGCCTCAACATCGGCCACAACAGTGTCAGGATCTATGTTGATGGGCTCTGCCGCCGTTGAAGGAACAGCAGCCTCACTGCCACCAGTTTGGGCAGGCACGCTGTCGTCGTCGGCCATCAAGCACAGATCACAGAGCACAGGCCACCAGATTAAGAACTTACCAAAGCCGGAGCACCAGATCGGTCCCTCACGGCTAAAATCACAGAACAATAGAGTAGATTAGGGTTTGAACCAACACAGATCACAAATACAAGCACTGGATTAAGGACTTACCAGAGCCGGAGCACCAGATCGGTTCCACACGGGCGGCTCAACTCACAGAACACAAGGTAAAGTATAGTAGATTAGGGTTTGAACCAACACAGATCAGAAATACAAGCACTGGATTAAACACCAGATCGGTTCCTCACGGCGGCTACAATCAGAGAAGGTATTATAGTAGATTAGGGTTTAGGGTTGGTACACAGATCACAAGAACAAGAACCGGTTACGATACACAGATCACAAGAACAAGCACCAGATTAAGAACATACCAGAGCCGGAGCACCAGATCGGTCCCTCACGGGCGGCTAAAATCACAGAACACAAGGTAGTAGAGTACATTAGGGTTTAGGGTTCGAACACAGATCACAAACATAGATCACAAGAACAGATCACAAGAGTAGCTTACCAAAGCCGGAGCACCAGATCGGTCCCTCACGGGTACAATCACAGAGCAAGAAGGCAGTAGAGTAGATTAGGGTTCGGGGTTCAAGCACAGATCACAAGCACAGATCACAAGAACAAGCACTAGATTAGGAAGTCTCAACCTCGTCGGACCGTACCGGAGTCGGACCGTGAGGTGGAGCGGCGGAGTCGGACGGTGAGGAGGCGGCGGAGTCAAATCGCCCCCAAATCGCCAGGAGACGGAGAGACCGAGGGCGAGACCGCGAGAGACAACGGTGAGGACTGAGGAGGAGCGGTGGAGCACCGTACCGGAGTCGGACCGTGAGGTGGAGCGGCGGAGTCGGACGGTGAGGCGGCGGCGGAGTCTGAATCGCCCCCAAATCGCCAGGAGACGGAGAGACCGAGGGCGAGATCGCGAGAGACAACGGGTGATGCGAGAGAGTGAGAGTGTCTGACGAGGCGGGCCCAGAGGAGAGGGGGGGACGGGATATTTGTGCTTTCTAGTAGCCGTGCCTAACCGTGCCTGGGACTTAATCGTGCCGTGCCCGTGCCGGCCCAGCGTGCCTGGCGCTCGGCCCAGGCACGGCACTACCTGTCGGGCCGTGCCGGCACGGGCCCGGTACCAACCGTGCCGTGCCGTGCCCAGGCACTACGGGCCGTGCCGTGCCCAGGGCCGGCCCGATTAGCCCGGCACGGCTGGCCATCTATAGCTACATTACATCTAGTATTAAGCATCAGACATTCTTCAGGTCCGTTGCCTGAAGATGATTAATTTTAGACCACTTGCCTGAAGATTAATCGAGGAAATGGCTGCACAAAGAGAAAAATTTCAAGCGCTGCCTCAACTCCATTCTAAATTCGTTCTGATCTTGACGCTACACTAGAGCTGACGAATAATATTCAAACGGGCGGCACGGATGGGTCCTCGATCCTGCTGCTCTGGCTCTGCTCGGCCGCCGGCTCAGCTCGTGGCTGCTGCTGCAGCGGCAGCCCCTGCTCCTCATTGTCTCCTAGCATCTCTAGCAAAGCTTTCCAATCGACATTGTTGACGTCGAACAAGTCGTCGACGTTGAACCCCTCCTCAATGCGTCGACGCTGTTCTTCCTCGCCTCCGACCATCATGGAATCCCCGCCTTGTTCATGACCATGAACATTGGAGGGCATCAAGGTGGCGGCGGGGTCCACATGCACCTGCACGTCACTGCTCTGCTTGGCCGGCTCAGCGCATGGTTGTTGCTGCTGCTGCTCCCCATCGACATTGTCTAGCAAAGCTTTCCAATCGACATTGTTGATGTTGAGCAAGTCACCGACGTTGAACTTGCCCAAGTCGCCACCCTGCTCCACCTCTGATGCCTCCTCGCCTCCGACCATCAGGGGATCATCCATCGTCGGGCAAGCACCGGTGAAGATGGCGCCGGCGGGGTCCTGCACGTCGTGGATCACCTTGGTTGGCGGCGCCTCGGGGTGATCGCCTGTCGCCGTCCTCTTGGCCTTGGACTTGTTCTTGGCCAGAGACGAGGACGAACGGTGCACCTTGCACAGCACGTGGTCGCCGCCGCCACCCTGGGTGTCGTCGTACTCCAACATCCTCCATCCCATTCGGTGGAAGCGATGCCGACCCGACGTCCCCTCGTCCTCCTTCTCCTTGTAGCCGTAGGATAGGCTGCAGAACGTGGCGCCGGGCAAGCCCTGCATGGGCTTCGGGCCAGTCTCCGAGTGCCAGCACGTCCCGGCGGTCTCCACCGCGCGCAGCCTGTGCCCGCTGGTCCTTCCCTCGCCGTTCTTGTATCGCTTCGGACAGTATATATACCACTGCCTGTTGTACCCGTCCTCCGTCACGTCGGTGCCCGGCACCGGCTCCAGGTCGGCGACCAGCTCCTCAGGGGCAGCGGTGTAAACGTCCGCGTGGTGGATGAAGGCTTTGAATCTCTGGTCGACGGTTCCGGCGCGGAGGTCACGCAGGAGGGCGACGGACGCCTCGTTGGTGGCCCGGAAGACGTGATCGTTGGCGGCCATATGCCACCGATCTCCGATCTCTAGGTGGTGATGGTGTATCGGCCGGCCGGCTAGCGTACGTCTCTCGTCGCCGGACGATGCAGGTGATGGTGGATCGGCTAGCTTCTTGCGTCTATGTGCGCCTGCGCGTGATAGTTTTGCACGGTAGCTAGCTAGCTAGATAGGTGTTTATATACACCTTTTTCAGATAACAGAATTTCGATCTACAATCTATCTACGTGAAAAGATAGATATATCTTCAAATGGTGATCGATCTACTATCTATCTTGCGTCTACGTACGTGAACAGACCATGCATGCATGTGTGTGCTGTATGTATTGCCCGTTCTGCGTGTACGTACACTACGTAAAAACAACCATGTACATGTGTGCTTGTACGTCAAAACAACCATGCATGTTTTTTATTTACAAACTTTGTATTTCTTTCTTTATTTCTTCTACAAATTTACAAACTTTGTAAATTTGTTTTACACGTCAAAACTCAAAAACAATCTTTATAATTAAGATGTCAATACGGAAATGTATTCCCTCAGTTAGTTGGATCCCTTGCTTCTAAAACCTGATTTGTATGTATAGGTTGAATTGTTTTCAAAATTCAATGAGGCCATAAAATACATCGTATTCAAGCTAGATTAAAAATCATCATAAAATTATTATTATTATTTCTACACTAATCATTACATTCTCTACTCTATTACAAATAGTAACACGATTGATCCTATATTTTTTTTAAAAATAAATAATTTTGTTGTTCACAATATACCTCACCAGATCTTAAATTAAAGCTCCACTTTTATATATAATTAACTAAATCTCTACTACCTATTAAGCATCAATTATAGCCGTGCACACTGATACCGTGCCCCCACCCCGTCCTCCGCCTCGTGATCCCCCATGCGCTCACCGCAGCCGCCACTGCCTCCGACGTCCTCCTGCCTGGCCCGTTCTCCCCGACCTCGGCACTGCACCCCGCCCTCGTCCTAGGCGCTGTCGTCTACTGATTACCCCTATCACGGCCCGAATCTGCGTGTCGCCCCTACACCCCATCGCCACCTCTCCTCCCCTTCCCTCCCAGTCACCACCCATCCCTCAACCACCTCGACGGTTGTGCTAGGGGCAAGGGCGACATATTCATGAATGACTGGTTCTATCGCCTAGAGTGCACTAAGTAATTAAAAACTAAGTGTGAGCTAGTGTAATGCATTCATGTATGTTTAGTTGTTGCAAAATTATAATTTCAAATTTAAATAAAAATTTCTTTGTTTCTCCGCTATTTATTTGAATTAGATGACATTTATAGGGATTAAACATTTCAAATAATATTTATATTTAAATAAATATTTTGTTTGTCCGCTACATGCTGGAGCATTATTTTTGAGTGTGTGAATTTAAATTCGCATCTAAAAATTGGATTTGGATTTGAACTCTTTTCTAAAAAATCAAAAAGGTTTTTTATTCGGCTGCTGATTTTCTCATCGGGTCATTAGAACCTTCTTCCTCGAGTTCTATCAGGACTTTTGATGAGGACATCAGTACCATGGATACAAACAACACTCCCCTAGTTGATGTTCAAGGTCCGATTACTCGCGCACGTGCAAGACAATTGAATTTACAGGTGAGCTCGTTCCTATGTACTTATTCTCTTGCATTTGAGAATAGCGTGCTACCTAATGAATTAATTGTACTTAGGAATGAAGGAAAGGACCAACAAGAACATGGTGAAGGACTTGGAGGTGTGGAAGGCCAGCAAGGACGTTCGAATCAAGATGGAGGACCAAACCGACGTCTGTAATCTGTTCCGGCGTTGCGACGCCGTCTTTTGGCCTATTGGGCTGTGTATCTTCGTTGAGCCCATTAGAGGCACGTCCAGGGTTTTGTATAACCCTAGAGTGTGGGGGACGGATATCCCCCGGGTCCACTGAAAGGATGAAAGACCTCACGAAAGGCCCGTGGGCCCAATAATTCGCAAGGTCATTCCTTTGTGGGCCTGAGGAAGAACGTCTAGAGAAGCAGTTTGACACAAGGTCGGATCGGCGTAGGCCCAGACGGTCCGACGAGTTTGAATTGCGATCACAACAGAGACCCGACCTTCTCGCGCAGGGGCCTCATACATCGGAACGAGGCAGGGGAAGATCGGCTGGATTATAGGAAGATAGACTCAGTCGGTTTACTATTACTTAGGCTCGCATTGTTATCATATCCACATGTAACGCCCCACGGTCAAGTATATAAGGCCTAGGAGGCACCCCCTCGAAAGCATATCTCACTACTTAGCCCTCCACCCATTCCTCTACGTCCATAACACCAGAGAGCTCCCTTGTAATCCTCCATATAAAGTACTCACGCCAGGACATAGGGTATTACGCATCTCAAAGCGGCCCGAACCTGTACAAAATTGTCCACTGCCTCTCGTGCATCCAGCGTGAACCATCGAGCTACAGTCGGTAACACCGTCCTACTCCAAAAAGCACCTCGAGGGGCAACCCCGGGTGCGCGGTTGGACCCAAAACACCGACAGCTGGCGCACCAGGTACGGGGTGTGTCACTGATGCAAGCTAGCTCAATGGCCGTCACTTTCTAGCACAAGATTGTCCTCCGCCCCGGGTCCGTGTTCTGCTTCGGAACCATTTCGTCCGTAGCAGATGAAGAAGGAACTCTACATCGCATCACGGATCCGCCGGAAAGAAATTTTTCCTTAAATATCTCCGGGAAAGTCGGAACGAAACAGGAAAAAGCGCAACCTCCAGCGCTCCGAGAAAAGACCACCTTCAGCAAGCTAGGAGCCGAGGGCCCGTCAACCCGGAGAACTCCATTGTCCACCTCTCCGACGAAAGCATGGACACGAGTCACGAGGAAAAAGGGAGTGAATAAGGTAAAGGATTGTCGAACCGCTCTTTCAGTACCTCCGTCCTCAAAGGAGAACAGAAAGAGGCTCGTCACAACATCAGTTCCATTCTACCCCGACGTCCTCTTCATCGGGAGAGTGGAGTCGCCCCCCGTCTCCGATGATGAACCAACCGTGCCCCCGGGAAGAACCTCCTCAGCGGGAATCCCGCCAACGAAGGAACCGACGCTGGAACATTCGGCGACATCACGAGGCCGGAGAGCGGGACCCGGCGCAGCCCGTGTCATGAGACGAGGTCTCGGAGATAGGAGAAACTCTAGAAGAACGGGTTTTCAGGGAACGGAGGAATTCCCGACGATGTGACTGTCGGCAAGCTCAAGAGCAGGCTGAGCAGGAAGCGAAGCAACGTCGAGAAAATCCGCTTTTTGGACGCAACCTGAACCCTGATTTCGCTCGAGCCATGAACACACCAAGCGAAGTTGGTGGAGTATTAGCCCAGATAGCTGATGGCCTCCCCCGAACTCCAGACGCCGAGGGCTATCGGTGGCTGTTCACTCGGGCGGCCAACCACCTTCTACCTCTCACTCATCCGCCGAGCGACCTACGACGCGCCATCAACAGTCGGTGAGACGCACGGAGCAACATCAACGCCTCACGTGAGCGATGACATGAGAACGAGATCTGGCGCCGGGAAGAATATGATCGGGATCATGGCATTCCTGCACGGAGTTAGGCCACCAGAACCGAGTCGGCAACGGCTTCGACTAGTGGCACAGCCCGGGGACGGTCGAGGCACCACGACAACAACTCCCCTCCCCAAGACAAGCATCATCATCGACGACAGGAGGACACATGTGGAGTATCGGCACTCACTCCGCGCCTTAGGGCCATTCAATGGCCCCCAAACTTCAAAGTCTCCAACGTCGACAAGTACGAGCCTAAGCAGGATCCGGGAGGCTGGCTGGCCATCTACACCACCACCACTCGAGCTGCTGGGGCAATCGAAGATGTGATGACCGCGTACTTGCCTATCGTTCTCGGGCAGTATGCACTGCAATGGCTGCGACACCTACCTCGACACTGCATCGATGACTGGAGCGATTTCAGTCGGCGTTTCACCGCCAACTTCCAATCCCTCTCCGACAAACCGACGTAGCCATGGGACCTCAAATCCATCAAGCACCGAGGGGATGAGACTCTCTGGTCATATCTCAAAAGATTTCAGACCATGAGGAATCGTATCCCCGAGGTCGCAGAAGCAGCAGTGATCAAAGACTTCTACCGGGGATCTACTGACTCTGCCTTCGTCCGCGCCATACTGCAGAAAGCGCCGACTACCTCCGAGCAGCTGTTCCAGGAAGCTGACCTCTACATCACCACCGACGAACGAGCTCAGGACCTCATCGGGGGAACAAAGCCTACGACGATGGCACCGCGACGCGACACGAACCAACAACCCAACAAACGTTGGGAAAAGAGGCCTTGTGAAGAAGTCCACACTGCCGGACCACCCGCCTCTAGTGCCCGAGGAGGACCTCGCGGGGGCGAACGCACGTTGGATGACATCCTCGACGCCCAGTGCCCGTACCACAAGGACATGCGCCACACCCTTCGGAACTGCAGAGACTTCAAGCATTCCGTAGGGAACGGCCGACCCTTCCAACCTCTGCCTCCTCCCCTGCCACGAGGAGGACCTGGAGAACCTCGACAGCGCCAACATCAGCAGGAGGGGGAGGCGGAGCCTTCCCTCGTGTCGACAGAGAGGTCAACGTCATCTTCGGTGGACATGGGTCACAAGAAAGCAAAAGGCAACAAAAGCTCAACGACCGTCAGATATTGGTGGCAACCACTGGTCCTCCCGCCCCATATCGATGGTCCGAACACCCGATCACCTTCACCAGGGCAGATCAGTGGCTCAACTTCGACCACCCGGGCAAGTACCCACTCCTCGTCGATCCGGTGATCCGGGAGAGCAGGGTAAAGAAGGTATTAGTGGACGGGGGAATCAGCATCAACGTCACCTTTCCCTGAACACTTCAAGGCTTGGGAGTTCCCCTCAAAGAGCTCCATGAGTCGGACACTCCTTTCTTCGACATCGTGCCGACTGAAGGAGAATATCCACTGGGACACATCTACATGCCGGTCACCTTCGGAACTCTAGAAAACTACAGAACCGAGTTCCTGAGGTTCGAGGTGGCAAACTTCGACTGCGGGTACAACGCCATCATCGGCAAGCTGGGATTGGCAAAATTCATGGCCATTCCACACTATACATACATGATATTGAAGATGCCAGGACCACAAGGAATCATAACTGTGCACGCTGACTTCCAAGGCACCGCAGAATGTTTCTGAGTGGCCATTCAAGCAGCCCTTACCACCAAACCATTGGCGACTGCTTCTGCGCAGGCGATCTCAAAGCCTGAGGAAGACCTCGCGATACCCGCAAATGAAGCTCAAGCCGTGACCTCTATGCGGCCGACCGAAGAAACCAAGAGAACCAACCTCGGGTTCGCCGATGAGCGCAAGACAGCCATCATCAGTTCCAGCCTGGATGACAAATACGAAAGCGCGCTCGCCCGGTTCCTGCAAGATAACCGAGACGTATTCGCATGGCAACCTACGGATATGCTGGGAGTCCCGAGAGAACTGGCCGAACACAAATTGAAGGTTTACCCCCAGGCGAGGCCGATCCGACAAAAATTACGGCGCTTCACGCCTGACAAGAGAGAAGCCATCCAAGCAGAGTTGGCTCGCTTGGTCGCGGCCGGATTCATTAGAGAAGTGTTACACCCCGAGTGGTTAGCAAATCCTGTTCTTGTACTCAAAAAGAATAAAGTGGATTGGCGCATGTGCGTCGATTATACGGATCTCAACAAGCACTGTCCAAAGGATCCCTTCGGACTTCCTAGAATAGACCAGGTGGTAGACTCGACCGCTGGATGTTCCATGCTGTCTTTCTTAGATTGCTACTCCGGGTATCATCAGATCAGCCTGGCGAAAGAAGATGAAGAAAAAACAGCATTCATCACCTCGTTCAGAGCCTTCTGCTATACCTTCATGCCGTTCGGCCTCAAAAACGCTGGAGCGACTTACCAGAGGGCTATTCAGACATGCTTAGCCGACCACTAGGGCAAGCGTGTGGAAGCTTATGTGGATGATATGGTGATCAAGACAGAAAACTCAGAAAATTTCATTGAAGATTTACAGCTAGTCTTCAACAGTCTACGACGATATCGATGGAAACTTAATCCCGAAAAATGCGTCTTCGGAGTACCAGCAGGAAAATTGCTCGGGTTTATTGTCAGCCACTGGGGAATTGAGGCCAATCCAGAAAAGATCGAGGCTATCATGAGAATGGAAGCGCCACGATCATAGAAGAAAGTACAAAGACTTACCGGATGCATGGCAGCTCTAAGCAGATTCATATCAAGGCTGGGAGAAAAAGGCCTACCATTCTATAAGTTGCTCAAGAAGGTAGACAAATTCCAGTGGACTTCAGAGGCTCAGGAAGCTCTAGACGCACTGAAGAAATTCCTGACAACACCACCAGTGCTAAAACCGCTGTGCCGAGCCACGCCAAATCAACCGACTGAAGATCTATTGTTATACATCTCTTGCACGACTCACGTGGTGAGCACCGCGTTAGTAGTCGAGCGAGCGGAAGAGCGACATGCGTACCCAGTGCAACATCCTGTCTATTTCATCAGTGAAGTCCTGGGTCCCTCGAAGAAGAAGTACCCTCAAGTTCAGAAACCATTGTATGCAGTACTTCTAACTGCACACAAGCTCCGTCACTACTTCGACGATCACAAAGTCATAGTAGTCATTGGATTTTCAATAGGGGATATTCTCCACAATAAAGAAGCCATCAGAAGAATAGCCAAGTGGTTCTGTGAACTGGGAGCTCATGACATTGAGTTTCGACCTCGCACCGCAATCAAGACTCAAGCACTAGTTGACTTTGTATCAGAGTGGACCGAGCAACAAGTACCCGATAACCCAAAAATCACAGAAGTATGGCGAATGTATTTCGATGGCTCATTGAAGCTACAGGGGGCAGGTGTAGGGATCCTTTTCATTGCACCTGGAAGTGAACAACTCAAATATGCTCTTCAATTGCTATTCCCAGCATCCAACAATGCAGCAGAATATGAAGCTTTGATTCATGGGCTGAACATTGCCATATCACTGGGCATCAAGAGACTGATGGTATATGGGGATTCTTTGGTGGTCATAAGTCAGATAAACAAAGAATGGGACTGCTCGAATGATTTCATAGGAAAATACTGCATGGCCGTCCGAAAGCTTGAAGACAAGTTTGAAGGTTTGGAATTTCATCATGTGAAGAGAGACCACAACATGACAGTTGATGCATTGTCCAAACTAGGATCCAGTCGGACTCAGGTCCCGCCTGGAGTTTTTGTCCAAGAAGTACTGCGCCCGAGCATTTCACTAGATCGGGTAGAAGAATGCAATATTCTGAGCCAATTAGAGTCAGATCCTAATGACTGGAGGGAGCCGATCATCAGGTACATAAAGAATGAGGAAGAGCCGGATGACAAAAATGCAGCAGAGCGCATTGCTAGGCAGTCAGCTCATTATACTCTCACTGGGGAAACACTATACAGAAGAGGCGCATCAGGAGTCCTCATGAAATGCATTCTTTCGGCCACAGGGAAGCAACTACTATAAGAGGTCCATGCCGGGCAATGCGGAATACACACAGCATCAAGGACTCTGGTTGGGAAGGTCTTCAGGTCTGGTTTCTATTGGCCAATGGCAAAGAGTGATGCAACCGAGTTAGTCTAGAGGTGTTAAGCCTGTCAGTACTTGTCAAAACAGCAGCATCTACCAGCATAGCAACTACAAACCATACCTGTAACCTGGCCGTTCGCGTGCTGGGGGCTAGATATGATTGGACCTTTCAAGAAAGCTCAAGGAGGATACACTCATGTACTGGTTTCTATCGACAAATTCACTAAGTGGATAGAGTTCAAGCCCATTGCTTCCCTAACTTCAGCTAAGGCAGTGGAATTCATACAAGACATACTATTCAAGTTCGGGATACCGAATAGTATCATAAGGCCGGCCTGGGGTCCAATTTCACAAGTTCAGAGTTCTTCGATTTTTGCGAACAAAAAAGCATTCAGATCAAATATGCCTCGGTGGCGCACCCAAGAGCCAACGGGCAAGTAGAAAGAGCCAACGGGATGATATTGGAAGCACTCAGAAAGAAAGTCTTCGACAAGAATGAAAAGTTCACAGAAAAGTGGATCAGAGAGTTGCCGTATGTGGTCTGGAGCCTAAGAACTCAACCCAGCCGAGCTTTGCATGGAAACACTCCCTTCTTCATGGTATATGGTTCGGAGGCAGTGCTACCTGCTGATCTCAAGTTTGGGGCCCCAAGATTGATCTTCGAAAACATAGCTGAAGCTGAAGCTACTAGGCTAGAGGATGTTGATATACTAGAAGAGGAACGGTCGAATACGGTGATTCAGTCAGCCCGGTACCAGCAAACTCTGAGGCGCTATCACGATAAGGCCATACGGCATCGATCCTTCGCAGTGGGAGAACTCGTCCTCTGCCGAATTCTAACAGGGGAGGGACGACACAAGTTATTGCCACTATGGGAAGGGCCGTTCATAGTAACAGAAGTCACTCGGCCTGGATCATATCGTCTTACTCAAATGGATGGCACGGAAATTGGGAACTCATGGAATATAGAACATCTCAGGAAGTTTTACCCCTAGCTATATTTCAAAAGCTATGGGGATGACCTTGTATTCTGTAAACTGGGAAGTATATCATCAATAAAAAGACTTCGTTCTCAATGGCACTCCAATTGTTTACTGCCAACCTGCATGCTTACTTAACTCAGGGTGACCACTATACCCTACTAACAGAGCAATCGACTTAAGTCGGCAACGACTTAAGGCGGTGTGACATGCTCACGCTTACTTAACTCAGGGTGACCACTATACCCTACTAACGGAGCAATCGACTTAAGTCGACAACGACTTAAGGCGGTGTGACATGCTCACGCTTACTTAACTCAGGGTGACCACTATACCCTAATAACGGAGCAATCGACTTAAGTCGGCGACGACTTAAGGCGGTGTGACATGCTCACGCTTACTTAACTCAGGGTGACCACTATACCCTACTAACGGAGCAATCGACTTAAGACAGTGACGACTTAAGGCGGTGCGACATGCTCAAGCGTAACTCAGGGTGACCACTATACCCTACTAACTGAGCAGTCGGTTTAAGTCGATAGCGACTTAAATTGGCACGGCGTGCTCACGACTACTCGATCCAACACAAGCACGTTTACGATTACCCATCTTAGGGCGATCTCTATGCCTCGCGAAATAAGAAGATATTTCAAAATCATCACACTGCATTTACTTCTGCAATTGTAACTATTAACAACAGGAAAATAATAAGGGCATCCAGTACTGAAAACACTTTCTGACAAAACATTCGAGCACACTAACCACGAACACAAGGCATTCAGTGTTTCTACTTGGTAATGTTTTTCTCAGGAGCGACCGATGAAGAGGGGCGACTTGAAGAATCAGGAGCAACATTCACGTCTGCAACTATGTCGTCAAGAACAATCACACCGGGTCTCCTCATCAAGATTCGCCCCGCGTGAATGGCTTTGTCCATAGCCCTGTCGCACTGGGACCTCAAAATAGCGGAAGCATCTTCAGCAGCCTTAACAGCCAGCCGAGCAGCTTCTAGCTCCTGGACGACTGACCTCTTGGAAGTGTGTAGATCCTTGATGATAGAATCTTTGCTCGATACCAACTGCCTAAGACGAATCATATCATCCAGAGACTCTTGCAGCTTGTAACGATGATAATCCAAGTCCTCCATGGTGAAACGATGGCTCCTTTCCAAGATAGTCAAAGAGTTGCTGGCATAGCGATACAACCTGTCAAGGTTGTCACAAGAAGTTGCAAGGGCACGTTTTTCCTCCTACAGACAGGAGTCAGTTCTCCAACGTCAAGCAAGCATTAAGAACATAGCCGAGAAAGTCAAGTAAAGCTTAACTCACTAGCCACCTTTTCAGAGCCAAGCTGAGCATTGAGAGTGGAATTTAGCATGTTGGCATCATTCAGAGAAGCAGAAACCCGGGCCAAGTCCGTCTGACCTTGAGAATATTTCTCTTCAAGATCAGAATACCGCCGGCCATATCTTGCAAGAAACGGTCAAACAAGGATATTCAGCCAAAAAGCAGATCAATCAAGCAGCCAATGAGGAAACAAAGGGCACTAACCAGCATTCGCCATCTCCAGCTCAGATACTCGCTGATGAAGCAGCACTGGATTCCAATGTGTTAGAGACAGAGCTCTTTCTGGGACAGAGGCACCCTGCGATCTCAGCTGACCAGCCATCTCGTCAACCAGCGTCTGACATTGAAAATAAACGAGTATAAGAACAGTATTTCACCCGGAGTATAGTCAGGTCAGGAAAACCAAATTACCTGGAGATTGGAGAAGAACAAAGAAACCCCCAAATCATGGGAATTTAGTTGATGACTTGTTGAAGGATTACCAACCGAAGCAATCTGTAGAGCATCAGTGGGGACCAATTCAGCGTCACCAGCGGAAATCAAAACTCTGTCATCAGGTGCGCTGGCCTCTAAGGCGACCTCCTGACCTGAAGCTGGTGCTGCTGCCATACAACCAAAATGTGGAGAAGACCCGACATAAACATCCATGGAAGTGTGAGAAGAAGAACCTGCTCGGACACCCTCGGGGGCTAGGTCATAGCTCGCGCTGCCCACCCAAGCCGGATCATCACCGGCAGCACCCTCGGGGGCTGGGTAAACGCAAGCTCCATCCTTAGGGACCGAGTTATCTGTATCAGCCACCTCTAAGGCTGAAGGATTTTCAACCACCTCCATGGGAACAGAGCAATCTAGATCAGCCGCTTGGCTCTTAAAACCGCGCTCCAAGGTCGATGAGGCACGAGATGCTGCTTGGGATAACTCTAACCCAACAGCAAGCACATCAGCACAAACTTCCATCGTTCCATCATCTGCCGGCTCCGACAACAGATCTTCAGGGACCATATCTTCGAGGGCCTGATCAAAATTTGCCAGAGACAATTCTTGTAGACCAACGAGAGCAGACAAAGCTGGAGAATGAATACCACTACTCTCCCCACTGGCTATATAGCGCCGACTGTTCTTCCAAATTAAGGGGATTTCCTCCTCCTCCTCCTCATCTTCATCAATATTATAGACAGTACACCCATTGGGGTCAGCATCATCAAGGTTACACCCATTGGGGTCAGCATCATCAAGGTTACACCCATTGGGGTCAGCATCGTCAAGGTTACACCCATTGGGGTCAGCATTAGTCGGGTCACACCCATTGTTTTCAGCTTCAGTAAAAGTCGGTACTGGCACTTCCCCGGCAGCAGGAGCAGAAGGGCCGGCATCCTGATTCAAGCATGACAGTCGCCGAAGCCGTCTCTTTTTCTTTTTCTTCCCCTCAACAGGAGAAGTTGGATGATTGTTTCGGCGAGGACGCTTCGGGCGAATAGTATCAGATCTTTGAATGTCCAAAGCTTTTTCAGACTCCAGGATGGATGCTACAGCTAGTGTTTCAGCAGGGACCAAATCAGAGGAATCCTCAGCCAACATGTCCAGCATGACACTTATCTCTGCGTCGCTCGGATTGATAGGCATCTCAAAATGAACCTGCCTCTCATCATCAGGGATTTCACCAAGCGAAGCAACCAAAGCCTCAACCTCTTCAGGAGAGGGTCGCACTCTAAGGCCCAAACCACTGTTACCGGCAGGAGGATTTGACACAAAACTGATGAAAGCCTTGGAAGGAGGCAGATTCCACGCTGAATATGCAACAGGAGCACCGATATTCGACACCTTGCCTCTAAGAATCATTTCAAGCCGGCTTACGAGATCCACAGCAGGAATCCTTCTGTTGGTAACCCGGGTCGAGTCAATAGTGCCACGATACAAATAAGCTAGATATGCTCTGTCTTTCAGTGGCTGAATGTTCTTAAAAACAAAATCGGCGACCACAGCCTCGGCAGTCAGACCCTTTTCCTTCAACAATCCAACCTCGGCAAGCAGAACCCTCGCCTCAGCTATCTCCAAGTCTGTGGGGGATTCAGTCCAACTTGGAGCGTGAACATCCGGCTGTCTCCCTGACCGAGGAGGGAGGGAATTCCCGTGATTCTCCACGATAAACCATTCTAGGCGCCATCCTTTGATGCTGTCCTTGAGCGGGATGTCGAGGTACTCGGTTTTCCTCCTACGGCGCATCTCCAAACTCGCACCCCCCACGAGCTGGTGCTGTGCCCCGGCCATTCCAGGCTAACAGTGATACAAGTATTTCCACAAGCCAAAATGTGGCAGAATACCAAGGTAGGCTTCACACAAATGAACAAAAATGGAAACTTGCAGAATAGAATTGGGATTTAGATGGGTCAGATTCAAATGATAGAAATCAAGGAGACCGCGGAAGAAAGGAGAAATAGGAAGAGCAAGGCCGCGGATGAGAAAAGGAATATAGATAACAGACTCGTGGGTGTCCTCTGTCGGAACAGTGACCCCGCGGCAGATCCGCTAAGAACACAGTTCCTTTGGAGGAAGAACTCCAAAGGAGACAAGGTGAAGAAGGTCAGACTTAGAAACAACAGACATGTGGTTACCTAGGAAAGGCAACTGGCTATTGGGGTCGATGGGAGGAATGGTTGCGGCAGATGAACTCTGAGTCTTCCGCTTGGGCGCCATCTCAATCTTGCTGGCAAGCGGAACGGAAACGATATCGCAAGAAAGCAGAGAAGGTCTGGATACAGAAAAGCAAGACTAGGGCTCAGAATACAGAGGCATGCGGCGGCGCAGTACAAATGGGGGTTTTCCCGGGCTAGATGCCATCTCTAAAAAGTGCCCAGTCATCACCTAGCAGTTATTTCTAAAACGCCAGTGTGCCATGTCATCGCTCGGCCGTTATTTCCAAAACGACCGACGTGGCCCAATATAGCTCAGCTGTTATTTCTAAAAAAGCTAACCAGTCTTCACCCGGCCATTGTTTCCAAAGCGGCCGACGTGGCCCGTTATCACTCGGCTGTTATCTCTAAAACGCCGACGTCACCAGTAACTGCTCGGTCGTTATTTCTAAAACACCGATGTGGCCTGTTATCACTCGGCTGTTATTTCTAAACCGCCGACATCACCAGTAGTCATTCAGCCGTTGTTCCTAAAGTGACGACGTGGCTCCAAAGGACCTGGTTGTTACCTCTAAAACGCCGACATCACAAAAAAGGAAAAATTGCTCGGTTACCACCTCTGAAAAATACTAACAGTAAATCAGCTGTTTTTTCTCTACGAATATGCAGGCAAATTTAAGATGCGGCTCGACGATTCTAAAATCGATTACTCAAGCATTACGTCCAGGAACAACAGCTACATTATGCATAAATACGATCAACCGATCGACGGGAAGAGAAGCGACGGGAAAGCAAAGGAACGCACACAGAATGGGGCAAAATCTTCTTCATTATAAAGGGAGGGGAAGTATTACCAAACTTAAAAAACCAACTCATTATGAGTCGGCTTTCTTCCCACTGTTCTATACTACTAATTACTACTACATTACATTTCGCTACACTATACTACTAACTACTACTACATTATTTCACTAATACTACTTCTACTACTAATATATACTAACATTTAAAACAGTGGCGCCTAGCCACTGGCCTTGTTGCTGCCCCTGCCGCTGCC
Organism: Zea luxurians; assembly: GCA_029449295.1. NCBI lineage: Eukaryota > Viridiplantae > Streptophyta > Magnoliopsida > Poales > Poaceae > Zea > Zea luxurians. The sequence continues at coordinate 527,184 of JAOPSE010000416.1, forward strand.
GCTGCCACTGCCGTCGCCGTCGTCGCCTTTGCCCTTGCCGTCACCTTCGCCGCTGTCGCCGTCGCCTCCACCGTCGTCGTCGCCCTCGCCATCGCTGCCACCGCTGCCCTCCTCGGACGAGTCCGAGGAGTTCTCCTCATCCGAGGAGACCTCCGACTCATCCGAGCCCTCGAGCTCGGCGCGCTCGATGGCCCGGATGTAGGACCACACCTCCAGTCCTCCACGGCGATCCCCTGGGAGTCGTCTGAGTCATCAGACGAGGCCGGGGGAGAGGCAGGGGTCGGCGATCCCTCAGACCCGGAGGAGAACTCCTCCTCCGAGTACTCCGAGTCACCGAAGTCCTCCGAGGGAGGAGTCGGCTCGCGTTTCCACTTATCACCGGAATGGTGTGAGGAACTGCCACCTCTCTTGCTCTTGCCCATGGTGGAGTAGAAGGGAAGTGAAGAGGGTAAGCAACAAGCGGCAGAAAGAGATGTGAAGATGCCAGAGAAGCAAGCACACTTTTTATATAAGAAGAAGGCAACCGCTCACCTCCTACCGCGGCCACTGAGCAGTCGCAAAAATTCAATATGCAATTCAAACCGTCTGGAAACACATCAGGCAGCTGGCGCCGTTCTACGTAACACGACACCCATTGGGACTCTAGTCAACTGCTTGGGCAATATGATTACACCGCGGTCACGTCAAGTTACTACTCAGAAGCAGTTTGCTAAACGCTCAGTGCACCAAGCCGTCCCTTGCCCACACCCATTGGGGGGGACGTCCAGGAATTTTCAATAGATTTTCCCAAGCAGTCACATCCATATAGTATACATAATGAATACCTCAAGACAGAAGGAAGATATCAACAGAGATCAGAGTGAAGCCAAATATAGCCGATGAGGTACAAGTCTAATCAACAGAAGCATTGAAGCACGAAGTGATATGAAGACTAGCCAAGGGCCATCTACCGAACGTCCAATCAGTCGCAGATCAAATAAATTGCAAGACCTAACAAGATATGGGCAGATCGCGTGCTCGATTTCAAAGACAAAAATGAATGCTGACCTCTAAAGCATAATGTTGATGATATAGTGCTGATCTCTAAAGCATTCGACAAAAGGAAAGAATGATTACTGAAAAATAGCGTAAGATGAAGACCTTCGAGTGGATTATTTTCAAAAAATCCACTCGAAGCTCGGGGGCTACACCCATTGGGTGCACCTTCGGTGCACCCAATGAATCATCAACCCCAAGAGACAGAATGCGGATTTCTAAAGCATAAGACGAAGCTGAGACAAGGCTGACTTCTAAAAAGCACGAGTGGAAGATGAAAGTGATTCCTGAGAAGACTTGAAATGAAGACCTTCGATTGGATTATTTACAAAAATCCACTCGAAGCTCGGGGGCTACACCCATTAGGTGCACCTTCGGTGCACCCAATGAATTTTGAAATTCTAAAAGAGCAAAATACTGACCTCCAAAGCATAAAACCGAGACAGAACACCAAATTTTAAGGAATAAATAGCAGGGGAAGACAATAAAAGATCATTCTTACCGGGTCACTCAGAGTTCAGAAGCAGTGGCCAGGCAGACATATTTTCAAGGCATTCCTTATAAAAATCAAAAAACTGCAAGGTGGACCTAAGATCTTTGGGTCGGTTATTTCAAAATCAACCCAAAGATCGAGGGCTTGTGGGGGACGGATATCCCCCGGGTGCACTGAAAGGATGAAAGACCTCACGAAAGGCCTGTGGGCCCAATAATTCGCAAGGTCATTCCTTCGTGGGCCTGAGGAATAACATCTAGAGAAGCAGTTTAACACAAGGTCGGATCGGCGCAGGCCCAGATGGTCCGACGAGTTTGAATTGCGATCACAACAGAGACCCGACCTTCCCGCGCAGGGGCCTCATACATCAGAACGAGGTAGGGGAAGATCGGCTGGATTATAGGAAGATAGACTCAGTCGATTTACTATTACTTAGGCTCGCATTGTTATCATATCCACATGTAACGCCCCACGGTCAAGTATATAAGGCCTAGGAGGCACCCCCTTGAAAGCATATCTCACTACTTAGCCCTCCACCCGTTCCTCTACGTCCATAACACCAGAGAGCTCCCTTGTAATCCTCCATATAAAGTACTCATGCCAGGACGTAGGGTATTACGCATCTCAAAGCGGCCCGAACCTGTACAAAATTGTCCACTGCCTCTCGTGCATCCAGCGCGAACCATCGAGCTACAGTCGGTAACATCGTCCTACTCCAAAAAGCACCTCGAGGGGCAACCCTGGTTGCGCAGTCGGACCCAAAACACCGACATAGAGTCTATATTAGTAGTCGCCCTTCTTGTTAGACGCGGGTTTTGCTTAAGTTAGATGTGTCGAGAACAGTCGCCGTAGATCAGTTTGTGAGACCCCAACTTGTGAGCTTAATCATTCATCCGCAATATTCTAGATTGTGTTCTTTCTTGTTCTTGCTTGTTTCTTCGATTCTTAGGCAGGAATTAGCCCTCGTGGCGAGGTCAATCACGCAGTGCACAGTTGATAACCAGAGGAGAAGTGGTGCTGCGATTGTGGGGTTCTAGTCGTGTTGATTGGAAGCCGGATCGTCTGTATGACATCTCCACCAAATCGATAGTTATCTACACCTGACGGAAGATCGGGCATCCCGTTCCTATCAAGTGGTAATCAGAGGCTCAGGTATTACCGTCAGGTTTACCCTAGTTTAGTTTATGTTTTTCGTCCTATAACTCCAGATAATTGCCATACAAAAAAAAACAATTCCGCTGTCCTAGAACCCTTGTTTAGCCTTTGCAATTTCGTTTTTAGTTTGGCTTTGTTCAGTTTGTGTCCGTGGTCGAGTCATGTTGCTGGTTTAGGGTGTATCTTCGTCGTAGTTCAACTGCAGATCCCATCCACCATTACCCAGATCACAAGTCGATTCACCCCATTAATCGACTTGCCCTCGCTAGCCGCCGCCGCGCCAACCCTAGATAGATTGCTGATTGGGAAGTTTTGCCCTAACCGCGCCACTTTCTAGTTGTGCCTCTCAAAAACATAACTTGAGGTACCTTCCTTAAACCGGGCATAACTTTTCGCTCGGTTGTCCAAAAAATCTGAAATTTTTACAGGAGCTTGGTGACACCACATCTTTATTTCTTCTACAAATTTACAAACTTTGTAAATTTGTTTTATACGTCAAAACTCAAAATAATCTTTATAATTAAGATGTCAATACGGAAATGTATTCCCTCATTTTGTTGGATCCCTTGCTTCTAAAACCTGATTTGTATGTATAGGTTGAATTGTTTTCAAAATTCAATGAGGCCATAAAATACATCGTATTCAAGCTAGATTAAAAATCATCATAAAATTATTATTATTTCTACACTAATCATTACATTGTCTACTCTATTACAAATAGTAACACGATTGATCCTATATTTTAAAAAACAAATAATTTTGTTGTTCACAATATACCTCACCAGATCTTAAATTAGAGCTCCACATTTATATATAATTAACTAAATCTCTACTACCTATTAAGCATCAATTGTAGCCGTGCACAGTGATACTGTACCCCCACCCGTCCTCCCCGCTCGCGATCCCCCTGCGCTCACCGCAGCCGCCACTGCCTCCGGCGTCCTCCTGCCTGGCCCGTTCTCCCCGGCCTCGGCACCGCACCCCGCCCTCGTCCTAGGCGCTGTCGTCTACCGCTTACCCCCATCACGACGCGAATCTGTGTGTTGCCCCTACACCCTATCGCCACCTCTCCTCCCCTCCCCTCCCCAATCACCACCCATCCCTCAACCACCTCGACGGTTGTGCTAGGGGCAAGGGCGACATATTCATGAATGGCTGGTTCTATCGCCTAGAGTGCACTAAGTAATTAAAAACTAAGTGTGAGCTTGTGTAATGCATTCATGTATGTTTAGTTGTTGCAAAATTATAATTTCAAATTTAAATAAAAATTTCTTTGTTTCTCCGCTATTTATTTGAATTAGATGACATTTATACGGATTAAACATTTCAAATAATATTTATATTTAAATAAATATTTTGTTTGTCCGCTACATGCTGGAGCATAATTTTTGCATGTGAATTTAAATTCGCATCTAAAAATTTGATTTGGATTGAAACTCTTTTCTAAAAAAATCAAAAATGTTTTTTTTCGTGTGCTGATTTTCTAATACGGTCGTTACAACCGTCTTCTCGAGTTCTATGAGGACTTTGTTCCTTGTACGCGCACACTACCGGTGTTTAGTCCCAATGGCGCACTATGGGGTAACCCACGTAGAGCTTTTGGGAGGACAACAACGTCGATTGCTGCTCGATGATATGTGTAGGGGCACGTCAGAACACGGGGGATTTGTTGGGGGCCTTCGGCTTCCGAAGGTCCTCAAAAACGTGATTTAACAATGTTTCTGGAGTATAATACATGAGCAGGTACCTTCGGACATGGACCTTTCGGACTTGAGTCAAAATCACTGTATGAAGAAACACAAGGGGAACGAAGGATGGAACAGAGCCGAAGCTGTACGCAAGGGAGCTTCGGCATGATGACAGGAAAAAGGAAACCGACTTAAAGAGGAAAAGACTATCTAGACCCCGATGAATTATTATAGAGTTGTTATCAAATGCAAAGAGCCTGAATGTAATTTTACATGGGCTGCGACCCGTGCCTATAAATAGATGAACAGTACTCCCGTACTGTTCACGCTGACTGGGCATTTGCTTTTACGTCACGCTTGTATTTTTACTTCCTTCAAGCCGAAGGTACACTTGTAATAAATCATTATCTTTACTTATTAATGATAATAACACAAAAATAATACAATAATGATAACATATTTGATTGTTCGCATTGTTCATGTTTTGTATAAACCCTTCTTCATTTTTATATACGTCGTACTCACGAAGGTACGCTTTCTGTAACCTTCGTCCGAGAGTCGTTATATCCTAAGGGAAATAATGCTTCGAAGGACGAAGGACTTTAACATTTAACATTCTTTATGTTGCCTTGTTCTTAACTCATAGCATTTGAGAACAAGTCCCCAACATTGGCGCCCACCTCCGGTGAACCCCTTTTCGACCACCTTCGACAACCATCGACCTTCATCATGCCGCCAAAGAAAGCTTCAGCAACGGGGGCTGCCGTTCTGCAGCCGCTGGACCCGAACCAGGAGACCCTTTCTCTTCGGGAGGCCCAAAGCCAGAAGAGAAAGGCCACTAGTCCAACACCGCAAGAGGATGAATTGGACCAAGAAATCAGGAATATGGAGATGCTTCATCAGCAGGTACAGAGGAAGAAGGAGAAGATGGCTTGGTTAGCTGACCTGCAAAGGCAGATTGACGAAGCCACCGAAGAAGTGCGTCATCTTGCTCAAGATGAGCAGCACCGAAGGCCCCACCACAGAGAGCTGCACCAAGAGGGCTTCTTCAACGAAGATGACTGGTATGAGGATTTCCATCATGGAAATTTTGCTTTTGATGATGCTTCTCCTCTGTCAGCAGAACTGCAGGCTACGCCTTGGCCCCCGTCTTACAAGCCACCATAGCTCCCCATGTATGATGGACACTCAGATCCGAAGCAGTTTCTGATGAGCTACGAAGCAACTATATCTTCGTATGGTGGCAACACTGCAGTCATGGCGAAATCTTTCGTCATGCCAGTCAAAAATGTTGCACAAACTTGGTACTCCTCTCTTCGGCCAGGAACAATCACATCATGGCAGAAGCTGAAGGACATGCTGGTCACCAATTTTCAAGGGTTTCAGATGAAGCTGGTTACTGCTGAGGCCTTGTTCCAGTGCACGCAAGATCAAGAGGAATATCTCTAGGCGTATGTCCGAAGGTTCTTACGTCTGAGGGCACAAGCGCCAACAGTGCCCAATGAAATTGTCATTGAGGCCATGATTAAGGGGCTTCAGCCAGGAACTTCAGCCCAATACTTCGCTAGGAAACCCCCTCAAACCCTGGAAAAACTGCTTCAGAAGATGGATGAATACATCCACGCTGACAATGATTTTCGACAGAGAAGGTAGGAAGCTTACAGGTTCTCCGAAATGGCCAGGGACTTCGGAGGGAGAATTCACCCCAGGCACGTCAGATCAATTCATTCCACTCAGAATGACGACAGGGGAGGTCAACAACAGAGGCCGCAATATTCCTCCCAGGCTTCGGGGCAGCAACAGAGCTATCCTCGGCCCCCAACTCCAAGGGGCAGAGGCGCCAGGTGCTTCGGAGGAAGGTTTGCGGATCAGCCCAGGAAAATTTATTGTCTATTCTGCGGTGAGGACAAGGGCCACACTACCAGGATGTGCCACGTCACCATCCGGAAACAAAAAGAGATAGCAGAAGCTGCAGCCCAACAGAATCAGCCGAAGCAAGTCATGCATACTGCTTCGTACCACTCACCGTACATTCCAGAGTATGTGGGTAACCATCCTACAACCTCTGTTGCTTCGGCAAGCCAACCTCAGGCATCCTGGCAACAGCTTCCACCTCCACCACCATTGCAACAAGGCCAGCAGCCAGAAGGGAGCCACCACACTCATCAACAACGAGACTTCAGAGAGGAGTCCGAAGCTCGCACAGTCAACAGTACTGTGCCAGAATCGAAGCACATCTACTAAGAGGATATCCTACTTCTGAAATAGTTCTAGCATTCGTTATCATTTTTCCTTTTTTAATAGAGAACAATCGTTAAAAGCCTAAGTTTTTCCTGTCATTTTCAATTCCTTGTAATAGCTTCGTTTTGGCCATAGTGGAAATGTATCTCTTTTACAGACTCACGAAGTCCAAAAAGTTGGTGAAGCACGAAAGTTGTTCTCAAGAGGGCGCGGGGTTCATAAACACATTACAAGTTTTGCCGAATCATTAGAAAAGTCGTTCTAAGGAACGTAGCGTAAGTTTTCCGAAGCAACAAAAAGTCGTTCCTAAGGAACGCAGCGTAAGTTTTCTGCTCAAAAGTCCTTCCAAAGGGAATGCAGAGCTTACAGTGAAAAATAAACGCTGATACCGCCGAAATAAAAGGCGAAGAAGCTCCTAAGGGAGGCTTACAACGAAAAATAAACGCTGATACCGCCGAAATAAAAGGCAAAGAAGATCCTAAGGGAGGCTTACAGCGAAAAGTCAACGCTGATACACCGGAAAATAAACGGTGAAGCCGAAAAATAAACGGCAAAAAGATTGTGTGCTTTACTGAGGGAATGTGTGTGTATCTTCAGCACAAATATCATTTTGCATGTCATAACATCATTACATCATTTGCATAGCATAACATCATACATCATATTGCAGCAATGGCACAAGAAGGGGATGCAATGTTGACCTTCGGAAGGGTATACAATGTTGACCTACAATGTTGATGATTGTTTCGAAGAAGTGACAAGGCACAAAATAAGTTTTGAAAGAAGTACGGCTTCGTCAACTTTAATATGAAAAGGAGATCTATTGCTTACGAAGCATAATATTTTTACGGAATATGGATATTCTTCACGAAGCATGAAAAGAAGGGAAGGTGTTTTTTCGCCGAAGGCTCAAAAACGGTATGTACGTAAAGTTTCATGTATCGTAAAGAATTGAATTACAAACAGCTTATACATTACATTCAAAATCATAAAATATTATACACTTTGTTCAGCAAATATTACATTCCAAATGTCTTTACAATAACATCTATTCTTCTTTTAAAACTACTTCTGCAGCTTCGTTTAGTAGTTGATCAACAACTTTATCCATAATAGCTTCGACCATTTTTATAATTTCATCGTCCTCCTTTGCTTTGGGGTCCGCCAATGGCTCGACGGGCTCTGGGGGAGGAGATAGTGCGGCTGTAATGCAAAGCGTAAATAAGTTCGAAGTCATAAAATTAGAACATAAAGTCAAAAGCTGTTAATCAATACCTATTCGCCTCTCGAGATCCATAGTTTTCTCAGCGGTCTCTGTTGCTTCTCTGGCATCGTGAGTATCTTTTTCACTTTTCCTTATAATTTCTTGAGCCATCTCCCGACCGCCATTTTCCCAGATGTCGGTGAAAAATTTTCCACCAACCAAGCTTGCTTCGGCCGAGGGGTCTTTTGTATCTTCAATAGATAACGCAGCCTCGGTTTGTAACAAGGATTTCACATGTTCGCAGCCTATCCTCTCCAAGATAGCAGCAATCCCCCTAGCACCCGAGAAGGCGCATATGTCCCCACGGCCACTCAAAACTTCCTCAAAAGCTTCAGCTTCGTGGCTGATCCATTCAATTGGGCCTTCAGGATCGCCCCTTATGAAATTCTCCTCGCTTGAGTATGCGCCAACATTGGCAAAGCTAATTTTTATTCTCTTCACGCAATCCATAGATTTTTCAAAACATTTCTCCTTGGACATACGAAGTTCTTCAGTGTTTTTCTCTAAACGATTTGTCCTTTGTTCGCTAATTTCTCGTTTAGCTTCTGCAACAGCATATTTTTCTTTAGCTTCGAATAGCTGTTTCCGAAGATCTTCGATTTCGTGTTTCTGAGCTTCGGCTTGGGCTTTGGAAACAGCTTCGTCTTCTTTTATTTTGCTCAACATTGAATATAGTATTTTATCTTTTTCAAGACCTTCGTTCCTTAGTTCAATTACTTCGGAACGAAGCTTGTTCAAGGCTATGGTATACCCTTCATCTTCGGCATCTTTTTGTGCCCTGAGGGCATTGCTAAGAATAAGGCCCTGCAAAAAATGCGGTATTAAGTGTAAGCAAATGGAAAATTTTGTTTTTAAATACAAAAATCTCATTTTCTCACCTTTAAACTATTGTATGCTAAGCTGTCAGCCAACTCATCTTTTGATAACACCGAAAGCCCGTCTTCTAATGTCGGGAATCCGAAGCTCTTGCTCATCTCCTGGCAGACAGAAATCTCCTTACTGTTTAGGAGACAATACAAGAAGTCTTCTTCTCCGCTGCTGTTGAATATCAACGTCCTTTTTGGATATTTCAATTTTTGGGCATAGAATTGAGCTTCTCGCTTTTCTTTTTCAGTCAATTTTTTACCCGAAGCATGACGTAAAATATAGTTGAGAGTTTCGGAAGATGCTTCGGGAATAGGAATGGCAGTTTTCTTAGATAAAATTTCTTCTGCAGACCCTTTTTCCGTTTCTTTTCCAATTTCCAAGGATCTCTCCTTAGCGGGCTCTGAAGGCCCAACTTCGGTCTCGACCCGGCTTTTGGAAGCTTCGGCCTCAATTTGTGTTTTTGAAGTTTCGGCAGCTCTCTTTGGAGTAGAGCTTGAAATTTTTATTGTTTCTAATACATCTAACACGTTGACCATTCTCTTCCTTTTGGGAGTTGTTGTAAGATCCTTTTGTGTCTTCGGCACTGGCACCTCAACCCTTGCCGAAGGACATAAACTTCCAATGTCCTTATCCCTTCAGCCCTCGGTTCTTCAATTTTTTCCATTTTCGGCATTGCAGCCGGTTCCTCAATATTCTGCAGAAGCGTAGGTTCTCTGGCTTCAGTGGCCGAAGAGGTCTCACCACCAAAATCAGGCACTGTGGCCGGCTCAATGTAGCGTGGCCGGTGTGTAAGAACCTTCACCTTTTTCTCTTCGGCATAGGCTCACTAGAAGCGACCGAAGCAACTTCCTTCACAGAAACCGCACCTTTTCTTTTGTGACCCCGTACCGGGCAGTGGTAGTCAGGATACATGAACCCAATGGTGTCAAAAACTCTGTTTAGTCTCTTCTTTTTCCGGTTCCCGAAGGCCGCAGATAATGCGTTATCTTCTGCTCTGGAGTACAGCCCAAGCAGATCATCGCTTGTAGCTTCGACGCTTTTCAGCCAGTCGTTGTCTGGCTCAATAAACTGGTCTCTGAATCTGAAGGTATATTTTAGTCGAACCAGACCACCTTCGTGGGGATTGCTGATGGATTCTTTTGGCACCTCCCAGTCGGCTAACAACGGCCATATCCTGTAGGCCACGTGCTCTTGAACTAAGTCCCTTGTCCCAATGAAAGAGCAAACTAACACGAAAGCCTTGCGGCATTCTTCGGTCGCTCTGTCAATTTCTACCTTCAGTTTCTGGAGCCCGAAGCATTGCCAGATAGGGCGCATGATTATATCTTTAATGTCTTCTTGTGCCTTTAAATCATTCTTTACATAAAACCATTCTTTTGTCCAGTCTCCGGGCCATCTCTTCTGAAAAGTCGGTACTGGGGAGCTTGAACCAGAACGAGCAATGAAACTATAGCAGCCGAAGTTATTATGATACTGTTCTTTACCCCAGGGCTTCGTCTCATATAACAATTCATGCATGCTACAGAAACTTTTTGCATTTGGTTCCAAGCCTTGACTCCTTAAATCCCACACGAAGATTCCCATTCTTATAATAGCTTCGGGGGTAATCTGGTGAAGGTAAATCTGAAATATCTTCAAAACCTCGACTACGAAGCTGCTAAGAGGAAGCCGAAGCCCAGCCTTCAAAAAGCTCCGAAAGATCACGACTTCATTCTCCTCTGGAGTAGGACAAGTTTTTTCTCCATCGTCAGCCCTCACAACAGACATATCCCGAAAGTATTTCCCCCTCATGTTGTCAAGATGGCCTTGTTTAATAGTTGATTTTCCAAAAACTGCATGGCTTGGTCGCCAGGGTCAATCTTCGGAGTCTTCCCCGCCGCTCTCCACATCATAGTTGTCACTGTCACTAGTATCTTCAGACAAACCCTCCAAAGTTTCCCTAGCAATCTTCTCCGCATTTGTCCTTGCTATCGATTCAATAAAGCCAAGATTCATCTCCTCAGAAAGGCTCAGCTTCATTTCAGCGGTAGCTTTCTTATCCTCAGACATCTTCGAAAGTGCTGAGAAAAGTGCTCTCAAAGCCGAAGCTTAAAAATTTAAAAATCTAGTCAAGCGTTTGTATGCAAAGAGTTGTTTGAGCAGGCAAAGCAGATGGCAAGAAAGCGTGCCAAATGAGCTAGTGGTGCGCTCTTATTTATACGCCTGGTGCATTGCGTGCTGGAGGGCCCGCTTGTCAGTGGCTGTTGCTATTATAGCAAAGGGAAGGTGTTTTTTCGGACCTTCGGCTCAGAGCCTTCGTCCTTGTCGCAATCTAAATTTATCATTCTAACAAATTAATATTGCGAGGGGCTACTGTTGGGGGCCTTCGGCTTCCGAAGGTCCTCAAAAACGTGATTTAACAATGTTTCTGGAGTATAATACATGAGCAGGTACCTTCGGACATGGACCTTTCGGACTTGAGTCAAAATCAATGTATGAAGAAACACAAGGGGAACGAAGGATGGAACAGAGCCGAAGCTGTACGCAAGGGAGCTTCGGCATGATGACAGGAAAAAGGAAACCGACTTAAAGAGGAAAAGGCTATCTAGACCCCGATGAATTACTATAGAGTTGTTATCAAATGCAAAGGGCCTGAATGTAATTTTACATGGGCTGCGACCCGTGCCTATAAATAGATGAACAGTACTCCCGTACTATTCACGCTGACTGGGCATTTGCTTTTACGTCATGCTTGTATTTTTACTTCCTTCAAGCTGAAGGTACACTTGTAATAAATCATTATCTTTACTTATTCATGATAATAACACAAAAATAATACAATAATGATAACATATTTGATTGTTTGCATTGTTCATGTTTTGTATAAACCCTTCTTCATTTTTATATACGTCGTACTCACGAAGGTACGCTTTCTGTAACCTTCGTCCGAGAGTCGTTATATCCTAAGGGAAAAAATGCTTCGAAGGACGAAGGACTTTAACATTTAACATTCTTTATGTTGCCTTGTTCTTAACTCATAGCATTTGAGAACAAGTCCCCAACAGGATTTATACAAGTTCGGGTTGCGCAAGTGTGTATTACCCTACGTATTGTGTGATGCTGAGTATTGGATTGCTCTGAGTTTGAAGATTACAAGTGATTGTGGGAGGTGGAAGATGAAGTTGCCTTTCAATTTAATGGAGTGTTCTCTCTTTCTTGTAGGGGTACCTCTGCAAACTTATATAGCTGATTGGAGATATATCCCTTTATAGATCATTGAGTCCACTCGAGTCTACTTCCTGTTGCTACAAGTATTCCTATTCTTTCGGTGCTTGGTTGCCTTCTCTGGTTATCATCTGAGTGATTCAGTGCTCGACCACGCTCGGGACGTGTCTTTAGAGTTCAGGTGATCCCTCCGCGGGACACGCGAGGTGATCCCTCTGTGGGACACGTGCTCCACCAGTATACACGTGCAGTATCCTTCGAGATTTTCAGCTACCCCGCGCCATAACTTCGGTTAGTTTTTGTCCTGCACAAGCGAGTCCCACCGTGCGTGACTTATCAAGCAACCCAAGGAATGTATGGGTGTCTTAGTGGCCCATGGAATATCTATCTCCGAAAAGCCCCTAATGCTCAAGCAAATTTTCGAGGACAATAGGCTCGATGCTCCAAGAATGAACTCTATTATTTGATTGTCTTTAAGTGCATCATCTTTTTCCATGTTGTAGGTGCACCCAATGGATGTAGCCCTCGAGCTTTGAGTAGAGCAAAAATGAACAATGGTCCCCGAGTTCTTTTCTTCAAACAATCATTTTATTGGTCTGATTGTGAGCAAATCGAGTTTTTCGCTAAGCGACATCTAGCCGACTGAATTTAGCTTGAGGGAGGTTTGGCCGACTAAAGCTTAGCCGACTGAGACCTATTCGGTTGTGTCGTGTCTGGCCATGGTGTATGTGCAATCAACATCTTAAGGGTTTTGGTGATTAATGGAGAAAACAATTAAATATGTACTAATGAGTTTGCTCCTAGTGTATGCCAGTTTTAAATCATGAAAGGATGCATAGGCATAAAATCAATGCGCTAACACGAAACCAAGAGGTGGAAAATAAAGATCTGCAAATGGTTTCTAGCGAAGATTCCCAAGCTATTTTATTGTTCTATCTTAGTTATAGGGATCTTCGCATGCTTAGTCTTTTCGCAAGGTAAGGATGGTATGTTCTATCTTAGTAATAGGGACCTTGTTTTGAAAAGTTATGCAACCACCATTTGTTTTCTTTTTCATTTTACTTCAAAAGCTGCTTTTTTCTGTGCACACCGGTTCAACCGGGTCCTATGCCAGTTCAATCAGAATTCATCAAGGTTTTCTCTAGAAATTTTAGGTTCAACCGGAATTTCAATTTCTAGTTGAACCAGGAATTTATAGAGAGTTCCTAATGAAATATCGGTTCAACCGAGATCAGCTAGATCTGATTTGTGTGGGCCATAAAAACCTTTCCTCCCCACTTCTAAACCCTAAGACTCTCGAACCTACACCCTACGACGGTTGCTCTCCTCCATTTCAAAGCGTGTCAACTTCGATCTCGCACCCCAAGTCCTCCCCCTTCGATTGGTGGGAAGATTCTTTGGTGTGAGATAAATTGTCAATTCCAACTGCTGGTCACTTGTTCTCAATTGTTGTAGATCAAGAACAAGGCAACACAACTGTTATACATTAAGTACATTCATCCTTTGAAGCATTATCTCCTTTCGGATATAATGACCTTCAGAGGAAGGTCATGAAAAACACATATTCATCATTCATACAAGATAAAAGTCTTATGCATACGAGTCGTGTTATCCATTCATATAATCATTTCATGATAAACATATATACCTTATCAGAATTTATATTACACTGATACCTTTGGCTTGTTTGAAGGTAATGACGCAAGAGCGATTACAATCTAGAGCATTTCATGTAACGGATTTATATGGCCGTGGGATATGGGTGTCCGATCCTTACGGACTCACTAGAAAAGTACAAGATGTAAATCCTGCGTGGGGTGCAGAAGGTTTTGATCCTTTCGTTCTAGGAGGAATAGCTTCGCATCATATTGCTGCGGGTACTTTGGGCATATTAGCGGGCCTATTCCATCTAAGTGTCCGTCCACCTCAACATCTATACAAAGGGTTACGTATGGGCAATATTGAAAATGAACTTTCCAGTAGTATCGCTGCTGTTTTTTTGCTGCTTTCATAGTTGCCGGAGCTTGTTATTAAAAACGAATAAAAAGGTTACAATGCATGTCGGTCCATCAATTAGTCAGTACGCGCGTTTCGACCGTTCGCCTTCTTCACCTGCAGGGGCTCTATAAATAGATGAGTTGGTGAGAAGTTACCACATAATTCATTGTTATTGCGATGTTGTGTTGTTGAAATTTTTTACTGAAGCCGAAGCTTTCTGCTTTCCGTGCACTTGTTGTTAAAAACGAATAAAAAGGTTACAATGCATGTCGGTCCATCGATTAGTCAGTACGCGCGTTTCGACCGTTCACCTTCTTCACCTGCAGGGGCTCTATAAATAGATGAGTTGGTGAGAAGTTACCACATAATTGTAACACCCACTTTGTAATTTGCTAAGAATAATACTAGTAGAGAAAAAAAATTCTCTTCATGTGAGTTTGATCTTTATGCACCATCATATGAGAACACCATGTCCAAGAACAATTAATAAAAAGATATGCTACTAAATTGTTGCATCATGCTGAATATTTTATTTTTGTGTGCATTTTGTGACAAGAAAAATATTAAGACCAAAAAGGGAATTTAAAACCTAAAAGAAATTCTTGAGAATAGAGAAGAGAAAGGAATATTATTCAATACAAATAAAATTATCATTAAAATTACTTCATCACAGTTGATATGATCAAAATAAATAATTAGCCAGTATATAAAGTGCCACAAAGTTTGAATTTGGATTGAAGTTTGAATTTGAAAAAGAAATGAAACAGAAAATAAAAAGAAAAAAAGAAAAGAAGCTTACCTGGGCCTCTGGCGCCAATTCGGCCCATTAACCAGTGCAGCCCACTCTTCCAGCCAACCCGCGCCGACAGGCGGGACCCGCTGGTCAGTCACACCGCGCCAGCCACTCCTTCATTCCGCTCGTCTGCCTTCGGCGCTGACATCCCGACCCCACTTCGCCAGCCCCCGAATCAAAAACGCCTCGGATCAGCTCTCACCGACACGCTGGGCCCTATCGCCAGTCGCACCCACCTCGCACGAGTCCTCTGCCGTGTGGGCCCCGCAAGTCATCCCCGACCTCCGGTAAAATCGCGCTCCGTCGCAGCGGAACTCCGAATTTGACGCGCGCGTTCACGATCGGGCGAGGATTTCCGGGTCCACGGCGTCTATATCTAAGCCCGTTGCCCCTGGAGTCGTTAATCGTCCTGCCATTCACGCGGAGGCGTCTCCATCCGCGCCGCCGGGTTCCGCACCGACGACACCCACCACCAAGCTCAGAAATCACGGGCAATCGGGCACCGTGGGGCATCCAGCCGCTGCGCCGCGCACTCTGGGAGCTTCGACCGTCACCAATTTTGCCATCGACGTCGCCGTGACCGCGCAATTGCTCATCGGCGTGGCAAGCTTCGCCTGGATCCGCGCTTCACCGTGGAGGGTCGTCTCTGCGCCATTATCGACGGTGAGTTTTCCTCCATACGGTTCGCATTGCCCTCTAGATCGTGCGGCGCCTTTCAATTTTGGGTTTGGCGCTCGGGGGGACCGGATTTCGTGGGCGCCGGTGACTCCGCCGCCGTGCGCAGGGGAGAGTTGGGTGGCTCGGGTTGGAATGGTGACGAAGCCTCCGCGGCCGTTGGATCGGAATGGAACGCCTAGGATTAGATCTGGGGAGTAATCATCGCGCACCGTTGATTGGCATATCAACGGTTGGGAGTGAATCTACCGCGTACCGTTTCGTTGTGGGATCTGGGCCGTCTGTTCCAGATCGGACGGTTCCAGTGCCATCCCGAATCATTATAAGTCCCAATCTAATCCGAACCTTCGGTTCACGATCGGACGGATCTGGATCATCCATACCCCTTCACCCTGGCCATATTGCTAAAGAGTCCCTGTAGTTTATAGAAATCAACCCGCAGTCCGCTCGGGTGTCTCCCTGTGTCTGCAGAATATTTGCGCCTTAGCCCCTGCTGTTAGCAGATATTGAGGCCCAGTCCGGGACTTTATAAAACCAGAGAAAAGGATTATTAAATAGATTTTTAATAGGAAAATAATTGCTAGAACTTCAATAATTCATAGAAAATTCATACTAACTCCAAATTAATCCATTCCAGTTCCTAAAATTTTGTAATTTTATTCTCTAGCACTTAGTGTATCTGTTATGTCATGAAAACAGTAAGAAATTTATTTATCACTTAATCCTATTTAAAGCACATAAAACCTTTGAAAATGCATAACTTAAAATCTATAACTCCAAAAATTATGATTTCTGTTCCTAGGATTTTATTTTAATGTGTAGATTATTACTGTGTATTTTGTATATATGTTTGGTGTAATGTTAATTTCTCTATATACACTGTGCTTGTTTGTATTGTGGCGAGTAGAAGAGCCCGTTGCTGAGGATCCTGGTGAGCAGCAGGTTGAAGTAGCTGAGCAGGAGCTCATTGAAGGCAAGTTGTGCCCTTGACCACTTTTTACCCAATAATGTTCTTTAATATCACATACTCATGCATAGGTTAATTTTGATGGGACCCAATAGGTCACCCTAGATTGTTTATCTCATTACCTTGTTTACCCCTGAATCACTTGGGTAGTTTGCTATTGCTTTATATGGTTTTGGGATAATCATTTATTACCTCTATGTTCCAATTCTTGTTGTTATTCTGTTTATGTTCATGTTGATATCATTAATGTTAATTGGAACATAGAGCTTAACTTGAGAACCACGTGCCACCACAAGGGAGGAATGGGACCCCTTGGCTGACTAATTAGGAAAGCTAGTGGAAGACTACCTTACCCGAAAGGGGCAAGGGCAGTAGGGGAGTGGTCAGCGTAGGGAGGTCCCTGGTTGATTTTGCTGCGATGGCAGTCAGCCAGGAACCCTGCATTGGAACTTCCTATAAACTGTAGCGGGTTTTCGGAAGCTAGTGGAACTTTGTAAAGGCCTCGTAGTGTTGCCCTGCCGCGCTTCCTAGGTAGAGGTGTATGGGATTCATGACCCCTTGGCAGATGGGTAACATGACTTGTGGGTAAAGGGTACAACCTCTGCAGAGTGTAAAACTGGTATACTAGCCGAGCTCACGGTCATGAGCAGCTCAGGACTCTCTGATGTTTAAATTATGGAACTTAAATTCAATTTTGTCATTTGCATTGCATGGGTTTGTTATTAATTTTGTTCTATTACTTTATTTATGGTTTGGTATTTACTTACACTTAGTAACTGCTAATAAAATTTTGACCAACTACTTAAAAGCAATGCTCAGCTTTAACCCCTATCATTGATCATTAGCCTTACACATCACATGAACTCACACCTTTGTGAGTTTATGTCCACTGGTTCCCCACAACTTGTTGAGCTATGATCATGTGTGAGCTCACCCTTGCTGTCTCACACCCCCCCCACAGGAGAAGAGCAGGTGGTTCAGGAGGAGCCTCCTAACACTGAGGAGTTCGATCTGATCTAGGTGGCGTTTCCCAGTCGACATTGGCGCCGTCGATCCTTAGTTTGTTTTATCTTTATTGCTTTATTTTGTAATAAGTCTTCCGCTATGTAATAAATACTCTGATGTTTTATGACATTTATCTCTATACACTCTGTTATTATATATGTTGTCTTCTTGGCGCATGTATGAGTTGCACCTGGCTTTGTTCCTTAAAGCCGGGTGTTACAGAAGTGGTATCAGAGGAATGTTGACTGTAGGACGAGACCTAGATAAAAATGGACAAACCCTTTCCTACTTACCTTACTCTGACTCATTCTATACTCATCTCATCTTGATCTTGTCTCACCTTCTACTGCTCTACTCTGATCATTCTTACCTTTTCTACTCTAAGACAAGATGGATTTCACACCTTGGAATCCTATGACTATGATCTTTCTAAGAGATAGGGAACCTAAGACAAAATTAAAACTATTTTCTCTATTTAAAATGTTGTTTGATTGTGCTGATGCTAAATGCTTGATTTGCTTCTTTGATTGATTGAATTATGGACATCTTAGTATGTACCACCATAAGGTATTGAATTAGCTAGGATAGGTGAAATATTAATCTGCTTAGCTAATAAATCCCCCAAAGTAACCTGAGTTGTAAATACATGCCTTGTCTACTATTTTCTTACCATATGTATCTAACTCAGATGGTCAATACCAGGCGGGGTGGTGGAATTGATTTGCCTCCCAACCGACACACTCGAAGGATATATAGACAACCTCAGCCACAGCCTGCAGAGATGAATCCTCTCAATCGGCACCAGGCGGAGTTGACCCACTGGTTGCTGCTCAGATGGCGGTGATGCAGCAAATGGCAGACACTATGGCTGATATGCGTGCTCAGATGCAACAAGAACGCCAGGAGATGCGTCAGGAAAGAGAAGATATACGCCAGGAGTTACGCCAGGAGCGAGATGAGATACGCCAGGAAAGGAGGGCACAACAACAGCAGCTGCAACAGCAAATGCAACAACAGCAACAACAGCAACAAGTGCCACTGCCTCCTCCACCACCACCAGTTCCACCCCGAGACAAGCATAGGGAGTTCATGAGCCATAAGCCACCCACATTTGCAAGCTCACCTGATCCACTGGACGCGGATGATTGGCTGAAAGCAATTGAGAAGATGCTCAACATTGCACAATGCACTGACCGGGAGAAGGTTTTATATGCTTCTGGACGTCTGATTGGTCCTGCTGCTGACTGGTGGGATTCTTATACTGCTGCCCATGATGCTGCGGATACTATTACTTGGGCAGAGTTTAGCACACAATTCAGGAACTACCATATTCCAGCTGGTATGATAAAGATTAAGAAGAAGGAATTTCTGTCGCTGAAGCAAGGGAGTATGTCAGTCAGCGAGTACAGAGACAAGTTTATTCAGTTATCCCGATATGCCCCTGAAGAAGTTGCTGAAGACGAGAGGAAGCAGGAGCATTTCATTGAAGGACTTAATGGACCACTGCAGTATGCTCTTGTGGCACACACATTTCCATCATTTCAGAGGCTGCTTGATAAGGCACTGGCTATTGAACACAAGCGTGTTCAGCTGGGTGATTTGAAGAGGAAGGCAATATCTCAAGGACAAGGAAGCAGCAGTGTTCGTCCTCGCTACAGTTCACCCCAGGGTACACCGACTCGACCAGGAGGACCACGCCCAGTTCAGCAATCACCACTGAGGACTCCACCTCCTCGACAGGCTACCCCTACTGGCACCCCGACGAAGTTTTCAGGACAGAGTCCGGGCACTCAATGTTTCAAGTGTGGGAAGATTGGTCATTATGCAAATGTCTGCCCACAGAGGATTGCTACTACTCCAGCTCAGAACAGGCAGCAAACACCAAGCTCTGGCAAGGGGTATTCTATCGCCAAGGTTAATCAAGTCAGCATTGATGCTACGCCGGATGGAGGGGACCTCGTAATTGGTATGTTTTATGTTAATGCAATTCCTGCAACCATATTATTTGATTCTGGTGCTACACATTCATTCATGTCTGCTAGATATGCCAACACAAATGAAATACCACTGCTAAATATGAGAAAACCCCTGATAGTAATTACACCTAAAGGGCCTGTTGAGGCGAATCAAATGACACGTAGATTGACATTAACCATTATGGGTAGAGAATTTGGAGCTACTGCTATAATATTGGAGTCAAGCAGTATAGATTTGATCCTTGGTATGTCATGGTTAAGAAAGGCAAAGGCCGTTATAGCATGTGGTAGAGGTACCGTAGAACTCACTACTACTAAAGGAGAAAGGTTTCAAGTTAATATTGCAGTAACCTCCTCACCTATGCGTGCAATGTTCTTTATACCTGAGGAGTTTGTGGGTGACAACATCCGGGTGGTTAGAGATTTTCCGGATGTCTTTCCAGAGGAGTTACCAGGGATGCCACCTGATAGAGAAGTTGAGTTTGTTATTGACCTCTTACCTGGAACCGCCCCTATTTCTAAACGGCCATATAGGATGTCCGTAGAGGAGTTGAAGGAGCTTAAAAAGCAGTTAACTGAGTTACAAGAGGCTGGGTACATTCGTCCGAGTTCCTCACCATGGGGAGCACCGGTCTTGTTTGTACAGAAGAAGGATGGATCGCAACGGATGTGTGTGGATTATAGATCTCTTAATGATGTTACGGTGAAGAACAAGTATCCGTTGCCCCGTATTGAGGATTTATTTGATCAGATGAGAGGTGCTAGAGTATTTTCGAAGATTGATCTCCGATCAGGATACCATCAGATGAGGATTAGACCATCGGATATTCCCAAGACGGCTTTCTCGACTAGATATGGATTATATGAGTTTACTGTTATGTCGTTTGGATTAACCAACGCACCAGCTTATTTTATGAACTTGATGAATAAGGTGTTTATGGAGTATTTGGACAGATTCGTCGTGGTATTCATCGACGATATTCTTATTTATTCTCAGAGTGATAGTGATCACGAGGAACATCTGAGGATGGTGCTACAGAAGCTACGAGATAATCAGCTCTATGCCAAGTTCAGCAAGTGCGAGTTTTGGATTGGCGAAGTGCCATTTCTTGGTCATATTATTTCTAATGGAGGAATAGCAGTGGATCCTGCTAAGGTTAAGGAGATAATGGAGTGGAGAGTACCCACTACAGTTACTGAGATTCGGAGTTTCTTGGGATTAGCAGGATATTATCGGAGGTTTATCGAAGGATTTTCTAAGATTGCTAAACCTATGACTTCGCTTTTGGAGAAAGGAAAAGAATTTAAGTGGGACGAGAAGTGTCAAGACAGCTTCGATCAATTGAAGAAAAGATTGATGTCGCCACCAGTATTGGTTATGCCAGACCTACAGAAAGGATTTGATATCTATTGTGATGCATGTGGCCAAGGCTTAGGATGTGTGCTCATGCAAGAAGGACATGTGATCGCTTATGCTTCTCGTCAGTTACGCAAGCATGAATTGAACTACCCTACTCATGACTTGGAATTGGCAGCCGTTGTGCATGCACTTAAGATTTGGAGACACTACATTATGGGAACTAAGTGCTAAGTATATACGGATCATAAGAGTTTGAAGTATATATTCACTCAGAAGGATCTCAACCTTAGGCAACGCCGTTGGTTGGAGCTTATCAAGGATTATGATTTGGAGATTCACTATCACCCGGGCAAGGCAAATTTGGTCGCAGATGCCTTGAGTCACAAGGAGCATGTTCATTCAGCTATTGTTGCCCAGCTACCCGATGAGATTGTTGAGGACTTCAGGAGACTTAACCTGGGGATAGTTGCTCATACTGAAGGAGTTACTATTGATGTGGAACCTACTTTGGAGCGAGAGATCCGCAAAGGACAAATTGGTGATGCTAAAATAAAAGAGATTAAGGATCTAATTACTGAAGGTCGAGTTCCGGAATTCACGGAAGATGAGCAGGGCACCGTATGGTTCAAGGACAGGATGTGTGTTCCTGATGTTAAAAGCCTGCGAGAGACTATTTTAAAGGAGACCCACGACTCGGATTATTCTATTCATCCTGGTAGTACCAAGATGTATCAGGATTTGAAACGGAAGTATTGGTGGTATGGATTAAAAAGAGATGTGGCTGCACATGTGGCTATGTGCGATGTATGTCAAAGAGTTAAGGCTGAACACCAGAGGCCAGCTGGACTATTGCATCCACTGAAGATACCCGAGTGGAAATGGGAAGAGATTGGTATGGATTTCATTACTGGATTGCCTCGCACCCAGAAAGGATATGATGCTATATGGGTGATTGTGGATAGATTGACTAAAGTGGCTCACTTTATTCCTGTGAAGACTACTTATAAAGGTTCTCAGCTAGCAGAGTTATATATGGCTTGGATTGTGTGTTTACATGGAGTACCAAAGAAGATCGTGTCTGATCGAGGTTCGCAGTTTACCTCAAGATTTTGGAGAAGCTTTCATGAGAACATGAGCACGAAGTTGAATTTCAGCACGGCTTATCACCCTCAGACTGATGGACAGACTGAAAGGACTAATCAAGTTTTGGAAGATATGTTGAGAGCATGTGCGCTTCAGCATGGAGGAAGTTGGGATAAAACTCTACCTTATGCTGAGTTCTCATATAATAATAGTTATCAGGCCAGTCTGAAGATGTCACCTTTTGAAGCTTTATATGGGAGGAAGTGCAGGACTCCTCTATATTGGGATCAGACTGGAGAAAGACAGTTCTTTGGGCCTGAATTGATTCAAGAAGCAGAAGAACAAGTTCGTATAATTCGAGAGAATTTGAGGGTGGCTCAAACCAGGCAAAAGAGCTACGCTGATAATAGAAGAAGACCACTGGAATTCGAAGAAGGAGATTATGTGTATCTCAAGGTGTCACCACTTCGTGGAATGAGGAGATTCAAGGTTAAGGGCAAATTGTCCCCTCGCTACATTGGACCATTCTTGATCTTTAGAAGAGTTGGGGAGATGGCATACCAACTCGAGTTACCTGCTAGTCTATCGGATGTGCATAACGTGTTCCACGTGTCTCAACTAAAGAAGTGTCTCCGTGTGCCTGAGGAACAGTTACCCATGGAAGAGCTCAGTGTTCAAGGTGATTTGACTTACACGGAGTACCCGATCAAGATTTTGGATACATTGACTCGAGTTACAAGAAATAAGGTGATAAAGATGTGTAAAGTGCAATGGAGTCACCACGGTGAAGATGAAGCAACTTGGGAAAGAGAAGAAGAGCTTCGCATAGATTTTCCCCATCTTTTCCCTAGATCTTCTTAAATCTCGAGGACGAGATTATTTTTAAGGGGGGTAGGATTTGTAACACCCACTTTGTAATTTGCTAAGAATAATACTAGTAGAGAAAAAAAATTCTCTTCATGTGAGTTTGATCTTTATGCACCATCATATGAGAACACCATGTCCAAGAACAATTAATAAAAAGATATGCTACTAAATTGTTGCATCATGCTGAATATTTTATTTTTGTGTGCATTTTGTGACAAGAAAAATATTAAGACCAAAAAGGGAATTTAAAACCTAAAAGAAATTCTTGAGAATAGAGAAGAGAAAGGAATATTATTCAATACAAATAAAATTATCATTAAAATTACTTCATCACAGTTGATATGATCAAAATAAATAATTAGCCAGTATATAAAGTGCCACAAAGTTTGAATTTGGATTGAAGTTTGAATTTGAAAAAGAAATGAAACAGAAAATAAAAAGAAAAAAAGAAAAGAAGCTTACCTGGGCCTCTGGCGCCAATTCGGCCCATTAACCAGTGCAGCCCACTCTTCCAGCCAACCCGCGCCGACAGGCGGGACCCGCTGGTCAGTCACACCGCGCCAGCCACTCCTTCATTCCGCTCGTCTGCCTTCGGCGCTGACATCCCGACCCCACTTCGCCAGCCCCCGAATCAAAAACGCCTCGGATCAGCTCTCACCGACACGCTGGGCCCTATCGCCAGTCGCACCCACCTCGCACGAGTCCTCTGCCGTGTGGGCCCCGCAAGTCATCCCCGACCTCCGGTAAAATCGCGCTCCGTCGCAGCGGAACTCCGAATTTGACGCGCGCGTTCACGATCGGGCGAGGATTTCCGGGTCCATGGCGTCTATATCTAAGCCCGTTGCCCCTGGAGTCGTTAATCGTCCTGCCATTCACGCGGAGGCGTCTCCATCCGCGCCGCCGGGTTCCGCACCGACGACACCCACCGCCAAGCTCAGAAATCACGGGCAATCGGGCACCGTGGGGCATCCAGCCGCTGCGCCGCGCACTCTGGGAGCTTCGACCGTCACCAATTTTGCCATCGACGTCGCCGTGACCGCGCAATTGCTCATCGGCGTGGCAAGCTTCGCCTGGATCCGCGCTTCACCGTGGAGGGTCGTCTCTGCGCCATTATCGATGGTGAGTTTTCCTCCATACGGTTCGCATTGCCCTCTAGATCGTGCGGCGCCTTTCAATTTTGGGTTTGGCGCTCGGGGGGGACCGGATTTCGTGGGCGCCGGTGACTCCGCCGCCGTGCGCAGGGGAGAGTTGGGTGGCTCGGGTTGGAATGGTGACGAAGCCTCCGCGACCGTTGGATCGGAATGGAACGCCTAGGATTAGATCTGGGGAGTAATCATCGCGCACCGTTGATTGGCATATCAACGGTTGGGAGTGAATCTACCGCGTACCGTTTCGTTGTGGGATCTGGGCCGTCTGTTCCAGATCGGACGGTTCCAGTGCCATCCCAAATCATTATAAGTCCCAATCTAATCCGAACCTTCGGTTCACGATCGGACGGATCTGGATCATCCATACCCCTTCACCCTGGCCATATTGCTAAAGAGTCCCTGTAGTTTATAGAAATCAACCCGCAGTCCGCTCGGGTGTCTCCCTGTGTCTGCAGGGGCTCTATAAATAGATGAGTTGGTGAGAAGTTACCACATAATTCATTGTTATTGCGATGTTGTGTTGTTGAAATTTTTTACTGAAGCTGAAGCTTTCTGCTTTCCGTGCACTTGTTGTGTGAGCTTCGGACAAACGTCTAATTAGCTGAGACTAGCTTCGTCACCTAAGACTGAAATGGCTAGAGTTAGGTCTACTCTCAGAGTAGCACACGAAGGGAAGAAGCTAGAGCTACTGAGACGACCCCTATCTCAGAAATGATGAAACGTTCTGGGCTAGTTGTACGAGAAGAAGAGTCTGCTCCGATATATGGTGCTGCCATTGCTGAAGCTGAACCAACTTTTGCCGAAGCTGACAGTAATGACAAAGAAGAAGATGTCATTTTATGCCCAAGCAAACCTAGCCATATTGAGTTTGGAAAATTCACAGTTAAAGCGGAGGATCTGGCTTTAATTTAAAAGATGGGATATTTTGGGAAGAACGATGATGAATTGATTCGATTTGCTGGGGATGAAGTAGTTCCAGAGCCAAGAGATAATGAAGTCATTGTTTTTAAGAGCTTCTTTAGAGCAGGACTTCGGTTCCCTTTGTACGAAATGATCGGCGAAGTGTTAAAGAAATTTGAAATCTACCTTCATTAGCTAACTCCAAATGCCATAATCAGACTTAGTGTGGGCTCTCCGAAGCCAAGGGAAGAGTGCCAACGCTGAAGGATTTTGCCGAGTGCATGAACTTCACTACCAGACTAAGGCTAGAGCTGATGGACTGCATAAGAACTTCGGATGTTACAATTTTGCATACCAGAAAGATACTAAGGCTCTAGTGATCGGATATCGCACCAAGTGCCGACTGGTTGGACAAGAAAATGGTTTTATGTGAAAGCTGATGAGAACAGAAGAGAGAAGCTTATGACTATGGTGATGAGCCCCCTAAGATTGAGCTTCAGCATGACTAGGCCATTATGCAATATGCAGCTCGGCTCTCCCTGTGTCACACCCGGATTTTAGGGGTCCAAAACCCAAGCGCGAAATAATCACCAAGTGTGCTAGGACCAAGTCTTACACATATGATGACTCATGGTACCGAAACGAATGTCACATATTTACTATATAATAGGAGTTCTGTACAAAATAATTAAATAAATACATCATACGATGACAATGATCCAACATCCCAAAGTTTACTGGGAGATGACGGCCTAGACCTCTCACGAACTCATCACAACAACCTCCATGCGCCTCATCCTACGGTACCTGATCTTGACCTGTGGGGGGGTGAGACAGCAAGGGTGAGCTCACATACGTTCATCGCTCAACAAGTTGTGGGGAATAATGTGGATGAACTCGCCAAAGGTGGGAGCTCATGTGAAGTGTAAGGCTTACCAATGAGGATGGTTAAAGCTGAGCATCGCTTTTAAAGTTGGTCAAAATTTTATTAGCAGTTACTAAGTATAAGTAGATACCAAGCCAAAGTAATCATAGATCAAAATTCGTAATAAACCATAATGCAATACAAATGAAAAATTGAATTTAATTCCATAAATTAATCATGCAAGAGTCTTGAGCTGCTCATGACCGCGAGCTCGGCTAGTATACCACTTTTACACTTTGTAGAGGTGGTACCCTTTACCCACAAGTCATGTTACCCATCTGCCACGGGGTTGTACGGGCCCCATACACCTCTACCAAGGAAGCGAGTCAGGGTAACACTACGAGGCCTTTACAAAGTTCCACTAGCTTCAGAAAACCCGCTACAGTTTCTAGGAAGAGCAATGCAGGAATCCCTCGTCTGACCTCCATCGCACCAAAATCAACCCGAGAACCTCCCTACACGCCTACTCCCCTACTGCCCTTGCCCCTTTTGGGTAAGGTAGTCTTCCACTAGCTTTCCTAATTAGTCAGCCAAGGGCGTCCCATTCCACCCTTGTGGTGGCACGTGTTTCTCAAGTTAAGCTCGATGTTCCAATTAATATAATGATACTGTCATGAACAATAAGTAAAACAACAATATAATTGGAACATGATCATAATGTAATATTAATCCCCAAAACCATATAGAGCAATAGCAAAGACCACCCAAAAGTTTAGGGGTAAACAAGGTGTAATGATGACCAAACTAGGGTGACCTATTGGGTCCCATACTCCCATCAAAATTAAGCCTATGCATGCCAAAATGATTATAGAGAACATTATTGGGTAAGTAAAAGTGATCAAGGGAACAACTTGCCTGGGACTCAAGCTTCCAGGTACCAAGATGATCTTCAGATTCTCAGGACCTCACTGCTAGTCGTAGCAATACAAACAGACATGGTATAGGCAAAATTAACATCACACCAAACATAAGTACAAACTGCATAGTAATAAATTACGCGTCGTAACGAGATCGTGGGTTCGAGAACCTGCTAAATTCGGAGCTACGGTTATAAAGTTATGGTTTTCCGAAGATCCACGTGGTTAAATATATAATAGACTAAGTCCAAAATTTTAACCTATATTTCATGAGAAAACAAATTTATCAGATGATAAACAATATTATTGTGAGACTAATGCAACTAGAATGGATCAAAGTGGAGTTATAATGAGTTAAATATGAATTAAACAAGTTACTAGTATTTTTTTATACTAGAAAACTTTTTCTAAATTATTTTATCCCTTTTAGTCACCTCCCGGGCTGTGACCACAATTTCTGCGAAGCTCAGGGTTGTTTTTACAAAGAAATGGGACTTTCTGTAACGATTCTTGAATGGGACAGGAGCGCGGGTTGATTATTTAAGAAACCAAGGACTCTTTAGCAAAAAGATGCGGCCGAAGGGGTATCTTGAAGTCTTGGCCACACGATCAGATCTAAGCGGTCCAGATTAGATCAAGTCTCAAGTGAACCGTTATGCACATCAGCCGTTGATCTCGAGATCTATGAACCAGATTTGAATAAACGATGCCTGAGCGTAACCCTTCGATCTAGATCGGATGGGTCCGGCTAACCCTCCCAACCGTTATGAGCCTGATCTAATCCCAACCACTGGCGCACGATCGGATGGTACTCCAACGTCTTCACCACTCGACTGGCTAGGACGACGGCACCGCCACTCTCACCCGACGGAGCATCACCGGCGAGGCCTCCTTATGCGCCCTGATGCCTGATTCCCAATACCGATAGGTCCCAAATGAAGCTTAAGCTACCACCAATTGTTATAATGAGTTGCTTACCCGTTATAGCGGCGAGAGACGAGCAGCCCACGTGACCCGACGACTTCACCATGAATCCGTGGCTCCGACAAGAAATCGAGCCCTTCCTGGCCACCGAACGCTCCCGAGCTCTCCACCCGTGCTACGCTATCCCCTCGGAACTGCCTTTTCTGCTACGGTGAGTTTGCGGATTGCTGAGCACAAGCGCGGTGGTGATCTAGCTTCTCACGTCGATTACCAACCTCACCCCAGCACTCTCCTCTACCTTGCCTAAGACCTGATGAAGTGGTATCACGACACAGAGATACTTATACCCTAGAGGCCGAGCAGAACCGCCCGCGATATCCTCGAGTGCGCAGCAATGGCGGCCAGGATTTTTGTTCTACCACCGGATTCCGCTGCGAGGAAGAAGCTGACAGCGGGGTCCCACGCGTCATCGACCGGGTTGTAGTGTGTGCGCGTCAAGTGACTGGTGGAATGGGCCCACCCGTCAGCGAGGTTAGCGCATGGATGAAAGGAACCCGGGCCCACGTGGATCCACATGGCAGAGACTACGGAGCACACACGCGCCAGCGTGGGGGCTGACGTGTGGGTCCAGCCTGTCAGCGCTTCACCCACGCTAGACCCGTGCTTGTGACCAGAAGATGGGCCGAGTGTAGGAGAAAACGGCCCAACACGAGGTTTGTTCTTTTCTTTTTCTTTTCTATTTTAATTTCTTTCAAATTTCCAAATTCCTATTTCCAATTCAAATCAAACTTCAAGTTTGAATTTTCCAAAATTTAAAAATGTGCAGAAAAAGTCTAATATGAGATAATCCTCTCTATTCCTTTTTATCATTATTATTATGAGTATTTTCTTTATTATCTTACTTGCAACAAGGTTAGTCCACTTATTCCAAAGTGTTATTTTTTTCCATTATATTTCCACATTCAAATTTCTATTTTACTCTCAATCTCCCATTTTATAATGAAATTTAAATGTTCACTTCCAAACCTGAACATGATATGCATGCGCATAAAGTAATTTATTTATTTAGTTACTTTATTTTGATTGTTATTTATTTCTTTATTTTGTTATTCTTATTTTTTCTCTACTAATTTTGGGCTTTACACCCTGCCAGTTAGCCGAAGTGGAGTTCAGGGTCGTGGCTGAACATATCAGTACCTAAGACCTGGTTCAAGAGTACTTGGCATATAAAATTTTCCCGAGGTCAAGTGGATGGGCTATGCCAAAGAAGAAATAAGAAGGGAATAAATATGAACTTGTACGACTTCCCTACTGTTTTAAATTTCAGAAAAGCTCCGGCAAGCCCTGTGCCGAATGGATGGAGGTTATCGAAACAATGCCTGGCCTTTATCCGCTTGACCCTTAGTCTCTTGTAATAGGGTTGGTCTCTGACCTTGGCCTATAAAGGAAGGGAAAGGGACATGATTATGAGGAAGAGCAATCACACATACACATCACTAGCTGAAAGTTTCCTAGAGGGGGTGAATAGGTGAAACCTATAAATTATAAACTTTGAACATGAACTTTACCTAGGGTTAGGATTAGAAAGAGTAAAAATGAATTGGGAGTGCGAAGAGAGTTCTTCTTGCTATGGGTTGCTCAATCAATGCGGATAACTTTGGGAGCTAACTCAAAAGATTGTGAGCAAGAGAACTTTAGAGAGAGGGGAGAGGAAGAATCAAATCGTAAGATAATGATCAACACAAATGAACACAACAATTTGTTTCCTGAGGTTCGGTTCCGATTAACCTACTCTTCGTTGAGGAGGCCACGAAAGCTAGGTCTTTTTCAACCCTTTTCCTCTCTCAATCGATCACTCAGACCGGTTGAGTGCTTCTTCTTAATCTCAAGGATCACTAAGACCCCACAAGGACCACCACACACTTAGGTGTCTCTTGCTAGCTTTACAAGTCACTAGAGAATTTAGAAGGAGGTGAAGAAAGCACGATTAAGAAAACCAAGCAACAAGAGCAACAAATGAAACACGAATCACACTCTCTCAAGTCACTAAACACTAATGACCACTAGGCACAATTGTGGTACTTGGAAATGTTTGGATGCTTTGAATGTGTCTTGAGATGGAGTATTTGCTCTTGTATTGAATGTGAGTGAATGGAATGGTTGGGGTGAAGTGAATGGAGGTGGTTGGGTGGTATTTATAGCCACCAACTACTTCCTAGCCGTTGCTCCTTTTCTGCCAACTGCGGACGGTCCGCGCCCCTGGTCCGGACGGTCCGCCCATGCACATCAACGGCTGAAATCACAACGGTCAGCAGTAACGGCTATATCAACGGCTATAGTGCATTGAATGCATCGCCAGATGTCAGGTAGAGCAGTCGCGGATGGTCTGGTCGTGCACCCCGGACGGTCTATGAGGACGTTAAAAATGCATTTTACCGAACCCATCACCTTCGGGTTTTTTTGGTTTTTCACGACCGGACGGTCCGCGCCTGAGGCCAGACGGTCCGAGCTTGGTCCCGGACGGTGCTTCCATCTCCTTCAGACGGTCTGTAGTGTTAATGCGTGTTTTTGCAGTGTTCCTATCCGAGGCTCACCCTGGTGTCGTGGACGGTCCGCTGGAAGAACCCGAACTATCTGCGCACAGGTAAATTTTCCAAAAAATTTCTCCTGTCTGGAATAATCTACGATATTCCGGACAATCGACTTAGAATTGATGTAGATGAACTTTATGTACCTGAGAAATGATCAACTAGACAAACTAGTTAGTCCATAAAATTTGTGATGGGCGTCAAGAACCAAAATCGATTATAGTGAATGGTTAAGGCCATTTTCATTTCACTAGCACAAGTCAAAGCACAGAGCACTTATAACCGCACACATATTCGCACACTAGAGACTTGAGAGCTCGATCCCTCTCTCACCCGTTTGTAACCACTACTACAAACCAGTGCAAGGTAACACGAGCAGGTCAACTAGATTTATGGATGTTATGCCCAAACTAGAAGAAACCCTTGTGTCCTCTTTGTACACCATAGGCTCCAAGAAACGCAAAGCACAATAATTACTAGCCAGTGGTTTCGAAACACCAACAGTTGACACGCCAGGCATGAGCATTGTTGCCTATCTCGCAACATGTTTCCATCACACAATAGTGGATGGCCAACTAGTTAGCTGGGTGCAACACCCCAAAATCCTAATTTGGCTTTAGTAAATTTTTTCCAAAAGTATTCAATTAAACCGTCTTCTAATGAGGGATTATACCTTGGTAGTGCCCTTCTTAAAATAAATAATAAAATAATATCAAAATTATAGTAGATTCAAAATTTAGGTTTAATCCTTTGAAACTATAATCTAATTTTAAACCCAGAAAAAGAAAGAATAGAAATATTTTCAATTTATTATTTATTAGAGTGGATTATTCCCTTCATAAACTATATAATTAGACACACTCTTTAAAAATATATGAGTTAAAGTAACTCTTGATAAAGATTATACATTGCCTTCTCGTAAAGTAAATAAGTAATGAATATTAATTTGTAAATGAACTTTTAATTTGTCTATACATTCAGTTTCTTAAATAAATAATATGTGTATTGCATATTTAACACATTAGCACAAACTAGGTGAATAAAATAATTAATATAAAATTTTGCTTTGCATCATGATGAGGTTCTTTGTTTTATGCATTTAACTTGTGATTTAGTTTCAGAACAAATTCAAATTTGAATTGGCAAAATAAAAAAATAAATGAAAATAATACAGAAAAGAAGATTGAAAAGAAACAAAAAAGGAAAGAGAAAAGTACATTCCCTTCCCGTAGCTCATCCTCAAGCGCGTCCCACTTCTTACACTCGGCCGGCATGTCCCTCATCCGCACGTTTCCTCGCACCCACACCGCACTCGAATGTCGCTGACAGCAGGGACCCCTTGTTAGGCGTTCTCTTACCTCACGTCAGAGATAGGCCAACAGCAAACCGAACACCGGGATTCTCATGTCGTTCGTTCTTTCTTCAGCCAGGACCTTGGAAGACTATATATACACACTGCACTGCAATCCCTTAACCCATAAGTGTCGTAGTAGATGACCAGCGACCCCATTGAAGCGAGCGAGGAGAGAATAGAGAGGTAGAGAGAGTCATCGGCATCACCCTGTACTCGGGCGCCCTCCAATATCCCTGCGACGAGGCGATTTTGGGTTTGGTGACTTCTCTCTCCCTTCCTCTCTCTATGTTCGCCACTAGGTTGAGTTCCTCGGCTCATGGCTGGCAATAGCTCTAGCGGTTATGGCGATGGTTGCAAACCATAACAACCCTAGGTGGAAGATGGTTCTGGCAACATGGCCCCACATGCCAGTGATTCCGGTGCGCGCATGTGAAATCTTGTCGTGCGGCTAACATCGCGGCCCATCAATAGCGGTGTGCGCACTGAAGACAGTGTGTGGTGAAATGGGAGACTGAGGAGTGGGCATGTGGTGTCGATGACCGGTCTCGAGGACATGGACGGCTTCAGCGACTCGACGTTTGCCCAGCGGGGCCCACTTGTTAGCACATGAGCCCACGACTGGGTTCGGTTGAGAGTTTTGGCCCAGCAACGGTCAATATGTTTCTCTTTTTTTATTTTTCATTTATGTTTTTGATTCCTAATTCCTTTTTAAATTCCTATTTTGAATTTCTAAAATCAAATCTGGTTATGATTCATGAATTCAAATATAAATGCAGCAGACAATGAATCCAACATGATGAATGTCTTATTTTTAATTTATTAATTTGATTAAACAAATAACTCATACATATGGAATTAAATAAACAAGAATTTCTCCTAACATGTTTGAATGTCTTGTGTATTCATCTTTCCTAACTAATCTGAAGTAAGATCGAAATAAATGTTTTCCTATCTATTTTCTCTGTTTTTGTATGAAAAGGGCTAGCCACATTTCATTTGTTTATACTCATAATCGTCATATCCCAGATAAGCTGCTTATTGTTCATCTATACATCACATATTAGAAGATGCAATCTGGAGATTTTTTTTTCTAACTGTGCAACCTTGAGTGGTCTACCAGACAAGATCTCTACAGCACACCTCTTGTGCTCCATGAAATTATGAGCAAGCAGAGAGCGCTATGAGTGATTAGAATTCAGAAAGCATGTGATTGTGGTGCTGAAACCACGTCAAAAATTGGACGAGCTTGTGACTCCAACGAACTACTGCTACATTACATCTAGTATTAAGCATCAGACATTCTTCAGGTCCCTTGCCTGAAGATGATTAATTTTAGACCACTTGTCTGAAGATTAATCGAGGAAATGGCTGCACAAAGAGAAAAATTTCAAGCGCTGCCTCAACTCCATTCTAAATTCATTTTGATCTTGACGCTACACTAGAGCTGACGAATAATGTTCAAACCGGCGGCACGGATGGGTCCTCGATCCTGCTGCTCTGGCTCTGCTCGGCCGCCGGCTCAGCGCGTGGCTGCTGCTGCAGCGGCAGCCCCTGCTCCTCATTGTCTCCTAGCATCTCTAGCAAAGCTTTCCAATCGACATTGTTGACGTCGAACAAGTCGTCGACGTTGAACCCCTCCTCAATGCGTCGACGCTGTTCTTCCTCGCCTCCGACCATCATGGAATCCCCGCCTTGTTCATGACCATGAACATTGGAGGGCATCAAGGTGGCGGCGGGGTCCACATGCACCTGCACGTCACTGCTCTGCTTGGCCGGCTCAGCGCATGGTTGTTGCTGCTGCTGCTCCCCATCGACATTGTCTAGCAAAGCTTTCCAATCGACATTGTCGATGTTGAGCAAGTCACCGACGTTGAACTTGCCCAAGTCGCCACCCTGCTCCACCTCTGATGCCTCCTCGCCTCCGACCATCAGGGGATTATCCATCGTCGGGCAAGCACCGGTGAAGATGGCGCCGGCGGGGTCCTGCACGTCGTGGATCACCTTGGTTGGCGGCGCCT
Organism: Zea luxurians; assembly: GCA_029449295.1. NCBI lineage: Eukaryota > Viridiplantae > Streptophyta > Magnoliopsida > Poales > Poaceae > Zea > Zea luxurians. The sequence continues at coordinate 560,569 of JAOPSE010000416.1, forward strand.
CGGGGTGATCGCCTGTCGCCGTCCTCTTGGCCTTGGACTTGTTCTTGGCCAGAGACGAGGACGAACGGTGCACCTTGCACAGCACGTGGTCGCCGCCGCCGCCCTGGGTGTCGTCGTACTCGAACATCCTCCATCCCATTCGGTGGAAGCGATGCCGACCCGACGTCCCCTCGTCCTCCTTCTCCTTGTAGCCGTAGGATAGGCTGCAGAACGTGGCGCCGGGCAAGCCATGCATGGGCTTCGGGCCAGTCTCCGAGTGCCAGCACGTCCCGGCGGTCTCCACCGCGCGCAGCCTGTGCCCGCTGGTCCTTCCCTCGCCGTTCTTGTATCGCTTCGGACAGTATATATACCACTGCCTGTTGTACCCGTCCTCCGTCACGTCGGTGCCCGGCACCGGCTCCAGGTCGGCGACCAGCTCCTCAGGGGCAGCGGTGTAAACGTCCGCGTGGTGGATGAAAGCTTTGAATCTCTGGTCGACGGTTCCGGCGCGGAGGTCGCGCAGGAGGGCGATGGACGCCTCGTTGGTGGCCCGGAAGACGTGATCGTTGGCGGCCATATGCCACCGATCTCCGATCTCCAGGTGGTGATGGTGTATCGGCCGGCCGGCCGGCTAGCGTACGTTCTCTCGTCGCCGGATGATGCAGGTGATGGTGGATCGGCTAGCTTCTTGCGTCTATATATGTGCGCCTGCGCGTGATAGTTTTGCACGGTAGCTAGCTAGCTAGCTAGGTGTTTATATACACCTTTTCCAGATAACAGAATTTCGATCTACAATCTATCTACGTGAAAAGATAGATATATCTTGAAATGGTGATCGATCTACTATCTATCTTGCGTCTACGTACGTGAAAACTCAACCATGCATGTGTATGTGTGTGCTGTACGTGAACAGACCATGCTCTGCGTGTACACGACGTAAAAACAACCATGTACGTGTGCTTGTACGTCAAAACAACCATGCATGCATGTTTTTTATTTACAAACTTTGTATTTCCGTTTCTTTATTTATTCTAATTTGTTTTACACGTCAAAACTCAAAATAATCTTTATAATTAAGATGTCAATACGGAAATGTATTCCCTAAGTTTGTTGGATCCCTTCCTTCTAAAACCTGATTTGTATGTATAGGTTGAATTGTTTTCAAAATTCAATGAGGCCATAAAAGACATCTCGTATTCAAGATTAAAAATCATCATAAAATTATTATTATTTCTACACTAATCATTACATTCTCTACTCTATTACAAATAGTAACACGATTGATCCTATATTTTTTAAAAAACAAATAATTTTGTTGTTCACAATATACCTCACCAGATCTTAAATTAAAGCTCCACTTTTATATATAATTAACTAAATCTCTACTACCTATTAAGCATCAATTGTAGCCGTGCACAGTTATACTGTACCCCCACCCGTCCTCCCCGCTCGCGATCCCCCTGCGCTCACCGCGGCCGCCACTGCCTCCGATGTCCTCCTGTCTGGCCCGTTCACCCCGCCCTCGTCCTAGGCACTGTAGTCTACCGATTACCCCCATTACGACCCGAATCTGCGTGTCGCCCCTACACCCCATCGCCACCTCTCCTCCCCTCCCCTCCCCAGTCACCACCCATCCCTCGACCGCCTCAACGGTTGTGCCAGGGGCAAGGGCGACGTATTCATGAATGGGTAGTTCTATCGCCTAGAGTGCACTAAGTAATTAAAAACTAAGTGTGAGCTAGTGTAATGCATTCATGTATGTTTGGTTGTTGCAAAATTCTTATTTGAAGTTTAAATAAAAATATCTTTGTTTGTCCGCTATTTATTTGAATTAGAGAATATTTATACGGATTAAACATTTCAATTAATATTTATATTAAAATAAATATTTTGTTTGTCCGCTACATGCTGGAGCATTATTTTTGAGTGTGTGAATTTAAATTCGCATCTAAAAATTGGATTTGGATTTAAACTCTTTCCTAAAAAATCAAAAAGGTTATTTGTTCGTGTGCTGGTTTTCTGATCGGGTCATTAGAACCTTCTTCCTCGAGTTCTATCAGGACTTTGTTCCTTGTACGCACACACTATCGGTGTTTAGTCCCGACGGCACACTACGGGGTAACCCACGTAGAGCTTTTGGGAGAACGACAACGTCGATTGCTGCTCGATGATACGTGTAGGGGCACGTCGGAACACGGGAGATTCATACAGGTTTGGGTTGCGCAAATGCGTATTACCCTATGTCATGTGTGGTGCTGAGTATTGGATTGATCTGAGTTTGAAGATTACAAGTGATTGTGGGAGGTAGTAGATGAAGTTGCTATCAATTTAATGGAGTGTTCTCTCTTCCTTGTAGGGGTACCTCTGCAACCTTATATAGCTGACTGGTGATATATCCCTTTATAGACCATTGAGTCCACTCGAGTCTACTTCCTGTTGCTACAAGTATTCCTATTCTTTCGGTGCTTGGTTGCCTTTTCTGGGTTATCATCTGAGTGATTCAGCGCTCAACCACGCTTGGGTCGCATTTTCAGAGTTCAGGTGATCCCTCCGCGGGACACGCGAGGTGATCCCTCCGTGGGACACGAGCACCACCGGTATACCCATGCAGTATCCTTCGAGATTTTTAGTTAGCCACGCATCATAACTTCGGTTAGTTTTTGTCCTGCCCAGACGAGGCCCATTGTGCGCCCTATTGGGATACTTATCACAGGCCTCTCAGGCGACCCAATGAATGTATGGGTGCCTTAGTGGCCCATGGGATATCTATCTCCCACAAGCCCCCAAGGCTCAAGCAAATTTTCGAGGACAATATGCTCGAGACTCCAAGAAGAACTCTATTATTTGATTGTCTTTGAGTGCATCTTCTTTTCCCATGATGTATGTGCATTCAATGGATGTATCCCTCGAGCTTTGAGTTGAGCAACAATCAACTCGATGGTCCCCGAGATCTTTTCTTCAAAGGATCATTTTATTGGTCTAATTGTGAGCAAATTGAGTTTTTTGCTAAACGACATCTAGCCGTCTGAATTTAGCTTGAGGGAGGTTTGGCCGACTAAAGCTTAGCCGACTAAGACCTATCCTGTCATGTCATGTCTGGCCATGGTGTAAGTGCAATCAACATCTTGAGGGTTTTGGTGATTAATGGACAAAACAATTAAATATGTACTAATGAGTTTGCTCCTAGTGTATGTCAGTTTTAAATCATGAAATGATGCACAGGCATAAAATCAATGAGCTAAAGCGAAACCAAGAGGTGGAAAATAAAGTTCTACAAATGGTTTCTGGCGAAGATTCCCAAGCTATTTTATTGTTCTATCTTAGTAATAGTGATCCTCGCATGCTTAGTCTTTTCGCAAGGTAAGGATGGTATGTTCTATCTTAGTAATAGGGACCTTGTTTTGTAAAGTTATGCAACCACCATTTGTTTTCTTTCTCATTTACTTCAAAAGCTGTTTTTTCCTGTGCACACCAGTTCAACCGGGTCCTATGCCAATTCAATTGGAATTCGTCAAGGTTTTCTCTAGAAATGTTAGGTTCAACCAGAATTTCAATTTCCAGTTGAACCAAGAATTTATAGAGAGTTCCTAATGAAATACCGGTTCTACCGAGATTAGTGCTAGTTCAATCGGGAATTGCGCAGCCACAAAAAGTCAGCTAGATCTGATTTGTGCAGGCTATAAAAACCTTTGCTCCCCACTTCTAAACCCTAAGACTCTCGAACCTACACCCTACGACGGTTGCTCTCCTCCGTTTCAAAGCGTGTCGACTTCGATCTCGCGCTTCAAGTCCTCCCCCTTCGATTGGTGGGAAGATTCTTCGGTGTGAGTTAAATTGTCAATTCCAACGTGCATTTTTATTCAAGTTCTTCAATCTCTCTCTAGTCGGTGCAAATCATTCTTACTTGCGATATATTTGTTTTTGGAACGTGTTGTTCCTTGTGCGCTTGTGATCTTTCCTTGGGAGTCTCCAAATCTGTGGACGACCTCAAGAACATTTTGTATCACCAGCTCTTTGTGGGCAAATTGGGTAAGGGATCGCCTTGACCTGTGTGGTCGGCATTGAGGAACAGGGTTGAGAAAGACCCGACCCTTTGTGGGCACCTGTCACACTCAGTTTTAGAAGGCAAACCGAATGCGAACCATGTACGTGCCAGGATCAGCAATTCACGTACACAACAGTTACATAACCGGACATCATCACACAATGCTCGAATAATAACATAAAAGATAGTAATAGTCGATTACATCATGATGTCCAAGTCATCCACATAGTCATTAACAATTATCAAAGTGCAAAAAAACATAGATAAACGCGGCCTTCATAGGCAGCCGACTGGGGGTTTGCCGCTAACCCACTCCTAGAACTCATCGTACTCTTGGAACTCCTGGAAGTCCTCCTCCACGGCTTCATCTTCTCCTGAGCAGTGGTTGCAACATGAACAACCTGGGGGGTTTGGTGTGTAAAACAAGGGTGAGTACACATCAACATACTCAGCAATTGTCCCATCTGACTGTAGTGGACTAGCTTTATGTGGGGTTAAGGTCAAGTAGTTGCTTTTAGTTAGTCAGGTTATTATTACTAGTAGAGAGCCAGGTTTTAGCATTCACCCAAGTTGTTAACCCAAAAGTACCCTTTCCAAACGGAAAGAATACCAGAAACCATTACCACAAGCATAATCAAAACCATCATCCTCGTCATCACCTGTAAACCAAACATCTCTGATCAATGTGTCTCTAATCAATAGAGCTCTCTTGGCCGCTCATAACCGCGAGCACGGCTGATATATCGGTTTCATAACTTGCAGAGATTGCACACTTTACCCACAAGCTGTGATTCCCTTTCTGCCCAGGGAGAGCTACTCCCCATTGACCACTACCTAGGTGGCCTGGTAGGGTATCACTATGAAGCCTTTACAAAGATTCCCCAAGGCTGTAGCCGCCTGTTAGGTTTCCTAAATGTATCGAACTCCTCCACAAGGGGCAATCCACCCTCGGTAGAGCGAGCCGCATACACCGAGCCCCATTGACGGCACGACGGTGAAGCGAACTACACCCAGTTCCTCTAATTATTCAACTAAGGGCGTCCCATACCACCCCCATGGTTGCACTGTTTTCCCGGACGGTCATCCAACGAACAAGTCCTTACGGAGAGGCACTCGAGAAACCGCTCGAGCCCCCTTAAATGTCACAATATCATCATCATAATCAATAGAAAAAACAACGTATCATAAATAATCTCATCATGTTCATTGATTAGGGTGAAGCACTAGCACAAAGCTAAACTAAAATAATCCAACCCACATAGGTAAACAAGGACATGATAAACAAAGCTAGTCAATCCTTAGGTATAAATTGTGTAAATGTGGGGAATGAATTATAAAATGAATAGGACATAGATGGGTTAAGGGACACTTGCCTTCACCAACCAGCTGCTGCTCAGGGTCTTCATCTGCAACTCCTTTGGACTCCGTCCATGGACCGTTATCTATGCGAGTGCAATCATACATTCACATCTTAAATTAGAAAATAAATAATACATCATATAAGGAAACATATGAATTAAACATGCACGTGACATATGGCTGGCGCTTACGACCGTATGAGAGATGAACAAGGATGACATAACCGTTATTATGATCGATGACTTCTCTTACTTATGTTAAGTGAAAATGAACCGAAACACTTAATTTAATATAGTTATACTAATGCACATTCACTGTAGGCGTAAATAAAGTTATTACTTAATCTCAATTAACTGTACACTTAACTAACCTGTCGCTGCCTGATGCAATTTAATTAGCACGAGCAATTTTAAGTGGTACGGGGTGTCGCCGCGCGACATTACGTACAAAAGGAAAATAAAGCGTGTGTGCCGCTATGCAAACGACGCCACACGCTACTACGCACAGAGTTGTTGCGCGCTTGGTCGCGTTGGTTGCCGCGCCGCGTCGCGGGCCAAGCTGGCCGCGCAGGCGAGCGAGCAAGCCGCACCACACTGGCCGCGCGTGCGTCGCAAGCGAGCGAGCTGCGCAGGCGGGCTGGCAGTGAGCCACGCCGCGCCGAGGGCGCTGGTCGCACGCCGCGAGCACGGCAGGACGCGCCGGGGCGGAGCCGCGGGCCCACGTGCCACGGACACGCCTAGCGGACGGGCCGAGCCACGCCAGAGCGTGCAGCCAGGCCATGGTCGGACTAGGAGGGGTGCGAGGGGGACCGTGCCGGGCCGCGAGCATGTGGGACCCACGCGGTTAACGAAGAGGAAGGAAGGGAGGGGAAAGGGGAAGGGGAGGGCTCACCTCGATGGTCGCGCATGCAGACGGCAAAACGGCGGGGCAGCGAGGGCTCGACGGTGAGGATGAGGGTGTGAGGGAGAGGGGTGCTAGCAGGATGTGGGGCATGGGACGGTTTATGGGGCACTATGCCCCCCATATCTCATCGAGGCGGTTGGGGAGGATGCCGCGTGGCCGATGGGCCCCACCAGCAGGCCATGGCGGCTGAAAGCCGGGCGCGGCTGCGCGGCTCGTTCGCGTGTGTGGGCGCGAGGCTGACGGGCGGGCCCCATGTGCGACGACGGCGCTGGGAACTACCCACACACGCACGCGCGCGGCATGCGTGGGCGAGCCGCTGGGGTGGACCGCGTAGGCGCCCCGCACCTGGGCCGTGGCGAGGGGAAGAGCGGCTGGGCCGCGCGGGGGGGGGGGGAGAAAACGCTCGAGGGCTGCGCGCCAAACCAGCCCAAGACAAGAGAGGAGAGAGGGGGGGAAATGGCCAGGTGGGCCGCGCCGCAGGCCAACAAGGCCAGCAGGGAAATGGAGGGAGGGTTTTGGGGTTTTTCCTATTTCCTATTTAGATCCAATCTCTTACTAAATGAATACTTCACGGAAACCAAGCAAACAGACAAAAATAGATGTGTGATCCAGCATGATGCAACAACCAAAGAAAATCCACTTCTAGGATTTATTAATACCTGACATCGAGTTAACTCTCTTTAGAATTTTGAAAAGGGCAAGGTGAAGCGAAAAGGAATGGAAAAGGAAAGGTAATGCCCGAATTTGTGGATGTTAAGGAAGAAAAACTTACACCCCCCAAATTTAAGGTGTTACTGCACCTTAACGAGTAGTAGGGCACCTTGGTGGTGTGACCAAACCTTGGTAAAAAATAGTGTGTCTTGTGTGGCTTCTTGTGAGTGTGATTTGTTCCTTATCATCTTAAGTTTGCAATCTATCTAGTTCCTCGACGTGTCGACGACCTCTCGTTGGGCCTCGCTCTCTGCCTCTCCACCGATGCATCCCGCTTCCCCCACTAAAGATAGTGGAGATGTTTAGGTGGACCTCCTCGCCCTCCTGTTGATTCCTGATATGAATTAGGAATGATGATACTCTTAATTGTAAGGCTATTGGAGAGGCCAAATTATCTTATAAAGTTTATTTATAATAATTTCTACATGTTATTGTTTAATGACCTGGTTTCCCCCTTACCACATACAAGTATAGGATAAAAGTTAAGTTGTCATCTTAGCATGGTGAAGATAATCTCTTGAATAGATAATGAGGTAGATCAAAACAATTGATAGATAGAATCTTTCTCATGACCTCTATGTCTGGATTATTCTAGAGTGGACCCAATATAATTTGCCACTCTGTTCCACTGATCCAATGTCAGATCTTTACTAGCTAACAAGCTTGATCCGGTTTGTATCATTAAATTTCTTTTATATTCCTGTTATTTTCCACTCCTTTACTAATGAGAAGTATTTATCCTTGTAGTATTGCGGCATCTACAATAATCCATGCAGTGCTTATTTGATATACCATTTTTGTTACATTATTTCATAACAATTATTTTTTACTATTGTCTTTTTTCACAAGAATTCTTTTACTGACACCTACTTATGTGGATATGTGATGTATGTCCAACACTATTGATTTTTTTGCCAATCTGCTCAGTGAGGCTCAGGATGGGAGTCTAGATTTGAACAGCACAACAAACACTTTAGGACACGTCTTGGACCAAAAAATTAAGTAATTCCTGATGAAAACTATACCTTCAACTCGAGCATCTTGTTGGAGTTTATTTTGTATTTGTTTTAACATGCTGACTAGGGTCTTATGGGAAAATTTCAAAATTGCATGCCACTAAATTGTATTGTTTCTACAAGACTGCATTTCAGTGCAATTAGGATTTGACCTCAAAGTTTACCTGTTCTTGCAGGTCAAAGCAGTTGGAGAGGAAATGTGAATAGGATTTCTAGGGCTCGGCTTTTAGCCAAAATGAGCACCGAGTGATGTACCAATAATGCCAAAGATAACTCCCTCCTTTAACCTTGTAAGCTTATATTTTTTGAACTTTGTTTTATTCCTGGAATGTTAACTACTGCTCGCCAGACACCTCAAACCATCATGCTTCTTTTGACTTTTAAGCGTAGCATTCTTGATATACTTAAATATTTAAATGAGATGCTATCACTAGAAATGTTGTCTTTTGGTACATCTACCATTTTCGACGCAACAATATAGACTTGTTAGTTACCAAGATAATGTGTTGAACACTTTGGGGAAAATGAATGATAACTCATTGTTCAGATATGCGTTAGGCAATGGTTGTCACATTTTGTAGGGAATATACAAAATAATGAGGAATTACATGCCTAAAGTTGGTACTCTTGGCCTTGATATGATGTTCCTAACATGTACTATGCAGATGATCATATTTCTATATTTATGTGTGGGGAGCCATTTTCAGAATGACATCAATTGCTCATTTGGAGTACTCATCTGAGCACTGAGTTGCTACCTTAAGATTACCAATTTCATGTTCTTTAAAAATAGATTACCAATTTCATGGAATTAGTCTTTGTTGTGCTTGATATTCTTGAATTATATGTACTAAACAGTTGGACAACTCTTCATCAAATGAATTATCGCCCGTCAGTTTTTTGTCATCTATTCCCCCATTCCAAATTATAAGATATTTAAAATTTTCTAGATACGTCGATTTACTATGTATCAGACATAGTGTATATTTTTTCAGATAGTGTATATTTAGGTGCATAGAAAAAGCTATGTATTTATAAAAGCCAAAACTTCTTATGATTTAGAATGGAGTGATTATGGTTTAAAGTGGAGGGAATATTGAGTACTATGTTAACACTTTCAGTTTTTTGCTTTATTAAATGCCTTCCTACAAATGAGTTACCTATCCACAAATCGGAAAGAACTAGAGAAGACATGCCACATTTTCTCATGCAGATTGTGCTGTATGGATCAACCTAGAATGAGTCTTCCTAAGGCTTAGGTAAAACCTGGACAACATATCTGTTGTTCTCTTGAAACTCTTGGTCATTTTTAACTCATGTTAACAGAATACAAACAAATGTAAATTTGTTTCAGTTGTTGTACATAGTACACAACAGCTTCAACACAGATATGATATAGAGTTGTTTCACAAGATGGCACCGATTTAGTAGAATTTATGGAATATAAGCTTGGAACTCAGATTCCTTTGCTTGTACGTTTATATTGGCTATCCTCACAAATAAAGTTCAACAATGTGCCCCTGAAACTAAGATGAAATCTCTACATATGGAATCACTAAATGGTCGTATTTTCCAATATAAATTGCATATCCTTTCGTTTGGATAAGTCAACATGAGACCCCTTTCGCTAGGATATTTGTATTTGTAGTTATTGGGACACAAAACTAAATATATGATGAGTCTTAGCTAAACCCCTTTAGAGGCACATTGTATTATGAGGTAACCCGATTTGTTTTTTCAGCTTTCAGATGCTCATTGTGTATTTTTTTGTTTTCTAAATATCCCTATACTATATGTCACAACCTTTTCATGCGTTGACCAATAATTTAGCATTTGGAATGGGTTTCTCCTTTTTGTATCATCATGTATTTATGTGTACTTCCATGTAGGGGTGGAAATTTGGCTCGGGCTCGATGAGCCGGCTCGGGCTCGGTGAGGCTCGGCTCGGCTCGAGCCGGCTTGCGAGCCAAAACGAGCCCGAGCCGAGCCTGATTTTGTAGCTCGCCAGAACTGCGAGCCGAGCCGAGCCGGCTCGGTATAGCTCGCGAGCCGGCTCGCGAGCCGAGCTAACAACGTCAAGTATACTATTATACCATATTATTGTTATGTTTTGAACTATTTTATTGAATTTCTTGAACTTGATATGTGATACACTTATATTGTAGTCTAAAAATATATTATACATAATTTTTTTATCTTATATATAATAAAAAATATATAATTTATACTCTAAACGTGATTTAGTGTGAGGCTCGCGAGCTGGCTCGAGCCGGCTCGCGAGCCGTTACCGAGCCGAGCCGAGCCTCTAGGTCGGGCTCACAAAATGACCGAGCCGAGCCTGGCTCGGCTCGCAGCTGCACCGAGCCACGTCGAGCCGAGCCGAGCCGAGCTCGGCTCGGCTCGTTTCCAGCCCTACTTCCATGGAATACCATTTTCTTCATGTTGGCGATGAGATGCTACAATCTAAGTTGCTAGATCGAGATTCATATGTCTCTAGTCGGTTATCAGTTTTCTTTACAAAGATTTGAGTCACATGTATGTTAATTGGTTGGTATATTAGCAGGAAATCAAGAATAAAACGGTTCTACTGAAACCCCTACAAGATGCCTTCCACTCTATGACTCGTCATTGGGTTCACGCAGATTCTACTGCCCCTTGAGGGAATGCTTTGCTCTGTTGGTTGATGATCCTGATCATGGTGATGTGGTGATAACAAATTAGGAGTACCCACACTGTTGTCGGATGTTCTGTGCCCAGTGTAAGGTTCCATGGCACGCTGGTGTCACTTGCGCAGAGTTCCAACGACCTGAGGAAGGATGAGCAGGGCAGAGAGGACCTACTGTCGAGGAAGGTCGAACAAGAGAGCAAGTGGCAGAGGTGCCCCAAGTGCAAGATATATGTGGAGAGGATCTGGGGCTGTGTATTTATCATCTACAAGTACTGCTCACAAATAGAACATTCATTACACTGAGTACAAATGATGATCATCTTCTTTGTTCCAATTTACATGTGCGGGCACTGCTTCTGCTACCTTTGTGCAGCCCCAATGTCTAGGGACAACCATTGTTGCAAAACCTGTAATCGAACCTGATGAATGCCTTGAAATCGCCAAGCTCTCTACTTGAAGGAAAGAACCTCTTATTAACTAATATTATATGTGTGCTACTGGTTCATTTTCAGAAGCAATTACCATTCATCAAAAATAGGCTGACACAACTGTATACTAGGAAAAGTCTATTACATGCAAAACATATATTGACCTATAAAGCAAACCACAAATTGGCATCAGAGCTGAATCATAATTGAGAATGATTCGCCTTGAGAAGTACAAATCCTCAGACATGTTGTTTTTATTCATTCAAGTCTTTTAAGTCTAACTACAGATCATGGCAAGTATGGTGTACAAAAGGTCTTTACAATTTTTAGGGATAACAGGGGCGGACCTAGACAAAAATCTGAGTGGGGGCCTAAATGAAGGGTTAATTACAAATAATCCTTTGTGATTATAGTAAGTAAGGTAAAACTTCCACTAAATCAACAAAATTGAGTGGGGGCATGTGCCCGCACTACTCTTAATGTCGGTCCGCCCATGGGGATAATTGTTTGCACTATTACAGAACATTTCTGAATTTTTTGTGTTCTGATAGGGTGCTCGTAAGGGCGCTTTTATGTTCTAGTCCAATCCAAAGGGAGTGAAGTGAAATTGCCTTGAGCTAAGCGCGTCTACACCTAGAAAGCAAAAAGGCAAGCCAAGCCAAGGCGCCAGAGAAAAGCAAACGAGCGAGCATAGCGACTGAGTCTCGGTTAATTCGGTTAAAAATGAATCGAACCAAAATTATCGGTTCTACTTTTCCATATACACATTTCGTTTCTCATTTTCTAGAAACCGGATTTTATAAAAAACCGAGGAACCAAACCAAACTGAAGAACCAAACGTCCAGGCCTATCCGTCCTGCCCTATGTGTGTCACTATAGATATTGTGATGCTTAGGTCCTCCATGACTGGGTTGATTGGTCCCACAAGGTAGAGACAAGAAGTGCCAAAGACAAAGACTGTATGTGGTGATTTGCTATCATGTTGATAGAGACTTCCAGACACCCCTTTGGTGTGCCGCACTGTTGGCCCGGACAAAGTTCGGTGATGACGTGACATGTCGTGGCTAACATGGACCAACAATATCTACCTCGTTTTCATAATGGACGAGTACAAGCGTATGTGAGTGATCATTCAGTGAGTGATAGGTGGGCCTGAGAGCCGAGGCCCACGGGCGCACGCTGAATTACAACCTGGCTGGGACTAGGTCGGGACCTCCACCTCGCTAAGTTGCTCGGCAGGGACTAGGTCAGGACCTCTGCCTCGCTGAGTTGCTCGATAGGGACTTGGTCGAGACCTCCACCTCGTTGAGTTGCTCAGTAGGGACCTAGTCGTCAGGTGGGCCATTAAGCGTCACGAGACTACAGGTACCTGGTTCCCGCGTACCTGTCACCATGTCAAACGGGACTTAAGGGTAAGATATACCAACCAAAAATATTTACAAGGAAGGGTCATTGGATTAGACACTGCGCCCGACCACTAGGGCGTAGTATTCCTAGGATTGTATTACTTCAGCCATTACCGAGGTGAGAATGTGCAAGTCTGACTAAGAGAGAGGTTTGATTGATGAAAATGGGAGTATGTATGTTAGAGCGCGTATGTCATCCACCACAACCTATTGGTGGACAGTGGCTCAACCACTTCGTAGCTATTAAGTCAACAAAGGACACTAGATAAACCACTGCAGGACATGACTGAGTGTAACGGCGGGCTCTAGGGTGGCCTAGGTGTGCCTACAGTACCCTGACGGAGGAAGAAGGCGTCATCCATGGTGTCCCTCGACTGATTGGAACCTAAGAGGACGACGAACTAGACGACAATGTGTGACCTTTATTAGCTTGACCCTTAGGCTTTTGTAACAGGGTTGGTCTCTGACCTTGGCCTATAAAGTAAGGGAAAGGCACACAATTCCAAGGACGAGCAATCACACATACACATCACTAGCACAAGTCAAAGCATAGAGCACTTATAACCACACACATATTCACACACTAGAGACTTGGGAGCTCAATCTCTCTCTCGCCCGTTTGTAACCACTACTACAAACCAGTGCAACGTAACACGAGCAGGTCAACTGGATTTATGGATATTATGCCTAAACTAGAATAAACCCTTGTGTCCTCTTTGTACACCATCCGCTCAAAGACACGCAAAGCGTAATAATTACTAACCAGTGGTTTCGAAACACCGAAAGTTGACACGCCAGGCATGAGCATTGTTGCCCGTCTCGCAACATGTTTCCATCACACAATAGCGGTTGGCCAACTAGTTAGCTGGGTGCAACACTCCAAAATCCTAATTTGGCTTTAGTAATTTTTTTCCAAAAGTATTAAATTAAAGTGCCTTCTAATGAGGGATTACACCTTGGTAGTGCCCTTCCTAAAATTAATAATAAAACAATATTAACATTATGGTAGATTCAAATTTTAGGTTTAAACCTTTGAAACTAGAATCTAATTTTAAACCCAGAAAAAGAAATAATAGAAAGATTTTCAATTTATTTATTAGAGTGGCTTATTCCCTTCGTAAACTATATAATTAGAGACACTCTTTAAAAATATTTGAGTTAAAGTAACTGTTGATAAAGAGTATACATTGCCTTCTCGTAAAGTAAATAAGTAATGAATATTAATTTGTAAATGAACTTTTAATTTCTCTATACATTCAAAAAAAATAGTTTCTTAAATAAATAATATGTGTATTGCATATTTAACACATTAGCCCAAAAAAATGAAAAAAATAATTAATATAAAATTTTGCTTTGCATCATGCTTAGGTTCTTTGTTTTATGCATTTAACTTGTGATTTAGTTTCAGAACAAATTCAAATTTGAATTGGCAAAACAGAAAATAGAAATGAAAATAATACAGAAAAGAAGATTGAAAAGAAACAAAAAAGGAAAGAGAAAACCACATTCCCTTCCCACAGCTCATCCTCAGGCGCATCCCACTTCTTACACTCGGCCGACCTAGTCCCTCACCCGCACATTTCCTCGCATCCACACCGCACTCGAATGTCGCTGACAGCAAGGACCCCTTGTTAGGTGTTCTCTTACCTCGTGTCAAAGATAGGCCAACAGCAAACCAAACACCGGGATTCTCATGTCGTTGTTCTTTCTTCAGCCAGGACCTTGGGAGACTATATATACATACTGCACTGCACCCCCTTGACCCATAAGCATCGTTGTAGATGAGCCACGAGCCCATTGAAGCGAGCGAAGAGAGAACAGAGAGGTAGAGAGAGCCGTCAGGATCACCCTGTGTACGCCACCGTTCGAGGGCTACAAGGCAATCGAAGGAGTTCGCGAGGGCACGGGCGTGCGAGAAAATTGACGGTCGCAAAGTTCCTCTAATCTGAACCACTTGTGTCTAATCTAGCAACGCACGGTCGTTCTTCTCCTTTCACAAAAAAATGGGACGACGCCTCCTCGCCACAGTGGACGCTCGCAGGGGTAACCCCGATCTAGCCATCCTAGCACCTCCACGCACAACGGTCGGTAACGAACGTAGCCAAGACAACCGTGAACTATCTGATGCACTCCTTACCCGAATCGTTGGCGGCGAGGTAATTTCGATCGCTCCGGTCCCTCCCCATGCTCCAATGTGTCGAGAACAAGTTTGAGGTGCTCTAGCAACCACTCGGGCGCCCTCCAATATCCCTGCGACGAGGCGATTTTGGGTTTGGCGACTTTTCTCTCCCTTCCTCTCTCTCTATGTTCGCCACTAGGTTGAGTTCCTCAGCTCATGGCTGGCAACAGCTCTAGCGGTTATGGCGACGGTTGCAAACCGTAACAACCCTAGGTGGAAGACGGTTCTGGCACCATGGCTCCACATGCTAGTGATTCCAGTGTGCGCATGTGAAATCTTGTCGTGCGGCTAACATCGCGGCCCATCAATAGCAGTGTGCGCGCGTGAAGACGGTGTGTGGTGAAATGTGAGACGGACGAGGGGGCATGTGGTGTTGATGACCGGTCTCGAGGGCGTGGACGGCTTCAGTGACTCGACGTTTGCCCAACGGGCCCACTTGTCGGCACACGAGCCCACGACTGGGTTCGGCTGAGGGTTTTGGCCCAGCAATGGTCAATCTGTTTCTCTTTTTTTCATTTTTCTTTTATGTTTTCCATTTCACTACCGGAATCCGAGCCTTTGCCGAGTGCCGGACGCTTTGCCGAGAGCCGCACTTGGCAAAGCTCGGCTCTCGGTAACGAGCGTCTTTACCGAGCGTAGGACACTCGGTACAGGTCCACACTCGGCAAATACATGTTTGCCGAGTGTCAAACACTCGGCAAAGGGGGCTCTCGGCAAAGGGCCGTCAGCGGCCGTCCCAAAGCTGACGGCCGTCAGTCTTTGCCGAGTGCCAACCGTCGGCTCTCGGCAAAGATGCTTCTTTGCCGAGTGGCGCGCAGCTGGCACTCGGCAAAGGAAGCTTTACCGAGTGTCTTATCCAGACACTCGGCAAAGTATATTTTTATTTTTTTGATTTTGTCTCCCAAACTTTTTGTGGTATGTTCCTACACTATGTAGACCTACATGTATCATTTGTGGACAATTATAACATAGTTTTCAATCGTTAGTAGATTTAGTTCGTTTTTTGAAATTCTTCGGAAAATTCAAATTTGAACTGCAGGTCACTCAAAACTTGGAAAACCGTGCATGAAAAAATGATATTCATGTTACTTAGCATAAGTTACGACCGATTTCAGAAGCGTACCGGAAACTTCGAGCAACATGCTCACTAAACATGGCCGTCAACTTGGCATGCACATGTTTAAAAATTGTATAAAACACAAATAAAGTCAGAAAATCATGAAACTTGTCCACGTGTCATGATATCATATGTAGAGGCTGTGATAAAAAATTTAGAATGTTTGGAGAAAGTTGTGAGACACTATGTGTAGAAACCTTCTAGATTCACATTGAAACTCTATGATTTCATGTGTAGTCCTCTTAGGTTTCTACACATAGTGTCTCACAACTTTCTCCAAACATTCTAAAATTTTTATCACAGCCTCTACATATGATATCATGACACGTGGACAAGTTTCATGATTTTCTGACTTTGTTTGTGTTTTATACAATTTTTAAACATGTGCATGCCAAGTTGACGGCCATGTTTAGTGAGCATGTTGCTCGAAGTTTCCGGTACGCATCTGAAATCGGTCGTAACTTATGCTAAGTAACATGAATATCATTTTTTCATGCACGGGTTTCCAAGTTTCGAGTGACCTGCAGTTCAAATTTGAATTTTCCGAAGAATTTCAAAAAAACAAACTAAATCTACTAACGATTGAAAACTATGTTATAATTGTCCACAAATGATACATGTAGGTCTATATAGTGTAGGAACATACCACAAAAAGTTTGGGAGACAAAATCAAAAAAATAAAAATATACTTTGCCGAGTGCCAGCTGCGTGGCACTCGGCAAAGAATAGGGAAAGAGTCTTTGCCGAGTGTCGCCCAAGGGACACTCGGCAAAGACGGCTTTGCCGAGTGCCAGCGATCTGGCACTCGGCAAAGCTTATTTTAAAATTAAAAAAAAACTTTGCCGAGTGCCAGATCACGGGCACTCGGCAAAGCGCCCTACATACAACGGCCAGCGGGCATCTTCCTCACTCTCTCTCTCACTCACTCAACGCCGCCGCCGACGCCACGCCCTCACCGTCGCCGCTCCCTCGCCGCCGCTGCCGTGCCGTTCCTCGCGCCCGCGCCGCACCGCCGCCGTGCCCCCTCGCCTGCGCCGCCGCCACGCGCCCGTGCGCGCTCCCTCGCCGCCGCCGCGCGCCCTCGCCCGAGCGCGCTCCTGTGCCCGCCGCCGTCGCGCGCCCTCGCCCGCGCGCGCTCCCGTGCCGCCGCTGCGCGCCCGCGCTCGCCCTCGCGCTCGCCGAAGCCGCGCCCGCCATGCCCGCGCTCGCCGTGCCGTTGCCCGCGCTCGCCGTGTCGTGCCTACGCTCGCCGTGCCGTGTCCGCGCTCGTCGTGTTGTGCCCGCGCTCGCCCTCGCGCTCGCCGTGCCGTGCCCCTCGTCGTGTCGCGCCCTCGCGCTCGCCGTGCCGTGACTACGCTCGCCGTGCCGTGTCCGCGCTCGTCGTGTTGTGCCCGCGCTCGCCGTGCCGTGCCCCTCGTCGTGTCGCGCCCTCGCCCGTCGTCGTGCCCCTCGCCTAACCCCTCGCCCTCGCCCGTGCCCCCGCCGTTTCCTCGCCCACCGCCCCCGCCCGTGCCCCCGCCGCACTCCTCGTCGTGACCCCGCCGTTTCCCCGTCGTGCCCTCGCCCGCCAGGCGCCTCGCCCGCGACCCGTCGTCTCGCCCGCGCCCCGTCGTCTCGCCCGCGCCCCGTCGCCTCGCCCGTGCCGAAACCTCTAAGGTGATTACTTGATTTATGTTATACGTGTATGATTTATATGAAATGATTAGTTTTAATATTAAGTTAATTATATACGTGCATGATTAGGTTAATATGTAGTATTGTGGATTGCCGGCCATCGTGCCGTTGAATTATGCGTGGATGTCAGCCATCGTGCTGATAGTTTTATTTACAGGATTTTGAAACCTCCCCGTGCAGGGGAGGTGCTGCCGAAATTTTCTGTTGCTAGGCTTTTGTATTAACAGACTTGTGTTTCTTTTTTACAGAGAAGATACTTGTCTTCCTAGCCGCTGCGGGTCTCCCTGCACCGCGTCCCGTCGCCACTGCACCGACCCGCCATAGCCCCACTAGCCTGACTCCACCGCCACCCTAGGTATAACCTCTACATCCGCATCATGGTCGTAGATCACCTAACCCAGTTAGGCGTCTCCCGTTCGAAAGTGATACGGTGTAGATATGCAGATCTTTGCATATCTACAAATGTATCAGTTTCGAATTGTCCACGTTTTTTGGACAGCCCGCGGTTGCGTAGATGGTGTTAGTTTCATGCTCTACTCCGGTCTGAGATAGAGTTTCGGCGTCACCTCCCTGTTGTTCTCCGGACAGTACACTTTCCCTACCAGGACGTGTATCCGGAGAACAGCGGGGAGGTGCTGCCGAAATTCTATCTCGGATCGGAGTAGAGCATGAAAACTAACTCCATCTACGCAACTGCGGGTGGGATTAGGACCTATCGTCACCTATTAGAAGGTAGGAACGTAGTGTACATGCATTACATGTCTATATTAAACTATACTCGGTTATATATGTTAGAGGATGGAGGACCGTGAGTGGATGTACACGGGCCGTAGAGGAAGGAACGATGTCACCACTGAATGGATTAGAAAGACCGATGATTTCGTGGAACGGGCATATGGCGAAGCTGCTAAAGGAGCGAGTCTAGTCCCATGCCCGTGCAGCAAATGTGACAACCGGAAAAGAAAACCAAAGAAGACCATGGTAGAACATATTTGGAAGAATGGATTTACGCCGGGCTATACTCGGTGGATATTTCATGGTGAAGCGCATCGTACGAGAGAAGAGGTGCTAAGACAACGTGTCGAGGATTATGACGCGGATGCGGGGGTAGCGGATATGTTGAACGACTATCAGGAGGCACAGTACACGGGAGGATGTATGGATGACGAGCCAGAGCCGACTGCAAAGGCGTTCTACGACATGTTCGACGCGACACAGAAGCCCCTTCACGGCCAGACAAAGGTTTCTCAACTGGATGCCATTGGACGTGTAATGGCGTTCAAGTCGCAGTACAGCATCAGTAGAGATGCATTCGATGGCTTGTTGACAGTTATTGGGAGTCTGCTTCCGGATGATCATGTTCTGCCAAAGAGCATGTACGAGGCACAGAAACTACTTCGTGCACTTAAGATGACGTATGAGCAGATTCATGCTTGTCCGAAGGGCTGCGTGCTATTTAGGAAAGAATACGCGGAGGCAAAGTACTGTCCCAAGTGTAATTCGTCTAGGTTTATGGAGGTAGACTCTGGTGATGGACAGAAGAGGCAGCTCGACATCCCCTTGACAATCCTACGACACCTTCCGTTCATACCGAGGATTCAGCGTCTTTACATGACAGAGGAATCCGCGAAACAGATGACATGGCACAAAAATGGAAAACGATACAATCCTGACAAGATGGTGCACGCGTCAGATGGTGAAGCATGGAAACACTTTGATGACATTCACCGTGAGAAAGCCGAAGAGGCTCGTAATGTACGTGTTGCGTTGGCCACAGATGGGTTCAATCCCTATGGAATGAGCGCTGCCCCGTACACATGTTGGCCCGTGTTTGTTATCCCAATCAATCTCCCCCCTGGTGTGTGCTTTCAAAGGCAGAATATATTCGTGTCGTTGATAATTCCCGGACACCCGGGGAACAAAATGGGCGTGTACATGGAGCCTTTGATCGATGAATTGGTACGTGCCTGGGAGGAAGGGGTATGGACATATGACCGAGCTACGAAGACAAACTTCAGAATGCATGTTTGGTACCAGTACTCCATGCATGACTTACCGGCGTATGGGCTATTCTGTGCCTGGTGTGTTCACGGTAAATTCCCATGCCCAGTTTGCAAGGAAGCTCTCAGGTTCATTTGGTTGAAAAAGGGTGGCAAATATTCGTCCTTCGATAAACATCGACAATTTCTTCCTGCTGACCATCCATTCCGCCTAGACATCAAGAACTTTACGAAAGGTGTCGTAGTGACAGACCGCCCACCTGCAACGATGACTGGTGCCGAAATTCGTCAACAGATAGATGGGCTCGTGGCCAATACAGAAGGTGGTTTTGTGGGATATGGTGAGCAGCATATGTGGACACATAAGTCTGGCTTGACTCGGCTCCCCTATTATGATGACCTGCTCCTTCCACACAACATTGACGTGATGCACACTGAAAAGAATGTTGCCGAGGCACTGTGGGCAACAATTATGGACATTCCTGATAAGTCAAAGGATAATGTGAAGGCAAGAGTGGATCTGGCAGCGTTATGTGATAGACCAAAACTAGAGATGAAGCCGCCAAGTGGCGGAAAGACGTGGAGAAGGCCTAAGGCCGATTTCGTCCTAAGCAGGGCCCAGAGGAAGGAAGTACTTCAGTGGATAAAGATGTTGATGTTCCCTGATGGATATGCAGCTAACCTGAGTAGGGGGGTGAACTTATCTACTATGCGAGTCTTAGGGATGAAGAGTCATGACTTCCATATATGGATTGAACGGATTCTTCCTGCGATGGTTCGAGGCTATGTCCCTGAGCATGTCTGGCTAGCGCTTTCAGAGTTGAGCTATTTCTTCCGTCAGCTTTGTGCAAAAGAGTTATCTCGGACCGTGGTTGCAGACTTGGAAAGATTGGCCCCCGTGTTACTGTGTAAGCTTGAGAAGATATTACCACCTGGCTTCTTCAATCCAATGCAGCATTTGATTCTTCATCTCCCCTATGAGGCACGAATGGGGGGCCCCGTGCAGGGACGTTGGTGCTATCCAATCGAGAGATGTCTAAAGACTATTCGAAAGAAATGTAGAAATAAATGCAAAATCGAGGCTTCCATTGCAGAGGCATACATTCTAGAGGAGGTCTCAAACTTCACAACAACTTATTATGGTGACAAACTGCCGAGCGTGCATAATCCACCCCCTCGTTACAATGATGGCGACAATGAATCGAACCTTAGCATATTTCGAGGCCAACTCGGAAGCGCAAGTGGCTCGACCACCAAGACCCTGACACATGAAGAGTGGCGGCATATCATGCTATACGTATTGACCAACCTTGAAGAGGTGACGCTATACATGGAACAATTTCTTCATGAATTCTGGCATCGATCAAGGGACCCCACTCCACAGGAATATGACGCTCTTCTTAGAAAGGGTGCGAGAAATGGGTTGCCCGATTTCATTTCCTGGTTCAAACATAAGGTACGTGCTTAGTTTGTAAAAGAGATACGTCTTTAAACTCAATTTAGCGTCTTTTAACTTGCGAATACTTGCAGGGCCAAAGAGATCCGTCTATGAGTGCCGAATTGAGACAAGTAGCCAACGGCTTTGCTTATAGGGTCAAGAAATATTCTGGGTATGACGTCAATGGATACCGTTTTCGCACAACACACTACGACAAAAGTCGGCCCAATCGGAAAACAACGTGTTCTGGGGTCTTTACGCCGGGCCTTGACAATGTCGATTATTTTGGACGAATCGAAGAAATATATGAGCTCAATTTTTATGGTTCCAAACCTCTTACTCCAGTGATATTCAAATGTCATTGGTTTGACCCTCAAGTGACGAGACGGACACATTCTAATCTTGGGATAGTCGAAATTCGACAAGATTCCACCTTAGCAGGAGACGATGTCTATATCATTGCCCAACAGGCCACACAAGTGTATTATCTCCCATATGCGTGTCAAACGAAAGAACATCTTAAGGGTTGGGATGTTGTGTATAAGGTATCGCCGCACGGGAGGTTACCTGTTCCTAACGATGAAGATTACAACTTAGACCCGGACACATATGATGGAGAGTTCTTCCAAGAAGATGGGCTAGAAGGGCGATTTGAGATAGACTTAACCGAAGCTATCGGAATGGACGTAGATATTGAAATGGTTGTTGATGAGGAGGAGGATGAGGTGCAAAATGATAATGACTTAGTAATCCTTGAAGGCAATGACATTACTGACGAACTTGCGTCTTCCGATGGTGTGGAGATTGAAATGCTTGATAGTGATGATGAGAGTTATGATCCGGCTAACCCCGACACATATGAAGATTATTTTTAATCGATGTAATGCTATATGACTTTTTATTTCGCACCTGTTTTTAAATACATCTTTTTATATGTGCTTATTTGTTTACTCTTAATTGCAGGTTGTTGGACAAATATGGTGGGCGGTTTCCTGAGGAGGAGGAGGGGAGGAGGAGTAGGACGGCGGACGATGCAGAGCAGGCAGCGCAACAGGACGAGGCAGAGCAGGCAGCGCAGCAGTAGGCGGCGCCTCAGGACGACGACGACCAGCAGCAGGACGACGACGACCAGCAGCAGGACGCCTCAGGTTCAGGCGGCTCTAGTTCGAGGAGCATCTACCTGCGAGGCCCCGCGAGTCTCCCTCAGCGTCCCATACTTCGGGACAGACGGTCGCTGATTCGGCCGGAAGGGGAGAGGTATGTAACTTTATGTTCTTCATTCTTGTTCATATTATGTGTTCAAAATCATAATATAAACTAATACTTTTTATTTATCACTTGGACAGGTCTTGGACGGTTTTGGATTATGCTGGGGGTCATCGTCGCCCCCCCAATGGCATCCTCGGCCTGCTGTGCAGGGAACACTTCCCTGGACTTGTGGAGTACGCCGGAGTGACGGGCCCAGCCTTCACCTTTGACCACTACGCCGTCGCCCCTGATGCAGTAGACCGGGACGGCAGGGAATTCAATAACAAGGCGGAGCGGGTGAAGCAAGAGCTGTGGGTAAGTCTTAGTATAATGTAAAATATGTCGCATTCGTTGCAAATTCTTGAAATAATGTATGGATACATCGTTTTTGTATGCAGGATTTCTTCAGATGCGATGCTGGATACGAGGCTAGGGCGGATGTGGTGGCCACCACGAGCTGTAAGAAGCTCGTCGTGGACATGCACTATGAGGCCCGCATCCAGGCCATCATCACCTACCACGGCTCCGTCCTTGGGGAGAAGGTGACCAAAACTCAAGCCCGAACCATGTCGTTGACCAGGGAGCAGTACCTGCAGGTAAAGTCATGCATGTTTGGTACCAGTACTCCATACATGAATTTTATTTTATCTTCTGATATGCAGTTTACGTGTTTACTTTGCAGATGATTCCACATTGGTGCGCCGCACATCCTCTGTGCTGGGAGCAGATGGTGGATAGGTGGTGTTCGGCTGAGTGGGACGAGGCGCACACAGCTAGCCGGGAACGGCGTTTGATGATGCAAGGCCCCTCCCACCACCAAGGCAGCCGGAGCCTGGGCCAATATGCCGAAGCATGGGTACGCCACCTTTTTTATTTAGATATATAGCACTAAGTTAGATATTATTTCTAACTATCTCGTTGGTTTTCGTTGCAGTCGGCGTCACATGGTGGAAGGCCTTGCTCCACCTTCTCGGCCTATGCTATGGCCCATAAGGGTAAGGCGATGTCCGACGTCACCTACAACCCGGATGACGGGCCCGAGGCCTACACCAACCCCGCCGTCTATAGCCGCCTCCATGACTACACCGCCATGGCGCAGGAGGTCCATGGCCCAGACTATGATCCGAGCACCGAGCCGATCGACACCGATGTGCTCATGAGGGTCGGAGGAGGCAAGAGACATGGGCGGTACTGGATTGCCGACGGGGTAATCGACTCGTCCTTCACTCCCACTCTGTCTCAGGTGAGAGCAAGGAGCACGGGCTCGAGTCCAGCCATACGACCTCGGCACGACAGCTCACAGCATCGCATACAGCAACTCGAGGTTAGTGTAACTCGTCCTTCCTTGAGTTATATACCTACTCTTTGAGTTACTATAACGTTGGCTTGTAATATTACAGACCCAACTAGAAGAAGAGAGGAGGGAACGTCGCAAGATGGAGGCGAGGATGATGGCGGAGCGGGAGGCGGAGCGCCGGGCAGATCATCAGAGGATGGCGGAGATGTTCCAGTACATGCAGAGCCTTGGCGCCGCATAGGGCATCGCTCCGCCACCTCCATTGTTCCCTCCAGTTGACCCTGCTCTCTTCCACACTCCTGTGAGTATCAAAATTGTAGTTAGATGTTTGTAATGCATCTGGTATAACACATGCAATCTCTTCTCTGTGCAGGGCCAATCTGGGGCGGCATCCAACAACCCTCCGGAAGGGTTCAGCCCAACGCAGCCCCGGTCAAGCCGCCCACCTCCATGAGTGTTGTGTTTTCATTGTTTTAGACTTCTGTACTTGTGTATAATACTTATGTCTGTGTTTGATACTTATGTGAGAGCTTGCGACGTTAGAGACTTATGTTTGTGTTTGATACTTATGTTGAACACTTATGTTTGTGATGGATATTTATGTTTGTGGTGACGGTTTTATGTTTGTGTTGGCTATTTATGTCTGTGATGATATTTGTGATGTATATATGTGATATATATGTGATATCTTCTGTTTGTGTGGATGGAATACAAAAAACAAATAAAAAAGGTATATACTGGTCACTTTGCCGAGTGTAACACTCGGCAAAGAGGCTCTTTGCCGAGTGTCAAGGTCATAACACTCGGCAAAGAGCACAGACCTGGGCACCGGCTTAGGTTCTTTGCCGAGTGTTACGTCCCTGGCACTCGACAAAGAGGTCGGCTTTGCCGAGTGCCGCTTGGGACACTCGGCAAAGAACCTGACATGGGGACCCTCCCTGGCAGGTTCTTTGCCGAGTGTCCCAAGCGGCACTCGGTAAAGATGGATTCTTTGCCGAGTGCTGCACGGAAGACACTCGGCAAAACTAACTTCTTTGCCGAGTGTCACAGGGGACACTCGGCAAAGCCACCGTCTCCGTCACTCGACGCCGTAACGGCTGCTTTTCTTTGCCGAGTGCTCTCTGGCACTCGGCAAAGATCTTTGCCGAGTGCCCGATAAAAAGCTCTCGGCAAAGAAGGCTCTGCCGATGCACTGTTCACCGAGCCTTCTTTGCCGAGTGTAACACTCGGCAAAGCTTTTGCCGAGTGTTTTGAACGCTTCGCCGAGTGCTTCAGGCACTCGGCAAAGCGATTGATTCCGGTAGTGTTTGTAATTCCTTTTTAAATTCTTATTTTGGATTTATAAAATCAAATCTGGTTATGATTCATGAATTCAAATATAGATGCAGCAGACAATGAATCCAGCATGATGAAAGTCTTATTTTTAATTTATTAATTTGATTAAACAAATAACTCATACACATGGAATTAAATAAACAAGAATTTCTCCTAATCACATAGTTAAAACACTGCTTTATTCCTTCCAAATTTTAGGGTATTACATGGCAACATCGTGAATGTCTTATGTAACGTTTTTATTTTGGAACTACTAATGTTCGGTTAACATTTTAACATGTTTGAATGTCTTGTGTATTCATCTTTCCTAACTAATCTGAAGTAAGATTGAAATAAATGTTTTCCTTTCTATTTTCTATGTTTTTGTATGAAAAGGGCTAGCCACATTTCATTTGTTTATACTCATAATCGTCATATCCCAGATAAGCTGCTTATTGTTCATCTATACATCACATACTAGAAGATGCAATCTGGAGATTTTTTTTTCTAACTGTGCAACCTTGAGTGGTCTACCAGACAAGATCTCTATAGCACACCTCTTGTGCTCCATGAAATTATGAGCAAGCAGAGAGCGCTATGAGTGATTAGAATTCAGAAAGCATGTGATTGTGGTGCTGAAACCACGTCAAAAATTGGACGAGCTTGTGACTCCAACGAACTACTGCTACATTACATCTAGTATTAAGCATCAGACATTCTTCAAGTCCGTTGCCTGAAGATGATTAATTTTAGACCACTTGTCTGAAGATTAATCGAGGAAATGGCTGCACAAAGAGAAAAATTTCAAGCGCTGCCTCAACTCCATTCTAAATTCGTTCTGATCTTGACGCTACACTAGAGCTGACGAATAATGTTCAAACGGGCGGCACGGATGGGTCCTCGATCCTGCTGCTCTGGCTCTGCTCGGCCGCCGGCTCAGCGCGTGGCTGCTGCTGCAGCGGCAGCCCCTGCTCCTCATTGTCTCCTAGCATCTCTAGCAAAGCTTTCCAATCGACATTGTTGACGTCGAACAAGTCGTCGACGTTGAACCCCTCCTCAATGCGTCGACGCTGTTCTTCCTCGCCTCCGACCATCATGGAATCCCCGCCTTGTTCATGACCATGAACATTGGAGGGCATCAAGGTGGCGGCGGGGTCCACATGCACCTGCACGTCACTGCTCTGCTTGGCCGGCTCAGCGCATGGTTGTTGCTGCTGTTGCTCCCCATCGACATTGTCTAGCAAAGCTTTCCAATCGACATTGTCGATGTTGAGCAAGTCACCGACGTTGAACTTGCCCAAGTCACCACCCTGCTCCACCTCTGATGCCTCCTCGCCTCCGACCATCAGGGGATTATCCATCGTCGGGCAAGCACCGGTGAAGATGGCGCCGGCGGGGTCCTGCACGTCGTGGATCACCTTGGTTGGCGGCGCCTCGGGGTGATCGCCTGTCGCCGTCCTCTTGGCCTTGGACTTGTTCTTGGCCAGAGACGAGGACGAACGGTGCACCTTGCACAGCACGTGGTCGCCGCCGCCGCCCTGGGTGTCGTCGTACTCGAACATCCTCCATCCCATTCGGTGGAAGCGATGCCGACCCGACGTCCCCTCGTCCTCCTTCTCCTTGTAGCCGTAGGATAGGCTGCAGAACGTGGCGCCGGGCAAGCCATGCATGGGCTTCGGGCCAGTCTCCGAGTGCCAGCACGTCCCGGCGGTCTCCACCGCGCGCAGCCTGTGCCCGCTGGTCCTTCCCTCGCCGTTCTTGTATCGCTTCGGACAGTATATATACCACTGCCTGTTGTACCCGTCCTCCGTCACGTTGGTGCCCGGCACCGGCTCCAGGTCGGCGACCAGCTCCTCAGGGGCAGCGGTGTAAACGTCCGCGTGGTGGATGAAAGCTTTGAATCTCTGGTCGACGGTTCCGGCGCGGAGGTCGCGCAGGAGGGCGATGGACGCCTCGTTGGTGGCCCGGAAGACGTGATCGTTGGCGGCCATATGCCACCGATCTCCGATCTCCAGGTGGTGATGGTGTATCGGCCGGCCGGCCGGCTAGCGTACGTTCTCTCGTCGCCGGATGATGCAGGTGATGGTGGATCGGCTAGCTTCTTGCGTCTATATATGTGCGCCTGCGCGTGATAGTTTTGCACGGTAGCTAGCTAGCTAGCTAGGTGTTTATATACACCTTTTCCAGATAACAGAATTTCGATCTACAATCTATCTACGTGAAAAGATAGATATATCTTGAAATGGTGATCGATCTACTATCTATCTTGCGTCTACGTACGTGAAAACTCAACCATGCATGTGTATGTGTGTGCTGTACGTGAACAGACCATGCTCTGCGTGTACACGACGTAAAAACAACCATGTACGTGTGCTTGTACGTCAAAACAACCATGCATGCATGTTTTTTATTTACAAACTTTGTATTTCCGTTTCTTTATTTATTCTAATTTGTTTTACACGTCAAAACTCAAAATAATCTTTATAATTAAGATGTCAATACGGAAATGTATTCCCTAAGTTTGTTGGATCCCTTCCTTCTAAAACCTGATTTGTATGTATAGGTTGAATTGTTTTCAAAATTCAATGAGGCCATAAAAGACATCTCGTATTCAAGATTAAAAATCATCATAAAATTATTATTATTTCTACACTAATCATTACATTCTCTACTCTATTACAAATAGTAACACGATTGATCCTATATTTTTTAAAAAACAAATAATTTTGTTGTTCACAATATACCTCACCAGATCTTAAATTAAAGCTCCACTTTTATATATAATTAACTAAATCTCTACTACCTATTAAGCATCAATTGTAGCCGTGCACAGTTATACTGTACCCCCACCCGTCCTCCCCGCTCGCGATCCCCCTGCGCTCACCGCGGCCGCCACTGCCTCCGATGTCCTCCTGTCTGGCCCGTTCTCCCCAGCCTCGGCACCGCACCCCGCCCTCGTCCTAGGCACTGTAGTCTACCGATTACCCCCATTACGACCCGAATCTGCGTGTCGCCCCTACACCCCATCGCCACCTCTCCTCCCCTCCCCTCCCCAGTCACCACCCATCCCTCGACCGCCTCAACGGTTGTGCCAGGGGCAAGGGCGACGTATTCATGAATGGGTAGTTCTATCGCCTAGAGTGCACTAAGTAATTAAAAACTAAGTGTGAGCTAGTGTAATGCATTCATGTATGTTTGGTTGTTGCAAAATTCTTATTTGAAGTTTAAATAAAAATATCTTTGTTTGTCCGCTATTTATTTGAATTAGAGAATATTTATACGGATTAAACATTTCAATTAATATTTATATTAAAATAAATATTTTGTTTGTCCGCTACATGCTGGAGCATTATTTTTGAGTGTGTGAATTTAAATTCGCATCTAAAAATTGGATTTGGATTTAAACTCTTTCCTAAAAAATCAAAAAGGTTATTTGTTCGTGTGCTGGTTTTCTGATCGGGTCATTAGAACCTTCTTCCTCGAGTTCTATCAGGACTTTGTTCCTTGTACGCACACACTATCGGTGTTTAGTCCCGACGGCACACTACGGGGTAACCCACGTAGAGCTTTTGGGAGAACGACAACGTCGATTGCTGCTCGATGATACGTGTAGGGGCACGTCGGAACACGGGAGATTCATACAGGTTTGGGTTGCGCAAATGCGTATTACCCTATGTCATGTGTGGTGCTGAGTATTGGATTGATCTGAGTTTGAAGATTACAAGTGATTGTGGGAGGTAGAAGATGAAGTTGCTATCAATTTAATGGAGTGTTCTCTCTTCCTTGTAGGGGTACCTCTGCAACCTTATATAGCTGACTGGTGATATATCCCTTTATAGACCATTGAGTCCACTCGAGTCTACTTCCTGTTGCTACAAGTATTCCTATTCTTTCGGTGCTTGGTTGCCTTTTCTGGGTTATCATCTGAGTGATTCAGCGCTCAACCACGCTTGGGTCGCATTTTCAGAGTTCAGGTGATCCCTCCGCGGGACACGCGAGGTGATCCCTCCGTGGGACACGAGCACCACCGGTATACCCATGCAGTATCCTTCGAGATTTTTAGTTAGCCACGCATCATAACTTCGGTTAGTTTTTGTCCTGCCCAGACGAGGCCCATTGTGCGCCCTATTGGGATACTTATCACAGGCCTCTCAGGCGACCCAATGAATGTATGGGTGCCTTAGTGGCCCATGGGATATCTATCTCCCACAAGCCCCCAAGGCTCAAGCAAATTTTCGAGGACAATATGCTCGAGACTCCAAGAAGAACTCTATTATTTGATTGTCTTTGAGTGCATCTTCTTTTCCCATGATGTATGTGCATTCAATGGATGTATCCCTCGAGCTTTGAGTTGAGCAACAATCAACTCGATGGTCCCCGAGATCTTTTCTTCAAAGGATCATTTTATTGGTCTAATTGTGAGCAAATTGAGTTTTTTGCTAAACGACATCTAGCCGTCTGAATTTAGCTTGAGGGAGGTTTGGCCGACTAAAGCTTAGCCGACTAAGACCTATCCTGTCATGTCATGTCTGGCCATGGTGTAAGTGCAATCAACATCTTGAGGGTTTTGGTGATTAATGGACAAAACAATTAAATATGTACTAATGAGTTTGCTCCTAGTGTATGTCAGTTTTAAATCATGAAATGATGCACAGGCATAAAATCAATGAGCTAAAGCGAAACCAAGAGGTGGAAAATAAAGTTCTACAAATGGTTTCTGGCGAAGATTCCCAAGCTATTTTATTGTTCTATCTTAGTAATAGTGATCCTCGCATGCTTAGTCTTTTCGCAAGGTAAGGATGGTATGTTCTATCTTAGTAATAGGGACCTTGTTTTGTAAAGTTATGCAACCACCATTTGTTTTCTTTCTCATTTACTTCAAAAGCTGTTTTTTCCTGTGCACACCAGTTCAACCGGGTCCTATGCCAATTCAATTGGAATTCGTCAAGGTTTTCTCTAGAAATGTTAGGTTCAACCAGAATTTCAATTTCCAGTTGAACCAAGAATTTATAGAGAGTTCCTAATGAAATACCGGTTCTACCGAGATTAGTGCTAGTTCAATCGGGAATTGCGCAGCCACAAAAAGTCAGCTAGATCTGATTTGTGCAGGCTATAAAAACCTTTGCTCCCCACTTCTAAACCCTAAGACTCTCGAACCTACACCCTACGACGGTTGCTCTCCTCCGTTTCAAAGCGTGTCGACTTCGATCTCGCGCTTCAAGTCCTCCCCCTTCGATTGGTGGGAAGATTCTTCGGTGTGAGTTAAATTGTCAATTCCAACGTGCATTTTTATTCAAGTTCTTCAATCTCTCTCTAGTCGGTGCAAATCATTCTTACTTGCGATATATTTGTTTTTGGAACGTGTTGTTCCTTGTGCGCTTGTGATCTTTCCTTGGGAGTCTCCAAATCTGTGGACGACCTCAAGAACATTTTGTATCACCAGCTCTTTGTGGGCAAATTGGGTAAGGGATCGCCTTGACCTGTGTGGTCGGCATTGAGGAACAGGGTTGAGAAAGACCCGACCCTTTGTGGGCACCTGTCACACTCAGTTTTAGAAGGCAAACCGAATGCGAACCATGTACGTGCCAGGATCAGCAATTCACGTACACAACAGTTACATAACCGGACATCATCACACAATGCTCGAATAATAACATAAAAGATAGTAATAGTCGATTACATCATGATGTCCAAGTCATCCACATAGTCATTAACAATTATCAAAGTGCAAAAAAAACATAGATAAACGCGGCCTTCATAGGCAGCCGACTGGGGGTTTGCCGCTAACCCACTCCTAGAACTCATCGTACTCTTGGAACTCCTGGAAGTCCTCCTCCACGGCTTCATCTTCTCCTGAGCAGTGGTTGCAACATGAACAACCTGGGGGGTTTGGTGTGTAAAACAAGGGTGAGTACACATCAACATACTCAGCAATTGTCCCATCTGACTGTAGTGGACTAGCTTTATGTGGGGTTAAGGTCAAGTAGTTGCTTTTAGTTAGTCAGGTTATTATTACTAGTAGAGAGCCAGGTTTTAGCATTCACCCAAGTTGTTAACCCAAAAGTACCCTTTCCAAACGGAAAGAATACCAGAAACCATTACCACAAGCATAATCAAAACCATCATCCTCGTCATCACCTGTAAACCAAACATCTCTGATCAATGTGTCTCTAATCAATAGAGCTCTCTTGGCCGCTCATAACCGCGAGCACGGCTGATATATCGGTTTCATAACTTGCAGAGATTGCACACTTTACCCACAAGCTGTGATTCCCTTTCTGCCCAGGGAGAGCTACTCCCCATTGACCACTACCTAGGTGGCCTGGTAGGGTATCACTATGAAGCCTTTACAAAGATTCCCCAAGGCTGTAGCCGCCTGTTAGGTTTCCTAAATGTATCGAACTCCTCCACAAGGGGCAATCCACCCTCGGTAGAGCGAGCCGCATACACCGAGCCCCATTGACGGCACGACGGTGAAGCGAACTACACCCAGTTCCTCTAATTATTCAACTAAGGGCGTCCCATACCACCCCCATGGTTGCACTGTTTTCCCGGACGGTCATCCAACGAACAAGTCCTTACGGAGAGGCACTCGAGAAACCGCTCGAGCCCCCTTAAATGTCACAATATCATCATCATAATCAATAGAAAAAACAACGTATCATAAATAATCTCATCATGTTCATTGATTAGGGTGAAGCACTAGCACAAAGCTAAACTAAAATAATCCAACCCACATAGGTAAACAAGGACATGATAAACAAAGCTAGTCAATCCTTAGGTATAAATTGTGTAAATGTGGGGAATGAATTATAAAATGAATAGGACATAGATGGGTTAAGGGACACTTGCCTTCACCAACCAGCTGCTGCTCAGGGTCTTCATCTGCAACTCCTTTGGACTCCGTCCATGGACCGTTATCTATGCGAGTGCAATCATACATTCACATCTTAAATTAGAAAATAAATAATACATCATATAAGGAAACATATGAATTAAACATGCACGTGACATATGGCTGGCGCTTACGACCGTATGAGAGATGAACAAGGATGACATAACCGTTATTATGATCGATGACTTCTCTTACTTATGTTAAGTGAAAATGAACCGAAACACTTAATTTAATATAGTTATACTAATGCACATTCACTGTAGGCGTAAATAAAGTTATTACTTAATCTCGATTAACTGTACACTTAACTAACCTGTCGCTGCCTGATGCAATTTAATTAGCACGAGCAATTTTAAGTGGTACGGGGTGTCGCCGCGCGACATTACGTACAAAAGGAAAATAAAGCGTGTGTGCCGCTATGCAAACGACGCCACACGCTACTACGCACAGAGTTGTTGCGCGCTTGGTCGCGTTGGTTGCCGCGCCGCGTCGCGGGCCAAGCTGGCCGCGCAGGCGAGCGAGCAAGCCGCACCACACTGGCCGCGCGTGCGTCGCAAGCGAGCGAGCTGCGCAGGCGGGCTGGCAGTGAGCCACGCCGCGCCGAGGGCGCTGGTCGCACGCCGCGAGCACGGCAGGACGCGCCGGGGCGGAGCCGCGGGCCCACGTGCCACGGACACGCCTAGCGGACGGGCCGAGCCACGCCAGAGCGTGCAGCCAGGCCATGGTCGGACTAGGAGGGGTGCGAGGGGGACCGCGCCGGGCCGCGAGCATGTGGGACCCACGCGGTTAACGAAGAGGAAGGAAGGGAGGGGAAAGGGGAAGGGGAGGGCTCACCTCGATGGTCGCGCATGCAGACGGCAAAACGGCGGGGCAGCGGGGGCTCGACGGTGAGGATGAGGGTGTGAGGGAGAGGGGTGCTAGCAGGATGTGGGGCATGGGACGGTTCATGGGGCACTATGCCCCCCATATCTCATCGAGGCGGTTGGGGAGGATGCCGCGTGGCCGATGGGCCCCACCAGCAGGCCATGGCGGCTGAAAGCCGGGCGCGGCTGCGCGGCTCGTTCGCGTGTGTGGGCGCGAGGCTGACGGGCGGGCCCCATGTGCGACGACGGCGCTGGGAACTACCCACACACGCACGCGCGCGGCATGCGTGGGCGAGCCGCTGGGGTGGACCGCGTAGGCGCCCCGCACCTGGGCCGTGGCGAGGGGAAGAGCGGCTGGGCCGCGCGGGGGGGGGGGAGAAAACGCTCGAGGGCTGCGCGCCAAACCAGCCCAAGACAAGAGAGGAGAGAGGGGGGGAAATGGCCAGGTGGGCCGCGCCGCAGGCCAACAAGGCCAGCAGGGAAATGGAGGGAGGGTTTTGGGGTTTTTCCTATTTCCTATTTAGATCCAATCTCTTACTAAATGAATACTTCACGGAAACCAAGCAAACAGACAAAAATAGATGTGTGATCCAGCATGATGCAACAACCAAAGAAAATCCACTTCTAGGATTTATTAATACCTGACATCGAGTTAACTCTCTTTAGAATTTTGAAAAGGGCAAGGTGAAGCGAAAAGGAATGGAAAAGGAAAGGTAATGCCCGAATTTGTGGATGTTAAGGAAGAAAAACTTACACCCCCCAAATTTAAGGTGTTACTGCACCTTAACGAGTAGTAGGGCACCTTGGTGGTGTGACCAAACCTTGGTAAAAAATAGTGTGTCTTGTGTGGCTTCTTGTGAGTGTGATTTGTTCCTTATCATCTTAAGTTTGCAATCTATCTAGTTCCTCGACGTGTCGACGACCTCTCGTTGGGCCTCGCTCTCTGCCTCTCCACCGATGCATCCCGCTTCCCCCACTAAAGATAGTGGAGATGTTTAGGTGGACCTCCTCGCCCTCCTGTTGATTCCTGATATGAATTAGGAATGATGATACTCTTAATTGTAAGGCTATTGGAGAGGCCAAATTATCTTATAAAGTTTATTTATAATAATTTCTACATGTTATTGTTTAATGACCTGGTTTCCCCCTTACCACATACAAGTATAGGATAAAAGTTAAGTTGTCATCTTAGCATGGTGAAGATAATCTCTTGAATAGATAATGAGGTAGATCAAAACAATTGATAGATAGAATCTTTCTCATGACCTCTATGTCTGGATTATTCTAGAGTGGACCCAATATAATTTGCCACTCTGTTCCACTGATCCAATGTCAGATCTTTACTAGCTAACAAGCTTGATCCGGTTTGTATCATTAAATTTCTTTTATATTCCTGTTATTTTCCACTCCTTTACTAATGAGAAGTATTTATCCTTGTAGTATTGCGGCATCTACAATAATCCATGCAGTGCTTATTTGATATACCATTTTTGTTACATTATTTCATAACAATTATTTTTTACTATTGTCTTTTTTCACAAGAATTCTTTTACTGACACCTACTTATGTGGATATGTGATGTATGTCCAACACTATTGATTTTTTTGCCAATCTGCTCAGTGAGGCTCAGGATGGGAGTCTAGATTTGAACAGCACAACAAACACTTTAGGACACGTCTTGGACCAAAAAATTAAGTAATTCCTGATGAAAACTATACCTTCAACTCGAGCATCTTGTTGGAGTTTATTTTGTATTTGTTTTAACATGCTGACTAGGGTCTTATGGGAAAATTTCAAAATTGCATGCCACTAAATTGTATTGTTTCTACAAGACTGCATTTCAGTGCAATTAGGATTTGACCTCAAAGTTTACCTGTTCTTGCAGGTCAAAGCAGTTGGAGAGGAAATGTGAATAGGATTTCTAGGGCTCGGCTTTTAGCCAAAATGAGCACCGAGTGATGTACCAATAATGCCAAAGATAACTCCCTCCTTTAACCTTGTAAGCTTATATTTTTTGAACTTTGTTTTATTCCTGGAATGTTAACTACTGCTCGCCAGACACCTCAAACCATCATGCTTCTTTTGACTTTTAAGCGTAGCATTCTTGATATACTTAAATATTTAAATGAGATGCTATCACTAGAAATGTTGTCTTTTGGTACATCTACCATTTTCGACGCAACAATATAGACTTGTTAGTTACCAAGATAATGTGTTGAACACTTTGGGGAAAATGAATGATAACTCATTGTTCAGATATGCGTTAGGCAATGGTTGTCACATTTTGTAGGGAATATACAAAATAATGAGGAATTACATGCCTAAAGTTGGTACTCTTGGCCTTGATATGATGTTCCTAACATGTACTATGCAGATGATCATATTTCTATATTTATGTGTGGGGAGCCATTTTCAGAATGACATCAATTGCTCATTTGGAGTACTCATCTGAGCACTGAGTTGCTACCTTAAGATTACCAATTTCATGTTCTTTAAAAATAGATTACCAATTTCATGGAATTAGTCTTTGTTGTGCTTGATATTCTTGAATTATATGTACTAAACAGTTGGACAACTCTTCATCAAATGAATTATCGCCCGTCAGTTTTTTGTCATCTATTCCCCCATTCCAAATTATAAGATATTTAAAATTTTCTAGATACGTCGATTTACTATGTATCAGACATAGTGTATATTTTTTCAGATAGTGTATATTTAGGTGCATAGAAAAAGCTATGTATTTATAAAAGCCAAAACTTCTTATGATTTAGAATGGAGTGATTATGGTTTAAAGTGGAGGGAATATTGAGTACTATGTTAACACTTTCAGTTTTTTGCTTTATTAAATGCCTTCCTACAAATGAGTTACCTATCCACAAATCGGAAAGAACTAGAGAAGACATGCCACATTTTCTCATGCAGATTGTGCTGTATGGATCAACCTAGAATGAGTCTTCCTAAGGCTTAGGTAAAACCTGGACAACATATCTGTTGTTCTCTTGAAACTCTTGGTCATTTTTAACTCATGTTAACAGAATACAAACAAATGTAAATTTGTTTCAGTTGTTGTACATAGTACACAACAGCTTCAACACAGATATGATATAGAGTTGTTTCACAAGATGGCACCGATTTAGTAGAATTTATGGAATATAAGCTTGGAACTCAGATTCCTTTGCTTGTACGTTTATATTGGCTATCCTCACAAATAAAGTTCAACAATGTGCCCCTGAAACTAAGATGAAATCTCTACATATGGAATCACTAAATGGTCGTATTTTCCAATATAAATTGCATATCCTTTCGTTTGGATAAGTCAACATGAGACCCCTTTCGCTAGGATATTTGTATTTGTAGTTATTGGGACACAAAACTAAATATATGATGAGTCTTAGCTAAACCCCTTTAGAGGCACATTGTATTATGAGGTAACCCGATTTGTTTTTTCAGCTTTCAGATGCTCATTGTGTATTTTTTTGTTTTCTTAATATCCCTATACTATATGTCACAACCTTTTCATGCGTTGACCAATAATTTAGCATTTGGAATGGGTTTCTCCTTTTTGTATCATCATGTATTTATGTGTACTTCCATGTAGGGGTGGAAATTTGGCTCGGGCTCGATGAGCCGGCTCGGGCTCGGTGAGGCTCGGCTCGGCTCGAGCCGGCTCGCGAGCCAAAACGAGCCCGAGCCGAGCCTAATTTTGTAGCTCGCCAGAACTGCGAGCCGAGCCGAGCCGGCTCGGTATAGCTCGCGAGCCGGCTCGCGAGCCGAGCTAACAACGTCAAGTATACTATTATACCATATTATTGTTATGTTTTGAACTATTTTATTGAATTTCTTGAACTTGATATGTGATACACTTATATTGTAGTCTAAAAATATATTATACATAATTTTTTTATCTTATATATAATAAAAAATATATAATTTATACTCTAAACGTGATTTAGTGTGAGGCTCGCGAGCTAGCTCGAGCCGGCTCGCGAGCCGTTACCGAGCCGAGCCGAGCCTCTAGGTCGGGCTCACAAAATGACCGAGCCGAGCCTGGCTCGGCTCGCAGCTGCACCGAGCCACGTCGAGCCGAGCCGAGCCGAGCTCGGCTCGGCTCGTTTCCAGCCCTACTTCCATGGAATACCATTTTCTTCATGTTGGCGATGAGATGCTACAATCTAAGTTGCTAGATCGAGATTCATATGTCTCTAGTCGGTTATCAGTTTTCTTTACAAAGATTTGAGTCACATGTATGTTAATTGGTTGGTATATTAGCAGGAAATCAAGAATAAAACGGTTCTACTGAAACCCCTACAAGATGCCTTCCACTCTATGACTCGTCATTGGGTTCACGCAGATTCTACTGCCCCTTGAGGGAATGCTTTGCTCTGTTGGTTGATGATCCTGATCATGGTGATGTGGTGATAACAAATTAGGAGTACCCACACTGTTGTCGGATGTTCTGTGCCCAGTGTAAGGTTCCATGGCACGCTAGTGTCACTTGCGCAGAGTTCCAACGACCTGAGGAAGGATGAGCAGGGCAGAGAGGACCTACTGTCGAGGAAGGTCGAACAAGAGAGCAAGTGGCAGAGGTGCCCCAAGTGCAAGATATATGTGGAGAGGATCTGGGGCTGTGTATTTATCATCTACAAGTACTGCTCACAAATAGAACATTCATTACACTGAGTACAAATGATGATCATCTTCTTTGTTCCAATTTACATGTGCGGGCACTGCTTCTGCTACCTTTGTGCAGCCCCAATGTCTAGGGACAACCATTGTTGCAAAACCTGTAATCGAACCTGATGAATGCCTTGAAATCGCCAAGCTCTCTACTTGAAGGAAAGAACCTCTTATTAACTAATATTATATGTGTGCTACTGGTTCATTTTCAGAAGCAATTACCATTCATCAAAAATAGGCTGACACAACTGTATACTAGGAAAAGTCTATTACATGCAAAACATATATTGACCTATAAAGCAAACCACAAATTGGCATCAGAGCTGAATCATAATTGAGAATGATTCGCCTTGAGAAGTACAAATCCTCAGACATGTTGTTTTTATTCATTCAAGTCTTTTAAGTCTAACTACAGATCATGGCAAGTATGGTGTACAAAAGGTCTTTACAATTTTTAGGGATAACAGGGGCGGACCTAGACAAAAATCTGAGTGGGGGCCTAAATGAAGGGTTAATTACAAATAATCCTTTGTGATTATAGTAAGTAAGGTAAAACTTCCACTAAATCAACAAAATTGAGTGGGGGCATGTGCCCGCACTACTCTTAATGTCGGTCCGCCCATGGGGATAATTGTTTGCACTATTACAGAACATTTCTGAATTTTTTGTGTTCTGATAGGGTGCTCGTAAGGGCGCTTTTATGTTCTAGTCCAATCCAAAGGGAGTGAAGTGAAATTGCCTTGAGCTAAGCGCGTCTACACCTAGAAAGCAAAAAGGCAAGCCAAGCCAAGGCGCCAGAGAAAAGCAAACGAGCGAGCATAGCGACTGAGTCTCGGTTAATTCGGTTAAAAATGAATCGAACCAAAATTATCGGTTCTACTTTTCCATATACACATTTCGTTTCTCATTTTCTAGAAACCGGATTTTATAAAAAACCGAGGAACCAAACCAAACTGAAGAACCAAACGTCCAGGCCTATCCGTCCTGCCCTATGTGTGTCACTATAGATATTGTGATGCTTAGGTCCTCCATGACTGGGTTGATTGGTCCCACAAGGTAGAGACAAGAAGTGCCAAAGACAAAGACTGTATGTGGTGATTTGCTATCATGTTGATAGAGACTTCCAGACACCCCTTTGGTGTGCCGCACTGTTGGCCCGGACAAAGTTCGGTGATGACGTGACATGTCGTGGCTAACATGGACCAACAATATCTACCTCGTTTTCATAATGGACGAGTACAAGCGTATGTGAGTGATCATTCAGTGAGTGATAGGTGGGCCTGAGAGCCGAGGCCCACGGGCGCACGCTGAATTACAACCTGGCTGGGACTAGGTCGGGACCTCCACCTCGCTAAGTTGCTCGGTAGGGACTAGGTCAGGACCTCTGCCTCGCTGAGTTGCTCGATAGGGACTTGGTCGAGACCTCCACCTCGTTGAGTTGCTCAGTAGGGACCTAGTCGTCAGGTGGGCCATTAAGCGTCACGAGACTACAGGTACCTGGTTCCCGCGTACCTGTCACCATGTCAAACGGGACTTAAGGGTAAGATATACCAACCAAAAATATTTACAAGGAAGGGTCATTGGATTAGACACTGCGCCCGACCACTAGGGCATAGTATTCCTAGGATTGTATTACTTCAGCCATTACCGAGGTGAGAATGTGCAAGTCTGACTAAGAGAGAGGTTTGATTGATGAAAATGGGAGTATGTATGTTAGAGCGCGTATGTCATCCACCACAACCTATTGGTGGACAGTGGCTCAACCACTTCGTAGCTATTAAGTCAACAAAGGACACTAGATAAACCACTGCAGGACATGACTGAGTGTAACGGCGGGCTCTAGGGTGGCCTAGGTGTGCCTACAGTACCCTGACGGAGGAAGAAGGCGTCATCCATGGTGTCCCTCGACTGATTGGAACCTAAGAGGACGACGAACTAGACGACAATGTGTGACCTTTATTAGCTTGACCCTTAGGCTTTTGTAACAGGGTTGGTCTCTGACCTTGGCCTATAAAGTAAGGGAAAGGCACACAATTCCAAGGACGAGCAATCACACATACACATCACTAGCACAAGTCAAAGCATAGAGCACTTATAACCACACACATATTCACACACTAGAGACTTGGGAGCTCAATCTCTCTCTCGCCCGTTTGTAACCACTACTACAAACCAGTGCAACGTAACACGAGCAGGTCAACTGGATTTATGGATATTATGCCTAAACTAGAATAAACCCTTGTGTCCTCTTTGTACACCATCCGCTCAAAGACACGCAAAGCGTAATAATTACTAACCAGTGGTTTCGAAACACCGAAAGTTGACACGCCAGGCATGAGCATTGTTGCCCGTCTCGCAACATGTTTCCATCACACAATAGCGGTTGGCCAACTAGTTAGCTGGGTGCAACACTCCAAAATCCTAATTTGGCTTTAGTAATTTTTTTCCAAAAGTATTAAATTAAAGTGCCTTCTAATGAGGGATTACACCTTGGTAGTGCCCTTCCTAAAATTAATAATAAAACAATATTAACATTATGGTAGATTCAAATTTTAGGTTTAAACCTTTGAAACTAGAATCTAATTTTAAACCCAGAAAAAGAAATAATAGAAAGATTTTCAATTTATTTATTAGAGTGGCTTATTCCCTTCGTAAACTATATAATTAGAGACACTCTTTAAAAATATTTGAGTTAAAGTAACTGTTGATAAAGAGTATACATTGCCTTCTCGTAAAGTAAATAAGTAATGAATATTAATTTGTAAATGAACTTTTAATTTCTCTATACATTCAAAAAAAATAGTTTCTTAAATAAATAATATGTGTATTGCATATTTAACACATTAGCCCAAAAAAATGAAAAAAATAATTAATATAAAATTTTGCTTTGCATCATGCTTAGGTTCTTTGTTTTATGCATTTAACTTGTGATTTAGTTTCAGAACAAATTCAAATTTGAATTGGCAAAACAGAAAATAGAAATGAAAATAATACAGAAAAGAAGATTGAAAAGAAACAAAAAAGGAAAGAGAAAACCACATTCCCTTCCCACAGCTCATCCTCAGGCGCATCCCACTTCTTACACTCGGCCGACCTAGTCCCTCACCCGCACATTTCCTCGCATCCACACCGCACTCGAATGTCGCTGACAGCAAGGACCCCTTGTTAGGTGTTCTCTTACCTCGTGTCAAAGATAGGCCAACAGCAAACCAAACACCGGGATTCTCATGTCGTTGTTCTTTCTTCAGCCAGGACCTTGGGAGACTATATATACATACTGCACTGCACCCCCTTGACCCATAAGCATCGTTGTAGATGAGCCACGAGCCCATTGAAGCGAGCGAAGAGAGAACAGAGAGGTAGAGAGAGCCGTCAGGATCACCCTGTGTACGCCACCGTTCGAGGGCTACAAGGCAATCGAAGGAGTTCGCGAGGGCACGGGCGTGCGAGAAAATTGACGGTCGCAAAGTTCCTCTAATCTGAACCACTTGTGTCTAATCTAGCAACGCACGGTCGTTCTTCTCCTTTCACAAAAAAATGGGACGACGCCTCCTCGCCACAGTGGACGCTCGCAGGGGTAACCCCGATC
This sequence comes from Zea luxurians, assembly GCA_029449295.1. Taxonomy (NCBI): domain Eukaryota; kingdom Viridiplantae; phylum Streptophyta; class Magnoliopsida; order Poales; family Poaceae; genus Zea; species Zea luxurians. The sequence continues at coordinate 601,375 of JAOPSE010000416.1, forward strand.
TAGCCATCCTAGCACCTCCACGCACAACGGTCGGTAACGAACGTAGCCAAGACAACCGTGAACTATCTGATGCACTCCTTACCCGAATCGTTGGCGGCGAGGTAATTTCGATCGCTCCGGTCCCTCCCCATGCTCCAATGTGTCGAGAACAAGTTTGAGGTGCTCTAGCAACCACTCGGGCGCCCTCCAATATCCCTGCGACGAGGCGATTTTGGGTTTGGCGACTTTTCTCTCCCTTCCTCTCTCTCTATGTTCGCCACTAGGTTGAGTTCCTCAGCTCATGGCTGGCAACAGCTCTAGCGGTTATGGCGACGGTTGCAAACCGTAACAACCCTAGGTGGAAGACGGTTCTGGCACCATGGCTCCACATGCTAGTGATTCCAGTGTGCGCATGTGAAATCTTGTCGTGCGGCTAACATCGCGGCCCATCAATAGCAGTGTGCGCGCGTGAAGACGGTGTGTGGTGAAATGTGAGACGGACGAGTGGGCATGTGGTGTTGATGACCGGTCTCGAGGGCGTGGACGGCTTCAGTGACTCGACGTTTGCCCAACGGGCCCACTTGTCGGCACACGAGCCCACGACTGGGTTCGGCTGAGGGTTTTGGCCCAGCAACGGTCAATCTGTTTCTCTTTTTTTCATTTTTCTTTTATGTTTTCCATTTCACTACCGGAATCCGAGCCTTTGCCGAGTGCCGGACGCTTTGCCGAGAGCCGCACTTGGCAAAGCTCGGCTCTCGGTAACGAGCGTCTTTACCGAGCGTAGGACACTCGGTACAGGTCCACACTCGGCAAATACATGTTTGCCGAGTGTCAAACACTCGGCAAAGGGGGCTCTCGGCAAAGGGCCGTCAGCGGCCGTCCCAAAGCTGACGGCCGTCAGTCTTTGCCGAGTGCCAACCGTCGGCTCTCGGCAAAGATGCTTCTTTGCCGAGTGGCGCGCTGCTGGCACTCGGCAAAGGAAGCTTTACCGAGTGTCTTATCCAGACACTCGGCAAAGTATATTTTTATTTTTTTGATTTTGTCTCCCAAACTTTTTGTGGTATGTTCCTACACTATGTAGACCTACATGTATCATTTGTGGACAATTATAACATAGTTTTCAATCGTTAGTAGATTTAGTTCGTTTTTTGAAATTCTTCGGAAAATTCAAATTTGAACTGCAGGTCACTCGAAACTTGGAAAACCGTGCATGAAAAAATGATATTCATGTTACTTAGCATAAGTTACGACCGATTTCAGAAGCGTACCGGAAACTTCGAGCAACATGCTCACTAAACATGGCCGTCAACTTGGCATGCACATGTTTAAAAATTGTATAAAACACAAATAAAGTCAGAAAATCATGAAACTTGTCCACGTGTCATGATATCATATGTAGAGGCTGTGATAAAAAATTTAGAATGTTTGGAGAAAGTTGTGAGACACTATGTGTAGAAACCTTCTAGATTCACATTGAAACTCTATGATTTCATGTGTAGTCCTCTTAGGTTTCTACACATAGTGTCTCACAACTTTCTCCAAACATTCTAAAATTTTTATCACAGCCTCTACATATGATATCATGACACGTGGACAAGTTTCATGATTTTCTGACTTTGTTTGTGTTTTATACAATTTTTAAACATGTGCATGCCAAGTTGATGGCCATGTTTAGTGAGCATGTTGCTCGAAGTTTCCGGTACGCATCTGAAATCGGTCGTAACTTATGCTAAGTAACATGAATATCATTTTTTCATGCACGGTTTTCCAAGTTTCGAGTGACCTGCAGTTCAAATTTGAATTTTCCGAAGAATTTCAAAAAAACAAACTAAATCTACTAACGATTGAAAACTATGTTATAATTGTCCACAAATGATACATGTAGGTCTATATAGTGTAGGAACATACCACAAAAAGTTTGGGAGACAAAATCAAAAAAATAAAAATATACTTTGCCGAGTGCCAGCTGCGTGGCACTCGGCAAAGAATAGGGAAAGAGTCTTTGCCGAGTGTCGCCCAAGGGACACTCGGCAAAGACGGCTTTGCCGAGTGCCAGCGATCTGGCACTCGGCAAAGCTTATTTTAAAATTAAAAAAAAACTTTGCCGAGTGCCAGATCACGGGCACTCGGCAAAGCGCCCTACATACAACGGCCAGCGGGCATCTTCCTCACTCTCTCTCTCACTCACTCAACGCCGCCGCCGACGCCACGCCCTCACCGTCGCCGCTCCCTCGCCGCCGCTGCCGTGCCGTTCCTCGCGCCCGCGCCGCACCGCCGCCGTGCCCCCTCGCCTGCGCCGCCGCCACGCGCCCGTGCGCGCTCCCTCGCCGCCGCCGCGCGCCCTCGCCCGAGCGCGCTCCTGTGCCCGCCGCCGTCGCGCGCCCTCGCCCGCGCGCGCTCCCGTGCCGCCGCTGCGCGCCCGCGCTCGCCCTCGCGCTCGCCGAAGCCGCGCCCGCCATGCCCGCGCTCGCCGTGCCGTTGCCCGCGCTCGCCGTGTCGTGCCTACGCTCGCCGTGCCGTGTCCGCGCTCGTCGTGTTGTGCCCGCGCTCGCCCTCGCGCTCGCCGTGCCGTGCCCCTCGTCGTGTCGCGCCCTCGCGCTCGCCGTGCCGTGACTACGCTCGCCGTGCCGTGTCCGCGCTCGTCGTGTTGTGCCCGCGCTCGCCGTGCCGTGCCCCTCGTCGTGTCGCGCCCTCGCCCGTCGTCGTGCCCCTCGCCTAACCCCTCGCCCTCGCCCGTGCCCCCGCCGTTTCCTCGCCCACCGCCCCCGCCCGTGCCCCCGCCGCACTCCTCGTCGTGACCCCGCCGTTTCCCCGTCGTGCCCTCGCCCGCCAGGCGCCTCGCCCGCGACCCGTCGTCTCGCCCGCGCCCCGTCGTCTCGCCCGCGCCCCGTCGCCTCGCCCGTGCCGAAACCTCTAAGGTGATTACTTGATTTATGTTATACGTGTATGATTTATATGAAATGATTAGTTTTAATATTAAGTTAATTATATACGTGCATGATTAGGTTAATATGTAGTATTGTGGATTGCCGGCCATCGTGCCGTTGAATTATGCGTGGATGTCAGCCATCGTGCTGATAGTTTTATTTACAGGATTTTGAAACCTCCCCGTGCAGGGGAGGTGCTGCCGAAATTTTCTGTTGCTAGGCTTTTGTATTAACAGACTTGTGTTTCTTTTTTACAGAGAAGATACTTGTCTTCCTAGCCGCTGCGGGTCTCCCTGCACCGCGTCCCGTCGCCACTGCACCGACCCGCCATAGCCCCACTAGCCTGACTCCACCGCCACCCTAGGTATAACCTCTACATCCGCATCATGGTCGTAGATCACCTAACCCAGTTAGGCGTCTCCCGTTCGAAAGTGATACGGTGTAGATATGCAGATCTTTGCATATCTACAAATGTATCAGTTTCGAATTGTCCACGTTTTTTGGACAGCCCGCGGTTGCGTAGATGGTGTTAGTTTCATGCTCTACTCCGGTCTGAGATAGAGTTTCGGCGTCACCTCCCTGTTGTTCTCCGGACAGTACACTTTCCCTGCCAGGACGTGTATCCGGAGAACAGCGGGGAGGTGCTGCCGAAATTCTATCTCGGATCGGAGTAGAGCATGAAAACTAACTCCATCTACGCAACTGCGGGTGGGATTAGGACCTATCGTCACCTATTAGAAGGTAGGAACGTAGTGTACATGCATTACATGTCTATATTAAACTATACTCGGTTATATATGTTAGAGGATGGAGGACCGTGAGTGGATGTACACGGGCCGTAGAGGAAGGAACGATGTCACCACTGAATGGATTAGAAAGACCGATGATTTCGTGGAACGGGCATATGGCGAAGCTGCTAAAGGAGCGAGTCTAGTCCCATGCCCGTGCAGCAAATGTGACAACCGGAAAAGAAAACCAAAGAAGACCATGGTAGAACATATTTGGAAGAATGGATTTACGCCGGGCTATACTCGGTGGATATTTCATGGTGAAGCGCATCGTACGAGAGAAGAGGTGCTGAGACAACGTGTCGAGGATTATGACGCGGATGCGGGGGTAGCGGATATGTTGAACGACTATCAGGAGGCACAGTACACGGGAGGATGTATGGATGACGAGCCAGAGCCGACTGCAAAGGCGTTCTACGACATGTTCGACGCGACACAGAAGCCCCTTCACGGCCAGACAAAGGTTTCTCAACTGGATGCCATTGGACGTGTAATGGCGTTCAAGTCGCAGTACAGCATCAGTAGAGATGCATTCGATGGCTTGTTGACAGTTATTGGGAGTCTGCTTCCGGATGATCATGTTCTGCCAAAGAGCATGTACGAGGCACAGAAACTACTTCGTGCACTTAAGATGACGTATGAGCAGATTCATGCTTGTCCGAAGGGCTGCGTGCTATTTAGGAAAGAATACGCGGAGGCAAAGTACTGTCCCAAGTGTAATTCGTCTAGGTTTATGGAGGTAGACTCTGGTGATGGACAGAAGAGGCAGCTCGACATCCCCTTGACAATCCTACGACACCTTCCGTTCATACCGAGGATTCAGCGTCTTTACATGACAGAGGAATCCGCGAAACAGATGACATGGCACAAAAATGGAAAACGATACAATCCTGACAAGATGGTGCACGCGTCAGATGGTGAAGCATGGAAACACTTTGATGACATTCACCGTGAGAAAGCCGAAGAGGCTCGTAATGTACGTGTTGCGTTGGCCACAGATGGGTTCAATCCCTATGGAATGAGCGCTGCCCCGTACACATGTTGGCCCGTGTTTGTTATCCCAATCAATCTCCCCCCTGGTGTGTGCTTTCAAAGGCAGAATATATTCGTGTCGTTGATAATTCCCGGACACCCGGGGAACAAAATGGGCGTGTACATGGAGCCTTTGATCGATGAATTGGTACGTGCCTGGGAGGAAGGGGTATGGACATATGACCGAGCTACGAAGACAAACTTCAGAATGCATGTTTGGTACCAGTACTCCATGCATGACTTACCGGCGTATGGGCTATTCTGTGCCTGGTGTGTTCACGGTAAATTCCCATGCCCAGTTTGCAAGGAAGCTCTCAGGTTCATTTGGTTGAAAAAGGGTGGCAAATATTCGTCCTTCGATAAACATCGACAATTTCTTCCTGCTGACCATCCATTCCGCCTAGACATCAAGAACTTTACGAAAGGTGTCGTAGTGACAGACCGCCCACCTGCAACGATGACTGGTGCCGAAATTCGTCAACAGATAGATGGGCTCGTGGCCAATACAGAAGGTGGTTTTGTGGGATATGGTGAGCAGCATATGTGGACACATAAGTCTGGCTTGACTCGGCTCCCCTATTATGATGACCTGCTCCTTCCACACAACATTGACGTGATGCACACTGAAAAGAATGTTGCCGAGGCACTGTGGGCAACAATTATGGACATTCCTGATAAGTCAAAGGATAATGTGAAGGCAAGAGTGGATCTGGCAGCGTTATGTGATAGACCAAAACTAGAGATGAAGCCGCCAAGTGGCGGAAAGACGTGGAGAAGGCCTAAGGCTGATTTCGTCCTAAGCAGGGCCCAGAGGAAGGAAGTACTTCAGTGGATAAAGATGTTGATGTTCCCTGATGGATATGCAGCTAACCTGAGTAGGGGGGTGAACTTATCTACTATGCGAGTCTTAGGGATGAAGAGTCATGACTTCCATATATGGATTGAACGGATTCTTCCTGCGATGGTTCGAGGCTATGTCCCTGAGCATGTCTGGCTAGCGCTTTCAGAGTTGAGCTATTTCTTCCGTCAGCTTTGTGCAAAAGAGTTATCTCGGACCGTGGTTGCAGACTTGGAAAGATTGGCCCCCGTGTTACTGTGTAAGCTTGAGAAGATATTACCACCTGGCTTCTTCAATCCAATGCAGCATTTGATTCTTCATCTCCCCTATGAGGCACGAATGGGGGGCCCCGTGCAGGGACGTTGGTGCTATCCAATCGAGAGATGTCTAAAGACTATTCGAAAGAAATGTAGAAATAAATGCAAAATCGAGGCTTCCATTGCAGAGGCATACATTCTAGAGGAGGTCTCAAACTTCACAACAACTTATTATGGTGACAAACTGCCGAGCGTGCATAATCCACCCCCTCGTTACAATGATGGCGACAATGAATCGAACCTTAGCATATTTCGAGGCCAACTCGGAAGCGCAAGTGGCTCGACCACCAAGACCCTGACACATGAAGAGTGGCGGCATATCATGCTATACGTATTGACCAACCTTGAAGAGGTGACGCTATACATGGAACAATTTCTTCATGAATTCTGGCATCGATCAAGGGACCCCACTCCACAGGAATATGACGCTCTTCTTAGAAAGGGTGCGAGAAATGGGTTGCCCGATTTCATTTCCTGGTTCAAACATAAGGTACGTGCTTAGTTTGTAAAAGAGATACGTCTTTAAACTCAATTTAGCGTCTTTTAACTTGCGAATACTTGCAGGGCCAAAGAGATCCGTCTATGAGTGCCGAATTGAGACAAGTAGCCAACGGCTTTGCTTATAGGGTCAAGAAATATTCTGGGTATGACGTCAATGGATACCGTTTTCGCACAACACACTACGACAAAAGTCGGCCCAATCGGAAAACAACGTGTTCTGGGGTCTTTACGCCGGGCCTTGACAATGTCGATTATTTTGGACGAATCGAAGAAATATATGAGCTCAATTTTTATGGTTCCAAACCTCTTACTCCAGTGATATTCAAATGTCATTGGTTTGACCCTCAAGTGACGAGACGGACACATTCTAATCTTGGGATAGTCGAAATTCGACAAGATTCCACCTTAGCAGGAGACGATGTCTATATCATTGCCCAACAGGCCACACAAGTGTATTATCTCCCATATGCGTGTCAAACGAAAGAACATCTTAAGGGTTGGGATGTTGTGTATAAGGTATCGCCGCACGGGAGGTTACCTGTTCCTAACGATGAAGATTACAACTTAGACCCGGACACATATGATGGAGAGTTCTTCCAAGAAGATGGGCTAGAAGGGCGATTTGAGATAGACTTAACCGAAGCTATCGGAATGGACGTAGATATTGAAATGGTTGTTGATGAGGAGGAGGATGAGGTGCAAAATGATAATGACTTAGTAATCCTTGAAGGCAATGACATTACTGACGAACTTGCGTCTTCCGATGGTGTGGAGATTGAAATGCTTGATAGTGATGATGAGAGTTATGATCCGGCTAACCCCGACACATATGAAGATTATTTTTAATCGATGTAATGCTATATGACTTTTTATTTCGCACCTGTTTTTAAATACATCTTTTTATATGTGCTTATTTGTTTACTCTTAATTGCAGGTTGTTGGACAAATATGGTGGGCGGTTTCCTGAGGAGGAGGAGGGGAGGAGGAGTAGGACGGCGGACGATGCAGAGCAGGCAGCGCAACAGGACGAGGCAGAGCAGGCAGCGCAGCAGTAGGCGGCGCCTCAGGACGACGACGACCAGCAGCAGGACGACGACGACCAGCAGCAGGACGCCTCAGGTTCAGGCGGCTCTAGTTCGAGGAGCATCTACCTGCGAGGCCCCGCGAGTCTCCCTCAGCGTCCCATACTTCGGGACAGACGGTCGCTGATTCGGCCGGAAGGGGAGAGGTATGTAACTTTATGTTCTTCATTCTTGTTCATATTATGTGTTCAAAATCATAATATAAACTAATACTTTTTATTTATCACTTGGACAGGTCTTGGACGGTTTTGGATTATGCTGGGGGTCATCGTCGCCCCCCCAATGGCATCCTCGGCCTGCTGTGCAGGGAACACTTCCCTGGACTTGTGGAGTACGCCGGAGTGACGGGCCCAGCCTTCACCTTTGACCACTACGCCGTCGCCCCTGATGCAGTAGACCGGGACGGCAGGGAATTCAATAACAAGGCGGAGCGGGTGAAGCAAGAGCTGTGGGTAAGTCTTAGTATAATGTAAAATATGTCGCATTCGTTGCAAATTCTTGAAATAATGTATGGATACATCGTTTTTGTATGCAGGATTTCTTCAGATGCGATGCTGGATACGAGGCTAGGGCGGATGTGGTGGCCACCACGAGCTGTAAGAAGCTCGTCGTGGACATGCACTATGAGGCCCGCATCCAGGCCATCATCACCTACCACGGCTCCGTCCTTGGGGAGAAGGTGACCAAAACTCAAGCCCGAACCATGTCGTTGACCAGGGAGCAGTACCTGCAGGTAAAGTCATGCATGTTTGGTACCAGTACTCCATACATGAATTTTATTTTATCTTCTGATATGCAGTTTACGTGTTTACTTTGCAGATGATTCCACATTGGTGCGCCGCACATCCTCTGTGCTGGGAGCAGATGGTGGATAGGTGGTGTTCGGCTGAGTGGGACGAGGCGCACACAGCTAGCCGGGAACGGCGTTTGATGATGCAAGGCCCCTCCCACCACCAAGGCAGCCGGAGCCTGGGCCAATATGCCGAAGCATGGGTACGCCACCTTTTTTTATTTAGATATATAGCACTAAGTTAGATATTATTTCTAACTATCTCGTTGGTTTTCGTTGCAGTCGGCGTGACATGGTGGAAGGCCTTGCTCCACCTTCTCGGCCTATGCTATGGCCCATAAGGGTAAGGCGATGTCCGACGTCACCTACAACCCGGATGACGGGCCCGAGGCCTACACCAACCCCGCCGTCTATAGCCGCCTCCATGACTACACCGCCATGGCGCAGGAGGTCCATGGCCCAGACTATGATCCGAGCACCGAGCCGATCGACACCGATGTGCTCATGAGGGTCGGAGGAGGCAAGAGACATGGGCGGTACTGGATTGCCGACGGGGTAATCGACTCGTCCTTCACTCCCACTCTGTCTCAGGTGAGAGCAAGGAGCACGGGCTCGAGTCCAGCCATACGACCTCGGCACGACAGCTCACAGCATCGCATACAGCAACTCGAGGTTAGTGTAACTCGTCCTTCCTTGAGTTATATACCTACTCTTTGAGTTACTATAACGTTGGCTTGTAATATTACAGACCCAACTAGAAGAAGAGAGGAGGGAACGTCGCAAGATGGAGGCGAGGATGATGGCGGAGCGGGAGGCGGAGCGCCGGGCAGATCATCAGAGGATGGCGGAGATGTTCCAGTACATGCAGAGCCTTGGCGCCGCATAGGGCATCGCTCCGCCACCTCCATTGTTCCCTCCAGTTGACCCTGCTCTCTTCCACACTCCTGTGAGTATCAAAATTGTAGTTAGATGTTTGTAATGCATCTGGTATAACACATGCAATCTCTTCTCTGTGCAGGGCCAATCTGGGGCGGCATCCAACAACCCTCCGGAAGGGTTCAGCCCAACGCAGCCCCGGTCAAGCCGCCCACCTCCATGAGTGTTGTGTTTTCATTGTTTTAGACTTCTGTACTTGTGTATAATACTTATGTCTGTGTTTGATACTTATGTGAGAGCTTGCGACGTTAGAGACTTATGTTTGTGTTTGATACTTATGTTGAACACTTATGTTTGTGATGGATATTTATGTTTGTGGTGACGGTTTTATGTTTGTGTTGGCTATTTATGTCTGTGATGATATTTGTGATGTATATATGTGATATATATGTGATATCTTCTGTTTGTGTGGATGGAATACAAAAAACAAATAAAAAAGGTATATACTGGTCACTTTGCCGAGTGTAACACTCGGCAAAGAGGCTCTTTGCCGAGTGTCAAGGTCATAACACTCGGCAAAGAGCACAGACCTGGGCACCGGCTTAGGTTCTTTGCCGAGTGTTACGTCCCTGGCACTCGACAAAGAGGTCGGCTTTGCCGAGTGCCGCTTGGGACACTCGGCAAAGAACCTGACATGGGGACCCTCCCTGGCAGGTTCTTTGCCGAGTGTCCCAAGCGGCACTCGGTAAAGATGGATTCTTTGCCGAGTGCTGCACGGAAGACACTCGGCAAAACTAACTTCTTTGCCGAGTGTCACAGGGGACACTCGGCAAAGCCACCGTCTCCGTCACTCGACGCCGTAACGGCTGCTTTTCTTTGCCGAGTGCTCTCTGGCACTCGGCAAAGATCTTTGCCGAGTGCCCGATAAAAAGCTCTCGGCAAAGAAGGCTCTGCCGATGCACTGTTCACCGAGCCTTCTTTGCCGAGTGTAACACTCGGCAAAGCTTTTGCCGAGTGTTTTGAACGCTTCGCCGAGTGCTTCAGGCACTCGGCAAAGCGATTGATTCCGGTAGTGTTTGTAATTCCTTTTTAAATTCTTATTTTGGATTTATAAAATCAAATCTGGTTATGATTCATGAATTCAAATATAGATGCAGCAGACAATGAATCCAGCATGATGAAAGTCTTATTTTTAATTTATTAATTTGATTAAACAAATAACTCATACACATGGAATTAAATAAACAAGAATTTCTCCTAATCACATAGTTAAAACACTGCTTTATTCCTTCCAAATTTTAGGGTATTACATGGCAACATCGTGAATGTCTTATGTAACGTTTTTATTTTGGAACTACTAATGTTCGGTTAACATTTTAACATGTTTGAATGTCTTGTGTATTCATCTTTCCTAACTAATCTGAAGTAAGATTGAAATAAATGTTTTCCTTTCTATTTTCTATGTTTTTGTATGAAAAGGGCTAGCCACATTTCATTTGTTTATACTCATAATCGTCATATCCCAGATAAGCTGCTTATTGTTCATCTATACATCACATACTAGAAGATGCAATCTGGAGATTTTTTTTTCTAACTGTGCAACCTTGAGTGGTCTACCAGACAAGATCTCTATAGCACACCTCTTGTGCTCCATGAAATTATGAGCAAGCAGAGAGCGCTATGAGTGATTAGAATTCAGAAAGCATGTGATTGTGGTGCTGAAACCACGTCAAAAATTGGACGAGCTTGTGACTCCAACGAACTACTGCTACATTACATCTAGTATTAAGCATCAGACATTCTTCAAGTCCGTTGCCTGAAGATGATTAATTTTAGACCACTTGTCTGAAGATTAATCGAGGAAATGGCTGCACAAAGAGAAAAATTTCAAGCGCTGCCTCAACTCCATTCTAAATTCGTTCTGATCTTGACGCTACACTAGAGCTGACGAATAATGTTCAAACGGGCGGCACGGATGGGTCCTCGATCCTGCTGCTCTGGCTCTGCTCGGCCGCCGGCTCAGCGCGTGGCTGCTGCTGCAGCGGCAGCCCCTGCTCCTCATTGTCTCCTAGCATCTCTAGCAAAGCTTTCCAATCGACATTGTTGACGTCGAACAAGTCGTCGACGTTGAACCCCTCCTCAATGCGTCGACGCTGTTCTTCCTCGCCTCCGACCATCATGGAATCCCCGCCTTGTTCATGACCATGAACATTGGAGGGCATCAAGGTGGCGGCGGGGTCCACATGCACCTGCACGTCACTGCTCTGCTTGGCCGGCTCAGCGCATGGTTGTTGCTGCTGTTGCTCCCCATCGACATTGTCTAGCAAAGCTTTCCAATCGACATTGTCGATGTTGAGCAAGTCACCGACGTTGAACTTGCCCAAGTCACCACCCTGCTCCACCTCTGATGCCTCCTCGCCTCCGACCATCAGGGGATTATCCATCGTCGGGCAAGCACCGGTGAAGATGGCGCCGGCGGGGTCCTGCACGTCGTGGATCACCTTGGTTGGCGGCGCCTCGGGGTGATCGCCTGTCGCCGTCCTCTTGGCCTTGGACTTGTTCTTGGCCAGAGACGAGGACGAACGGTGCACCTTGCACAGCACGTGGTCGCCGCCGCCGCCCTGGGTGTCGTCGTACTCGAACATCCTCCATCCCATTCGGTGGAAGCGATGCCGACCCGACGTCCCCTCGTCCTCCTTCTCCTTGTAGCCGTAGGATAGGCTGCAGAACGTGGCGCCGGGCAAGCCATGCATGGGCTTCGGGCCAGTCTCCGAGTGCCAGCACGTCCCGGCGGTCTCCACCGCGCGCAGCCTGTGCCCGCTGGTCCTTCCCTCGCCGTTCTTGTATCGCTTCGGACAGTATATATACCACTGCCTGTTGTACCCGTCCTCCGTCACGTCGGTGCCCGGCACCGGCTCCAGGTCGGCGACCAGCTCCTCAGGGGCAGCGGTGTAAACGTCCGCGTGGTGGATGAAAGCTTTGAATCTCTGGTCGACGGTTCCGGCGCGGAGGTCGCGCAGGAGGGCGATGGACGCCTCGTTGGTGGCCCGGAAGACGTGATCGTTGGCGGCCATATGCCACCGATCTCCGATCTCCAGGTGGTGATGGTGTATCGACCGGCCGGCCGGCTAGCGTACGTTCTCTCGTCGCCGGATGATGCAGGTGATGGTGGATCGGCTAGCTTCTTGCGTCTATATATGTGCGCCTGCGCGTGATAGTTTTGCACGGTAGCTAGCTAGCTAGCTAGGTGTTTATATACACCTTTTCCAGATAACAGAATTTCGATCTACAATCTATCTACGTGAAAAGATAGATATATCTTGAAATGGTGATCGATCTACTATCTATCTTGCGTCTACGTACGTGAAAACTCAACCATGCATGTGTATGTGTGTGCTGTACGTGAACAGACCATGCTCTGCGTGTACACGACGTAAAAACAACCATGTACGTGTGCTTGTACGTCAAAACAACCATGCATGCATGTTTTTTATTTACAAACTTTGTATTTCCGTTTCTTTATTTATTCTAATTTGTTTTACACGTCAAAACTCAAAATAATCTTTATAATTAAGATGTCAATACGGAAATGTATTCCCTAAGTTTGTTGGATCCCTTCCTTCTAAAACCTGATTTGTATGTATAGGTTGAATTGTTTTCAAAATTCAATGAGGCCATAAAAGACATCTCGTATTCAAGATTAAAAATCATCATAAAATTATTATTATTTCTACACTAATCATTACATTCTCTACTCTATTACAAATAGTAACACGATTGATCCTATATTTTTTAAAAAACAAATAATTTTGTTGTTCACAATATACCTCACCAGATCTTAAATTAAAGCTCCACTTTTATATATAATTAACTAAATCTCTACTACCTATTAAGCATCAATTGTAGCCGTGCACAGTTATACTGTACCCCCACCCGTCCTCCCCGCTCGCGATCCCCCTGCGCTCACCGCGGCCGCCACTGCCTCCGATGTCCTCCTGTCTGGCCCGTTCACCCCGCCCTCGTCCTAGGCACTGTAGTCTACCGATTACCCCCATTACGACCCGAATCTGCGTGTCGCCCCTACACCCCATCGCCACCTCTCCTCCCCTCCCCTCCCCAGTCACCACCCATCCCTCGACCGCCTCAACGGTTGTGCCAGGGGCAAGGGCGACGTATTCATGAATGGGTAGTTCTATCGCCTAGAGTGCACTAAGTAATTAAAAACTAAGTGTGAGCTAGTGTAATGCATTCATGTATGTTTGGTTGTTGCAAAATTCTTATTTGAAGTTTAAATAAAAATATCTTTGTTTGTCCGCTATTTATTTGAATTAGAGAATATTTATACGGATTAAACATTTCAATTAATATTTATATTAAAATAAATATTTTGTTTGTCCGCTACATGCTGGAGCATTATTTTTGAGTGTGTGAATTTAAATTCGCATCTAAAAATTGGATTTGGATTTAAACTCTTTCCTAAAAAATCAAAAAGGTTATTTGTTCGTGTGCTGGTTTTCTGATCGGGTCATTAGAACCTTCTTCCTCGAGTTCTATCAGGACTTTGTTCCTTGTACGCACACACTATCGGTGTTTAGTCCCGACGGCACACTACGGGGTAACCCACGTAGAGCTTTTGGGAGAACGACAACGTCGATTGCTGCTCGATGATACGTGTAGGGGCACGTCGGAACACGGGAGATTCATACAGGTTTGGGTTGCGCAAATGCGTATTACCCTATGTCATGTGTGGTGCTGAGTATTGGATTGATCTGAGTTTGAAGATTACAAGTGATTGTGGGAGGTAGAAGATGAAGTTGCTATCAATTTAATGGAGTGTTCTCTCTTCCTTGTAGGGGTACCTCTGCAACCTTATATAGCTGACTGGTGATATATCCCTTTATAGACCATTGAGTCCACTCGAGTCTACTTCCTGTTGCTACAAGTATTCCTATTCTTTCGGTGCTTGGTTGCCTTTTCTGGGTTATCATCTGAGTGATTCAGCGCTCAACCACGCTTGGGTCGCATTTTCAGAGTTCAGGTGATCCCTCCGCGGGACACGCGAGGTGATCCCTCCGTGGGACACGAGCACCACCGGTATACCCATGCAGTATCCTTCGAGATTTTTAGTTAGCCACGCATCATAACTTCGGTTAGTTTTTGTCCTGCCCAGACGAGGCCCATTGTGCGCCCTATTGGGATACTTATCACAGGCCTCTCAGGCGACCCAATGAATGTATGGGTGCCTTAGTGGCCCATGGGATATCTATCTCCCACAAGCCCCCAAGGCTCAAGCAAATTTTCGAGGACAATATGCTCGAGACTCCAAGAAGAACTCTATTATTTGATTGTCTTTGAGTGCATCTTCTTTTCCCATGATGTATGTGCATTCAATGGATGTATCCCTCGAGCTTTGAGTTGAGCAACAATCAACTCGATGGTCCCCGAGATCTTTTCTTCAAAGGATCATTTTATTGGTCTAATTGTGAGCAAATTGAGTTTTTTGCTAAACGACATCTAGCCGTCTGAATTTAGCTTGAGGGAGGTTTGGCCGACTAAAGCTTAGCCGACTAAGACCTATCCTGTCATGTCATGTCTGGCCATGGTGTAAGTGCAATCAACATCTTGAGGGTTTTGGTGATTAATGGACAAAACAATTAAATATGTACTAATGAGTTTGCTCCTAGTGTATGTCAGTTTTAAATCATGAAATGATGCACAGGCATAAAATCAATGAGCTAAAGCGAAACCAAGAGGTGGAAAATAAAGTTCTACAAATGGTTTCTGGCGAAGATTCCCAAGCTATTTTATTGTTCTATCTTAGTAATAGTGATCCTCGCATGCTTAGTCTTTTCGCAAGGTAAGGATGGTATGTTCTATCTTAGTAATAGGGACCTTGTTTTGTAAAGTTATGCAACCACCATTTGTTTTCTTTCTCATTTACTTCAAAAGCTGTTTTTTCCTGTGCACACCAGTTCAACCGGGTCCTATGCCAATTCAATTGGAATTCGTCAAGGTTTTCTCTAGAAATGTTAGGTTCAACCAGAATTTCAATTTCCAGTTGAACCAAGAATTTATAGAGAGTTCCTAATGAAATACCGGTTCTACCGAGATTAGTGCTAGTTCAATCGGGAATTGCGCAGCCACAAAAAGTCAGCTAGATCTGATTTGTGCAGGCTATAAAAACCTTTGCTCCCCACTTCTAAACCCTAAGACTCTCGAACCTACACCCTACGACGGTTGCTCTCCTCCGTTTCAAAGCGTGTCGACTTCGATCTCGCGCTTCAAGTCCTCCCCCTTCGATTGGTGGGAAGATTCTTCGGTGTGAGTTAAATTGTCAATTCCAACGTGCATTTTTATTCAAGTTCTTCAATCTCTCTCTAGTCGGTGCAAATCATTCTTAGTTGCGATATATTTGTTTTTGGAACGTGTTGTTCCTTGTGCGCTTGTGATCTTTCCTTGGGAGTCTCCAAATCTGTGGACGACCTCAAGAACATTTTGTATCACCAGCTCTTTGTGGGCAAATTGGGTAAGGGATCGCCTTGACCTGTGTGGTCGGCATTGAGGAACAGGGTTGAGAAAGACCCGACCCTTTGTGGGCACCTGTCACACTCAGTTTTAGAAGGCAAACCGAATGCGAACCATGTACGTGCCAGGATCAGCAATTCACGTACACAACAGTTACATAACCGGACATCATCACACAATGCTCGAATAATAACATAAAAGATAGTAATAGTCGATTACATCATGATGTCCAAGTCATCCACATAGTCATTAACAATTATCAAAGTGCAAAAAAAACATAGATAAACGCGGCCTTCATAGGCAGCCGACTGGGGGTTTGCCGCTAACCCACTCCTAGAACTCATCGTACTCTTGGAACTCCTGGAAGTCCTCCTCCACGGCTTCATCTTCTCCTGAGCAGTGGTTGCAACATGAACAACCTGGGGGGTTTGGTGTGTAAAACAAGGGTGAGTACACATCAACATACTCAGCAATTGTCCCATCTGACTGTAGTGGACTAGCTTTATGTGGGGTTAAGGTCAAGTAGTTGCTTTTAGTTAGTCAGGTTATTATTACTAGTAGAGAGCCAGGTTTTAGCATTCACCCAAGTTGTTACCCAAAAGTACCCTTTCCAAACGGAAAGAATACCAGAAACCATTACCACAAGCATAATCAAAACCATCATCCTCGTCATCACCTGTAAACCAAACATCTCTGATCAATGTGTCTCTAATCAATAGAGCTCTCTTGGCCGCTCATAACCGCGAGCACGGCTGATATATCGGTTTCATAACTTGCAGAGATTGCACACTTTACCCACAAGCTGTGATTCCCTTTCTGCCCAGGGAGAGCTACTCCCCATTGACCACTACCTAGGTGGCCTGGTAGGGTATCACTATGAAGCCTTTACAAAGATTCCCCAAGGCTGTAGCCGCCTGTTAGGTTTCCTAAATGTATCGAACTCCTCCACAAGGGGCAATCCACCCTCGGTAGAGCGAGCCGCATACACCGAGCCCCATTGACGGCACGACGGTGAAGCGAACTACACCCAGTTCCTCTAATTATTCAACTAAGGGCGTCCCATACCACCCCCCATGGTTGCACTGTTTTCCCGGACGGTCATCCAACGAACAAGTCCTTACGGAGAGGCACTCGAGAAACCGCTCGAGCCCCCTTAAATGTCACAATATCATCATCATAATCAATAGAAAAAACAACGTATCATAAATAATCTCATCATGTTCATTGATTAGGGTGAAGCACTAGCACAAAGCTAAACTAAAATAATCCAACCCACATAGGTAAACAAGGACATGATAAACAAAGCTAGTCAATCCTTAGGTATAAATTGTGTAAATGTGGGGAATGAATTATAAAATGAATAGGACATAGATGGGTTAAGGGACACTTGCCTTCACCAACCAGCTGCTGCTCAGGGTCTTCATCTGCAACTCCTTTGGACTCCGTCCATGGACCGTTATCTATGCGAGTGCAATCATACATTCACATCTTAAATTAGAAAATAAATAATACATCATATAAGGAAACATATGAATTAAACATGCACGTGACATATGGCTGGCGCTTACGACCGTATGAGAGATGAACAAGGATGACATAACCGTTATTATGATCGATGACTTCTCTTACTTATGTTAAGTGAAAATGAACCGAAACACTTAATTTAATATAGTTATACTAATGCACATTCACTGTAGGCGTAAATAAAGTTATTACTTAATCTCGAATTAACTGTACACTTAACTAACCTGTCGCTGCCTGATGCAATTTAATTAGCACGAGCAATTTTAAGTGGTATGGGGTGTCGCCGCGCGACATTACGTACAAAAGGAAAATAAAGCGTGTGTGCCGCTATGCAAACGACGCCACACGCTACTACGCACAGAGTTGTTGCGCGCTTGGTCGCGTTGGTTGCCGCGCCGCGTCGCGGGCCAAGCTGGCCGCGCAGGCGAGCGAGCAAGCCGCACCACACTGGCCGCGCGTGCGTCGCAAGCGAGCGAGCTGCGCAGGCGGGCTGGCAGTGAGCCACGCCGCGCCGAGGGCGCTGGTCGCACGCCGCGAGCACGGCAGGACGCGCCGGGGCGGAGCCGCGGGCCCACGTGCCACGGACACGCCTAGCGGACGGGCCGAGCCACGCCAGAGCGTGCAGCCAGGCCATGGTCGGACTAGGAGGGGTGCGAGGGGGACCGCGCCGGGCCGCGAGCATGTGGGACCCACGCGGTTAACGAAGAGGAAGGAAGGGAGGGGAAAGGGGAAGGGGAGGGCTCACCTCGATGGTCGCGCATGCAGACGGCAAAACGGCGGGGCAGCGGGGGCTCGACGGTGAGGATGAGGGTGTGAGGGAGAGGGGTGCTAGCAGGATGTGGGGCATGGGACGGTTCATGGGGCACTATGCCCCCCATATCTCATCGAGGCGGTTGGGGGAGGATGCCGCGTGGCCGATGGGCCCCACCAGCAGGCCATGGCGGCTGAAAGCCGGGCGCGGCTGCGCGGCTCGTTCGCGGTGTGTGGGCGCGAGGCTGACGGGCGGGCCCCATGTGCGACGACGGCGCTGGGAACTACCCACACACGCACGCGCGCGGCATGCGTGGGCGAGCCGCTGGGGTGGACCGCGGTAGGCGCCCCGCACCTGGGCCGTGGCGAGGGGAAAGAGCGGCTGGGCCGCGCGGGGGGGGGGGGAGAAAACGCTCGAGGGCTGCGCGCCAAACCAGCCCAAGACAAAGAGAGGAGAGAGGGGGGGAAATGGCCAGGTGGGCCGCGCCGCAGGCCAACAAGGCCAGCAGGGAAATGGAGGGAGGGTTTTGGGGTTTTTCCTATTTCCTATTAGATCCAATCTCTTACTAAATGAATACTTCACGGAAAACCAAGCAAACAGACAAAAATAGATGTGTGATCCAGCATGATGCAACAACCAAAGAAAATCCACTTCTAGGATTTATTAATACCTGACATCGAGTTAACTCTCTTTAGAATTTTGAAAAGGGCAAGGTGAAGCGAAAAGGAATGGAAAAGGAAAGGTAATGCCCGAATTTGTGGATGTTAAGGAAGAAAACTTACACCCCCCAAATTTAAGGTGTTACTGCACCTTAACGAGTAGTAGGGCACCTTGGTGGTGTGACCAAACCTTGGTAAAAAATAGTGTGTCTTGTGTGGCTTCTTGTGAGTGTGATTTGTTCCTTATCATCTTAAGTTTGCAATCTATCTAGTTCCTCGACGTGTCGACGACCTCTCGTTGGGCTCGCTTCTCTGCCTCTCCACCGATGCATCCCGCTTCCCCCACTAAAGATAGTGGAGATGTTTTAGGTGGACCTCCTCGCCCTCCTGTTGATTCCTGATATGAATTAGGAATGATGATACTCTAATTGTAAGGCTATTGGAGAGGCCAATTATCTTATAAAGTGTATTTATAATAATTTCTACATGTTATTGTTTAATGACCTGGTTTCCCCCCTTACCACATACAAGTATAGGATAAAAGTTAAGTTGTCATCTTAGCATGGTGAAGATAATCTCTTGAATAGATAATGAGGTAGATCAAAACAATTGATAGATAGAATCTTTCTCATGACCTCTATGTCTGGATTATTCTAGAGTGGACCCAATATAATTTGCACTCTGTTCCACTGATCCAATGTCAGATCTTTACTAGCTAACAAGCTTGATCCGGTTTGTATCATTAAATTTCTTTTATATTCCTGTTATTTTCCACTCCTTTACTAATGAGAAGTATTTATCCTTGTAGTATTGCGGCATCTACAATAATCCATGCAGTGCTTATTTGATATACCATTTTTGTTACATTATTTCATAACATTATTTTTTACTATTGTCTTTTTTCACAAGAATTCTTTTACTGACACCTACTTATGTGGATATGTGATGTATGTCCAACACTATTGATTTTTTTGCCAATCTGCTCAGTGAGGCTCAGGATGGGAGTCTAGATTTGAACAGCACAACAAACACTTTAGGACAACGTCTTGGACCAAAAATTAAGTAATTCCTGATGAAAACTATACCTTCCACTCGAGCATCTTGTTGGAGTTTATTTTGTATTTGTTTTAACATGCTGACTAGGGTCTTATGGGAAAATTTCAAAATTGCATGCCACTAAATTGTATTGTTTCTACAAGACTGCATTTCAGTGCAATTAGGATTTGACCTCAAAGTTTACCTGTTCTTGCAGGTCAAAGCAGTTGGAGAGGAAATGTGAATAGGATTTCTAGGGCTCGGCTTTTAGCCAAAATGAGCACCGAGTGATGTACCAATAATGCCAAAGATAACTCCCTCCTTTAACCTTGTAAGCTTATATTTTTTGAACTTTGTTTTATTCCTGGAATGTTAACTACTGCTCGCCAGACACCTCAAACCATCATGCTTCTTTTGACTTTTAAGCGTAGCATTCTTGATATACTTAAATATTTAAATGAGATGCTATCACTAGAAATGTTGTCTTTTGGTACATCTACCATTTTCGACGCAACAATATAGACTTGTTAGTTACCAAGATATGTGTTGAACACTTTGGGGAAAATGAATGATAACTCATTGTTCAGATATGCGTTAGGCAATGGTTGTCACATTTTAGGGAATATACAAAATAATGAGGAATTACATGCCTAAAGTTGGTACTCTTGGCCTTGATATGATGTTCCTAACATGTACTATGCAGATGATCATATTTCTATATTTATGTGTGGGGAGCCATTTTCAGAATGACATCAATTGCTCATTTGGAGTACTCATCTGAGCACTGAGTTGCTACCTTAAGATTACCAATTTCATGTTCTTTAAAAATAGATTACCAATTTCATGGAATTAGTCTTTGTTGTGCTTGATATTCTTGAATTATATGTACTAAACAGTTGGACAACTCTTCATCAAATGAATTATCGCCCGTCAGTTTTTTGTCATCTATTCCCCCATTCCAAATTATAAGATATTTAAAATTTTCTAGATACGTCGATTTACTATGTATCAGACATAGTGTATATTTTTTCAGATAGTGTATATTTAGGTGCATAGAAAAAGCTATGTATTTATAAAAGCCAAAACTTCTTATGATTTAGAATGGAGTGATTATGGTTTAAAGTGGAGGGAATATTGAGTACTATGTTAACACTTTCAGTTTTTTGCTTTATTAAATGCCTTCCTACAATGAGTTACCTATCCACAAATCGGAAAGAACTAGAGAAGACATGCCACATTTTCTCATGCAGATTGTGCTGTATGGATCAACCTAGAATGAGTCTTCCTAAGGCTTAGGTAAAACCTGGACAACATATCTGTTGTTCTCTTGAAACTCTTGGTCATTTTTAACTCATGTTAACAGAATACAAACAAATGTAAATTTGTTTCAGTTGTTGTACATAGTACACAACAGCTTCAACACAGATATGATATAGAGTTGTTTCACAAGATGGCACCGATTTAGTAGAATTTATGGAATATAAGCTTGGAACTCAGATTCCTTTGCTTGTACGTTTATATTGGCTATCCTCACAAATAAAGTTCAACAATGTGCCCCTGAAACTAAGATGAAATCTCTACATATGGAATCACTAAATGGTCGTATTTTCCAATATAATTGCATATCCTTTCGTTTGGATAAGTCAACATGAGACCCCTTTCGCTAGGATATTTGTATTTGTAGTTATTGGGACACAAAACTAATATAGATGAGTCTTAGCTAACCCCTTTAGAGGCACATTGTATTATGAGGTAACCCGATTTGTTTTTTCAGCTTTCAGATGCTCATTGTGTATTTTTTTTGTTTTCTTAATATCCCTATACTATATGTCACAACCTTTTCATGCGTTGACCAATAATTTAGCATTTGGAATGGGTTTCTCCTTTTTGTATCATCATGTATTTATGTGTACTTCCATGGAATACCATTTTCTTCATGTTGGCGATGAGATGCTACAATCTAAGTTGCTAGATCGAGATTCATATGTCTCTAGTCGGTATCAGTTTTCTTTACAAAGATTTGAGTCACATGTATGTTAATTGGTTGGTATATTAGCAGGAAATCAAGAATAAAACGGTTCTACTGAAACCCTACAAGATGCCTTCCACTCTATGACTCGTCATTGGGTTCACGCAGATTCTACTGCCCCTTGAGGGAATGCTTTGCTCTGTTGGTTGATGATCCTGATCATGGTGATGTGGTGATAACAAATTAGGAGTACCCACACTGTTGTCGGATGTTCTGTGCCTAGTGTAAGGTTCCATGGCACGCTGGTGTCACTTGCGCAGAGTTCCAACGACCTGAGGAAGGATGAGCAGGGCAGAGAGGACCTACTGTCGAGGAAGGTCGAACAAGAGAGCAAGTGGCAGAGGTGCCCCAAGTGCAAGATATATGTGGAGAGGATCTGGGGCTGTGTATTTATCATCTACAAGTACTGCTCACAAATAGAACATTCATTACACTGAGTACAAATGATGATCATCTTCTTTGTTCCAATTTACATGTGCGGGCACTGCTTCTGCTACCTTTGTGCAGCCCCAATGTCTAGGACAACCATTGTTGCAAAACCTGTAATCGAACCTGATGAATGCCTTGAAATCGCCAAGCTCTCTACTTGAAGGAAAGAACCTCTTATTAACTAATATTATATGTGTGCTACTGGTTCATTTTCAGAAGCAATTACCATTCATCAAAAATAGGCTGACACAACTGTATACTAGGAAAAGTCTATTACATGCAAAACATATATTGACCTATAAAGCAACCACAATTGGCATCAGAGCTGAATCATAATTGAGAATGATTCGCCTTGAGAAGTACAATCCTCAGACATGTTGTTTTATTCATTCAAGTCTTTTAAGTCTAACTACAGATCATGGCAAGTATGGTGTACAAAAGGTCTTTACAATTTTTAGGGATAACAGGGGCGGACCTAGACAAAAATCTGAGTGGGGGCCTAAATGAAGGGTTAATTACAAATAATCCTTTGTGATTATAGTAAGTAAGGTAAAACTTCCACTAAATCAACAAAATTGAGTGGGGGCATGTGCCCGCACTACTCTTAATGTCGGTCCGCCCATGGGGATAATTGTTTGCACTATTACAGAACATTTCTGAATTTTTTGTGTTCTGATAGGGTGCTCGTAAGGGCGCTTTTATGTTCTAGTCCAATCCAAAGGGAGTGAAGTGAAATTGCCTTGAGCTAAGCGCGTCTACACCTAGAAAGCAAAAAGGCAAGCCAAGCCAAGGCGCCAGAGAAAAGCAAACGAGCGAGCATAGCGACTGAGTCTCGGTTAAAAATGAATCGAACCAAAATTATCGGTTCTACTTTTCCATATACACATTTCGTTTCTCATTTTCTAGAAACCGGATTTTATAAAAAACCGAGGAACCAAACCAAACTGAAGAACCAAACGTCCAGGCCTATCCGTCCTGCCCTATGTGTGTCACTATAGATATTGTGATGCTTAGGTCCTCCATGACTGGGTTGATTGGTCCCACAAGGTAGAGACAAGAAGTGCCAAAGACAAAGACTGTATGTGGTGATTTGCTATCATGTTGATAGAGACTTCCAGACACCCCTTTGGTGTGCCGCACTGTTGGCCCGGACAAAGTTCGGTGATGACGTGACATGTCGTGGCTAACATGGACCAACAATATCTACCTCGTTTTCATAATGGACGAGTACAAGCGTATGTGAGTGATCATTCAGTGAGTGATAGGTGGGCCTGAGAGCCGAGGCCCACGGGCGCACGCTGAATTACAACCTGGCTGGGACTAGGTCGGGACCTCCACCTCGCTAAGTTGCTCGGCAGGGACTAGGTCAGGACCTCTGCCTCGCTGAGTTGCTCGATAGGGACTTGGTCGAGACCTCCACCTCGTTGAGTTGCTCAGTAGGACCTAGTCGTCAGGTGGGCCATTAAGCGTCACGAGACTACAGGTACCTGGTTCCCGCGTACCTGTCACCATGTCAAACGGGACTTAAGGGTAAGATATACCAACCAAAAATATTTACAAGGAAGGGTCATTGGATTAGACACTGCGCCCGAACCACTAGGGCGTAGTATTCCTAGGATTGTATTACTTCAGCCATTACCGAGGTGAGAATGTGCAAGTCTGACTAAGAGAGAGGTTTGATTGATGAAAATGGGAGTATGTATGTTAGAGCGCGTATGTCATCCACCACAACCTATTGGTGGACAGTGGCTCAACCACTTCGTAGCTATTAAGTCAACAAAGGACACTAGATAAACCACTGCAGGACATGACTGAGTGTAACGGCGGGCTCTAGGGTGGCCTAGGTGTGCCTACAGTACCCTGACGGAGGAAGAAGGCGTCATCCATGGTGTCCCTCGACTGATTGGAACCTAAGAGGACGACGAACTAGACGACAATGTGTGACCTTTATTAGCTTGACCCTTAGGCTTTTGTAACAGGGTTGGTCTCTGACCTTGGCCTATAAAGTAAGGGAAAGGCACACAATTCCAAGGACGAGCAATCACACATACACATCACTAGCACAAGTCAAAGCATAGAGCACTTATAACCACACACATATTCACACACTAGAGACTTGGGAGCTCAATCTCTCTCTCGCCCGTTTGTAACCACTACTACATACCAGTGCAACGTAACCGAGCAGGTCAACTGGATTTATGGATATTATGCCTAAACTAGAATAAACCCTTGTGTCCTCTTTGTACACCATCCGCTCAAAGACACGCAAAGCGTAATAATTACTAACCAGTGGTTTCGAAACACCGAAAGTTGACACGCCAGGCATGAGCATTGTTGCCCGTCTCGCAACATGTTTCCATCACACAATAGCGGTTGGCCAACTAGTTAGCTGGGTGCAACCTCCAAAATCCTAATTTGGCTTTAGTAATTTTTTTCCAAAAGTATTAAATTAAAGTGCCTTCTAATGAGGGATTACACCTTGGTAGTGCCCTTCCTAAAATTAATAATAAAACAATATTAACATTATGGTAGATTCAAATTTTAGGTTTAAACCTTTGAAACTAGAATCTAATTTTAAACCCAGAAAAAGAAATAATAGAAAGATTTTCAATTTATTTATTAGAGTGGCTTATTCCCTTCGTAAACTATATAATTAGAGACACTCTTTAAAAATATTTGAGTTAAAGTAACTGTTGATAAAGAGTATACATTGCCTTCTCGTAAAGTAAATAAGTAATGAATATAATTTGTAAATGAACTTTTAATTTCTCTATACATTCAAAAAAATAGTTTCTTAAATAAATAATATGTGTATTGCATATTTAACACATTAGCCCAAAAAATGAATAAAATAATTAATATAAAATTTTGCTTTGCATCATGCTTAGGTTCTTTGTTTTATGCATTTAACTTGTGATTTAGTTTCAGAACAAATTCAAATTTGAATTGGCAAAACAGAAAATAGAAATGAAAATAATACAGAAAAGAGATTGAAAAGAAACAAAAAAGGAAAGAGAAAACCACATTCCCTTCCCACAGCTCATCCTCAGGCGCATCCCACTTCTTACACTCGGCCGACCTAGTCCCTCACCCGCACATTTCCTCGCATCCACACCGCACTCGAATGTCGCTGACAGCAAGGACCCCTTGTTAGGTGTTCTCTTACCTCGTGTCAAAGATAGGCCAACAGCAAACCAAACACCGGGATTCTCATGTCGTTGTTCTTTCTTCAGCCAGGACCTTGGGAGACTATATATACATACTGCACTGCACCCCCTTGACCCATAAGCATCGTTGTAGATGAGCCACGAGCCCATTGAAGCGAGCGAAGAGAGAACAGAGAGGTAGAGAGAGCCGTCAGGATCACCCTGTGTACGCCACCGTTCGAGGGCTACAAGGCAATCGAAGGAGTTCGCGAGGGCACGGGCGTGCGAGAAAATTGACGGTCGCAAAGTTCCTCTAATCTGAACCACTTGTGTCTAATCTAGCAACGCACGGTCGTTCTTCTCCTTTCACAAAAAAATGGGACGACGCCTCCTCGCCACAGTGGACGCTCGCAGGGGTAACCCCGATCTAGCCATCCTAGCACCTCCACGCACAACGGTCGGTAACGAACGTAGCCAAGACAACCGTGAACTATCTGATGCACTCCTTACCCGAATCGTTGGCGGCGAGGTAATTTCGATCGCTCCGGTCCCTCCCCATGCTCCAATGTGTCGAGAACAAGTTTGAGGTGCTCTAGCAACCACTCGGGCGCCCTCCAATATCCCTGCGACGAGGCGATTTTGGGTTTGGCGACTTTTCTCTCCCTTCCTCTCTCTCTATGTTCGCCACTAGGTTGAGTTCCTCAGCTCATGGCTGGCAACAGCTCTAGCGGTTATGGCGACGGTTGCAAACCGTAACAACCCTAGGTGGAAGACGGTTCTGGCACCATGGCTCCACATGCTAGTGATTCCAGTGTGCGCATGTGAAATCTTGTCGTGCGGCTAACATCGCGGCCCATCAATAGCAGTGTGCGCGCGTGAAGACGGTGTGTTGGTGAAATGTGAGACTGACGAGTGGGCATGTGGTGTTGATGACCGGTCTCGAGGGCGTGGACGGCTTCAGTGACTCGAGTTTGCCCAACGGGCCCACTTGTCGGCACACGAGCCCACGACTGGGTTCGGCTGAGGGTTTTGGCCCAGCAACGGTCAATCTGTTTCTCTTTTTTTCATTTTTCTTTTATGTTTTCCATTTCACTACCGGAATCCGAGCCTTTGCCGAGTGCCGGACGCTTTGCCGAGAGCCGCACTTGGCAAAGCTCGGCTCTCGGTAACGAGCGTCTTTACCGAGCGTAGGACACTCGGTACAGGTCCACACTCGGCAAATACATGTTTGCCGAGTGTCAAACACTCGGCAAAGGGGGCTCTCGGCAAAGGGCCGTCAGCGCCGTCCCAAAGCTGACGGCCGTCAGTCTTTGCCGAGTGCCAACCGTCGGCTCTCGGCAAAGATGCTTCTTGCCGAGTGGCGCGCAGCTGGCACTCGGCAAAGGAAGCTTTACCGAGTGTCTTATCCAGACACTCGGCAAAGTATATTTTTATTTTTTTGATTTTGTCTCCCAAACTTTTTTGTGGTATGTTCCTACACTATGTAGACCTACATGTATCATTTGTGGACAATTATAACATAGTTTTCAATCGTTAGTAGATTTAGTTCGTTTTTGAAATTCTTCGGAAAATTCAAATTTGAACTGCAGGTCACTCGAAACTTGGAAAACCGTGCATGAAAAAATGATATTCATGTTACTTAGCATAAGTTACGACCGATTTCAGAAGCGTACCGGAAACTTCGAGCAACATGCTCACTAAACATGGCCGTCAACTTGGCATGCACATGTTTAAAAATTGTATAAAACACAATAAAGTCAGAAAATCATGAAACTTGTCCACGTGTCATGATATCATATGTAGAGGCTGTGATAAAAAATTTAGAATGTTTGGAGAAAGTTGTGAGACACTATGTGTAGAAACCTTCTAGATTCACATTGAAACTCTATGATTTCATGTGTAGTCCTCTTAGGTTTCTACACATAGTGTCTCACAACTTTCTCCAAACATTCTAAAATTTTTATCACAGCCTCTACATATGATATCATGACACGTGGACAAGTTTCATGATTTTCTGACTTTGTTTGTGTTTTATACAATTTTTAAACATGTGCATGCCAAGTTGACGGCCATGTTTGAGCATGTTGCTCGAAGTTTCCGGTACGCATCTGAAATCGGTCGTAACTTATGCTAAGTACATGAATATCATTTTTTCATGCACGGTTTTCCAAGTTCGAGTGACCTGCAGTTCAAATTTGAATTTCCGAAGAAT